>OZ005655.1:180179100-180799412 GCA_963930645.1 Salticus scenicus | reverse complement strand
TCAAAATTTCGGTAAGTAACTATTCGCTAGAATTGATGAATAGGCAAGATTGAATTAGGTAGTTAAAACTAAAACCACCCTGAATATTTTGAAAAATTACATTTTAAGGATTTTTTGCTAATTTTTGTTAACACGTTAGATACATTAATGATATTGTGTGGAAAGAAAATACCATTTTCCTAATTCGTGATGGAAACTATCGTAATTATTTTTGTACAAATAATAATTTAGTGTAAACTCTAATATTTGAAAATCGCTATTTGCTTAATCTGAAGCGCAATTACATTTCATCGCATCAGCTATACCATTTTACAATTAATCATGAACTGTTTAGATAAAAACTAATGATATGAAAAGATTCATATCTAACCCTTATTGTAATATCTCTTCAATAATAACAAATACCTGTGAAATTATAATAATTCATGATTGTTACTACAATAATAAGTATGGTTTTAGTTGGCATTTTGAATCCTCTTAGAAAATCGAAGAATAACAGTCCCTTGATCAATCATTATAAAGGGTGCAAAACATTTTTGAACGAAGCGTGATAAAATAAAAATTCGAGTCCAATGCATTCTTGCTAACATTCTTATTAATATTCCGTAATATTGCTAATCCCGCCTTGTTTTTCACACCAGTATCTTTTTAGAGTAATTTTCTTCTTAATAATCGCATTTGCATTTGCAGAATATTACTCTAAAAGTTTACTGGCGTGAAAAAAAGGGCGGGACTCGCAACACTACGCCAGATCTGGCAACACTATTCGCTACCGCATGTTTTGGTATTTTTGACGGTAAGTTCCGCCGGTGGGATTTATAAAGTTACAATACTTCAAAACATTCTGTATTTACATTTATATTACAAAGGGATATACATCATAATTATATTCTTTCTAATCAAAGTGTCTGTATTCATAGTATATTTTTATTGTACAAATGGGAATAATTGGTATATTCTTAAGAAATAAATAATATAAAAAATTGCATAAGAAACGCCCACTGGCGGAGTTACAGATTTTCAAATGACGTTAATCTACGTCAGCGAACGCGAAAGAAATAATTAGAATGTTGGCATGTTTGGATATATGCATAAAAGATTATGCATATAACCCATACCTGTCAACAGCGTAATTAACACTTTCGCGACCGCTGACGTAGATTCACGTCATTTGAAAATCTGTAACTCCAACAGTGGGCGTTTCTTTCGCAATTTGTATGCTATTTATTTTTTAAATATATAACCAATATTCACAATTTTACAATGAAATATACTATGGATGCAAATACTTTAATTAGAAAGAATATAATTATATCCATATATCCATTTCTAATATGAATGTGAATACAGAAATTTCTGTTCTGAAATATTGTAACATTGGAGAATAACGCCCACAGGCGGACCTTTCTGTCAAAAATTCAAAATCATGCGGTCACGAAAGCAGACCTGCCAACCTAATCCGGCAAATTGTTAACGCCCATAGAAAAACGCCCCTTTTTCTACACCACTAAATTTTTAGAGTATTTTTTTTCTTCATTCATCGTAAATATATTTGAAGAGAAATACTCTAAAAATTAAGTGGTGTAGAAAAAGGGGCGGTACTAACAATTTGCCGGATTTGGTTGGCAGCTCTGCGAAAGTGTTAATATTCCGTAGTGTTGTTAGTCCCACCCTTTTTTTCACACCAGTAAATCTTGAGAGCAATATTCTCCAATACGACAAAATAGGAAGAAAAACACTCTAAAAAAATACTGGTGTGTAAAAAATGGATGGTTTAACAATACTACGGAATATTAATTAGGATGTTGGCAAGTATAATATAACATCATCATAAAAATTCATTATTTTGTGAGGTGATAATTTAATGCACCACTGGTACAGAGAGGTCGAAAAAATATTTGGACCTTAAAATGGGCAAAAAAGGGTTTACTTTATATGTTCCTTATATGTTTCTAAGATTGATGGGAGATTATTGTGACAATATAGGAGTTAACTATAACACACGTGAAGATCATAAAAAATGTTAAGCAAAAACAGCGGCAGTACTCTATAAAATCCTTTCTTGTACAAAAGCGGCTACATGTAGTGGCTAGTGCCTTATAATAAGATTAAAATGAGGTATACAGTTTCTATTCTTATAAATATCTTTGACATATCTCCCATAAATTCGATTTTATACGATGTTTTAATTAATGGTACTTTAAAGTACAGTCGGTAGATAAATGGATAAAATGCTCTGTAACAAATGCTGAAGATTAGTCATCACCATACTTGCCAACATCCTAATTAATATTCCGTAGTGTTGTTAGCTCCGCCCTTTTTTACTCACCAGTAAATTTTTAGAGTAATATTCTCCAAATGCAATTACGATTAAATAAGAAAAAAAATACTCTAAAAAGATGCTGGTGTGGCAAAGAAGGCTGGGCTAACCAAACTACGGATTATTAATTAGTATGTTGGCAAGTATGGTTATCACTGATATCAAAGCTCTAATTCTCTTGCAAAAGATGAAAAGATCTTTGATAATACTTTGGAAAAAATAATATACATATATTTTTAAACTTATAATTTTATTTGGATTTAAATGCATTTAAAATAATACATTTACTTATCTCTTTTATGAATAAAGAGATATTCACAAAAGTTTGATTGACTCTAGCATATAAGATAAAATTTAACAGAACACATATAGTCATATCTGATGGAATCATGAACGAATTGCAGTTTGTTAGCACAATTTAAATAAACACGATTCGAGAATATTGATAATTATGATTATAATGGCAGAGGGAGATAGAGGGTGGAGAGCAATGGTGCATGGCGAAGCGAAATCAATGTATTGACATAATTAATCTTGGTAACTTGCCATTCCGAAAGTATGATAAGATAATTAGAAAATTTTGAAATATATATTAGAACAAAATATTTCCTATATTGAGTAGAATGCCAGAATTGACTAGGAAAATGATTGGTGAAATATTTCAACTAACATATAATGAATTCTAGATATCTATTCAATCAATGGCTTTTGTTTTATTAAATACATAAGAATGTCTTGTTAACATAGATGAGCAGTTGATTAGAGAATTTCTTATAATGTGTATTATCCAGAATATTTTATTAATAATATAGAAAATCATGTACAATATAAGCTGAAATTGATAAATATTCATTTGGAAAATTTGAATTTGCCATTTGAGGTAATTCGGATTAATGAAATTTTTTACAAATTAATATAGTGCCCGCATGAAATATCTTTTATTTGACGTGGCTCAATGCGTATATCAAAGATTCGGTTTATTAGCAAAACTATGTATATAAAATGTTTTGTAAAAATTAACTTTCCGTTAAAGGAATAATAAAATGGCTCGCACTAAAGAAAAGATATAATAAGTTTCTACTAAGTTAAATTTTACAATATAAATTAATACAGAAATATATTACACATTTCTAATTCTCATACAGCTTTATAATTTTGATATTTTCTATTAAAAGTTAATTAAAATTGATTTTTAATAAAAAATTTAATGACCAATTTTCAAAAATGTTTAATATCGGGGAGAATTACTTATACTGTACTTTTCTCGAATTTCAAAATTTAAACTGAAACTCCCAAATTGTTATATTTCTAATATTTGTAGTAATACTGGGTGAACAAAAAATTAGAAGTGTCATATGTTGCATATTTATCAAGTGATTTACATGAAAACATTAATTTCACGATAACAATAGCATTGTGTAAATTAGTTAAATACTCGATTTATTGCATAACATAATACATAAATTAAAACAGTTTTCAATTGCTAATTACTTTCCTAATTTTAAAATTTTCCAATAAACGTAAGTTAAAATTTATTTTCAATAAAAAAAGCTAAATGACATTACCTACATTTTTTAAGTTGCAAATTGTTGAAAATTATGTAGAACTGCTAACAGTGTTGCCAGATTGGGGACTGTTTTTATTCAACAGTCTTCAATAAATATTAATTGTGACTGTTGCCTGCTCATTTCGAAGATTGGCTATCTATTATGTACATACTTACGAACAACCTAATTAATATTCCGTAGTGTTGTTAGTCCCGCCCTTTTTTTCACGCCAGTAAATTTTGAGAGTAATGTTCTCCAAATCCATTTACGATTGAATAAGAAGAGAAAAACATTCTAAATAATACTGGTGTGTAAAAGAACGAGGGGCTAACAATACTACACAATATTAATTAGGATGTTGGCAAGTATGATTATGTATATGAAATATAACTTTTCAAATTTATTGGTGACTATTGAATAAAAAAAGTCCACGATCTGGCAATACTGCCTGCCAATCATGTTAATTTATCTATAATAGCGTTAGGCTCCCGCCTTTTTTTTACGCCAGTAAATTTGTAGAGTAATATTCAGTAATATGTACTCACGATTAAATAAGAAGACTGTTACTCTACAAATATACTGGTGTGTAAAGAAAGCGGACCTAACACTATTACGGATAAATTAGCATACTTGGAAGGTCTGCTATATCTTTTTCTTTTCAAGTTTCTAAATTAAAATGTCAAATCCCATAAATTATATTTTCCGGATATTTGTAACAATACATGGGTGAGCATCAAATTGATAGTGTCATGTATTGCTATTTACCAAACGATCCGCATCAAATTCTCAATTTAAGGATTCGTAAGAGCATTAATTACATTAACGGTGTCTGCAGCAGACCCATATTTTTACGTGCATTTAATTATTTTGCTACCACTTTAATCAATCAGTATACTTTTACATATTGCTTTAGCTTTAAAATCGTCATAAAAATGTATTTAAAAAAAAAAAAAAAAAAAAAAAAAAAAAAGGATAGTTGTATTAAAATAATAAAACAAACGTGAAAATATAGGACCGCTACGGGCACAGCATTAATTAAATACTTAATTAATTGCATAAAGTAAAGCAAAAATTTAGATTTTCATTACGAAATAGTTTCGTAGTCTTCATAATTTTAACACTTTCGTGGCCACTGACGTACATTCACGTCATTTGAAAATCTTTAACTCCGCCAGTGGACGTTTCTTTCGCAATTTGTATGTTATTTATATCTTGAGAGTATACCCAATATTCATATTTGTACATTTGAATATAGTATGGATAGAAATATTTTGATTATAAAGGGTGTAACTATAATACATATCCATTTGTAATATAAATGTAAATACAGAGAACTTTGTTGTGAAATATTGTGACTTGAAAGAACAGATCCCACAAAACAGCAAGTCCAATAAATGGTACGTTTTGAATATTTAGAGCGATATAGGGATGAGGAACAAATTTTTAGATTTATGTGTTGCATATTTACCAAGTGGTCCAGATGGAATCATCAATTTAAAGATTGAGTGTAGCATTATGAATTAATGAAATACCAAATTAGATGCCAAACATTTCAATTATGAAATATTTTTATATTGTATCAAAATTTTAAAATTTTCCATTAAGTGTAAATTAAAAGTTATTTTCTAGAAGATAACTAAATGACAGTATATAAAATTAAGAAAAAGAAATGTTTGAAAATGTTAAAAAATATATTCTTTTCTTCAGAAATTTCTAAAATAAAGGAGCAAGTCGAATAAATTATACTTTTGAGCATTTGTTGCAATACGTGAGTGAGCAACGATTTAGTAGTATCATGTTTTGCATATTTACCAAGTGAATCGCATGAAATAATCCGTTTAACAATCCTAAATACATTAATTAAATACTAAATTTGTTGCAGAAATAAAGAACATTATAATTACAAAATATTTTTTTAGTATTTGAAAATTTTATAAATTTTTACTAAGTGCAGTTTAAAACTCATTTTTAGGATAACTATAAATTATAGCCTTAACAATTTGTAAAAAAAAAAAAAAAAAAAAAGAAAGAAAGAAAGAAAGAAAAAGAAAAAAAGGGAAAAAAAATCTCTTAACCCCTTACCGATTTCGTAATTTTCAAGAAAACGGTGAAAGAAAAGTGTCTATTTTTTTCATCCAAGAAAATTGTATAAAATAAAGTGTATGAGGAATATATATATGTATTCATTTTTAACTTTTGGAATGTTTTGTAGCTTGAAATCATGAAAACTTAATTTTACAGAAAAAACAACAATCAGAGTTATTATGACTGAATGTTTATTTTCCAGTAAATGGAAAAAATAAAAGATACATGTTTTAAACATTAAAATATACTTTTATGAAAAGAATTTTCAGATAATACAACACTATACGTACACTGTTCTCAGATACGCTATCCGAACGATCTATAATACGTACACTATCAGATACGCTATTTCCGTATCACACTCAGATGCATTTATACTAAAATTAGAATCTGAGTCACTTTGTGATTCTGAGTACATGATGTACACAATATTTAAAAAAAAAAAAAATCACAAAGCACAAAACCACTTACATTGGAAAGCCTAACTGAGCTAAGATTAGAAAATAAGTACTACAGATACTTAAAATTGCATAGTGCTGGCAGTTTAAAATAAACTTACTATCTCCAATTTCAGTTTAGTCTGTCATTTTCATCTAGAATGTAAGGTAAGAAAAAAAAAATACGGGTATCAGAAATGGTTTGTTTTTATATCTTCCTACGCTGTAAAAAATAGGTTCTTAAAAACAAGTATATATTGTGTCGAAATAGCCCCTAAGCAATATATACTTAAATTTGAAAACCCATGTACTTCTTTTTGAGTACATTGACCTGTCAAACATGGGGATATTGGGATTCTTATTGGTCAACCCCATTTTTGAGCATATCAATGTACTCAAAAATGAGTACATGGGTTTTCAAATTTAAGTATATATTGTTTCGGGGCTATTATATTGTTTCGAGACAATATATACTTAAATAGACAATAAGACTTTTTCACACACCATAAATTTTAAGCCAGCACAACCGGACGTAGCCTTCCTTCATCAGGTGCAAGAAAACACGAGCTACTGCCTTGGAGGCAAAAGCAAGACTCTATATACTTATTTTTAAAAACCTACATTTTGCAGTGTAGTGCGTTACTTCTGAACACACCAGCCCGGAAATATCACGGGCACGAGAAATAGAGAGTAAACACTCACCCTGTCATTTTCACGGGAGCGAGAAGGAAGGGGTTAAAAACGTTTAAAAGTATATTTATTTTTCCAAGAATCTACACAGTGAACCGCATGAAATCATCAATTTAAGTTTGGGAATTACATTATAAATAAATGCCCAGTTTGGTACTAAAATTAAGATCATTTTAATCATAAAATATTTTCATAGCATTTCAAAACGTTAATATTTTCTATTAAATGCAATTTAAAAATTGTTTTCAATAAGATAACGATAAGTGACAATATTTTAAAAAAAATAGGGGGGGGGGGGAGAAAGAAAGAAATAAGATTAAAAATCGCAAAAAAAATATACTATTTTCTTCCTAAGTTTCTAAATTAAAACTGCAAGTCCAATAAATTATACTTTTCGAATATTTGTGGCAATACTTGGGTGAGCAACAAATTAGTAGTGTCATGTGTTGCATATTTACCAAGTGATCCGCATGGAATCATCAATTTAAGGATTGGGAGTAGCATTATCAATCGAAAGGAAAGAGGCCGCAGGTGGCCTGGAACTCTCGTCTGAGTAGGTTCACTTATACCCAGAGCTTCAAAAGTTAGCTAAATTCAGAAATTTGCATTATGAATAGTTCTATGAGTTTCCAGTATTAATGATCTTGTACTTTTGAAAACTAAGGTTAAAATTTGTTCGAATATTTTACATTGTATGTTCAGAAATTTCACATTTAATTTAAGCTTGTTTATTATTCTAATTCTGCGTGAAAACTATTCGAACTTTTAACTAAAGTATTTTTTTTTTTTTTTTTTTATTGTGAATGTTCGTGTTGAGAAACTTTAATAGGAAAGTATATAGATAGTGTATGAAGTGATTTATATTAAACGCATAATAATGAAAAATTAATGAGATAATGTGTATCAAAAGCAAGTAATGGTATTTTAGTGATAATTTAAAAAAAAAGTATATATTGAATATTAGTTGTTAATTAAAGAATTTCATTAGTAACAGTTTTACAAAAACTTATGAAATGAGTTTAAAGCTTTATACATTTTATTACGTACAGAAATATTAACTATTAGTTACTACACGGTATTAATTTGCTTTGATTACTAAGACAGGGGTTGGCGTAGCCACGTTTTTGGATACTGCTTTATTTTTAAAACAAACTCCAATCACACATAATTATTGTACAGTCGGTAACAAAAGTGTCCGAACACTAGCAAAAATTCCTATGTGAAAAAAGTACTCTTCATACGGTTTTGTTAATAAATCCTTGTCGAATCATGCTCTTAGTCAGTTAAGAACATGATTCGATAAGGATTTATTTAACAAAACTCTATGTAGTGTACTTTTTTTACATAGGAATTTTTGCTAGTGTTCGGACACTTTTGTTACCGACTGTACATAACATAACTCAATCGTAAATAACTAATGGATCTGCAGATCAGGAATCTCAACGTTCTATTGCATCACGCATTATTCAATCACATTATTCAAATTATCATTTTTATTTATCACTTATTATATAATATATATATATAATGATTCGATTGACTTCTTACATAAACTGAAACGTTTCTGAGGGGACTGCAACTCCCCTCAACCCCTCGCTGTATCTCTCTTTCTATAACTATTTGTACATATATGTATTCCTAATAAATAATAGTCTTGTATTAATTCCCTTTAATTCATAAATACTTATACCAAATTTCATGCAAAATGATTACATAACATATCGGGATTATTTTGTGTAACTCTGTAAATTAATTACTAATTCTATTCCCACACTTCTGCACAGAAAAACATTCTTTTGAAATTCTAATAAAATTTCATTTTATTTAATGGGGTGTAACCATGTTAAAATACACTTTTAAGAAATACCGACTATAGACCGTAACAGTATAAAATTCTTTTATGTATCCCGGAAAAAGAGCCACAGTAATTATATACATTGAAAGAGAATACATATATTTAATTATTTATGACCCATTAATATTTCAACCTGATTTGACATCATTTGGATGATTACAGAATGTGATCCGAATTCTTTTGTGTGGTCCTGTAAATAAATCATTTAATCTATACATATACCTTTTTTTTTTTGAGTAAACATACTTTTATACATCTTTATAATGTCTGTCCATTCCATTATGTTGAATGCAGCATTAAAGCGTTAAAATGCGCTTAAATAAAAATTTCTCTATAGGCAATAATGTCATGAAAATCTTTTGTGTGTCTCTGTAAACGAACCATAAACATTATATACATCAGTAAAACTTTTATAGCTTATTCTACATTTTTCATGAATAATTGTTCGACATTTGACATAATTTGGATGATTACGTGACATTGTCGGAACAGTTTTGTAAAGTCCTGTTTATTAATTAGGAGCCTAAGACCACATATTTTTTGCAGAAAACACCAGTTTAAGTAGCTCAGTAATGTACACTAATTTCATTTTGTTGAATGCAGAGTAGTGATTTTAAAAGTCGTCTAAAACAAATTCACCCCACAGGCCGTAATGATAATAAAAACTTTTGCGTGTCCCTGCACACAGTCCATAAACAATACATAAAAAGATTTATACAGCTATTTCTATATACAGCCTTAGCGTGTGTACCAATTTGCAAGTTAGTCGGAGGATTTTTTGTGGCCGTTATTGTGGTACACACAAATTCTGTCCATAGGCCGTAATGATTTGGCTGTGTCCCTGTACACCATCTGCAAATGGAATACACGCACAAAATTATACAGCTTATTCTATGTGGCTCATGAACATGTGCACCAAACTGCAAGTCAATAGCGTAATTTTTGCGGCCGCTATCACGATACATATAAATCCTGTCCTTAAGCCATAATGATAAGAAAAAGTCTGTTGTGCCCCTGTACACGAACTACAAATGAAATGCACACCAAAAACTATACAGCTAATTCCATGTGGCATGTAAACATGTGCACCAAATTGCAAGTTAATAGCATAATTTTTTGCGGCCGCTATCGCGCGACAGACAGACAAACAAACAGACACACAGACGGAACCCAAAATCTTTTTGAGTCTCCACAGCGTGGCCTCCACTGACGTTTCGACAACTACAACAACCAATTACCATATTTTTTCTATTAAAAGAAATCTGGGAGATACACACACGATTTTCTCTTACCCTGCATTTAAACACTATAAAAACAGATTGGAGTTTAAAGGACTAACACTTTCGCGACCGTCTGTTTTTGTCTTTTTCATAGTAAGGTCCGCCTGTGGGCGTTATTAACCCCAGTTACAATATTTCAGAAAAAAATTTTCGTATTCACATTTATATTACAAATGGATATTCATTATAGTTATACTCTTTCTAATCAAAGCATTTATATCCATAGTATATTATAGTACAAACTGGGATATTGGGTGTATTTTTAAGAAATAAATAACATAAACATTGTGAATGAAATGCCCACTGGTGGCGTTAGAGATTTACAAATGGCATGAATCTACGTCAGCGGTCGCGAAAGTGTTACTACAAAAATTACTGTGTACAGACGTACATTAAAAACAATTGAAACTGAGTTTAGTAACAGTTTTATTTGACAAATAATTCCGTGTGAACCTCCCGTTTGTATATTGTACCTACATTTATATAAATTTCAAACCAAATATAACCCTCGACCTAACCTACAAAATTGTGTAGGTTAGATATCTACATATCCACATACAATTTTGCATCTTCAGCAGTCATATGTAACAAAAACAGTAAGTGAACGATCGTACTAATTCACAGATAGTGTAAAGTACCATTTTAAATCAACAAATGGTGGTTGTACTACATATTTGTCTGTCAGCAGATAAAAACAGAAGAATGTAATGTTTTAAGGTAAAAATATTCCTGTCGGAAAGGGATAATAAAAACGCACCGCAGAACTGGCGTTTTAAAGTAATGAGTACAAGACTTTGAATAAACACCTTAAAATCCAATAAACTCGCAACAATCGTTACGGATCGAAAAACACACGACCCTTCGTAGGCATCCAAAGTAGGCACGAGGGCTGCAATCAAAGCGGCAACGCTCAATTGTTGCGAGTTTATTGCATTTTATGGTGTTTATTTAATGTTTTGTACTTATTACTTATTAGATTTCAAACTAGTTATTATACTAAATAGTTCACTTCAAATTAATCGGATGAATTTCATCCCCACCACTCTTTGGAGTTTAAAATCTTGATCAAAACTTTAACATAAAATCTTCATATGAACTGTCTAATACAACATCCGAATTGCCTTCAATTTTTTGTTTTTAAGTTACGCTGATAACAATCATTCGCTAAGACCAACCATTAAAAATTTGATTTCATTATTCAGGGACACTTAAAATCGCGTAATTATACAAAAAACAAACGTTGAATATTTAATTTATACTTCATTTACCTTATGGGTATGAAGAATTAATTTTAATTCCTAAACAGTTTCCTGTACATGGTAAAATATTATAGTAAAGAACTTCCACTAATTACATTCGGTGAAGAAGAATGCGTTCGCTTAGTTATTGATATCCCTGTATGTCTTCAAAAATTATGTGCACACCACATTATATGCTTCAACATTGTTCTATATTAATAACACACAGCACAACCTGCATTGTACTTCCAACTATTTCCAAGTATAGTCCCACTATATTCTAATTCATTTTAGCCCTGTAAACAAATGGTGAATAATTTTCATACCATATTTCCCACGAAACATGATTCTATACATATGAAAAATTATGTATTCATGTAATTTGATTTAGTGCAGTCTATAGATGCTAAACTGCACTTACCTGCAATTTCGCACAAGACGTAATGAATTTGAATTATCCTGTAATGTCCCCGTACCCGAGCCACTTGCTTGATCTGAACGAAATGTTTAGTGTAGCTTTCCTATATGATGTAGATTTAGAATACCGAGTATGGATCTTTAGATATGATGATAACAGTTTTTCAGATATGGTAATAACAGGCACACAGACACACGCACAAACACACAGGCATACGCACCACAGACCATCCACTAAAAGCATGTTTTTAGGATTCACTTAAACCTCAAAATGTGCAATATTACAAAAACTCAATTTCGAAAATCTGACCCCAAATCAATACTTTCTTTGCCATATATATGGGTAAGAGAAAGTAAAAAAAAATAAATAAATAAATAAAATAATAATAATAATAATAATAATAAATGGTATTCAAAAATGTTCTAGACATGACCCGTGTTAATGTAATTGTGAAGAAAGTTTAACTTACGAAGACAAATAAAACTTCTATTTGTAAGATACAAATACACAGCAATTTAAAAGAAATCATAAAATAAATGATAAATTAATAAATTAAATCATTTTGTTTCATTTTTAAGCAAGAATAAGTGAGATCTTTGGGTCATTTTTATTTATTTTAGAAACATATTTTACATATCGTACTTTCGTTTTATTCATTTTGCGTTTAAAACAAAATTTTTGGGATAAAATATTATGAATATCTTGCAATAAATCAAAAGGAATATATGTATATATATATACAGTCGAACCTCGTTAACGTGAACACTGTTAACGCGAATTACTTTTAACATGAACTGTTTCCACAATCCCCGTCAAAATGAAGACTAGTTTAGTTATATGAAAATTAGTTACTGATAACATGAACTACTGATAATATGAAAATGTTTTTATCCCCCTTTAAATTCACGTTAACGAGGTTTTACTGCATATATATATATGTGTGTGTGTGTGTGTGTGTGTGTGTACAGTTTAATTTATAAAAAGATAAATTTCACTATTTTAACTAAATAGTCCATGTGTTGTAAAAGCAATAAGCTACAAAATAAAAGACACAATTTCATGTCAAATAAAGCCAAAATGATTCTTAACAAAATAATACTTAATTTAAAACATCAAATTAAAATTTATATCATACCCAAAAAAGTCACATGTAGTATGAGATTCTATAGACAGAATATTAATCATTGAAAATTGTGGAGAATATTAAATTTATGAACATTGACCTATTTGTAAGTTAAAAGCCTTAGTGGCATTATAAATATTAACATAGTTGGTACTGTCCTTGAATTTTATTCATTTTCTACACCAATAATTTTATATAGCTTTTTTTTATATGACGAAAATCTTAAAGCTTAAAAGAATAAATCGTATAAAAATATTGGTGGAAGAGTCCTTGAAAAAGGCGTGGCCGTACTAACCGTGTGTTATATCTAAATAATGACATTCATTTTTTATTAATTATGTATAATATAAACAGACATTATTATGTAAAAAGTAACATGTACGCTTAACTAACAAATACGCTTATTAGTGACAATACTGTACTAATCAGGTACTATCAAAAATCAGTCACATGGTGTGATTTAATAATTAGCGGTCGCGTTTTCATTTAACAAGTACTTTTTGTGGTGATTCGTAATCATAGTTGACAACTTTAGCACTTTTTGGCGAAAGATTTTAATAGATTTCTTTTATTTTTTATTTTTTGTAAAAGTTTTCACAGATTAAACAAAATAAAAATTTCCGGTTTCTAAAGCGTGCTAAAGTTTGCAAGTACGTTCTTAATACACTTTAACACTTTTGCTACGAGTATTTTCTTGATCTTTCATACAAATCGACGTATTTGAGATATATACTAGAGCCGCCAACATTTTAATTTATTCCGGATCATATTTAGCTCCGCCTTTATTTCAAATCGCATTTATCTTAAAAGTAATTTTTTCATATTTTATCGTAGTTAGATATAATTTAGATGCCAGAATTTTAATTTATTCTGGAGTATTTTTAGCCCCGCCTTTATTTTGAACCACTTTATTTATAGAAAAATTTTCTTTAATTTACAACTACGATGAAATTAAAAAACAAAATAATTTAAAAAAATAAGTGGTATAGAATAAAGGCGGGGCTAAAAATACTCCGGAATAAATAAAAATGTTGGCATCTGTGATATAAGAGAAAAATATTCTATAAAATAAGTGGTACGAAACAAAGATGCGGCTAAAAAAGATCCGGTATAAATTAAAATGTTTGCAGCTCTGGTATATAACTTAAATACTTCGATTTGTATAAAAGATTATAAATTAAAATGTTGGTAACTATGTATATACATATCAGAGTTTTTTTTTTTTTTTTTTTTTTTTTTACGGGAGATTTTTTTACTTTATTAAGCAAGTTTATGTAGCCATATTGTGCCACTGTAAATACCAACATCACACGTGAGCAAAACTTTTATCTTAAAATAGAAATTTCTTTTCTTTTAATAATCAGAATTACCAACCTATCTAATTTAGTCCGTAGGTATATTAATATTCACATGGTCTTTACACCACTCTTCTTTGAGAATAATTTTCTTCTTACATAATCGTAATTACATGTTGAAAAAATTGTACTACGAAAAAGGTTTGAACAAAAGGCGGTTACCAGCAATACTATGAAATAAATTAGAAAATGTTAGCAAATCTAGAAAAATAAACTTTATTTTTAAAGTTATCTGCATTTATCTATTTAATTTATTCTTGATAATATAACAACATCCAATTTGGACATGAGGCAAGAATTGTTTCAGCTTTTGGCTGAGGATAATGTGTAAAGCTGTACATAAATGTTTTAGATTCGCGATTCTAAAGATCGTTTCATACGCTTGAATTTTCTTTTCTTCAAATTATTTTCTCTAAACAGCAAATAATAACAAATGATAATATTAATAATAATAATATTTTTTAATAATTAAACCGTATGAATGTTAATGATTACTGTAAATTCTATGATTCCACAAAAAATAAATAAATAAATAAATATAAATAAATAAATAAGTAAATAAAAAATCAGTAATTTAATCTAGGATTATTTTCATTCACTGTTTAAAAAATGATAAATAAACAATTAGTAAAAATATTTCTAACATAAAAGTAATTGAATATTTAGTACATATCGCAACAAATTGCTAGTAGAGTATGTGGAAAAGAAATGAAAAATAATTTTAAAATAAGACAATACATTAAAGAAATAAACAAATGAAAAAAAAAAAAAAACTATTATAAAAAAGCACCACTGAACAATAAAAAGTAATAAATATAAAAATTTGAATCAACACCACAAAATGCAAGAACTCGCGAAAATTGTTTCGGGTCAAAAGAAGACACGACCCTTTGTAAGGCAGACAAATTAGGTACGGTTGCTGCAAACAAAACGATAGCGCAAGGTTTAGGCGGGTTGCCATTTTGTTTGCAACACTCGTGCCTACATTGTTCGCCTGACGAAGGGTTGTGTCTTTCGATGCAAAAAAAATTTTTGTTGTTGTTGTTATTTACTGCATAAAAATTAATATATATATATACAGAGCTGCCAACCTAATCCGGCAAACTGTTAGTATCGCCCATTTTTCTACACCACTTAATTTTTAAAGTAATTCCCTTCAAATATATTTACGATGAATTAAGAAAACAAAATCTCTAAAAATTAAGTGGTGTAGAAAAATGGGCGGTACTAGCAATTTGCCGGATTAGGTTGGCAGCTCTGATATTATATATATAAATTTATTATATGAATTTAATAGTAATATTTTTATAAAAGAAATGTAAAATAAATATTTTTTTTAAAGAAAAGTTCTAATTTTTATATTTTTTTCTTATGTGAAATCGTAATACAAATTACCGTGTACGTGTTAATATATATTATATTCACTAAAATTTCTTACAAAGAAACCAATTGTTATAAATAAATAGCATTCGCAAAATAAAAATAAATTCTCTTCTCACTCGATGGACGGAATGGTGATGCAACAAATTAGTGCCTTCTGTGTATTTAACTAGAGCCTCGTATCAATTTAAGAATCGGAAACTGCATTATCAATCGGGAGAAAAAGGGTCGCAGGTGGCTAAGAGTTCTTGACTGGGCAGGTGTTTTTTGGAGATCTTTAACAGTTAGCTAATTTTAGAAAGCTGAATTAATGAAAAGTTCTGTGGGTTTCCGGTGTTAATGGGGTTGTACTTTCGCTCGAAACTAGAGCTAACATTAGCACGGTGAAAGAAAAGTTACTTTTTATTTCAAACAGAACATTTAGTTTTGAGTTATTTTTCTTTTTCTTTTCTTTCTTCTTTTCTTTCATTCTGTTTCCGATGTGAAATAAATTTTTCGGAAAGTTATTTTAATTACATACAGTTATATTTAACACTTCAATTAAATCAAACGATATTTTTTTTTTCTGTTGTTAAATTTTATTACTATAGGCTTCACTCTCCCTCCCCCTCCCCCTCCCACGGTTCCCTTCACACAGTAACCCTTGTGGAGATTTACTCGCCTATTCGTAGCTTTGGTTTTCATTGAATAGGAATATTAATAATGCATAACTCACGATAAAAACAGAACATAATTATAGACATACCCATAATTGATAGCAAGCACATTGAAATACACAATATTTAATACTGTAACTTTTTTTAAAAAATGAAATAATGTGTTAAAAGTCTGTTTTAACGTTTGCCAACTTACTAACAAATTGCCACTATTTTGGGCGGAAACATATGCTAGCTAATCACACAAAATAAACAAAGATGGCAGTAACTTTTTTTTTGAGAACAGAGAGAAATTCGTAATCCATAAACCATTTAGTATTACATCTTTAGTGCATGACATCCTTGGGACGTGTTACTTTTTGTCACCATTTGTCGATGAATTTTTGGATATAATTGCTTGTTTAAAAAATTATGAAATTTTTTTCCCCTAACACTTATATTTCTTACTATTGCATTTTAAAAAATAATTTAGATCAATAGTAATACTTCATTTTTATTTCTAATGTACAGCCAAGTTTAAAATGGTGTATACAGCAGTAAAACTGCAACTTTTTAAATTGTATTTTTTCTAGAATTCACTGAGGTGATAAAAGTCATGTGATACCTCCTAATATCGTATCAGACCTCCTTTTGCCCGGTGAAGTGCAAGAATTCGACATGGCATGGACTCAACAAGTCGTTGGAAGCACTCTGCAGAAATATTGAGCCATGCTCTAGCCATACGTAATTGAGAATATGTTGCCTGTGCATGATTTTGTGCAAAAACTGATCTTTCGATTATGTCCCATAAATGTTCGATAGATATCATGTCAGGCGATCTAGTTGGCCAAATCATTCGCTGGAATTGTCCAGAATGTGCATCAAACTAATCACGAGCAACTGTGACCTGGTAACTTGACATATTGTTATCTATAAAAATTCCATTGTTGTTTGGAAACATGGAGTCCATGAATAGCTTCAAATGGTCTCCAAGTAGCTGAACATAACCACTGATAGTCAATGGTCGTTTCAGTTGGACCAGAGGACCTTGTCCCTTCTATGTAAAATCAGTCTACACCATTATAGAGCCACCACCAAAGTGCATAGTGCCTTGTTAAAACTCGGTGGCGTCTGCACCATGCTCAAACCTTACCCTTATCAACTGAAATCGTAACTCATCTGACTAAGCCATGGTTTTACAGTCGTCTAGGCTACAACCGATATGGTCACGAGACCAGGAGAGGCGCTGCAAGTGATGTCATGTTGTTAGTAAAGGCGCTCGAGTCGGTCTTCTGCTGTCATAGCCCTTTAAAGCCAAATTCCACCTCGCTGCCCTAAGGGACACTCCCGTTGTACGTCGAACATTGATTGTTGTGGTTATTTCACGCGATCTAACTTGTCTGTTGACACTGACAAATCTACGCACATGCCACTGGTCTCTGTCATTAAGTGAACGCGGTCGGCCACTGTGTTGTTCATGGTTGGAGGTTATGCCTGAAATTAGGTATTCTCGGTATACTCTTGACACGGTGAATCTCGAAATATAGATTTCCTTAACGATTTGCGAAATGGAATGTCTCATGCGTGTAGCTCTAACTACCATTCCTTGTTCAAAGTCTATTAATTCCGGTCGTGCGGCTTTAATAACGTCAGAAATCTTTTCACATGAATCACTTGAGTACTAATGAAAGCCCTGCCATTACACTGCCCCCATTTATACATTTTGTAAACGATTCCACTGATATCTGTATAATTGCATATTGTCATCCCATGACTTTTGTCACCTCAGTATATGCTTAGGGATACACATTGAAAATAAATAACCTGTATGATTATCGTAAATATATATTAAAAAAAAAAAAAAAAAAAAAAAAAAAAACTTCTAAAATTTTACAATTATTTTATTTATGATATTTTTCTGAAAATCATAGTATTTAGGTACCATCACGCAGATGTTCTGCGCAAGAAAGGCTAGTTTAAATTAATTCCACAACCATTCGTTGAAAAGAACTCTCATTATGCACATTTATACGAAATTTTGAATTATATTGTCATGTTAAAAATTAGGAAAAAGTGGGATACAGTGCCACCTGTTAAGCAGTTGATCTCAAAATGTAATCCGACCCAGTTTAGGTCAAGGTTCAGCTTAATACCAAATTTAGTTAAATTTCATTCATTAGATCGTCAGATACAACGTCCACAAAATTTGCGATATGCACACGCAGAGACAGACATTTTTATTTAGTTCAGGACATCCCAAAACGTGGAAATCCACCGAAAACCGGAGGCCGAAAAATTCTTTTATGAATCCAGTACTTTCTTCTATAATAAATATTATATATACGTAGAACAAAACAAGGAAAAAAGAATTTTATTCACCTTTTTTTTTTTTTTTTTTTTTTTTTTCAACCAAAAAAACATTAAGCGCTAGTTAAGAAAAATTTATTTCTTAGATATTAAATAAATAAATAAAGAAAACTGGTTTGACTCATTTAAAACAGATTTTTCTTTCTTTCTTTCTTTTTTTTTTTTTTTTCAAAGTATTAAACTTTTCTTATATTTAATATAGGAATTCCCATTTTTTACATTCTACTAGTGTAAGAAAACTTGTTTTATGTTTAAAATAGAACGTATACATTTACTTAAGCATGGTTTCTTTTTCTTCTTTTTTCATTTCTTTTTTTTTTTTTCTGTTTTCTGATGTCGTTATAAAATACCTGTTTATATATATAAGATAGGTATAATAATTAATTTCTTTAAAATTATATTCAGTATTTCGCTATAACATATATTTACTAAGATTTATCGTTAAATGCAATTTTTCGTATTATTGATTTTTTTTAATACATATTTTATTTTAAAGAAAATGTTCCATAAAAATTAAATATTTGTTTTATATACATGTGTAAATATAATTTATATCACACACACACATATATATATATATATTAGTAATTTTTTTAAAACAAATTTATCAAACTACATTCTATACAATTACGTAGATAGACCAAAATAAATAAGTAAAATAAATAAATAAAATAAAATAAAATAAATAAATAAATAAATAAATAAATAACAGTACTTTAAATTAAAAGCTAATTATAAAATAAATAAATAATATATGGATTTAAAAAAAATTATCCTTTTTCCGCTTCTGAGATATTGACTAAAAGATATATTTATCATACGTGACACGTCCCCCATTTTTCGAGGGAGTTTAATACTTTTTTTAATTGCTTTCTGTTTATTAAATCATCAAAAATACATGAGAGTTATTCCCTTTAAAACAAAGTGGTGTTAAATCTGATTAAAAAATTTAAAAGGTTGGCAGCTAGGACTGGGCTTTATATCGATGTAAAATAAAATATCGATTTAACGCTAATATCGTTTATCCGATTTAAAAATTTCATCTTCCGTAAAATATCGATGCAGAAACATCAAAGCGCGGGAAAATCTGATTCCAGACTAAACCGATTCTATGCTGAAATAATGCCAGATTAAACCGATTCTATGCTGGAATAATGCCAGATAGCTAGTCATATTCATTCAACGGGATAACGATTTAGTCAAGCATGCGCACTCATAGACAATTAAATCATAAAAATCTTGACTGAATGAAACCGCAAAAAATCAAGAGAATAATATTCATTCGAAATGCCGTTTCGATTTAGTGTTACGCAGGCGCACTGGGAAAAAGAGAATATCGGTTTAAAAGATGCATTCTTTCGATGAGCCATGATTGCGGTTTTAACGCATATGCAGAAGCAAAATGAAAACCGATTCTGATTTCTGATACAAGCATTCCGGTTAAGTTTGGGTAGATGAAATGGGATTATTCATTCATTCAAAATTCGTTTGATTACAAGAGATTTATTTTATCAATATTAGTATTTTCTTCTGCTATTTTTTGTTATATTTTTTGCCAGTTCCTATAATTTATAAATAAGAAATCCCAGTTTATGTCTATTAGATAAGTGAATTAACTATTCTTTATTAATATTTTATGTAATTAATAATATTTCTTCATTCAATTCATTAATATTAGTACAGAATACGACATTGTCATATTGTCAAAAATAAATTAATTCAAACAACGGCGATATTTTAGATATGATTATTTTAATATCTAATTTTTATTTATTTGGAAGGTATGCGTATTTAAAGGGTATGCGTACTCGAAGGTATGGGTATTTCGAACAGTATGAGTATTTAAAAATAATTTTAAATGCTGTGAAAATTGATTTTTTTTTCCCTCTTCAAATGCACCAAATTGTTCTTTCTATCAAATTTATTTCCCTATACTGAGTTAGCTATTTTAGTCTTTTTGTCTTTTGTAATATTTCATGTAATTTAAACTAAAATAAGTAAAAATTTAAAAATTTCAATAAAAAAAAGTAAATCTCGTAAACTTTTTAAAAAGAATTATATTTTAGAAAATTCTAATTAAGAATTATATTTATTAGGAGATTCAAGGCACTAGAAATTTAATAACATGAGTGAAGCGCTTCTCTTAATTAGCAATTTTCTGCTGATACTAGCAATTTTGCAATTTATTCGCATGTAAGTGGGACATATAAATATTTTAGTGCATTACAAAGTAGTACGAAATAGTAAAATTCTGAATTTATCAATTAGTTAAAATAATAATAATAAATTTGGGTGTCTTAAATGTTCTGAATGTTGCTCATGAAATGTCACGTCACGAGTCCATATAATATAATTTGTGATAAAACAAAACTGCGCTATATTAATTATACTAATGTATAAATTTTGAACTGTGGAAAATAATGAATAATTTTATAATAATTAGTATTAAAGCATTATATCTTTATCAGAAGGCTGTTTCTTAGACGGACTAAGAACATGATTTGACAAGAATTTATTTTACAGAGCAGTATTAAGTGTACATTTTTTATATAGAAAATATTGCTAGCGCTCGAATAATTTTATATCTGACTATATATGGAATAATGTTATAAGCAATACCATTATATGGCTCAACCTCATTTTTAAGTTTTCTACTTCCTGCGATTGAATTTAAGTTGCACCAAAATTGGAGCTACCATACATCCACTCACAAGGAAGTATAAATCAGTAAAATTCCTATTGAAACAAAACCAAGATTAAATTAAAAGAGAGGTCGAAAACATAGGCTAAATGGCAAATTTTGAGCAACAATTCACTTATGGGTTAAGATAAGACCCTAGAAAATTTAATCCCTTTTATGAAAATCATCGAAATATAATAAGTGGGCAAAAAAGCGTGGCACAGTGTCAGAGTGTTTGACTTGAGACAAGAAGATCTTCAGTGCAATCCCCGTCTCGGCAAATTTTGATTTCTCTCTCTTTTTTTTTTTTTTTTTTCTTCATAATACTAATATTTGGTTTATCTAAAATTAACAAATGATGGTAAAAAGTTAAACCATGAGGTGGTTGCAGCTACTTCAGTACCAAGTTTTGGTTCAAACTAACACCAAACTTTTTATATTGTAACGCTGTACTACTGAGACATTAAACCCAACAAACTAACTATAAACCGTCTCTACATTCTAAAGAAAACTGCTAAAAGTCCTTACGTGTAGGGATTATACCCTACAATTGTAACGCTGCATTAAATCGATGTATCCTTATATCGGTATTTTAGACGAACGATATATGGATTTATGAAATGTCAACATCACCCAGCACTGTATGGCAGATTATATATATACTTCAAAATATTATTTATTTTATAATTTCTATTTAATAAAATGTTGTAAACGTCTTATGAATTCTTTATTCTGCTTATCTTATCCAGTATTATTATTATTATTATTATTATTATTATTATTTAAGAACGGAAATTTTTGTTAACTACTGTTTAGATGGATATTAGAAAGAAAGAAAATAAAACAAAAGAAAGAGTGAAAGAAACTATCATAAAAAGAGAATAATACAATCCCTTAATTTAACAAATATTTTATTTAAATGGAGGTTAGAATTAAAGAGATGTTTCTCCCAGGAGATCCCCCCTGACAGCGGAATAATTCATCTTTTATTCACCAGAGAGAGAGAGGGGATGGCTAATTTACTTACCTTGGACTACAATTTGACGGACAGCCTTAATGGCTGTCATTGTTAAGTGTTAGAATACTCGAGAAAATTGCAGAGTAGTAAAATTTAGAATATATTGGGCAATTGTAATGTGTAAAGATTCTATTGCAACAGCTCATAGAAAATTACTATTCAATATTATTTCATAACTAAATTCAGAAATACTTATGTTATATTGTTTCTTTTTCTTTATTTATTGTGTGCAAACTTCAATCACAAAATACATTATATAATAAAATTGTAAAATGATATTAATTTCTATTATAAATATCCGCATTACGTATTTATAACAATTCGCTATCAGATTGATGAATATTTGAAAAGTCATTCTTGTATTATTGCATAATTTTATTCGATACAAACTATAATTACATTTTCTCTTTATTATTTTAATGATGATACTATTTTTTTTTCTTTTATCATAAAATTTTTGCTTCACTCTAAAGGACAAGTTAGGTCTCGAATAAAAAAGATTGCATTTTTTTTTAAGTTTTTATTAAAAGGACAATTGTTTTACGAACTTATAAAAGTACAACAAAAATCCTTGTCTTAATTGGAGTTGGAATCTGGGTTATGATGACTACAACAGTTCATTTACAATGGTAATTGACAAACGTATTTGTAAATTAAATATTAAAACAGCTCTAAAATCAGCAATATATATATATATTTAAAATCCAAAAATTATATTTTTACAATTTTTATAATAACGTAATTTTTAGACTCTGCGTTAAATTAACGTTTTATATAAAATTTATTTATACAATAACATGCATACATGTCAATATTCTATTTAACACTTTCATGACCGCATGTTTTTGTCTTTTTGGTAGTAAGGTCCGCCTATGGGCGTTTTTCTCCCAAGTTACAATTTTTCAGAGCAGAATTTTCAGCATTCACACTTATAATGCAAATGGCTATATATTATAATCATACTCTCTCTAATCAAAGTATTAGTATCCATAGTATATTGATTGAAGTATGAATATTGTATATATTTTTAAGAAATAAATAATATACAAATTGCAAAAGAAACGCCCACTGGTGGAGTTACAGATTTTCAAATGACGTGAATCCACGTCAGCAAACGCGAAAGTGTTAATATTTCGTAAAATTGTTAGTACCGGCTTTTTTCCACACCACTTAATATTTACAGTAATTTTCTACAAATGTGATTGCAATTAAATAAGGAGATACATATTCTAAAAAAGGACTGATGTGAAAAAAAAAGGCAGTTCTAAAAGTTTTAAGGATTATTAATTAGAAAGTTGACAGGTACGTAACTGCCATCTTGTACGATTTTTTGCTACCGGAAATTTATAATATGTTTTTGGGAATCTTATTTTCTGTGATAAAACATGATAAAATTGCTTGCAAAAAGATACTGGTGTTAAAAAACTGTACAAGTTGATACCTATGCAGACATGAACATGACTAAGAGAAGCAGTTAAATGAATTCGGGGAAAAAAAAAAAAAAAAGGATATAACGAAAATTTTTTTATTATTTATTTATTCATAATTTATGTATTTTTATCTTACTTTTTCTTATAATAAATTTCGCTTCAATTTTTATTTAATAAATAAATAAATAAATAATAAAAATTGAGAAAACAGATTTTCTGAAAACCTCATTTCATATATATATATATATATATATATTATGAGCACTTTTAATTTACCAAGAGAATTTGTGTTTCTTTTAATAGCTTAGCCCATGCTTTATACTATAATACAAATCATAAGAAAAAATTATAAAATCATATTTTACAAAAACAGTAAATAAATAGTAAATAAATAAAAAAAATAAAAAAATAAAAAATTTATTTATTCATATTTAAGTATTTTGAACTTTTAAATGTAGTATTAACACTTTATCTAGTTTATTCTAATGTATAAATATAGTATACCTTTAACCACTTGTGATTAACGAACTTTAAACTTTAAAAATAAATAAATAAATAAATCTAGAAACTGTACAATTAAAGGAACTTAAAAAAATAAAGTGCGGTAATACATTTTTATTATTAAAAAACACTAATATCGTTCTTTTCTGGAATTTATATTAAAATAAAAATTCTCGATGTCATTGCTCTAAATTCAATGTCGTTGTTTACACTATTTACTTTATTTGTAGATAATTTATACCACATCTTTTTCATTATTTGTCTAGGCTGATACATACTATCTGTTTGAAATAGAAAATGATTTATTTCATATAACTTTCCTTGGAGTATTTTATTATTATTTGGACTTATTTATGTCTTAAATACTTTGGAAAACTGTGGAATGCGTCATCTAAATTTAATTCTCGACTACAAAAACTCGTCTCAGAAATTTTTAATGAAACCTTACTTTTATAATTTAAAGGAAAATTCGTTTTCTTCTAGACCTTTTAGTAATTTGTGGTGGGTTTTCATTTTAAATTACGGAAATCCCTCAAAGGTTTAAAAGGCTTATATAAATATGAGCATTTTTATTCCTCGAAGATTATAAGCACAAAATGTAATATTAAATTATTTCTCTATTTTTATTTTTTAACTTAACAAAAAACTCAAATATTAAATACAGCATTTTTTTTTTTTTAAACTAAGAATCGTTTGTAAGAGCCTAACTTAATATCCATATAAAATACAAACATTTATAAGCTTTAAAACTTTTATAACTTTAGAATAGAAGAAAGAAAATTATATGTTTTTCTTTTTATTAAATTTTACGACTAAATTTTCAAACTTTAAAAAAATTAGATTTTATATCTGCTTTTTTCCAACAGGGTAAAAAAAAAAAAAAAAAACTTTGTCTGTTCATAGAACTACAGTATTCAAAGCACAGATTTTTTTCATACAAACAACCTGGGAGTTGAAAAACAGGATGAGTAAATATATCTCAAAAAACCTTGTCACGTCTACCCGTTTCCACAAAACACTTGCCCCTTCAAAATGATAAAAAACAGAAAAAAAAGAAAAAAGTTAAAAAGTCTTGAAATAATTTTTGGTGTTCCTTTTCCCACCTCCTCTATGTGCCGAAACAATTTAGCTCACGTACAACGAGGTCTTTTTATTGTGAAATAATAAAATCGTAAAACAGAGAGAAGAGAGAAGAAAAAGTGATGCCATGCTCTGCGTGTCATAAAAATAAAGTGTAAAAAAAAAAACTCCATCGGCATCTAGAGTTATAGCTCCATGACGTGTTTTTTTGTGAAAGTCGTACATCAAACATTTGGTTGGTCGGTTGGTGGGACAGTTTTCGTTTTCACGCTTAGCTTGAAACTTCTTGCTTATTCTGTCACTTTCTTTCTGTATTTTTTTTTTCTTTTTTTTTAATGCTAGTTCAGGTGAGGAGGGTGGAGCTAGAAGTGTAAAATCCTCTCGTATCTGGTAAATACCTTAAAAATATTGCATCCATAGTCTAAAGTGTGAAAATAGAGTTCGCATGGAAAGTTTAAAATAACTTTAGGTTATTTGTTTTGAAGTTTCTTTGGATAAAATCCGGGTGAAAGAAGTGAAGTGAAAAAAAGTTTCACTTTCAGGCCCATGCTCTCCCCCCCTTACATTTATATTTTTTGTGATACCGCAGTGGGATTATATTGAATAAGATGTTTTTCTCATGTGTGAGAAAAAAAATATATATATGCAATTTATTTTGATTATTTTCCTCTGAAATCTATTACCGTGTTTAAGTGATGATATCTTTTGAAAACTTTCCGAAAATGCAGAAAGTTTTTCAGCAGAATTATTTATTCTGCTGAAAATTATTAAAAGAAGATTTACAAAATTTAGTAATTTACACGAAATTTAAACACCTCTAGTAAAAAGTTTTTATTATTTATAGAAAATAGCAGCATTAGTATAGTTACCAATTTTCACGCTTTTTGGCTACCAGAATATTTTTTATAGAAACACTTATTTTATTAAATCAGTTGAAACTGCTAGAAATATATTTAAAAAGTTCTTTCAAAATTTTCCGGTTATCAAAAAGCGAAAAAAATTGCAGGTTTGGAAAATTGGTTTGGCAGGTTTGGCGCAGAACTCATACAGGTATTCATGAAACAAAATTTTCTTTTTCTTAAATAAACGATTTTATAAAAAGAGAAAATTAAAAAAAAAAAAAAAAAAAATACCGGTATTCATATATATATATGAAGATTAATAAAGAGAACTTTCATTACCATTGTCAGTGCGCACGCTGAAGATGTCACATTCCAGTAGTAATTTAACTCTGGTAATAAGCAGTAATTATATCAAGGTTGGATGAAAAGGCATGAGTGATTTGGAGACTATTTAACACATACGTATACATACATACATTGACCTTTACTTATACATAGCTGCCAAGTTTTTAATTTATTCCGGAATGTTGTTAGCCCCGCCCTTTTTTCCAACCGGGATCTTTTTAGAGTAATATGTTTCATGTTTAATCATAGTTAAATAATGAAGAATTTTTTTCTACAAATATTACGGTGTGAAAAAAGGCGGGCCTAGCACCATTCCGGAATAAATTAAAAAACTTGGCAGCTATGTTTATATAAAGAATAGGTAGATGAAACTCATGCTAGTCTTGTCTTGTTATTTATCATTCCCTTAGGTTTTATTTTTATAACTATCTACAGAATAAGGACGTCCTCAGATTAAGTTTTTTAATAAGAAAAAAAATCATTTAAAAATACCTTTTAAAGATTTTATGCGACTTTCAATTTCTAGAAGCTCCGAAAACATTGCCTTTAAGGAACATTCTAATATTAAGTCTATATGAAATTCTCTCTGTTTGAATAAACTAATATTCCATAGCTGCCAACATGCTAATTAATAATCAGGAGTATCGTTAGTACCCGCACCATTTTACCACACCAAGAGTAATTCTTTCTAAATGCATTTAAGATGTGATAAGGAAATAAATGCTCTAAAAGGTACTGGTGTGAAAAATCAAAGGCTGGCACTAACAATACACCTGATTCATAATTTGGATATTGTCAGCTATAATCATACTTTCCAACATCCTAATTAACCCCTATCGCTCGTATGTCCCTTCTGAGGGGACATTAAAAAAATCGAGCCATACCTTATGGTGTTCCTCTGAAAATGAAATGTTATTTTTCTAAAACGTGTAACTATAGGCTACCTTACGGCTACCGGAAAATTTTAACAGAAAGATTTATTTTATTTAATGATGAAGTAAAATAAAACAAATTATTACAATTTTTCGGTAGCCAAAAGGTAGTAAGTTAGAAACTATACGTGTGACGTTGTAAAGGAACGCCAAAAGACGTGTCTTACGGAAAATATGCCGAGCGCAAAGGGTTAATAACCCGTAGTGTTGTTAGTTCCGCCCTTTTTTTCACACCAGTAAATTTTTAGAGTAATATTCTCCAAATGCAATTACGATTAAATAAGAAGAAAAATACTCTAAAATGATACTGGTGTGAAAAAGAAGGCAGGGCTAAAAAAACTACGGAATATTAATCAGTATGTTGGCAAGTGTGTATAATATACTAAAATAGAAAAAATATCTAATAATAACTATACAATAAATTATCAAATATCGTCTTAAAAATATATATTTATATTAAAGTTTTTCTGTAGATATTTTTAGAACATTCTGGTTGATCTAATATTTATTTTTGTTTGATTATGACAGAGATATTAGAAATAAATGTTTTCATTATCTCTTTCAAAGCATAGAAATGCTTTTAAAAAATCTAAAGAAGAATATTTCTCACGGAAGTTTCCTCCGTAAGAAACATTAACGTCTGTGTTGTTTAATCAGTTTTTACAGAAAAACATTTACTTCTAAAATTTTTTTAATGATATGTAGAAAATTTCATATGCGTGTGTGTAGAAATTTTAAATCCAAAAGAGCCAAAGTTTAACTTAGTGATTTATATTAAAAAGTGCATAATGAAACAATTCTCTATTTTTTAAAGGGGGGAAAAATATAGAGAGACAGAGATAGAGGCAAAGGGAAAGAGGGAAGTGACAACATAGGTAATAAGAAAAAAAAAATTCACATCTAAGATAAATAATAATAATGAAAGGTGACAAATCTATAAAAAGAAACAGACCACCACAATTGTTGATGTCGTCTATTCGTAATTGTTGCAATGTGCCGGAAATTGATGGCACTGCCGTGTCTAGTGGGGATAGAAAGACTCCCCTCCTGTTTTGCAATACATCCAATCCAAAGTCGCTGAAATAGATAAGCAAATAAATAAATAACATAAAAAATAAGACATGCAGTTCTTTTGGTCAATTTTGTCACTTTTTCCTCTTGCTAAAGGAAAAAGTAAAATCAATTTCTTTTTCGTCTTTCGCAGCATTTTCTTTCTCTTCATTATTTCCTTTTTTACTTCTGGAAGAGTTTCTGAGGAAAAAAAAATCTCCATATTGGAAGAGATGAGTGTGAAGAAAAAGGAAAGTGGAATCCCACCCTGCCAGCTGCCACCTCCCTCAGTGAGTCGTTTTACTTGTGTAGCTGCCTGACAATGAGTCCAGCAGTTGAATCCGTGCATCATTGAAAATAGGAAATTGAATCTCGCTTCTTAATGTAGATTCAAGTCCCGATAGAAAACGGGATTTAAAAATGCTAAAATTTCTTGAACTGTCTAGAATGAAATAATGTCTATCCCTCTTTCTGTTTCTGCGCTTCTATTTACTAGGTTTAGGCATTAGACAGTACAAAGTTGAGTGGAATTGAAAGTATTTAATTTTAGACCATGCTGGATAGAGAATTTAATATTCTAAAGAATGCAGTTTCAAATGTAAATCATCTTTCTTGAAGTTACTTTTGGACATGTTAGAATGAAATTCTTTCGTAATGAGAAATTGAAATATTGCAAATTGAAATTCATATATATTTTTTTTATTTTATGATGCATAGACAGCATTGTAAATGACATTCCTTATATTGTATTTTTGAAATATGATGCAGTAAAACAAATACAAAGTGCACAGTATTCAGAAAATTTAAATGTATTTTTCAGAGCTTGAAACAGTTTTATAGATATTTTTCGCCTATATAATACCGTATATTTAAAACAGATTTGTGTATTTTATTTTTTGAGTTTGGATTTAATTTGGACGCCTTATTGCCATTTATTGCACACTAATTTTAATTAAACCATGACCTAAGGCTTATAATGGATTCTGAATCACTATGGTCTATTATATAGTTATTTCTTAGAAAGCCCTGAATATTTTCTTAAAAATTATTTCGTTGAAAACTACAAGATACCGCATCTTTCAAAAAAAAAAAAAAAAAAAATGTGATAAAAATAAATATTTCTGGAACAGTGAAGTGAATCCAAGTAATTTCCATCTTGAGTTATTTTAAAATGTAAATTGAAGCAGCAAAATGAGGCATTGTTGTCCTGGATAGTCACTGAATTGATATTTTCAGCTCAAAAACACATGATGAAAAACAACGATCTAAAATTCACTGATCACCAAACTTTGAAAAACGCATCGCCTATTTTGCATGTGGGGAGGCAAACATATATTTTATTATATCAAAGGAGAAATCTTATATATTAATAATATTACATTTGTAGTAAAAATCGCGTAAGATGTTTTATTATGAGAAATATGAAATTTGGCTGCCGATTTAATGTCAAAGCCAGTAAGTAGTACCATAGCCTCCTAAATTAGATGGACTATGTTATTGGTATTATAAAAATTGGTGGTTAATCCAAAGCAAATATATTTTACACTTATACGTTACAATTTGTTCTTTAGAAACAAACAAACAAAAAAAGATTTGTTTTCTATAAAGCAGTATTTAAATAGACACATTCACTTTGGAGTTGTAAATTTAACATTTTGTTTGTGAGTCACGTAAAATTACGTTTTTCATGAAAAAGGCGTTTCTCTAAAAAAATACTTAAAAAGAAAAAAAAAAAAAAAAAAAAAAAAAAAAAAAAGGTTTTACGTGTTCGAGTTTAACACTTTATATGCTGTTGATGTATATGTATGCCAGTAGCATTGATAGAATCAATTACTAAAAATAAAAGTTAGATAATTTGATCATGAATACGTAAAATAAAGTTATTTTAATAAATAATATAACGTTTTATGGGAACGCCAAAAGGCGGAGCTTACTGTTCAAAGTAGGAAAATACTCCTATGACAGTATGTTAAATGCAATTATCACTAACTTTGGTATTTGTATTAAAAATTGTAAAAAATACCAAAATTGTAATTTCGGTATTTGTATTCAGAAATAAAGCCTTAAAAAAAAAAAAAAAAAAAAAAAAAAAACTTTTTATGTGTTTTTTATTTTCACCTCTCGGTTGCACATTGCGGTTCTAATCTTGCTTTGCCACTCCCATATTGTACGATAAAATGTGTTTGTCGAGTTTTATCACTTCTTAATATTATGACAATTAGTTTTACTACATACTGTATCTGTTCAAATCAACACCAACGTATTAACATTGTGTCAAGAGTAGCATAAAAATAAATAAATTAAATAAATAAATAAATAAATAATAAAACAAAAAACTTGTGAAGCTTTCCGTATATATTTTAAAGTATTCCTAACATTATAAGCCTAAGATTATTTTCTATTATCGAATATAAAGAACAAAGAGAACATTTATGTATGTTTTCATGCAATGTATTTTTCTATTGCTCTTTACATATTCTGCTTAGGTATCATCTTTGCTGACAAGGAAGAAAACATTAACCACATACTTCTCAAATATAATTTACTTTAATATGTCTTGTTCATAAACTTTAATCAAGTTTGTTACGCGAGGTTAAAATGGGAATTTTAATAGCACTTTAATTATGCTTCCAACACACACTTTTGACGTACTGTATGGAAATTTTAAAATGGATGTTTCTATCATATTGCAACTTAAGGAGTTTTAGGTTTAAGTTTATTACACCAAGCGTTATTATCCTGCTTGCATATTCAGGCTGGAAATAAATTTATGCATCAATAAATAGAATGATTTTCTCTGCTACTTTGCAAATTTTCATATCGGGGTCTAGGTGAAATAATTAGTTTTAATTCTAACTACATTAATATGTTATTTTATGGGAAATGTGCTTATAAAACTCAAAAGAGTTTGAAATAACCAAGCATATCCTAAGCAAAATTATTTTTATAATTATGAACTTTTAAATGGGTGTGTATGTTCAAACGAGAATTTAATAATTATATTATTTTAAATTTCTCAAATTAAGTATTCTGCTTTTACAAATTTAGGGAATCTTCGAATCGTAATCGATATTATTAACTTCAAAATGCATGTATTACAAACCTGCATAAAAATCTTTATACTTATATTAAAAAATAATGTAGAATGATGTTTAAAAATGTATGTTTGTATGTATTATTATAGGATTGCGACAAGCCATACTCCCCCCCCCCCCTCCCGACTCTTCCAGCACTATATTCATACAGTAATCTTTTACAGTATGTCCTAAAGATCAATTAAAGTACAGTTGCTAGCTGTACGAAAATTATCGTCATGTCATTACCAATTTTCCAGTTTCTACCAAACATTTTCTACAGAAGTTTTTCACTTCAATTATGTAAATTTAATAGGAAATGTCTCCAACAAAATATACTGGTGTGAAATCTCATTTAAAAATTTAAAATTTTAGAAAATGTTGTACGATCGGCAACACTGAACTAAATGAAAAATTGCTGAATAACTATTATGTTAAAATAGTTAAAAGAAAAAGGCGGGGCCGTACATGTAACGACCCTGTATTCAGAGGTCACTCACGGCACTTTTTTTTTTTTTTTTTTTTTTTTTTTTTTTTTTCAGGATACTTTCAGGGACGAGAAATTTCCTCCTTTTTTACTATTGATATTTTCATCCCGAAATCTTTATCGAATATTTGAAATGATGTGTCACGATTAAATAGGATAGAGATTATTGTATAATATATATATATATATAGCAAAAAGGGAGGAAATACCTCACCTCTGAAAGTGTCCTGAAAAAAGGGCGAGCCCTGTTATATATATATATATATATATATATATATATAGATAAGCCAGAATATAGACATATATAAGCCAGAATATATATATATATATATATGTGTGTATAATTATTTTCATTTGAAAATTTAGGTATAATGATTTGAAAAAAATAAATAAATAAAGGTAAAAATTAAATTCTATAACAGAAAAGAACATATGAAATATAAAAACTAAATTGTTATGAAAATATTTTCGTAAACCTTTTCATTGTAAATATACGTATATGAGAATAATACATTCAGTTTGGACAATTCAATTTAAAAATCGATTTCTCCAAATTATAAAATTATTTCATTCGAATAAAAAATTTAAATTTACGTGAAATAAAACCAATCGAATGCGAAACTTTATTTGTATTTGAGAATTTAAGATGCTAATAAAGAAACATTACACGCGAATAATGAGAAATTGGAGTAACTTAAATTAAAAAATAAAATTCGTTAGCATAAATTAGATATTGCTCTGAAAATATCAACAAACAAATATTTTCTTAGTTAATTCTTAATAAATGTATAAACATTAAAAGTAATTTCAAAGAAATTTATTGTAAATCTTTAATGGCGACAAATTTGAATCATTAATGTCACAGAAAGGAAATTCTGTATTTTTATTTTAAAGTTTCCTTTTTGTTTTATCACAGAGCTTCAGTAATAAAGCATTACATTATTAGGTCTACCGAGAAGCAGGATTGCCAGATTTGGCCTTTTTTAATTCAATATAGTCACCAATAATTTTTATTTGTAACGCTTGGCTAATCACTTTGAAGTTGAAGATTGATAGTCTATTATGTATATCAAATGTCACTTCTCAAAATTATTGGTGACTATTGAATAAAAAAAAAAAAAAAAAAAAAAAAAAGGCCAGAGCTGGCAACGCTACCGAGAAGTTCCGTTCTTTTGAATTAATAAATTGACACCGAACATATTTGTGTTAACAATACTTATATGATATTTTATCAATTTTCGAGTTAAGAGTTATCCGAAAACAACAAAAGTATTAATCGAAATAAATTTCTGGTGTAAGTATATAAGTTCAAAAGGACAAAACTAAGACAAACCGGTAGACCTAACATGTAAAATCAGATTTATGTAATCTAAACAGACATATATTAACGTAATCGAAATGTTCTTCAATTGTGTCATTAATAATGTTAAATAAAATAGTTGTTAAGTTAGAATTTTCGATGTAGGAGTTTTTATAGAAATTTTTTAAAAACTTTGTAACAGTTTTCTAAGATTAAAAAAGAGCTGTCAACATTTATATTTTTTTCCGTATCATCGTTACAGCGTTGCCAACCGTACAATAGTTATAGTACATATAGATACGAAATCTCCGATTTAGACGGGAGACTTAATACCAGAAATATTCTATAGCAAATTTTACTTTATTTAATCGTGAAACACTGGTATGAAACATCTCTCTCAAACATTCTGTAGAGGAACCTGCTATAAAAATTAGAAATTTTACCAAATATTATCATACGGCTGCAAACGCTGCAGTGTTAGCACTTGACAATTTTTTGCAACCCTTCTTTTGAGTAATTGTCTCCAACATATAATCAAATATGAAAGTTATTTTTCAGAAAAAAAAGAAAGTTGTAAAAAAAAAGCGGGTACTTGTATTGTTGCGAAATAAATTAGAAATGTCAGCAACTCTGGATTAAATAAAGCGAGTTTTTTGGTAAACAAAATTACTGGTATCAAAAATCGTAACATATGGCAGATATTCAAATAATAATACATCTTTCATGCATAGACCATTGTAATCGCTGATATCTTTAGAAAATCATTTTTTTATTATTTTTTTTAATTTATTTATAAACTTTTAAGTCTTTAACCCAAGAAAATTGAAAAGCTAAAAATACATCATACAAAAATTCATTCCAAAACCTAACATCAGAATGGGTTGGTGTTTTAAAGAAGAAAAATGTTCATTCTTCGAAAAAAATCCTCTGGAGGCAGTTCCTGGCCTCGCTCAGATTACCTTCCTTAATCCTCTTTCTTCAGAATGAAATGCATCTTTTGAAGATCCTCTACCATAATTCTGAGTTGTTGTTCAAGTTAGTTCCAAAGTCAAGACAAAATAGGACTTTTCCGGCCTGCTACTTCCATGTCTTCGCAAATCTTTTAATCTGACAACATATCCTAAAATAACAAAAAGGCTAACTGGACGAAAAATCATCTGATATAATGTTCATCATAAACAAATGGATAAATAACTTTATAGATGAAGGTATTTAAGGAAAATTGAGCAACGATTTGTTATCTTTTCTAAAATTAATAATAGATACAACGTCGAAAACCTTAATTTTGTACATAAATATTGTTTACTGGATATAATACTTTATTATATATTTATTATATGAAGTTTATTATATGAATGTATTGCATAAAGTCTATTTTATAACTTAAACCGAAATTAATGTATATTTATTAACTCCATGATATTTCGAAAATGACGGAAGTAGTGTTTAAGTGCTGATAGAGTATATAAAATATAGACAAAGCTGTACCTTATTAGTTCAGCTGAATTTATTAAAAAAAAAAATTATTAATGTTATGTTATTTATGTGTGTAAGTAATATATATTAATTATTATAGAGCTTATTAGCAAAAATTTATAAACACGGATGTTTGCTATTTTTTTTATTGTTTATCTGGAAGGAAAATTACTTTCGAAATACTTAAAATTCATTTTAGAGTTTGTATTAAATTAAAACTGCTCACACAAGTCACTTTAAGATTCATAATTATAAACCTAAAAAAGAAAAGAATAAATAAGAAACACAATCTTAACAAAAACATTTACACATACACATTATCACATACATGAAATTCATCACAATAGTGTATAATAGTAATAATGTGCTGTTTTTAATGCGCTTCAAAAATTTCTTAATTGTGAAATATGTACTTTTTATTGTATTCTTGAGTATATTTTCAAATAATAATTAAAAAAAAATCAATAAAAATAAACTAAAGGGGATTTTTCTTAAACTAGTGCAGAGCAAAGCAGGTAAATTAGGTTTATCCACTAGTGTTTTCAAAAAGACATCTATCACATATATATTCGCGGAGGGGCCAACATATTACGGATTGTCCGTAATCCATACTTGCCAACATACTCATTAATATTCCGTAGTATTGTTAGCTCCGCCCTCTTTTTTACACCGGTATCTTTTTAGAGTATTTTTCCTCTTATTCAATCAGAGTTGAATTTGAAGAATATTACTCTAAAAATTTATTGGTGTGAGAAAAAGGGCGGGACTAACAAACTACGGAATATTAATTAGGAAGTTGGCAAGTATGGTAATCTTAATATCGTAAATTGTTTATTGTATTCTTTTATAATATTTATCTGCGATTTAATATGAACTATTTTATCATTTTTTCGTAGTGGTATAAAACTGATTTTTCGTTAGTAGTAACTTTGCTCCTTTGTATTCGACGAATGTATTAGGGGAACCGGAAAATAATGTCGTTTTGAATTAAAATACTGACATCGGAAATTTATCCTGGATAAAATTTAAGATATTCTTAGGTAACTTATAAGATGGTTATTTGTAAAGTATTATGTAAACACTGTTAGACAAAAAATTTCCGGTTTCATTTTATTAATTCAAAACGACATTATTTTCCGGTCCCCCTAATATAAAATTGAATAAACTGAAAACATTTATGAAACTTTCTTGTATGATGTCTACGTTGAAAATAACGACCGTTTAAAATACAGCCGTATACTTACTATTTAAAAATAGTGTTATTTAAATTTTCCTTTGTGAGAACCTCTAATGGGATAAGTTAAATTTACATAATAATAAAGTTATCTGTGAATTTATATAATAAGATTATTAATAAAGACACTTACTTAACATATATATATATCAAAATATAATGTGAAAATTTTCCTAGAATATGTTTTCCAGCAAGTTCTTGGCTTATGTATATATATATTCTAATATTTTTTAAAGTAAATATATAGTTAAACAGTATATAACAGTAATATAACAGTTCATTTATTTCGTTTTTCTTTTAAATAATTCTATCATCCTTTATAAATAAATAGTGCATCGTTTTAATTTCATACGTATATAGCATCCGAAATTATTCGTTAGAGCCTTTCTGGTCGTCATAGCTACCAAACTTTACGGATTTTAGATACCGCTATTATTTTTAATATAAACAGGAGTCGTAGTATTCTCACACTTTCATGTGTATTTTATTATATTGTCACCAATATGTTTCAAAAGAAATTTTTTCATTACAATGTAATATAATCTAAAAATTGTTTTAGAATAGTGGTGACAATACAATAAAATGTACACAAAATGTACGAACGCTGTAGGCTCTGACAGAAATGTTTATCTTATTCAGTTATATAATTCTACGATAAAAACTTATAAAAAGTTTTCTTAAAAAATACCGGTATCCAAAATACAGAAAGGTTGGCAGCTATGGACGATCTGTCATTTTTAATGTTATATTTAACTTGTCTCTTTTTGAATACTTATCTATGCGTGCCTGTATTTTTACACCGATAAATATCCAAGTGCTTATGGGTTTTTCATTTATTTCTAAAAAATTACATTATACCGTTGTTTTATTAGAATAATTTAAATAGTTAGATATTAAAAATATACATTTATATATAATTGCTAAGTTTTATACTTTTTACTACCACTTTAATTGGGCATAAATTTTGTTTTATTTAATCGATTAAACTATTAGAGGAATTAATATATAATTTCTTTTTAAATCTACTGGTAGTCCAAATGCATAAATGTCGGTAACTATATTTATATAAAATAAAAAATACATTATTTACCATTTATATATAATTTTTTTTTTTTTTATAATACAAACATGTACTTATTAAAATTTGTATAACTAATAATAAATTAAAGAATAAAAAATTATATTTTAAAAATGACTTAAACAGTTGCATTGTAAAACAATTACACACTGCAATTTCCATAATTGGTTATCATTTGGAGATTTTAATGGAAATTTTAATTCCGTTTTATGATAATTTAATGACTTAATTTAGATAAATACAATTATAATTGCAAATTTTACTTTTAAAATTACAAACTCTTAAAACATTTCAATTTTACGACAAATAATAAATTAAACAGTAATTCTGAAAAATGTTTAAATCATTTGCGTTTCTGACACGAAACTAAGGCCAGTTATTTCAGGAAACCGTTATCATTTGCAAAAAGGGGTTACACTTTCCTACGACCAAACAGATGGCGCGCTTATAACTACAGGGTTGGAATCCGGAATTAAACACTATCGCTGGTCCGTTCGTCATTATATCTCGATTTGTAGCCGACGACGTTTTCCTAAATCCTAGTAATGAGAGCTGAAAGACCCCTGATCAAAGCTGGCATGGATCAATAGCTGGAGCACTTTGATCGGATTCTAACACGATAAAGTTCGCATGCAAAACCCCAGTGAATTGTAGCATGATGTATATATACTCTACTGACGTGTTCTGATGGCACCAAATGGAAGTAATAAGCTGATACCGGTATAAGTGTGCTGAATGCATGCAGTATTCCGATATGACTAGCATCAGAAGCCATTTGAGAACTGCTTTGTGCCACATTCCTATTTCCATAAATATCTATTATCTGTACGTCAACAGTATTTTACACAAAGGCTTATATTTAAAGTATATGCACGTTTATATATATATATCGTAAATAATCAAATGTGTATATTAATATGCAATTTAGTAAAGACTGATTGCATTTGCGTGATATATGATTCAGTACATAATGACCTAGCATTATTGCTTGTTATTGAACAATTATTTAACTAATTATTTTATTCACTGTTTTATGATCAGTAAAAAATCATAATAGGTAATAAACTTAAGTAATTGTTATATACATTGACATACTTGATATATATATGTACAAGTTTGAAATTGTCGCAATTATTATTCTTTCAAAGTCCTTTAATTTGATTTTTTTTTTTTTTTTTTTTTTGAGAATTATCACTACTGTTAAACAGGGTAATATTCAATATTTATTATAATACACGGACAGAGCAATATTTTCAGATATGGCGGATTTTTTATTCAATATTCACTAATCATTTTGAGATGTGATATTTAATATACATAATAGACTATGAATCTTCGAAGCGATTAGTGAAACGTTATAATTAAATCAATATTGGTGATTATTGAGTAAAAAGTACGCCATATCTGGCAACTCCGGGACAGAGTTACCAAGTTCCTTAATTTATTCCGGAGCACTTTTAGCCCCGCATTTATTTCACACCACTTAATTTATAGAATAACTTTCCATCATATATTACCGTATTATCCGGCGTATAATGTGCAGTTTACATAAGTTAGTTACATATCAGAAAATATAATTTACAAATAAAGCTATATTTGTAAGAAATACAAGCTTGTCAAAAAAATAGCTTTTACTGTAAATTCAAATTTCCGATTTATAACTGATTTAACAAACCTGCGCGTTATACGCCGGAAACTACAGCACTATGATAAAATAATATATATATATGTTATGGAAAAAAGGGGAGACTACAAATGTTCCGGAATAAATTAAGAAACTTGGCAACCCTGCACGAATTAACAAATTTATGGCTGTTCGAAAAATTGCAATAAACGTTGGTTAAAAAAAAAAAATGCCCCTATCCCCCGACATTACCTCTAATATTCGATTATCTGAAAACGTACCTAATTTTGTGTAATAAATAATCTTAAATACAGGCAAGCATTTTAAAGAGAACTATACATATCTAAGACATCAGTAATAATTATAAAATATAATGATTTGTTTAAATAAAATTATATGATTTAAAAAAGTATATATTGAAAGGAAATTTTAACCAGACATCGAAATTGAACTTTAAATCTCTTTAATGAAATTTTCCATTCAAATTTTACACAGGATAATGAAATTTATAGAAATATGCCCCATAAATGAAAATTATCTTCACACAATAAGAAATAGATAAGAATTGCAATGTAGACGAAAGAACAATTATATTTCTCATTTTCAATATGAAGAAATTCTAAAATTTACATCATAATCTTCTTGAAATTCCAGAGATATTGAAAAAAAAAAAAAAAGTGTAAACTTTCTTACTATTCTTTTTTTTTTTTTTCCCAATACACGAAAAAGTGGTTAATAAAATATTAGGTGGTCAATGCATATTCATTAGTTTAAGTACCTATTCTTTTCAAGAGCACATTTTTACTTCATTATTTTCTTTCAGTGAATTTTTATTGTATTCACCCCATTAGACATTCCTCCTTGAAAAATTGTTAAAGTTTTAAAATAAAAATAATTTTTCAAAATAAGATTTATTACATGATTAGGGGAGATTTTTTTTTTCTCCATAATATCTTGTAGAAAACAAATTCCAAATCCATTTTTAATATGGATCTATTATTAACATTTTTCTGTTTCTTCGACAGTTTTACACCTTGATAAATGAATGGATAATGGGACACTGCCGCATTAACGTTGATGGCAAATCAATATTATTAATCGTTATTTCATGGATTTTAAAATGAAATGATAATAACTGCTGTACATTAATCATCTTTTCCGTAAATTATTCATCAATTGAAACTACTTTTATAGTGCTAGAAAAAGATATCTACAACAATGCTGCAGTGAAGTTGCGTTTTAATGAAAAACAATTTAACTAACATCTGTCTAATAATGTATGTTGAAAAAATGATCAATTATATGCTAACCGTAGGAAAAATATTTCGTTTTAAGATTTGAAAGCTATTTTATTTTACAAAATAATGAAGAATAAATGATCTAAAGGAAAATTTTATTTTCTAAAAATTTCGTAAAAGTTTTTTTCTTTTTTTTTATGACTAAATAAGGTGAAAATTTCTTTGAAAAAAATAGCGGTATCCCAAAAATCGGAACGTCTGGTAGCTATGGTATAATATATAATACATGACTGTTAGCTGTTTCTTAATTGGATACTACCTTTTTATGCCTTCGTTGTTATTCAATCGAAGAAGTGTACTGGAACCCATTACTGAAATTTATTATTAAAAAAAAGTGGTATTAAATTAAGGAACTGCTAAAAGTCTTGTAGTTTACTTACAATATTTTACCTATAATTAGGAAAAATACAGGATTCGGTTTCTATAGCCTATTTTATAGTATTCATCAGAATGTCTGCGAAATTTAGAAAGTATTAACTATGAGTGAGAGTTTTCTGAATTAAAAAAATAACTTTAATATTAAAATAAATTTCGACCAATGTATCAAACTGTACTTAACCCTCTCACGCACAAAAACAAGCGTTTGCGTAACGTTGACTACGTACTAAAATGTTTAAAATATTCATGTAATAAATTTGTAATAGTTGTACTATATAAATACACCCGAATATTTTTTCAACCAAAATTATATAACATTGAATATTAGTTAAAAGTATTTATTAGAAATTTATTTAGAAATTTCAGTTTTTTGCAAATTAACCCTTTGCCGGTCCTGCTTAATTTCACTCGTCTGGTTTAGTGATGCCAAATTTACAGACTTTTATTATTCGATCCACCATCAAATATTAACTGTAACAGTTCCTAAAATTAGTGAAAGGGTTATTCGCCCAATATTTATATGCATGTCGCTTCTCAAAATTATTGGTGATATTTCAATAAAAGAGTAACTAAATTTGGCAACAGTGTTTAAAGCGCTTTACGGCTTTAGGGCCGTCAAGGATTAACTTTGCTAAATCTTGTCCAATGCTTTTTTAAATAAATGTATCCTTTTGAATAAATTCGTATGCATATTCAGGAAAATATTCTCTAGAAGTTCTGGAAAATACTCTCTGAATTTTCCAGAACCACTAATTATACATAATTATTTTTTTTTTATTTTTGTGAATCGTAAAAAGGTACTACATAAGCTTACGAATAAGAAATACTGGTTCTGGGAAATATAAACTGTAGAAATTCCGATTTTATTTTTTTATTTTTATTTATTTATTTATTTATTTGTTTTTATTTATTTATTTATTTATTTTATATATTTTTTTTATTGAGATTGCTGCCCTTATTTTTATTTATCAATCTTCTGGAATGAGAGTGTAAAAAGTAAAAATTGCTATCAGAAATTACTGGTTTTGAAAAATACAGGAAACGAGTACTTTGCTTTTGCAAATAAAAATCAAAACAACATTATAATTACGGCAAAAGACAGATTTTTACAATACATATTGTTCTTTCAGTTAAAAAAAAAAAAAAAAAAAAAAAAAAAAAAGTCCTACAAGTAATGTAAAACGTTGGATCTGTCAAACACAAGTATCAAAATATGTCCTTCCATCAAGAATATTCATAATAATAAGTAAAATAAAATCAATATTTTCCACTAGAATGCTGCTCATAATTTAGTTATTAAAAGATAAATCTCCCCTTTTTGTTGAAGAGGAAAAATTTGATTCGCCTCAATAAGCGTCTATTTCTGACGTCATTTCAATCAAGGGAAGAGAACATGTCTGACTTGAAGAATGAAAACGATTCCCTTCTGAACAATAAAAATAAATTATGACGTAAAATTGTGCCGTTCAATTTCAAGCATGATGAGTCCGAAGCACTCATTTTTGATCTACGACCAATCAAAACTAAGGGTGAAGGAATCATTTTCAGAAGTCTTGTCTTCCCTCTTCATTTTCTGCGAAATGAATTCAGGGATAGTGATCACAGAAAGAGAGTTGATATGCTTGAACCTGATTCCTGTTTCTTTCTTTAGTTGTGTGAATTCAAAGTACTGAAAGTGAGGTTCTCGTCTGTCACCCATCAGAAAGATCAAGTTTGGCTTCAATTTTATAGCGTGAATCTTGAATTACGTATCGTACGGATGATTTAGGATTGAAATGGAAAAATATCCGTGAAATTGATCTGGGAAGAAGAATAAAAAACATGGAATCTACAGTGCGTGTCCTAAGATATATTGGACACCGAACAGGTATTCGTGTTCAGTATAATGAAAAATTTGATATGGAAATCGAATCATTCTCGAATACATCTGCAATGTGTCAATTAGAAATTTTTAATGAACTTTTAAAGATGAACGAAACCTAAATGTGCTTATTTAATTACTTTTTAGAGAGGGTGAAAGTTAATATGGTTGGTAAAAGTAATCATTTTACATACGAGTGTATACAATAGGTGCCCACATTTTAATTTATTTCGTAATATTTTAGGCCCCTCCTTTATTTCATAACACCTATTTTGTAAGTTTTTTTTTTTTTTTTTAATCGAAGTTATATATTGGAGGAAATTTTTCTATAAATAAAATGGTGCGAAATAAAGGCGGGGCTAAAAATACTCCTGAATAAATGAAAATGTTGGCATTTATACCTATAAATACCTATGACCCGTAAGCATGCGGTTTACGTTATTTAAAATAAAATCATAAGATCATTTACTTTCAACATATGCGTTACCAATTGTTTTTTTTTCTTTTTTTTCCTTTTAATATATCCGGAAAAAAAATTAAATAATTTTATTAAAGCGAAAAAAAAGAAAAAAAAAAAAGAAATACTTCTTTCCTAAACTTCAACCAAAATTGTTTTATACTGGCAATTTAAAATGAATATGTATATGTTAATATGTAACACTTATAAAATATGTGTAGATAATTTGCACAAATAACTGTTGTTTTAGTCAATATTTTATAAAATGCAAAATATATTAATTTCATTAGAATTCTAAATAAATAAATTACCTGCATATCGATGAGGATTAATTGTATATATTTATTTTTAATATATTTTCTGTTATTCTTAAGCGAATCTACAGAAACTTGAATTCCATGGGAAAGGATAGCAATGCACAAAATATTATTTAAAACATTTGCAATTTCTAAGTACTTTGCACGTATGCATTGATTATATTTTAGCATAAACTTTGAAATATTAAAATAATGCATTGATTAGTAATTATTTTTTTAAAACCAAATGTGCATGGGTATACATCTTTTATTTTAATAACTACACATTTTTGAAATTATAAATTATACTTATAAAAAAAAAAAAAAAAATGTTTAATCAACTCAACAATGATTTATTACGAGGGAAAACAACGTACGCACTATTATTAACCAATAATTTTGTATAACTGTTTTGAATATCCATCAGGTAATTTGCAGTTAAAAAAATCCGGCAGGGATGGAACACGGGCGCAGAATTCATACCGGAATCTGTTTAAGAAATTTCTCCACCTATAATATCGTTGATTCAAAAGGTAGAAAATTTTCTTATATTGATAGTGGTATGAATTCTGCACCCGTGTTCCATCCCTGATCCGGATAAATTTTAATTCTTAACTAATTAAATAAATATGTAAAATATATTTATTTTTCTTTTTTACAATAAGAAATTTATAGGTTATGAAATATGCATTTATCTCCATACTTTTTGTTATCTTTTCAAAAATATATTATAAATAGAAAATAATGGACCAGAACAATATCAACAAGAAATTTATTTTAAAGAATAAATTCCAAAATAAATTACTTTTCTCAAAACGTTGATTACTTTCTATCACAAACTTTAGATTTGAAAACTAAATTTTGATCTATGAATATTTAACAAAAATCTAAAGTACAGTTCTTTATTTTGTATAATTCACTCTCATTTTTAAGTTGATATAAGTTTATTCTTAAGAAATAAAACAAAATGCGTTTAATGAGTAATCTAAACAACAATTTATTTTGGGCAAGAAAATAAAAACAAACTGATTAAGTTTAACAATAATTTATGATATCTTTCATCCTAAAATAAGCAGAAATCTTTTTTTCACCATTCTTTTCTTACAGTATGTATAGAAGTAAATCTCACAGAACTTACTATTCTCATAATCAAAGTTGGTAATCTATATTAATGAATGTTCTTGGAAAATTTCGAATCGCTAATTTTTATTTTTCAGAGCCATTAACTATTTTCTCTAAGAAACAGTGAATTTTAACAGTATTTTTCAAAATATTTTGTAATGAATTACAGTAAAACATGTCTAATATAAACAAATTATTTATTTACGCAGTGTGTTAAAAATTGTACTTTACAACATTATGATTAACACAGTAAAGCTAAATTATGTATTTACGCCATTTTGAATATATGTTTTCTAATTCTGTATTTTTTGTATTACTGAATTTTACCTTTTTAATCATAGATGTGTAAAAATAAATAAAATAACTTATTTGCACTTAAAAATTGTGCTATTTATTGTGAATATTTATTTAACTGTACCTTTTTTTTTTACTAAATGTATTTTATTCGTTATATTTATAAAAAATATATAAAATAATAACCATCTAGATTTCTAAATAATGTTTTTATTTTATATTACAGTCGACTCGCGTTGCAACGACCCCATCGGGACGACTCAATTTGGGTCAAATATCAAATGGTCGCTATATTAAATAGGTCGAAAATATTTTTTAACCCTTTGCGGCGCAAGACAATTCGGATCATTTAAATTATACTGCCACCGGAATTCATGAAGTAAAATAAACGAAAAGAAATTTTCAATTTTATGGCTAAAAAAACCGGCCTTTTCTGATATGTTATAAACGTAAACTTTTGCTAAAAAATTTCCGGGATGAATTTTTGCAGCTGGATCTTAAATTTTGCGTCCTCGCAGCGAGGACAGCGCGCGTTAAGGGGTTAAATAATGCCTTTCTCATTAAAGGTTTCATAATCGTTGCAAATGGCAATATTTCATGTAAAATATGAATTGTATTAGAATTTATAAAAGAAATAAAATTTTAAAATAAAAATCAATTAAAAGTATTAACCAATGAGAAACAGTATAATTTTCTCAAATTTGATGAAAATGAAAATAGTGATTCCAGATAACCATTTGTATTAACTGTACAGTATATGTGTACCATAAATTACAAATAGTACCATGAGAAATTTTAAAAGAAGAGTAATTTTATTTTGATTAAATTTATGTAATAAAAAGAAAAAGAAGAAGGAATATTAACCGGAGTAGGTAAATTCGAGACCAAAGTAATTATATAGCTTTCTTCATGATCAACTCCATAGTTAAATTCGGGTCCAAACGTTGGTCCCGAATTTACCTATACGTTTCCCCTCTACTCTTGTAAACTGAGGGGTTTTCCACTAATAGAAATTGTATCGCTAATGTTGCCATTTTTTTTATTTAACAAGTGATTTAACAATTTAAACTGCTTAAATTTAGTTATTCTATCAATAAATGTAGTTAAAAAAATTATTAATCCATATTAGCGGGTTTATGTAATGACTGATGTATATTAAAACTAAATATAATTTTCCAAAAGAACCCAAAATATATTTTTAAAGAGTAAATAATTAAAATATTTAAAATATACACATAATTTAGTTTAATATTAATCTGAACATATTTGAAATTTTAAATAGTTTTAAAGTTTTAAAAGAAATCAAATAATAACACTTTCCTTACAAGTGTCAAAATAAATTTATATATATATATATATATATATATATAATATATATAAACCTTAAATTTAATCATATATTATCTGTTCATACACAAATCACGGTAGATAGAGTTTTGCTTTCACGTCAAATTTTCGAAATTAAAGTTTTGCTATAATTACACGCTTTGAGGTCCCATAATTAATCAGGTTTTTGTCGGTTGGTTTGTGTATTTATTTGTCTGTGTCTTTTTCAAGTTCTCATACCTATGGTAAACAAAGTATTAGTTCGGATTCAATATTTCAACACAGATTCTTCTGTAATTAAGTGTTTTCATGCCCCCTGAATACAAAAAATCATGCTTTTATTAGTTGATCTATGTACACTTCTGTTATCAGCATATCTCAAAAACAAATAATTTTAGAAAATTCGAATAGAGTATTTTGAAGTTTGCATAAGGTTACCATACAAAAATTTTAATCGAAATCGGTATGTTTCAAAGAGTGGTATGTGGGAAAATTGTCTTAATAGTTTGTAATATACATTTAAATTTTATAACCGCCTTAAATTTTTATTAATATATGTCAGGGTATGTATGTAAATCGGTGGGGAATAAGAATGTCGGTAACCCCCCTCCCCTTACACAGAAATGTAATCTAATAAAATTTCAAACTGTTTTTAAAGTATTATTTTATACGTTATACTGTTATTTTAGACCTTCTAAAGTCTGTCTTTATAGTGCAGAAAATTGTGTGAGTGACAAACCAGATTATTTTTTATTTTAAATCTCTAATTTTCTGCTGACTTTAGCGATTTTAGAACTGCGATTGCATAATCACTATTTATAGAAAAATTTTAACTTTTATCAAAAACTGTTTAAAATTCGCTTTTTTTTTAAAAAAAGTTTTAAAACTTAATAATAATAATAATAATAATAATAATAATAACACGCAGATTAGACTAGGATTACGCTATGGTATCAAGGTTAGGCTACGAATTATCCGGAGAGTGAAGATCAACTTTAAAATTTGTGACTGATCCCTCGCATTTTACGAATCTAAATGAGAGTTATTTTATACCTTCAAAAAAAAAAAAAAAAAAGGTGAATTCGAGACCAAACATCGGTCCCGAATTTAACTATTTGATTGCTCGACTCCTCCTTTTGGTCTCAAATTTACCTACATCCATATGCAGAGCTGCCAACCTAATCCGGCAAATCGTTAGTACCGCCCATTTTTCTACGCCACTTAATTTTTAGAGTATTTGTTTTCTTAATTCATCGTAAATGTATTTCAAGAAAATTACTCTAAACATTAAGTGGTGCAGAAAAATGGGCGGTGCTAACAATTTGCCGGATTAGGTTGGCAGCTCTGCATATGAACTGTGTGCATACTGTACAAAAATTAAATTCTCCTATCGATTTATGAACAACTAATTACATGTTTATTATTTTGTGAAGAAAGCAATAATCGAGTTTTGATATAGTTTTGAAATTGAAAAAAAATCACTTTTAAAACGATTGGTGCTTTCAAATTATACATCCCTATTTTGATTATCAAAAACATCCGAAAATTTCTTACGTGTTTTCACATGTCCTCTTTGGTTGTAGAATTACTAATTTTTTGAATAAATTGATATTTTATTATTCTCTACAGTTAGTATCCATTTTGCTTTCCACTGTCCATAATATGTACGAGGAATGTTCGAGGAATTTTCTTTACACTCCTTGAATTTAAGAAAATATGTTTGTTTAAAGTGATTTCTGATGATTTCTTTGGAAATTTCATGCAATACAGCTTATGTAGTTCGGACTGCAATTAAAAGGCGTACACCAAACTGCATCTTATTTTCCGAATGAAATAAAATTCGTTGAATTTCTCTCTCCCTCTTTACTATTATTAAGATTGTTATTATTTAACTAAAGATAACACTTTAAACTATACACTGTAGGTGGTACAGTCGTTATGTGGATCGTTATATCAAAAGTCTTGTCTTTTCCTGATTGTTATATCAAATATGAAATAACATTATCTTAATTGGAAGTCGATCGGGACTTTTCAGAAGGTCGTTATATAGTGTTGGGTCGTTATTATACAAGGTTGTTATAATGTGAGTTGAAAGTATATGCTTTCATTTATTTTATTTTTCTAATAAAATGTAATTTATGAAATTTATTTTGAAATTAAACACATCGAATTTTGTATTTGAGAAATAAAACTTTCATTTAAAATTTGAGAAATAGAACTTTCATTTAAAATTTTAGAATTAAAGTGATGGAAATATAATATTACAACTTTAAACCACTGATGACCAAATTATTTCAACAAACTTATATCTTGAAGAAATACTTTAATATTACATACCTGCTAATATTTTGAATTTTCAAATCAGATTTTCATCACTATTTTTAAAAAGAAATATACCTTTATTATTACCTATGATTAATTAAATTGAAATTATTTATAGAAAATTACTCCCAAAAAGAAAAAAATGGCGGCTTTGGTCGCTATCAAAAGGCATAGTTAATACGAACTACTACAAACTCCGCCCTCTTGTAATTTCATATTTTCGTATATGAAATCGAAATGTTATGCAAGATAAATAAGATCCATAATATAAACCTGCTTCACATTACTTAAGAAACTTTATTTATTTTTTTATTTCTATTGATTTATTTATTTATTTTATTATTATTATTATTATTATTATTAATTTTTTTTGTTGTTGTTGTTTCAGGCATACATTCACAAAATTAAAATGTATATAATTTTTAAGATTTTATCCACATTATTCTATAATTATTATTGATTATGTGCTTGTATGTATAATTCGACAAATTAAGTAACTTACACTGTGAATCTCTCACTAACCCTTTCAGGGGCGGTGATGCCACTACAGCATCACCTAATTTAAATTTTCAACTGCAAAAAAAAGTCATCCCGGAAATTTTTTAGCAAAATTTTACTTTTATAACATCGCAGAAAATGTTGTCAATTCTTTTTATTTTAATTTTGTTTGTGAATTCCGGTGGCAGTGTAATTTAAATGATCCGAATTACATTGCGCAGGAAAGGTTTAAATTCAGCAAAATCAAATAATACGTAAATATGTACTTTTGACTCTTATTATAAAATAAAACAGCGTAATAATTTACTGTTTTTAATTAGCAAGAAAATATCTCTTACGAGTTTTAAATTTTTATTCTTTCCAATAAATCACTCTGATGTATCTTTATAGTACGTAGCGTTTTCAAATTCACAAGCCCGCATAAACAACATTTGGTGTCTCAATTAAACAACACAATTACTTTAAATTCGTGAATTTGGAAATTCTGCATCTAAAACAACTACTTATTTTCAGAAAGGATCTAAGATGACTATTTCCAATTTGCAACGAGTACTTTTAGTCTATTCATCATTTTAACGCGTGTGGTAATTATTTAATAGCTGAAATCTTAACCTCGGTTTAGGAACACCTTTCCTTAGAAAATATCTCGCACTGAAAGGAGTGGGAAATACAACACATGCCTCTAAAAGTATATATACCAATCAGAATACTTTTAAGTTTGCACTCTGGCACTTTTTCTAGGCTCGTGTTTAACAAGATTCACTATCCGCTAATTAAGATAGATGAAGGGGGCATTCATGTGCTTCTGGGGAGAGTCGCGACACCCGCCTGTCACGTACGACAGAATTCCGTGCGAAAGGTAATCAGATTTTAGTGATTAATTAAGTTGACGTTCCCTGAAGCAGTGCATAAAAGGAAATACGCAAACGTGGACGCTCTCGAATTTGTTGTTACTAAATTTGATGTGTTGTTTCTATAAGGATGCGTAATTATTTATGCGTTCCTTTTCAACAGATAAATTGCTTAAAAAAGATTTCCATTAATTCTGATTGGATTTTCTTACCAAAGTACTTCTTTATTTTGCTTCACGTTCATTTATTTCAAACAAAGAAATGAATCTAAGTGCTACAACATCAGAAAAAAATTACATCACATTCCTTAAAATGAGGCACAATTATTATTTTTATAAAACGTGCATTCTACTTGGACTTAAAGTATTATGCTTCAGGAGAAGAAATTTATTTAAGCTAAAATTACACTGTACGCGAATCTGCATATCATATATGTGTGAAATTGGAATCGAGACCTAATTATCTTCTGCTTAGTTAGCAATTTTCACAATCTATCAAGAAGAATTAATGCAACTATTTTCTAAATTTAGCTTCCAATGTGTTTAATCTAAAAAATTAGTATTTTACTGTTACAATGTTACTATCCATAAATAGTCGTGTTAGGCATACGGTTTTGTAAAACCCATTTTATCCCATTGTCCTATTTAAAGGTATAGAAATATACATATAGAAATCAGAATTTGCTTGGTGCGAATATTTTGTCAGCTGAAATATATAATGGTGTATATAAGCTTCTGCTAGCGTGTTATGTGTCTCACCTCCTCCTCCTCCTCCTCCATCTGGAATCTTTGTTTAATCATTACATTAGGGGGCGTGGTTTATCTACTCTTTGCGGTTGAAAATTCTTTCTGGAGAACTATCATATAAATAAGAATATTATACAGATAAAGCAAAACTTTATACTCGGAAAGCATTTTTCACTATTGAAGAGAACACTAAAACATATAAGTGCAAATTTCATCATCTTTATTTCAATGTCTTGCGTACAAGGTGGATAAAATTTCTTATACAGAATATATATATATTTCAAATTTTGTTGTATTTAGTTTATTTAGGTTTAATTAACCTTAAAAAAATATAATTTTTCTCAAATTTGAGCAAAATAAATAAATTGGGATAAAATGGGTTAAGATACTTGCAGAGTTGCCAACTTTTAGAATTTATCCCGGAGCATTGTTAGCCCCACCTTTTTTTCATACCGGAAATTTTGAAGAATGTTTTTTCTCTAAGTTAATTGTTGTCGCACATTAACGAGAGATATTCTACAAAATTTTTGGTGCGAAAAGAAGGCGGGGCTAAAATTGCTCCGGAATAAATTATAAAAGTTGGCAACTCTGTACTTGGCAACTATGCTTTTGTAATCAGAGTTCGTAAGGGTGCGCCTTTTATTTTTTCTTCGGTCATCGCCATTTTTACATAACATTATATATATATATATATATATATATATATATATACAGATTTAATTTCTGATGAAGTGACCATTCATGTGCTTCTGTGAGATTTGCAATACCCGTTCGTAACGTACGGCAGAATTCCGTGCGAAAAAGAATCAGAATTTAGTAATTAATTAAGCTGATGCTCCATGAAGCAGTGTAAAAGTTAATAAGCAAATGTAGATGCTTTCAAATTTGTTGTTGGAAAATTTGATGTTTTGTTTGTATGAGGACATGTAATGGTTTACACTTTCCTTTTCGAGAGATAAATATTTTAAAAAAGATTTCCATTAATTCTGATTGCGTTTTCTTACCAAAGTATATTTTTATTTTGTTCCACATTCATTTATATCAACCAATAAAATGATTAATACTTCAGTAGAAAAAAGTCTTGCCTCTGCTTCAAATGAATCGCATGTATTATTTTTATGAAATTTGTATTTCTCTTGGACCCAAATTTCATACTTCAAGAGAGTAAATATATTTATGGTGAAATTATACTGTACGGAGATCTGCATATCTTATACGTGTGGGCAAGGAATAGAAGCCCAACATTTCTTCTGCATCGTTTTGCGTTCTTTCAATAAAATTTAATGCGACAGTTTTCTAAAAGTAGCTTCAAATAAATTTCTTCTTAGAAAATTAACACTTTAATATTACAGTATTACTATTTGAAAATAGTGGTGTTAGGCATCCCACTTTATTCGAGAAATTTAGCAACTATGATTATTCAACATTTACCCATTACCCACCTTTTTCAACCGAGTCTTCATTCGTTTTTTATATAAAATTAACTTCTACTCAAATTTTCAGGTTTAGTTTATGGTGAAAATTGCTATTGAAAATTACCGATAGCAGACTAAGTAATGAAATATGTACAGTACGCACACTAGTAACTTTAAATCTTGGTGTCAAAAGCATACTTGCCAACCATCTCATTAATAACCGTGCAATTGTTAACGCCCCTTTTTTCACACCAATTTATTTTTAGAGTAATTCTCTGCAAATGTTGTTACGATTAACCCTTTGCGCTCGGCATATTTTCCGTAAGACACACCTTTTGGCGTTCCTTTAAAACGTCACACGTATAGTTTCCAACTTACTACTTTTGTCTACCGAAAAATTGTAATAATTTGTTTTAGTTTACTTCATCATTAAATAAAATAAATCTTTCTGTTAAAATTTTCCGGTAGCGGAAAGGTAGCCGATAGTTACACGTTTTAGAAAAATAACATTTCACTTGCAGAGGAACACCTGAAGGCGTGGCTTGATTTTTTAATGTTTCCTCAGAAAGGACATACGAGCGATAAGGGTTAAATAAGCATAAAATTACTCTAAAAATGACTGGTGTGAAAAAAAAAAAAAAAAAAAAAAAAAAAAAGGCGGCTACTAAAAATTGTACGGTTCATAAAGAAAAGGTTGGCAAGTATGCAAAACGTATGAACTTTATTATTATTATTATTATTATTATTATTATTACTTTTTTTTTTTTTTACTTTGCTGTAAATATTATTACTCGGATGTATAAAATTATCATTAAAAAAAATTCTCCAATTTTATTCCATCTATAGCCATAATCGTTCAGTATTATAGATAACTGCTTAAATTCAAATCTCCAGCTCCTCAATTACTTGTTTTTGATTTCCCAAATTTAAAAGCAATTTCTTTTTAAGATGCAGAAATTTAAAAACTTGTAAAGATCGATTATTTAGCAAATATTTATTGAATGATTAATAATAACGTCATTTATTGATTTATGAAAATAATAATAATAATTATATGTATATATATATATTATAATAATATATACATGTATATTATTTATGCTAAAAATGTAATCCATAAAAAATAATAAAAGCACTTTAAAAATGCTGTGAATAAATTTCAATATTTTAGTGAGAAATTCTTTCGAAATAAATATTTTAATGCCTTTAATGGCTTTTCAATTAAAAAAGTTTTAATTTTCCCTGTAAATGTCTATGCTATTTCTTAGAAAATCACAAATTCAATTATTCCTTAAATATTAAGCCTCATAAAGTGGAAAAAAAAATAAGCATTTAATAAAGCATGCAAACATTTCTAATTCATTCGGAAAAATTATTATTAATAATACGTTTTTATTTCACACCACATTTTTTGAAGAGCATTTTTTTAAATTTATAATTACATATTGACGGAAATTATTGTATTAAAAAGTGGTATGAAAAAGGGTGGCTACTAGCAATGTCCAGGAATCAATTGGAAGTTTTGGCATATTTGATTTTATACGTCAGTAGACTATCAATTCTGTTCTTTGTATTTATGGGAGAAATATTTCTAAGTAATTATAATAAATTTGGCATTAATTATCAAATATTTTCAATTAAAACTAACTACAATAGAAATTTGTTTCATATACCATGGTTTGTGCGGCTACTCCTTTTTATCAAGGGCATTTTCTTATAATTTTGTTCGTATTTTCTTTTGAAATTCAAGGAGTGTAAATTATGTGGTCCTTCAAAGTGTTAAATTATATCTGCCAATTCCGTAAATTTATTAGTATCCACCTTTATTTTACATCAATCTTTTTTTAGAGTATTTCTTTTCTTCATCAATCGCATTTACATTTCGAGAATGAATATTCTAAAAATAATATGGTGTGAAAACATGCGCGTATACCAACAATCTTACGAAATATTAATTAGAATACTTCTAGGTATGTTTAAATCAGGCCTCGCAGATTTTCTAAAATATTAATCTCATTTTATTACATTGCCACCAGTATCTTCAAAAAGAAATATTTCGTGAATATGTTTGATTGTTTCGATGGTTAAGTATTATTCTTAAAAGTATTATTTTCAAATTATGGTGACAGTATAATAAAATGACAGTAAAATTTTAGAAACACTGCGAAGCCTGTTAAATGTGTTTCACTACCTACATAAATAAAATTTTTATTAGAAATAGTATGCTTCTCTCTAAAATGAATACTATATAAAAGAAAGATATGTAAAATTACCAATTTCGAAAAATATTAAAATTTTAACACTTAAAATAGTGATGCAAATCCTTGAATCTCTTATTTTAATTTTGAATTTAAATATTTTAAACATTTATTAATTTAAGCAGTGAAATTAGCTCATAAATGATGCGTTAATTAAAGATAAATGCATCTAATTCTTCAAAATCTATTGGGTTATTGTATTTCAAAACAAAACTTTGCGAAAAAATATAGATGTAAAAAAAATCCTATAAAATTTCTGTGTACTATAACATATAAAAATACATATAATATATATATATAAATAAAAATATGTATAGAAAAATATGTAAAATGCAAATTTCTTCGAATTCGAAAAATATTAAAATGTTAACGCTTGAAAGAGTGGTGAACTCCTGCCCTGAAATTATTTTTAAATTTAAATATTTTCAACATTTCTTAATTAAATAATAAAAAAAAAATATTTCTTAATGAAAAATGAACTAAACTTAAATAAATCAAATTTATCAAAATCATGCAATGATCTAGTAGGCTAATGTAATTTAAAACAGAACTTTTCTAAAAATTACAGATAGGAATAGTAGTTTTATAAAATTTCTGCACAGAATACTGTTTATTAAATTAAATACTTCACATTTTATTCAATTCTAAGAACGGAAATATTGCTCTTGAAGTAACACGGAAAGCGTTAAATATATCACGCTCTTTTAAACAAACTTATATTTTAATTCATTCGTTTGAAGTACGCAGAATGTATCGCCAGCTGACAAGCACATTTTGTTCAAAATCCACTACAGTACACATCTTTGAAATACAGTTCCTCCAACGAGCTACAAGATTCTGCAATTTTAAACTTCACACTTAACACGTGACTTGTTACGCAAACTTCTAAAACAAGCTGAGGGTGAATATTTCTAATTAGTGACGTGTATTTCGTGTTTATTTATTACTTTAACACGCGCGTTAATTACTTAATGAAGGAAATCTTAACCCAGTTTTAGAACCACTTTTCTTAAAAAACTGCGTTCTATTTCAAGGGAGTTGTGTTTAATTTTCACTTGCGTCTGGTTATACATAAAAGTTTCTTGTTCTTAAGTTAGCGTATTTTTCAGATTGTTTGTTTAACAAAATATATATATTTATTTGCTTAAATTCATGAAAACGTTGCCTTAAAGTTTCTGTGGATGTTCATATTCTAAACAGATGAATGAGAACGTAATATGCACATTTGGTTTGTTTATCTGTATATAATTAATTCTAATACTTGTAACCTATCTTTCAAGAGAGATTTTTTTTTTCTTTTTTTCTCAGAAAGATTTTTCATTTTTGTAATCGAATCAAAATGTTGTATTATACTACTGATAAAAATGTTAGTATATATTTTTTTTAAATATTAAATTGTTTATTTAAGTTAGATATCACTACGTATTTACTTAAATGGTTGTAAGATTATCTATAAATATTTAAAAAAATATTTGTATTAAAAACTAAGGCAAGAAAATACCTGAGAATCGGATATTCTCATAATAGGCATATGCAATTTTTGGGTATTTTCTTTGTCTATACAGATTTAACTGCGAAGACAATACACATACATGCAGACCACCTAATTATTATTCCGAAAAATTCTTAGCCCCGCTTTTTTTTTTTCCACATCAGTCTTTATTTAGAGTATTTTACTTCTTATCTAATCGTAGTTTCATTTGGAAAAATTACTCTAAATATGAAGTGGTGTGGAAAAGTGGAGCTGCTAATAATATAATGGAATATTACATTTGGGATGTTGGCAGGTATGCTATACAGTCTAAATTTATTGCAGAAAAAATATAAAAAAAACTTAGATTCATATGTTTATTGTTAAACGATTATCTCTGGAATTTTAGTTAATTTAATACTTTAGTAAATATAAAATGCTATAATTTTTTTAATATTAGATACATTTTATGAATTAAAAAAAAAAAAAAAAAAAAAAAAAAAAAAAAACAGAAGATTTATTTTGTCTTGTGCCATTTCATAAAATATAAAAGTGATATATTTAAAAAAAAAAAAAAAAAAAAAAAAAAAAAAATCAATTTTTTTAAGATTAGAAAGATTTGGAGCGACTTTATAAATTCAATAACTGAACTACTTAAAAAGAACTTCGGGAAGAGTTTGTTTAATAATAATAATACCATGAGGTTTTTTAGATAACATAAATTTATTTTTAAATACCCGTCTTTGAGATTTTAGAAGTTCAAATACTTTAGAAATTTCAAATACCACAATTTCTGGGGTATAAACCGCAGGCCATTTCTTCATTATGTCATTTCTCCATTCATTTTTGTCATTTCTCCACCAGAAATTTCATTTAGCAGAAAAATCCAAATGTTTTCGACGAAATCTCACAAATGTAGTGCAAAATCTAGTGCAAAACTAACTTATCGAATACGCCAGAAATTTTGGTAAAATATAATTTTATTAATATTACATACAGTTTGCGATCTTTAAAACAATTATTTATTTACCCCTCTGCCGGTCCAATTTAATTTCACTCCTCTGGTCAGTGTAGCCAAATTTAGTGACTTTTTTTTAATCCAATATTCAACACTGAATTTTAACTATAACGGTTACCTAATCACTTTGAAGGTTATTCATCCAATATATACATCGAATATCATTCCTCAAAATTATTAGTGGTAGTTGAATAAAAGAGACCATAAATTTGACAAAACTGTTAGAGCGTTAGGGCCGGCAAAAGGTTAATATTATGATATTCTATAGGTAAATATAAAATCACATTTGCAAAGCTCCTTAATTTATTCTTTTTAGCCCCGCCTTTTTCATACCAGTTTTATTTTAAGAATTTTCTATTTCCTATTTTATCGTAGTTACATACAGTAAAGTCTCGTACAACACGGTGGGAGAGATGACAAGTAAACATAAAAGGTTTATTTTTTAACACTACTAAATGTTTAGAATACCAAGCTATTGGTTCAAACACTCGATTTAGTTTTTGTAAAAAGCATTTGCTTTGATATAAAATTAGTGGTGTTAAAAAATAAAATTGTAATATTCATGAAACAAACTTACACCCGCGTTGTACGAGACTTTACTGTATTATAGAAAGTATTCTTACTGTTCCTAATCTTCCTATGAACTTTCTTAGCATTATAATTTGTGCTTCCAATTTTTGTTTCAGCTTCATAACCCTATTTGTATTTTTTGTTCTTTTATGTTTTCTGTCCCCCACTGGCATAGAAATTGATTTTCCGTACATACCACCCCGCTTAGTCTTCCTTTGTTTGCAGAGAAAGATGTGTGATCTATATCACAGGTGTTTCCGTCCCTCAACTTTCGAAGTTAAAGAGAAATTATAGAAAAATATTTTATAAATTAAACGGTGTGAAATAAGGGCGGGGCTAAAAAAAGCTCCGTAATAAATTAAGGAATTTGATGTTTTTTTTAACAGATTGAAAAAAAAAAAAAAAAAAAAATCAATATAAATATATAGGAAGATTTTTAGAGACTTTTAACCCCTACAGGGACAATTGAAATTTGACCCACTGAAAATAAACTACCATCAGAATGTACGAATAAGTTTAAAAATAATTAATAAATAAATATTTTTTATTCCTTTATGTTATTAAAGTAAAATTCTGTTTCCGGAACGATTGTTTGGAGTTGGCAATTTAAATAATGGTTAAATTGGATATTTAAGCGATTTTGAATGATTTTTGAGGAGTTTATGTAAAATAATAATGGTAACAATGATATGTCAACTTACGTTCAGTGGTGTATAAAGAAATTTGCAATATTTCATATAAATTCGTACTTTATTTTCATGATTACTACAAAGTATACTTACACAGTCTTTGATTGTTTATAAAATTCAGTTTAAAAAAGTATAAATATATATTAACCCTTACAGAGGCAAGGAAATTTGACCCATTTAAAATAACTTCCACCAGAATTTACGAACTTGTTAAAAATATATATATGTAAAGTATTTTCCTCGTTATTATTAAATCTTCCGGGATTATTTTTTGCCGTTGGGATATTGGGAATTAAAATAAGGGTTAAATTGAATATTTAAGTCATTCTGAATGATCCTTGAAGGAGCATATGTGAAATAATAATGATAATAATAATATGGCAACTTTCGTTTAGTGGTGTATAAAAGAAAATTGCTATATTTGATATATATTCGTACTTCATTCACATGATTACGATAAATTATACGTTTAATCTTTGCTTGTTCAATGAATAATTTTATATGAACAAATCCATAGTAATTATTTGGAGGAAAATTATAAATATGGCATATAAGTTAAAGATTCGATTGCAAATCCTTCTCATTCATTTAAAATAATTTACCGTATTACATAGCTGACTAAAATATTATGCTTCTGAAACTTTCTCCTAATTATAATTATAGAACCTGAAGTGGAAATATTAGTTTTACTCGGTAGCATTTAAATTTTAAACTTTAGCGTATAATAATTATTTCTGAAGTTTGTATTTGAGAAAAAAGCGAAAATATCGTGCGCATTTTGTAAGTTGTTATTACCATCTATTATTTTCAAACTATGTATTATGTAATTATTCCCAACAAAACTTTTATCTTCAAAATATCATTTTCCCTTCAAGCGCTAAAACGTTAAACGCCTTTCGAAAAAGCAATAATTTGCATCATCTTAACCATATTCTTTATCCCTATGAATATCGTTCACCAACAATAGAAATCATTGTTCGCAAATTCCAGGTTTCGATCCTTCGATTGACGAATGAAAATTGAAATTAGAGTGTCTGCGACTAAATTTTGATTTGAATAGAAGTAGTTATTAACAGCAAATGCTTCGGGCTTAAAATCCTTCCTTATCATGGGGAGTAAAGACGGGGAAGTTCACCACATTGATCAATGGTTACCAACAGTTATTAATTGCCTTTGATAATTGCACGAGTAATAACAATGTTGGAAAGTCGTCGAGTTGTGGCTAGATTTTGAATAGCCTACAATTAAAATATGAAAAGTGAATTGTATTGTGATTTAAATGCAAATGTTGTATTAAGGGAATGTATTAAGGGAATAACTTTTGAGGAATAGGCTGCATCAAATGTAATTTGTTTCTTAGCCAAGATGAAACATGTGATATGCATGAAAGTGCTTTATTCGTATTTATGAAAATGTACATGCATGTGGATACATATGTGTATGTGCGTACGTGATATCAGTTATATGGATAATTAATCACTTTTTTTTTTTTTTTTCTTTTTTTAGATATTTACATATATTTTACATCAACAGAACCGGATACATGAGAAAGATAAAGGGAAATCTTTAAACAACTTTTTGCATCAAATTTCAAGATTTTTAAAGTTTTAGATTTTCTTTTCTTTTGTTAAACAATCCTTACTGTCAGAGAATATCATTCATCCGATGATCATTAGTCGGACAAAAATAAAAGAAGAGAAAGGGAAAAAAATATATTTGAAGGGGACTAATATGCAAGTTGTACCTGACAGGACTAAAGTGAAAGTTGTACCTCAAGGGATTAATGTGAAAGTTGTACCTCACGGGACTAATGTGCAAGTTGCACCGAACGAACAAACTATTTCTTTCAACGAAAATGCCTACTAACCCTGGACGATAGGTCTAATATATCGTATCATATTATATATCGTATTTATCGTAATATAACTCAATACTTATTTCGCTTCCTTCTTCGACTCGTTTTAATACGCATTTGTTATATGCATGAGCAGCCCCCGAAAAACAAAAACATTAAATCATTAAATCCATTTTTTTACTTATTTTTATTTCACATTATTTCACGCGCACTTTCTTAATTCAAAATTATTTAAAAAAAACTTTTTCGATATCGCTTGTAACGATACTGATTATTATTAATTTTCTTTTCTTTTTCTTTCAATAATAATTAAAAAAAAAAAAAAAAAAAAAAAAAGATTTTGATGAAATTCTGGCAAAAGCAGAATTTAGTTTAGGACGGAGGACTATTAGTTTTTTTTTTTTTTTTTTTTCTCTTTTTTTCAAATTATAACATCGATTTCAAATTATTCAATTATATTTTCGCTAAATTTTAGATTTCGACAAATGTCCAACATCGAAATCGACAACGCAAAAATCCAAAAAGTACAAATTATAACAGTTCAAATTATAACATCGATTTCAAATTATTCAATTATATTTTCGCTAAATTTTAGATTTCGACAAATGTCCAACATCGAAATCGACAACGCAAAATCCAAAAAGTATTTAAAAAGTTGCCCTCTGTGTTGGTGCCATAAACACTGTTTATGTCAATGTTTCTCTAATCCGGGAAAAAGCTTTTCATTTAAAATAAGAGAAAAAAAAAATAACTTAATTAAAATAACTTTTTTCTTTTCAATGCATGTCATTTTGCTGTCTACGTAAATAAAATGTTATTTATATATATATAGTCAGACTTGTGAAAGTTATAATAATTGTTAATTTTTAAATTGTTTCATTATTTCCTTTTAATGCACCCAACAGTTCAAGGAATATAATTTCGCTGAATTGTATGATCCATCTTTTATTTAAAAAAAAAAAAAATAGTAGTTTGGAAGGATTTTTAAACAGTTTTTATAAAAATTTTAACAGTATTTTTGGCAACTGTTCGTCTGTCTGTTTGCATTTGTATATCAACACACTTTTAATCCTTGTTAAAAAAAAAAAAAAAATCCACCAATTCTTTCTTAAAACATGAAAGGTACTGTCAATCGTTACATTAAATTCATACCACTATTCTCTTAAAGTTTTCTGCGACTTAACGATTCTCTCTACGACTTCACAAAATTATCGCTAAAGTATAAATTGGATATTTCTATATAAAATTGTCTGGCATTCCAGTAAGCTGTCAAGTCTAGAAAAAATTATCTCATCAAGTAAAATTATTTTTATAGAATTGTTACAGGCATTTAAAAAGATAACAAACCAAAATAAAATAAATAAATGAATAAACTAAAGCTAATAAAAGAAATAGATAAATAGGTAAAATAAAACAAAGTTGATTAATGAAACAAATATAAATTCACGTTTGTTTTAATAGGTTTCTTATGTCTTTTTTTTCTTTTCTTTTGTTCAAAAAATATGACTAAAAATACTTTCGTTGTTCTTAATTAAAATTTTTCTAAGAAGTAGTACAGACTTTTTATAACAGTAATAAATGTAACAACATTTAATCTCAAGAGAAAGTGCGCTCAGATTCCCTTAATTTTACATGTATGCAATGTGAATTACCTGTCACGAAGTAAATCCTTAAGCGCATCAGAAATTATATTTTCGCATATTTACTACCAAGTACATATCAAGTAACTCTCCTTTTATGAACTGCAACTGCAAGCTCCAGTTCAAGCATAAATATTTTCAATAAATGCAACTAATAGGCAGAGATTTGCAAAATCACGTTTTCCCTATTCATAATTATTCATTAGAACAAATTGCGATTAGACTTCTAAATCTTGTAGAACATGGCTCCTTAATTATAATTCGTTGATTACGGAACTTACTTATTCATCGTATATTGAATATTCAAATTCAATCACCTGTGAACTAATTCAATAACTTGTGGTGAACGAAACATTACGATGAAAAATTTGTTGTGCCTGAACAAGTTGTGAATCGCCAGAATTTTGCAGGATTCTTGTTAATTGTATGCTTCACTGACTTTTAATATGGAAGTAATGGTTTTTTTTAATTAAAAAATATTTGTAACTTTTAGAGAGTTTCTGTTGTTCGTTTTCCTAAATTAACAAGTGCTCTTTTGTATAAATTATTTATAATGTTAATCATAAAAGATAGAAATTTAGTTTGTAAATGTCAGTTAGCCATGGAAATTTCAGAGAATAATTAATAAAATTCGTCAAATCTTTTTAAAAAAGCAAAACTATTAATCATTAAAAATGTGCAATGAAGCCATTTTATTTGAAATATTCTGGACAAATTATTACATAATAAGAACATGTTATGAACTAACTGCAAACCTATTATTGGTTAAAGATTATTTTACAGCCAGAATTTGATTTAAGCTTATATTTCAAAAATTAAACTAATTTAGTTGAGTGCATAGCGATATTGATATTTCATATTTTTATGTCAATGTATTCTCTGAAATTATAACTACAACATATTATGAATAGTTTATGAATTTATAATTACATTAGGACATTTAATTAATTTACGATGATCGTGAAATACAGGATTTATGTACAAGCCTCACTTTTCGCTACCAGTAACATTTTCTAGCATTTTTTGTCATAAAGTAAGCCAGTGATGCCAGATTGTGGATTTTGTCCCCATTTTGGGGATTTGAGGCTTCTGAGGTCAATTTTGGGGACCAAATGTTTGTGGGGACATTTTTGGAGAATTCTAAAATTTTTGGGGACAAATCTGGGGAGTTCTTCAACTTTCTGTCAATGTTGGCAACGTAATGATTTATCCCTACGACCAGGGATTTTCAATAGCTTTATTGTTATTTGGGAATATTGTTTAAAAATTGTCTCCATTTGGGAAAAAATCTGAGCTTAAATCCACTTAAATTTGCTTGATATTTTTTTTTTTTTTTTTTTTTCCCTTTTTAGAAGAAATCAAGTTGGGGATTTTTTCGGAAAAAAAAAAAAAAAAAAAAAAAGACCCTGATTTGGGGAAATTTGAAGACTTGTTTGGGGAAATAATTTTCGACCATCTGGCATCAAGCCTACAATTGGAAAAGAAATATTGTGAAAAAAGTGGTGGAAGAAATCTTAGAAAAGCTAGTTCTTAGGTGGAAGAGTTCTGTTTGTAACATGGTGAAATGCCATGATAAATGTTGGATGTTAAGGCGACAACGGACAATAAAAAACTTTTTTGTTTAATTATGAATCAATTAATCTGAAATTTTGTGAAGTGATACAGAGTTTTTTACAGGTGAAAAATATTAGATTAAAAATAATTTCCAGAATATAATTAATTAAGATATTAATTAAAATCCGTTAATTAAACATTATATTTAAAAATGCTCCAGGCTCATTAATTTTTGCCTCATATATATATATATATATATATATATATATATATATATATATATATATATATATATATATATATATATATATATATATATATATATATATATATATATATATATATTTCTTCTTTTTTTCCTTTAGCTTTTTGCAGTTATAATGAAAATTGCTAGCCATTTCTTTTTTATGACCATAGTCATTAGAAAAAAAATTTTTTTTTTGATAAACATAGGTGATTTTTTGCGAATTTTCATCAAAAATATTTTTTATTTTAATATTTTCTTAGTTTTTTTGAATAACACTAATGAATTTGCAAGCCAGTTATATGCTAACATATATAACTAACAATTGTGCAAAATTTTAGGGTAATTCGAAAAAAAAAATCATGACGTCTGGAACATTTTGAACTAACCAAAATATGAAAAAAACTCGATCTGAGAAAACTGAATTTAAAGTTTTAATTTTACAGGAGCTCCAAAATTTACCAGGAAAATTGCATGTTTTTTTTTTTAATTATTATTATTATTTATTTATTTAAAGCTGGTGAAATTTTGGAATCGTTTTTCGAAAGAAAAAGAAAAAAAAAATCGTTCTGGGGACACATTTTTCTTAATCTGAAGGTCCATTGTCGCCTTAAAAGTTAAGACCGATTGCCTACACTAAGTGTCTAAGCCTGGGGCGATTGTTCTTCAGGGGAGGTGGTTTTAAAGGATTGTAATTACGAGAGTTTCGAGAAAAACTACAGAAAACTATCAAAACGACAATCTCTACGAGAGCTATATAGGTGATGGGTTCGAAACCGGCTCCTTCTGTCTACTAGCTGAGACTGCAAAATCTCTCAATTACTGATATGGTATTAATGATTGAGATAAGAGAGCAAAATTTCTCGATCACTGATAAGGCATCAATAGTTGAGATAGGTGTTATTTTTGAAATGATCTTTGTCTAATATGTTTTATAGAAAAGTATAAAATGCGCAATATAAAGCCTTAAAAAAAATTATCGATGCAGATATTTATCAAAATCAATGTTCTAGATTAATTTTTTTACGATAATGTTTTTTTTTTTTTTTTTTAACAACTCCTCTAATGCATTTCTGCATTAAACAAAACACATTTAGCCATTGATTGAATTTAGGCTGATGTCAAAGGATGATATCGAATCACGAAACACGTACTTTATCGTAAATAATTTTAGTTGAATAAGGATTGCCAATGCATTTTCATGATGTTTCATTTGTGATTTAGCAATTAATAAAATAATTTATAATTATCCCTTCAGCATTTAATTTTTTTCACCAATTTTGTGTCTGGCATTGCAACATCATTTATGAATAATAATGCATGCGAATCGAAAGCAAATTAATTTTAATTTGCTAAACATACATATAGTCGTTAATTTTGGTTCACTAAATGATTATTTTTCCGCAAAGTTCAATTCTTTATTTTTTAGGTAGAAATTTAACATTCACGGTAGCTTTTAAGGTAGGCTTTTAACCTCTTAATCGCTTTTATTAAAAATAAGTTAAACTAAGCTTGGATAAATTTTTTGAAGTAAAATATTTTTAACGGAAATGATTGAAATATCTAAGGCTTATTATTATTATTATTATTATTATTATTATTATTATTATTATTTGAATGATTCAAAACAATTTCATACCAAGGTCGACATGCACTACATTCTTAAGAACCATTTTTTTAACAGTATTTCCCACCTTATTTCATCTAAAAAAAAAAAAAAAATATTTTTAAAGATTACTGGTTTAAAATAGTGGTTCCGGAAAATACAAACTGTCACCATTTTGAACAGAATATCAGCATATACTAACTTAGGTGCCAAGTCTCTCGTTTTTCAAGGGGAACTTAATACCGGAATTATTTTTATATTTGTTTTCGGTTTATTTAATCGACGAAAAGATATGTGATAGATTACTTTTGAAAATGCGTGGTGATAAATCTAATTTGAAAATTAGAAGGGTTAGCAGCTATGCTAAATAAATAAGGAACACCAGTAGAACTGCTAACTATGCTAGTTCATCCGTAATGGTATTAAGCGCCGCCTTTTTTTTCACACCAGAATATTTGTAGAGCAATAGCGTTCTTATTTAATCATGAGAACATATTGCTAATTATTACTCTACAGCTATTCTGGTGTGAAAAAAGGGCGGGGCCTAATATCATTACGGATAAACTAGCATAGTTAGCTACACCAGTACTAATGCTGGATTAATCTGTAATATTCATTTTTTAATTTAACAAATAACCATTTTGGTTGCAACGGTTAAGCATTTCTACAAATGAACGGCTGATTAGATAAACATATTAAGCGATATTTTTGGAAAAAAAAAAAAAATGAAATTTCTGGGCGAAAGAACTTTTTATGACCTCTTTTAAATATCAAGCATTTACTGGTACTTCAAAGTGTTATACAATAGTATAACAAAGTCAATACAGTTATCGATACAGTAGAATCTGTATTCTACTTATCTGAATTTGTTATGTATGTACTACATGGTGTTTAGCTGTTATTTAATACATCTTTCTGCTGACATTTTTGAAAACAATAATGAGATTTCTGGACGAAAGAACTTCTTATGATCTCTTTTAAATATCAAGCATTTACTGGTATTTCAAAGTGTTATACAATAGTATAACAAAGCCAATACATTTATCGATACAAGAATTTGTTATGTATGTACTACTTGGTGTTTAGCTATTATTTAATAAATTTTTACTGCTGATTTTCACAAATTCGCTAAATTATTACATAACATGTTTATCGATTATGCTGAATAATTATGGGCGCATTAAATTTAAGATAATATATTTAATGATGTATTTAATGTACATTGTTATATTTTTGTACTATGTTAGTCCTCCTAATGTAAATTTAAGCCTTACCAATATCCGATAGTTTCTGTTCTCGAAGCTGGTAGATGGGAGGTGTCGGATTCGATCCCAGTTCGCATACGTCAAACAAACCATTCAGTGTTTTACATGATTTTCTTCGAAACTAACCTAAACACCGGCTAATACCCCTCAGAAAGATTCCAACAAAGACATTCCATCATGTTTAGGTCCCTCGTCTAGACAGTTTGCATTAATCCACAAAACCAATACCTGCCTCAAGTCAACTTAAATTGGATTATATATATATATTATATATATATATATATATATATATACATATACTCTAACATTTTGTTTAACACAATTTAAAAAGATATGACAGCAAAAGAAGTTTTATATGATCACTATTACTAATGATGTATCATCAGGAAGACTTATCATTGTTTGTTGTAATGAAAAATCCGAACTTTAAAAACTTGAAAAGTCCAAAATTAACTTTTATATTTTGATTTTTTAAGATTTCGCAACTATATTACGGTACTTAATAATACTGATATTTTCAATCTTTTTTATAAGCTTCTTAAATATTTTGTCGACACAGTAAAGAACTAATAAGAAGAAGAATTAACAAACGAAAAAAATACTGTAAACTTCTTAAACAAAAGGAAATAAACATAAAATTTAACTATAGAAGTTTCTTTTAAAGTGAATTATTTCTTCACCCAAACTCTACCAGTATTTTTTTTTTCATTTTTATAAGTACGTCTTTAATACTTTATAATGCTTTTTCACTCGTATTTACAACATTACTTTTATAGCAAAAAGAAAAAAAAAATCTTTAAAAGTAAAAAGTTCTTCTTTTCATTTATAACTTATAACTTTGTTGTTCTCTCCGAAGAACATCTTCTCAAAACTCAAAAACTATAAAATAAAGAGAAAAGTAAAAGAGAAGGGGGAGAAGAAATTTTTCTCAGTAAAAACCAAACATGCGTAGCATTGCTTTCCTCTGCTAAAATCTCTCCAACAACATGCAGATATAAAAGCATGCGGTAGTTTTTATGTAGACAATGAAAAGTTTTCATTCTTTGAATAGCAACGAGTGTTTGGGGTAAAATAAAAAATAACAAGGAAATTCAAATATTCCACCCGTATGCGCATTTCATCTTATTATGTTTTTTTATTCAGGTTTCCAGTTCAAAATAAACTGAAGCTGAATTTGAATCTGGATCCACCACATTGCAAGCTATAGTAAATCTGAAATCTATATTGTCTGATCGGATTTTTGGATCTGCATGTTTGGAGGTAGTGCATGATACTTGAAATCAACGTAAAAAGAAATAAGAAAAGAAATTTTACCAGTTAAATATATATATATATTTACAAATATAATGTTTTCATTCATATATTCATCAATTATATATATATATATATATATATATATATATATATATATATATATATATTCCTATCTAAAAATATGTTACCTTCAAAGTCCAGACAAAGAAAAAATTTAATGCCTCTATTTTTATATAGTAATTTTAGATTTGGCTAATCACTGATATTCGCATCTATTCAAAAAAGATTACTAAATAAACATTCTGGTATCCAAATTCTTCTTTATGAACTGGTTATCTTCTTTTACTTTTATTTGACGCAACATTGCAAATTTAACGAACAATAAGAGAAAGCCAGGGTGATGCTTAACTAATGTTTGTTTCATTATTTATTTATTTATTTTTTTTTTAAGGGGAAATTTTTGTTTTTAAAACAGTATCTTAAACTTTTGCTAATATATATATATATATATATATAGAAATAAGATTAAGCTTAAAAAATAACAAAAATCAAGATTTTTTTTTTTTTTTTTACAAACACATACATAACAAAGAAATAATCAATATTTGAAAGACATTGAATATGCCTTTTTTTTTTTTTTTTCCTGAGGAGGGTTGGTTGGAATTCTCTTCTACCCAAAACAATGACTGTATTATTCTGTATTTAAAAGCAACTTTTTACACAATTTTTCTTTATCGTCAATCAATGACAAGTTTTTAGAGGAATTTTACGAGAAATTGGATTAATTTAATATTTAATATTAAATTGGATTAAAATATAAGAGTAGATTAAAAAATTCTAAGCTACCTACATTTAATCAAAGATTATATAGTTTCTCTATCTTTATTTTGAAATAAAGAATTTAAAGCTTCACAATATTTAAAATAAAATTTTAAAATTTGCAAAACATAAAAATATGCAAAATTGCATTTTTAAAAATAAGAATATCAAATAATGAGGATTTCTTAATAAAAGTTTCATAAATTTTTTGTATAAATTTATGTATTGGCGGTTTAATACTTAATAACCATTTTTAGGATGGCTACAGACACGGCTTTTTTCAATTCCTACTATTAGTTCACACTCTTTCTATATCTTATACAAATCTTGTAATCCATTTTAACTAACTTCCCGACTAACTAGAAATTTGAAACTTTCAGGATTGCTCAGAACACGGTCATAACGCAATACTTCGAAGTCTGATTTTCTAATTTTTGATTAGTTTTCTTATAATTAATTAAAATATGAAAATAATAATATCCTAATAGCGTTAAAATAGCCATTAAAATATTAGCTATAATTCAATTGTTGCCAAAAAAAAAAAAAAAAAAAATACGAGTTCATGTTCCTTCGACATAAAAATAAATACATTTAACTAAACGTGAACATTAAAAAATTATAAAAAGTTAAATTATGCATCTCACAAAAATTGACGTCATTGTCATTTTAAAAATTTTATGCACATTGATAAGAGCTCTATGATTCATCAGAAAATGTAAAACATGTATATAAAAAGTTTTTTTTTCCTTACAATTATTTTTATTTCATTTTCCACGCGCGCTTTTTATTTCCTAATTATATTAAAAAAAAAAAAAAAAAAAAAAAAAAAAAAAAAAACTTTTTCGATAGCGTTTGTAAGTAGGAATTGACTTTAAAAATTTTCTTTTATATTACTTTAATTCTTTCACCAATATGTTTATATGATAATTTTGTACATCATTACTCGTGCACACTATCTGTTAAAATTCCCGAGAGAAAAATACTGGTGAGAGAATCAAGGGAAAAATATGGCCGGTCACCACCCTGATTTTGTATACATATAAAATTAGAACTTTTAGCAACAGTTTTATTCTAATTATGTATAGTTATTTGTACAAAAAAAAAAAAAAAAAAAAAAAAATACTACTAGAGAATGGTGGCGATAGAAAGGAAACTAAATTTTGGCTATTATATTTTTTATTTTAAAATACTTATTTAAACACAGATATGCTAAAATTTTATTTTTTCCGAAGAATTTTTAATAACTATTCTTTTTTCACACATTTTTTTTTTTTCTTGAGGGGTATTTGTTTCTTCTTTAATTGTGATTGCATTTTGGAAAAAAATTCACTACAAACAAATTGGTATGGAAAAAGGATGTGTATTAACAATACTTCAAAATAAATTGAAATGTTGGCATGTCTGTAAACTATATGTTTAGGTAAATGTAGATTTTAAAAAAAATTCTTATAAAAGAATTTTTTAATTAATTATTAAAACTATTATTTGTTGGGATATCTCCAAAATTAAAATATTTACATGGGTTGAATTTGAGTTATAAGAATGTATTTTAACGTATTTTAATGTATTTCACAGTTTCTGCTTTTTGAAAACAAATTTTCAGAAATTTTATCGGAAATATTTATTGAAAATATTGGCTGGTGAATATCTTGCACCAAAATAAGCTTTATAGAAAAAAACATCAGAAACCTTCGCACACATACTCACAGAGCAAAACTCTTCGGTCTGTGACGTCAGTATACTATTCCTGGATTTTTTCATCGGTTGTGTAGGGACTACAAACAATTTTTATGCAGAGAAATTGAAAGTTTATATGCAATATGCAAACTTTAAGTAGGCGCGCAGCATTCGCAAACGAAAGATATATTCTTATTCTAACCCCTTCGGAAATACTTTTGTGTTCCAAAATAGTTCCTAGGAAACGGTTCTCATCCTACCATCTAAATTCCCTTATAAACTTGTTTGTTTTATATTGGGCTATTATTATTCAATGTACTTCTTGTTTTGGGGCTATCAAAAATTGACAGAATTCTACCGTGGGGTTCTGAAGTAATTTTATATTCTTGACATGAAAAACAAGAACTGAACAATTTATAAATACAATTGTTACATATTTTTTTTGCAAAAGAAGGATGTTTATTGCATGTGTTATATACGGTACACGCCCTTAACAGCTTATCCTTCCATTCATTTTTTAATATATCTTTGTTTCGATACGTGAGAAATATTTGATATGAAGCATTGGGTCTATTGCAAGTTCTTTTTCTTATATTTGCAAAGAATTTCAATATGGGAGAAAATGCTTGTATAGAAACACCTGGGTATGTTTTTATTTAAGGAAATGAATGTTCTGGATTTTAGTTTAACTGCCTGTGTTTAGAAAAATTGTTCTTAAGGATAATATGCAGTTTTACGTATAGTGTTTACAAAACGCGCAACGAATTTCTTTTTTCTGTATGTTGCTTTGATAAATAGTCTAGTCGATGGTTTATATATATAAATATATATATATATATATATATATATATATATATATATATATATATATATATACATGTGTGTATATATAGTGTTGATATAACTGATATGAAGATTTCAAAATATTAAATATATATATATATATAGCATTCTTAATAACATGTTATTAGAAACATATCTATTAGTACGGCAGGACTACTTTTTTTTTAGACAGCGATTTTGCTTTGTTATCATTTTGTAGTGTTCCACTTCCAGTACGTCAGGATGCCTGCCAATATCCAATTTTATCATTTAATTTATTAAACTGTCTTAAAGTATTTCGAAATCTTATTGATAAATACATCAACCATGAAATTTTTTTTTAAGTAGTTCAGAGAATAAAACTGATTTTGTTTATACCAACTATGTGAAAAATGCCAGAGCTGGGAACTGAATTCCGGCTCTCCGCTTAACGTGCGGATGCTCTTCCGCTGAGCTATCCTGGGTAATAACCAGCTCGGCATTTCTCAGTTAATAACCGTAAAATCTGCGTTTGCAGATACAGTGACCATGTCAACAGTTATTATGTGAGAAATGTCTAGCTGGTTATCAGCCAGGGTGTCTCCGTGGAAGAGCATCCGTACGTTAAGCGAAGGGCCCGGGTTCGATTCCCGGCTCTTGAAGTTTACACATAGTTGGTATTAAAAAGTCAACATTATACTCCAAACTACTTAAAATATTTTTTGAAATCCGTAAAAACTTTTACATGTTTAAAAACCTACTCTTAAGCTAAGGATTCTTCCTCGATCAAAAGTAGAAACCAACTGCCAATCTTGGCATCCGAGACTATCAATATTCATAAATTGGATAGCTTCTGAATACTTGTTGGCTATATCTTTTAAATATATATAGATGATGATTTCTGGATATTGTTGACATCTTTTGCAGATATATTGATAATGGCTTTTGCATATTTGTTGGCATTATCTTCGAATGTATATTAATGATGTCTTCTGAATATTTGATGGCGATGTCTTCTGAATATGTATCGATGATGACTTCTGAATATTTGTAGCGCATATCTTCGGAGTACATATTCATGATGGCTTCTTACTGTGTGTTGGCAATATCTTTCTGAATATATATCGATTATAGTTTTTGAATATTTGTTGGCGATAATTTGAGGATATGTATAGATTATGGTTTCTGAATAATTGTTCTCGAAGCCTCTAGGATAAGAATGGATTATGACTTTTAAATATTTGTTGGCTGTTTCTTTTGGATGTGTTTTGATAATGCCTTCTGGATAGATGGCTACTTTAATGGTGATGTCTTCTGCAAAGTTAGTAAGTTTTTTTTTTTTTTTTTTTTTTTTTTTTTAGTTACAAGATTGTAATATATAAATTATACCTGTCGTACTAAATTAAATTCTGCCAAAGACAGATTATTACTGCTATTATTATTATTATTATTATTAGTTTTCATTACTGGAAAATAGGAAAATGTATTTTATTTATTCATCTTTGTTGTCAATAACCTTTCATTTGTTCCGTAACATTGTTAATACACGCCTATTTTTCGCAACAAGATTTTTGGAGAATAATATTCTTGTATTGGATAATATTACACTACAAAAATCCTTTGTGAAAAAATGATAGGTACTAACAATTAAAAAAAAATTAGAAATATTTACAGTAATAATATATATATACATACTTATCTAGACTTGCCAACCCTCTGGATTTTCGACAACCAATAATTTTTTTATAGGAGAATAACGAAAACTCCGTCGTTAAATAATTCTAAGATAACTTTATGAAAATAGTTATTAAAAAAACCTCACTTATATTTGTTGTTGTGCATATCCCTACGCTTAAATGGTGAAAGAAAAAACTTAATACCATTCAGAGGATCACATTTCCAAATTATAATAAAATAATAATGATATAAACGAAATATCATCGTCATTTAAATTACGTATAATATTATTAACTCTTCTAATATATCATAAAACAGGGTTTTTACTATTATTTCTATTTTCTAACATTATATTTAAAGAGTAATTTTTCGTGACAAAATAAGCCTATAAATAATAATAATAATAATAGTAAAGGAAGTTAATTATTTAGTAATAAATATCGAAGAGTCATTTTAAAGAGCCGCCCATAAGTATTGTTCGAGATGAATCACAAATATTAGTATTACATTGTTATTTTAAAACTGTTATGTGTATAAGAAGAAAAAGATATTTAAAATAATTGCTCCTAAAATCCCCCCCTCCTTACAGATGTATTGTAATAATTGAAGTGGTTTTTAAAACTCACATTTGTACTTCTATATTACATAACTGTTAATCATTATGTTAATTGTTATTAATTATTCCGCATTTCTCGGAAGATGTATAGCCAAAATTTTTTCATCGGTATATTTAGTAGCAGTCTTTTACCAATTATCTACGATTAATTGTATTAGAATGAACTATTAAAAATAGTGGTGGTCATCCTTTATAAAAACACTTAAAAGTTGGTAACTATGCAGTACATCAGTGACAAAAAAATCTATTTTTTTTTTTTTTTTTTATTCAACTTGAGTGCAAAATTTGGCAACCATGTCTATATGTACAGAATTAAAAAAATAAAAAAATAAATAAACATGTAAAACAATAACAAACAATCTATCATCAAACATCTATCAAGAAATCGTATCAATAAAATTCCATTATTTAAAACTCCACTGTTTCCACATCGTAGTGTCAATACAAAATTCCTACAGTAGAAGTATGCGTTTTAAACTTGTTAAGTGATAAATTAAAATATGACTTAGTTTTTATTTATTTATTTATTTATTTTTTGTATCTTGAAATGTATTCCTCTAAGAAGTAAATAAGTATAAATTTTCTTTTTAAAATTCTATGTCTCAAAAGGATACATAGTCGTGCTGAAAATGCAACCACATTGCTAATAAATTAGTGACTTGTGAATCGAAAATACGTACTTTTATTTTAGACTCACTGTTACTATTCGACATAAGTAACAGGAAAATATGAGTTTTGAAAAACAAGTTGATACATTTAGGAGACAGTGTATGTAAATTTAGTTGAAATACAATTGTATTTTGCATGCATCTATATGACTAAAATTTTAAATTTTACTTTCACCTTTAATTTGATAAGTTTTTTTTTTTTTTTTTTTTTTTTAATCGAGGATTTTGTATTTTTTTAGAATTACATTTTTTTAAATAGAATATATTAAGAAATTCATTAACCCCAACGAAGATAGATTCTAAGAAATACTTATATATATATTTAAAAAAAAATTCTCATTAAAGATACATCTGAAATTACTTATTTTACATTTCATCAGGACATCCTATGTTTTAAATACCACTCATTTTTAATAATAAACATTTATTCAATTAAATGTGTAATTTCTCTGATTGAATGACACAGTAAAAATATAGCGTTCCGCAAAATGTGGGATGCTGCTATTAACCTTGATGACATACCATGTTTTTGAAATTCTGGACCCAAAGTTAATACACCTTCACTTTTCACATCACTTTATTTGAAGTAAAATTTTAACCAGTATGTAATTATGATTAAATAAAAAGAAATCATTTTACATAACCTGTTGTTTACATTTATACCCTGTAGAAGCTAAAGTACAGTTTTCTCATATGAAGGGAAAACTGCTGTAAAACAACGTCACCTGTCGAACAATATGCGTTCAAACTGAACTGGAATAATTATTCATAACATATCGAGATTTGGGGTAGTGATACAACACACAAGTCAAGATATAGCTTCCCTATGAATGAAGTGATTGGAGAGTTGGAGCACCAATTATCGACTGATATGCACCCAAATTGAATAAACATAATCATAACAATTATTTAAGATGTAAAGTTTTGATAAAAATACAGACTATAGAAGCTCAGATATAGTTTTCTCACGAAAGAGAGAATTTTCGGAATAACCGCGTTTATTTATATTGAGATGCAACAAAATATAATATATCATGCATTTTGTTTATTTTTTCGTCAGGTACAGTTCCGCAAAATTTTGGAATCTCATGCGCACTCATTTTTTAAAAATAGTCAAATGATGTTGAAGCCGAGTTCATAATCCTTCGAATTATTTTATGCAACTACTATTGGATTTTTTTCCCCTCTTATTTAATCACAAAATTTTTGATAATATATAAAGAGAAAGACTTTACAGAAATAGCGGTATTAAATTACCCGGAGCGTTGGGAGCTGTAGTCAGAACTTCTCAAAAGATGCAAATTCGTTGAAAACCAATCGGAGAAATTTTTAATGAATTCAATATACTTTTTCAAGAAAAACAATTTTTTATATGTTTTACTAGTTTCAGTAAACAAAACATTCCATTTTAGGCATTATTACAAAGTTTTATGCAAATTCAATATTTTTGTTACATTATATTATTATTTTTTTTTTTTTTTTACTTGTTCAAAAATGGCAGTTAATTCACATCTTGTTAAATCTGCGCATCAATTCTTGCGTAAATTAGCTCTCTTGTTTCGGGAAAATAGTTGCGTTCGCTCTTAATTTATTTTCATCTCTTATCGTGGAATATTTCCCTTCTGATATTAGCCAAAATTATAATGAAAAAAAAAAAAAAAAAAGATGGATTTGTAAGTAACGTCATTTGCCTAATTATCTTCTGAAAACGGAAAATTACGCTAAGAAATATCGGCTTCGAAATCTGGGTGGTCTGTACATTTTTTTTTTTCTTGTTTGCAGCTTCTATTAAAGAATAGATTTCGTGTTGCAGAAAGAACAAATCATTTTATTCATTTCTTTCGCGAAATTATTAAAATAAATCTTAGACGAGGTAGAATATTAATACTGTAGTAGGAAAGAATGCATGCAAATATTTCAGCAATCAACGGTGAATGTTTTTAAAATAGTTATTCGTTTAGAATCGCAGTTGTTAATGATTTGTTTATTAATGTAATAGTTATTCTTTTTTAAACGTTCTTAGTATATTGTATAAGTCATAGGTAATGTACGTGAAGTCTACCGTTTTTTCCAAGATACTTTTTTTTCTACAAAAATTTTATAAAACTTTTCATTTATTTTTAATTGTAGAGAATAAATGAGATTTATAATTTAACATAGTGGTGATAAATCTTATTTAAAAACTCGAAATGAGTTTGTGCAGCTATGCGTTTATAATAAAGCAAATCTATTGAATTAAATGTCTGTTTTGATAAATAAAACATTGACTGTTTTATTCATTTGGCGTCAAAAGCATACCTGTCAACAACCTAATTATAAATTGGAAGATTTTTAGTTGCACGCCCCTTTTTTCACACCAAATTATTATTATTATTATTATTATTTAGAGTAATTATCTCCAAATGTAGTTACGATGAAATAAGTATAAAATTACTTAAAAGAGAGAGAGAGAGAGAGAGAGAGAGAGAGAGAGAGACTGGTGTGGGGGAAAAGAAGAAGAAGAAGAAGAAGGCGGGTGCTAAAAATCTTCCTATTATGAATGAGATGGCTGCCAGGTATGTCAAAAGACACGAAAAAAAACGCGCAAAAATTTTAAAAACAAAAAGGTATTTCATTGTAAAAAATAAATAAGAGAAATCGTTTAATTTACAAGTGATAAAAAAGTTGTCTCGAAAGTTTGCACACATATTACCGTCTAGTCTTGATGTTGAACGAAAGCAACTATGCGAAATAAAAATCAAGTGGAGTTTTAGATATGCAACAAGAGCCGATGAAAACACGTGCTGCTGCTGACCAACCGTGCTGAATAAAGAAGAATGGTTTGAAATCAAGAATTAGACATGTTGGCATAGAAAACATTATTTCTAATAATAAATTATCTTTTGAAGAATATGCAATTATCCGGGCTCACACGGTACATAATTTTGCGTCCGTTAAATTTTGCTTAGCAATATATTTATCACAAGAATTTTGATAAGAGAATAGCGAGGAAAGTTTTCTTGGTTACAGGTGTATCCGTGCAAACCTTGATCGTTTTATTGTAAGAATATGTAAATTTTAGTCAATTGAAACTCATTCCTGTGTTCCAAATACATATGATGGAATTTGAAGCTTTAAAATTTCGTTTAAACTAAAGCTAGTCCACTTACTTTTCAGAAGAAAAAAGAAAAATTTTTAAGAAAAAAATTTCTGCTTAATCTCAGGTATTTATACAGTGTAAATTAAATAATTTATATATATTTACAATATTTTAGACTTTTAATATTTTGTTATATACCACCACAGATGTTCTTGAAGCTGATACATGGGAGGAGGCTGAAAAGGACAGTAGACGGAAATTAATATGTTTCTGACAGACGGGTGAGAAACCAAGTGTCGCATGGGTTTTAACCCTTGCGGTGCTTGTCGGCTTAGCTGTTCGGAGTTTCATGTGTTTTTCTCAAAAAATAGTGTGGATATAGGCTAGGAAACATTACAGTGACCCCCTCCCTACGGAGAGCCAATCTAAAGCGGCGTAGAACCCTCGTGTAGTAAGTCGGTTTCAATCCCTACATCTATGACTGCATCATATGATTATAGATATGTTTTGATTAAAATAATGAAACACAAATAACATAAACATAATATTTAATAATAAATAATAATAATAAATAATAAATTATATTATACATAATAAAATAAACATAATATTTGACTTTTAAGTATAAGAATTATTATGATTTTAAAATGTAAAACCAATGTCTCAATATAAAAAGTAAAATTCTTAGCACTATGTATATATTCATAGCATTATGTATTAATATAAATATAATTTAATTAAATGACTAACGACTAACGAGAAAATCGCTTTCATTTATTATTGAGACGTATAAAGGCTTAAAAATTATTAATATGTCAACTGGTTGGAAAGGCTTCAACTCTGGATACACTTCACTAATTTTTAAAAGAAATTCTGAACGAATACATCTTTATTTAACATAAAATTTTCCGTCGATTCATACATAGCAATAAAAATAAAAATAAAATATTTCTAAATTAATAAGTATTAATTGCATCGTTTTTCTCTCGTTTGTGTATTTAGAAACATTTCCAGCATTTCATGATTTAGTAAATGCCATTGAATAAATTTTCATCAGTTGTAGTTGCAATTGCATAAAGTTTGAAACTAAATTTCCTCTAATGATAAATTTTCCACAAATTACAATCATTAGGAGAACTAAGGCCTAATGAACTAAGAAAACAACAAACTTTACCGTAGATCGTGCATCTGAATGCCTATTAAAATCGACGCTACAATTACTTATCCCTGTCTAAGGCGCGTAAAAATTTCCCCTAAAAGTAAGGGCGAAACGTAAATTGCGCCCATAATTCACTCCTGACGTTTTTTCGATCTTTTTCTCTTAAATGCCCGCGGTTTACGGTTAAAGTGCAACAGTGCAGAATTTCTCTTTCTCGTTCGATGGTGCAAATAGTGTAAAGCAAACATTTATTATGAGTTTTCCTGGCAAATTTCGCTGCGTTTTTTTTTTTTTTTTTTTTTTTTTTTCAAAACAGCTGTTGGCAACAAAACAACATTGCGTTGAGAGTTAGGTTGAGTGGTTTTTGTTTAATGGATGCGCGGTGGATTTTTAGCAAGTGATATCTTCCGTTGCAGGTGTTAAGTAGAAATTCTGATTAATACGATGTTTGAAAAATATTTTTCCCAGCGACTTTTCCCACACATTTGTTATTTATTCGAGTGGAAATTTAGAAAATTCATCATAATATGATGTTGACTGGAAAAAAATAATAATAATAACGTAGTAAAAAAAAAAAAAAAAAAGTAAAGTAAAGATGTTGAGCTAGCGCAAAAGTTTAATGGAAATTTGCGATAAATAAATGTTAGAGCAAAATAATTGCAAAAAGAATATGATGGATGCTGAATTCAGATAGGCATAAGAGAAACAAGTCTCGAAATTTTTGTTACGCTTCTTAATAAATAAATAATTTCATAATTATACAATGTTAACAAGTATGAAAATGGGTGAAAGCTTAGACGAAATATGAATAACAAAAATAGCGGAATGTAATTTTGAAAAATGTTTGAACTTTGAAATTTGACTTGTCTGAATTTGAACTTACGGGAAAAAAATTCTCAAAAATAAATAATTTGGTCTAAGTATATCATAGCTGCCAACCGTTTTGATTTTTGGATACCAGTTAATTATTTTTTAGATAATTTTCATAAATTTTTGAAGCCGTTTACTTTGATTAAATAAGAAGAAAATATCTAGAAAAGAACCGATTTTCAAAAATCGGAAATGTTGGCTGCTATGGTATATAAACTGTAACTATTTATATTAAAAAAAAAAAAAAAAACCTTAATTCAGTAAAAATGTACTGTATTTACATTAATAAATTTTTTACAATATTTATTTTCTTAAAAATTTTAATTAAGATATTTCTTTTATAGTTCTTAACATACGTCAAAACAAAACTACGCTTTTTTTTTTTTTTTTTTTTTTTTATTAAAACGCGTAAATTGCGTTGCATTTTAAACTGTTTGGAAATGAAGTCGTCTACAGTACATTGCAAAATTATAGGACATCTACGACTTTTCACAATTTTGAAATATTTATAATGCGCAAGCAGAGCTGCTAACCAAATCCGGCAAAATGTTAGTACCGCCCCATTTCCTACAGCACTTAATTTTTAGAGTAATCCTCTTCAAATTTATTTACGATGAATGAAGAAAACAAATACTCTAAAAATTAAGTGGTGCAGAAAAAGGGGCGGTACTAACAATTTGCCGGGTTAGGTTGGCAGCTCTGCGCTAGTAACAAAATCTAGTAAAATGAAAATTTATACCTTTAATAAAGTATTTTGGATATTAAACATTACAAGTTTACATAAATTTGCAAAATTTAAAAAAAGAAAATTAAAATATTTTGTGTTAGAAAATTATAGAACACGTTTAGTATTTATGTTAATATTAATAATTAACTTATTTTATAGTTTTGTTGTATTTCTTAAAAATGCCAAGAGTTGTAAAAGGCTTGCAGAAAAAAAAAAAAAAGAAATTGGTAAAACTGAAGCGGTACCGCAAGAGAAATGTTTCAATAAAGAGCATACCTGAAGAATTTAAAAGATCTCGCCACGTAATCCGAAATTATCTAAAAGATCCAAATGCTTGTTGCAAAAAAACATACTTCAGGACGTAAAAGAAAGATTTCCAAATGAGATGAAAGAGCAATTGCCAGAAAAGCATCGAGTTCAACGAAAAGTCTTGCACAAATGAAAAGCGAATTGAAATTAGATGTTCACAAAACCACAATTTGGAGAAGCTTTAAAAGAAAATCATTTATTACACATGAATTAATGAATAAAGCGCCTCGATTGCTACAACGTCATAAAGATAGTCGATTGATATTAGCCCCCCCCCCCCCCCCCAAAAAAAAAAAAAAAAAAGAAAAAGAAAAAACATGGACGGTCACTGGAAATTGGTAAGATAAATTTCTCAAAAAAAAAAAAAAAAAAAAAAAAAAGTACTTTCTACACATCTAGTTTTTAAATTCTAAACTCAAGTTCTTGTTCTAGGTCGTTTTTTCAAATAAAAAAAGTTCAATCTAGACGGTCCCGTCGGATTTAATGAATATTAGCGCGACTTGAGAAAAGAAAGACTTTTTTTTTTTCCGAAACGTAATTTTGGTGGCGGTAACATCATGGTTTGGGCTGCTTTTTCTTCTTCAGGAAAGCTTGATATCCAGTTTATATCCAATAGAATGAATAGTTCGGAGTACATAACAGTACTCAAAAATGCTCTCTTACCATTTCTTCGAAAATTTCGGCAAAAGAAATTAATTTTCCAAGAAGATAATGCTTTTTGCCACAAGAGTGATGAAACAAAAATATTTTTCCCAACAGGGAAAGATAGCAACACTTGGTTGGCCACCTTGCTCTCCTGATCTAAACCCAGCAGAGAATGTATGGGAGATGATTGCTCGGGACATTTATGCAGGAACAAACAATACAATAGCGTAGCATACTTGCCAAACATCTCATTATGAACCATACAGTTTTTAATACCTGCCTTTTTTCTTTTTTTCACACCAGTCATTTTTTAGAATAATTTTATTCTTATATAATTTCAACAACATTTGGAGAGAGAATTAGTCTAAAAATAAAGTGGTGTGATAAAAGGGGCGTTAACAGTTGTACGGTTATTAATGAGATGGTTGACAAGTATCGGTAGATGAGTTGAAAAACTCGATTGCTACTATCATATGCTGCAATCTATATTGCTGCTTGTCAGATTTAAGTAAAAATATGAAAAATCTTCTTTTTCAAGTGATAAATCATTCTGAGAGACGTATTAATTATTAAATTTATTTATGTGAATATAGTTCATGCTGTTTGTTTTATATCATTTGATATGTCCTATAATTTTGCAACAACCAAAACAAAATTTTCTTTGAAAATAAATATAAAGTTTTCTAAAACTTAGTGAAGCCATACTTTTTTCTTGCATATTTTATGGCACATGTTCATTATAAAACATATTCTTCAAAACATGTACAAAACTTTAGATACAGTGGATTTTCAGCGATGTCCGATAATTTTGCAACGCACTGTAGCATTTAGATATTAATAATTTAAAGAAAAAAAAAAAAGAAGAAGTGATGTTATTCATTTTGAAATAAAATATTGAAAATTCTTAATGGATAAATAATATAAGATTTCAAATAATTAATTAATTAATTAATTAATTAATTAATTCTTTCATTAAAAAATAAATAAATATATTTTTTAATTCTATGTTGATAAAACAATAAGTAATAATAATAATAATAAAAAAGTCATTAATTTTTTTTTTTACCTAAAATCTCATTTTTTAGATCAAATATAATAAATGAATTTAAATAAGCATTTCAACGAAAAACTTATTCGATAAAAATAAAACATTTTTAGAAACAGCAATAGTGATTTTATTTTAAGTTATTAGCTTTTTTATTTTCTTTAAATATTTTTTTAAATACAATTAATATTTTTTGACAGTGATAATATATATATATATATATACATATATATATATATATATTGAGCAGGGATGAGAATTTGGCACAGGTTTCATACCACTATTTATGAATATCAATTTTATTTTAAATTTATCTTAGATTAAATAGAGATAATATATTTCTTTAAATAGTCGTATGAGTTCTGCACAAGATACCAATCCTGAAAAAAGGGCGGAGACATCGAGATGTGGTCACACACATGAATATTTCCGCTATTTTTACTGCCACTAATATTATACAGAAATCCTTATTATTTAATTACAGCAGTATTTCGGTGTTAATTAGGATAGAGATTATTGTTTAAAAATTTTTCGAAGCGGAATAAAATCTGTGTATAACTGGCACTTTAATTACAATGGAATTATCCTAAAATGCCCATTAATTAATTCCTTACCCCTTTGCGGCGCAAGACAATACGGATCATTTAAATTATACTGCCACCGGGATTAATGAAATAAATTAAAGTAAAAGAAATTTTAAATTTTAAGGTTTAAAAAACCGGTCATTTCTGATATGTTATAAACGTAAATTTTTGCTAAAAAAATTCCGGGATGAGTTTTTGCAGATGGATCTTAAATTTTCCGTCCTCGCAACGAGGACAGCGCGCGTTAAGGGGTTAACTTAGATATTTTATTATAAAAACTTTGTATATGGGTAATTCCATATGGGAATGATTGAGCTTTTTAAATTACCCCCACTGTTTTCTAACAATATAATTAGTATTCTATTATATCAGGGAAAAAAACACTGTAAAATTACGATGAAGATTTTTATGTATTAATAACACTGGGTTCATAATTTTTTGAAGTGCCAGCACTATTTTCTAACAATATAATCAGTATTCTATTTAATCACAGGGGAAAAAAATAAAAAACACTGTAAAATTACTACGAAGATTACTATGTATTAATAACACTGGGGTCATACGTCTTACCTTTTAAATATCAATAATTTTTAACAATAAATTTTGCTTTAATTAGTTGCCAAATTTCTGCGATTAAAAGTAAAATAAATTACTATTAAAAAAAAAAAAAAAAAAAAGTAATATAAAAAAGTAGGACGCTCTGACCCCTGTAATAATGATAGAGAAAATAAATGGGATATTGTCATCTTTCTCTATGACTGACACATATGCTTGACACTATGGCTGACACTGTGCCAGAATTGTCCATACGTATGTTTTCGTGGTAACTGTTATATTAATTTATGCCATTTATTTCAACAAAAAAAGAATTACAAAAAATATACTGGGACATTAACACCCTCTGTGCTAGATTTTGACTTACAATTATCTCATAATAATTAACATTGAAGCCTATTAAAATATAAATTCTTTACATATTTATTTATGAAATATTATTTAAGCTTTAGGGGGGAAAAAATCTACAGTAAACTCTCAATTTTCCGCGGAATTGAATTGGCACAGTACTCGCAAAATAAAGCAAATCGCGGATAAAACGCAAAAAAAAAAAAAAAAAAACGTGAAAATGAAAGACAAATTATATAAAAAATATTCTAATGGAAAACTTTTTTATATTATATATAAAACGTAATACAAACAATGAAAATGTTCAGAAAATAGTAAAAGCATTTGTATTTTATGTATTCCCTAAAGGATTTAAAAGCAGTAAACAAAAAAGTGTATTTACGATGAAGTCAAGGTACAATCTAATAGCTAATTTTTGCACTAAATTAAACAGTACCATACTATAGTGTACAGAAATATAACAAAAGACACATGGGTATTTATATTTACATTTTTTAAACATTGGTTTGTTTTTAATTTTTGTTGAGAAAACACTGCCCTTTTCCCGCGCCCGCAGATTTTCGGGAGTTTACTGTACGTTGATTTAAATTTTATGAGAAATTTCAAGATTATAATCGAGTGAATTTATCAAGCATTATGCATGTTGCTAGTCCATATCATAGGCGTACTTGATGTATCATAGGTGTATCATCGCCTGTACTTTTTTTTTTAACACCACTATTTCTTTGTAAAAAATTTCATCATATTTAATCGTAGAAAAATGCTAACCTAATTACTAAAAATTTCTATCAAAAATTTCCGGTGAGAAAAAATAATTACATGTTGGCATCTATGCACTATTTTGTCTACGGATATGCGTAATTACGGAATAAATAAATATATATTCCATGTCTGAAATTTCGTGAGATATTGTTAAATATCTTTTAAATGTAGTTACTTCAGTACCTGCTGTAGTCTCACTAATTAGTGATAAATGAGAATGGCCCATTTTAAGAAGCATCGAAGCAGTTATTGTCTAAACTCTAATTATTTGTGAAAATACTGACGCCATTTATAATAGCCGTTAAAACTCATCCATTCCCGATAACGAGAATGGATTGAAATGACTTTTCTTAAGGTTTTAATGATTATAGCCTAAGATATTTATTTCATCTGCCATTTAATTATTTCTATTTTGTGCAGAGAAGAGTATTCAAATGTAAAGCGGATACTTAATCAGCAGTTTATATAATTGTTTCTAATTTCTGTATGATTAATAAAGTAAGAAATCTGTTTAAAAGCGAATTCTTTATGAAGATAAAAGTTTTGACTTTTAAGATTTCTTATTAAAGTTTCGTTATAAATTTCTTTACAACAGTTGAAAATTTCAAAGCTGGGATAAATATATGATAGAATTAATGAGTCTGCTATTATATATTTATGTGTTCATTTGTTTCAAATTTATTTTTGTAAAAAGTTCTTGAGTAATATTTATAGATAATTACTTAGAATTTATTGGATATTTTTTAATTTGGATATATTAAAAAAAAATGGATGTATAAACGAACAAGTTTAGAACATAATTTTATTTTATTTATTTATTTTTTTAATTTGGAGAATTATTTTTCTTATTTTCTTATTGCTTTATTAAATATATATATATATATATATATATATATTGATACAATGAAGGTTGGATACTTTTCCTAACATTTGGCTGCAATATACTACAATATTTATTTTATAAACCTTTTTTTCGTTTTTTCCCCCTTCTTTTTCTCCCTTAATTTGTGTATGGTATACTTTGTACAAATTGCACACTTAATATAATTACTTCAATTTTTCGTATAAGTGGCATGGTTGATAAATTTAATTTACTAAGCGAACGTATTTAAAGGTATTATTTATTTTTAGAAAAAGATAAATTTATATATACTGTAGAAATATATTTTTTTTATTTTTTAAATGTATTTACAATATCACTTTTAATGACTGTGGTTTACTTACAAAATGTTAATTATCTAGAAGTGAAAATGTGTATTTGGTATAAAATTGCCAAATCCATATCAGTGAAGATTACTCGCTATGTATTAAAGTCACCAGAGATTCTCATTAGTGATTAACGTAATCTTTATAAAATTCTTTATTGCTTTGCTTCATTCATTGGCAAATTAAAAGAAAAGTGAATGATGCAAATATTTGACGGCGTATACAATATTTATTTTGTAAATAGGTTTTTTTTTTTTTTTTTTTTTTTTTTTTTTTTTAAGTTTGTGTATGGCGTTCTTTTTAAAAAATATACACTTAATGTAATTACTTCAATTTTTTGTATAAATGACACATTTGATAAAGAAATTTTTTAAGTGAACACATTTGAAGGTATATTTTAGAGAAAAGATAAATTTATAGAAATTGCAGAAATAACTTTTATTTATATATATATATGTTTTTGCAATATGACTTTTAATTGAAGCTGCTGTTTACATATGTAATTTGTAATCTCGCAACGTTTCTAAAATTATTTTCTTAATTTATTATACTGCCACCACTATTGTTACTAGGAATTTTTTTTTTTTTTTAACTGATAAAATTGCCATAAACATTTTGCAAAAAAGCATTATTTCAACATATTGGTGACAATATAATAAAAGGAGCATAAAATTTTTAAAACGCTACAAGAGCTTATAAAATATGAATATATTTAAAGCCTAGTTCTTATAAATCACCAAATCTTCATTAGTGTAGATTACTCGCTATGAATTAACATCACCAGAGACGTACATTAGTGATTAATATAATCATTTTAATTTACTTCATCAGTTTACTCCATTCATTCGCAGGCTCAAAGAAAGTAAAAGATGCTAAATTTTTTTCAGAATCGTAGACTTTCTTTAAAACTGGTATTCCCATACCTAAAAACATTATGCCTTTAAAAAAAAAAAAAAAAAAAAAAAAAGTTTAAAATACGTTTGAAGAAAAATTCCAATGTTTTTATTATAGCTTAAGAAAATAGAAATACTTATAATGAATTCTAAAACTTTAAATGTCAATTTTGTTTAACTATAGTTAAATTTGATTTAAAATATCCAAGTGCATTTCCAAGTGCATGACCAAGATTGCTGTGGCATAAAATGCTCATTATTATATAAAAAATGAGGTTCACAAAATTGGTTACATTGGCGATATTTTTTTTAAATATATAAAACAATAAAGAAACATAAAATATCGTTTGTCAATTTTTAATATTAAAATTTATAATTGATTTTCTCTTTTAAAAAACTGTTTTTTTGCTGTATATGTTTAAAAGCGATCCTTTATTTAAAAAAAAAAAAAAAAAAAAAAAAAAAAGTTTCTGTTTATGAATGACAATATGTAGCCATTTAAAATGATTATCGAAAAATTATAAAACAAGGCTTATTTAAACATATACTTTTTTAATTAGCTATCAGCATTACAGTAATACTAACTCATACTTGCCAATCATCTCATTATGAACCGTACAATTTTTAGTACACGCCTTCTTTTTCACACCAATAATTTTTTAGAGTAATTTTAGTCTTATTTAACCGTAACAACATTTGGAGAGAATAACTCTAAAAATAAAGTGGTGTGAGAAAAGGGGCGTTTTTTCAGGGGGCGTTAACAATTGTGTGGTTATTAATGAGATGGTTGGCAAGTATGACATCCTAATTAATATTCCGTAGTGTTGTTAATCCCGCCCTTTTTCTCTCACCAGTAAATTTTCAGAGTAATATTCTCCAAATGCAATTACGATTAAAGAAAAAGAAAAATACTTTAAAAAGATACTGATGGGAAAAAAGAAGGCGTGGCTAAAAATACTACGGAATATTAATTAGTATGTTGGCTAGTATGGAAGTATGTAACCTTCATTACTGACATACGTGAAGAAAATGAAATCTGACATTAACCCATATTAAACAAACAAAAAAGCGTCATAAACAAATTTTAAAAATCACTTACATTGAAATCAATCATTTATAAGGATTCCTAAATTTAAATAATTTTTCAAGAAACCTTTAATGAATATAAAATACAGAGAAATGAAAACATATTTCACATTTTTACAAATTAAGTCGAAAATAACTGTAACTGCAGAAAAAGAAATGGTTAGGACGCACTTTACATATTAAAAATACGAATGTATCACGATATTAAAATTTTAAGGCGTCGGAATTTGAATTTGTATGAGAAGCAGGGTGCATATCCATTAGCAAGGTTTTAAAATTTAAATGTTGTTTTGAAATTAAATAATGTATCCTTCCAGAGGATAAAATTATGCAAAGACCAGATGCATATCCGAATTTTCGAAAAGCTTTTAAAACTGGAAAATTATTTTTATTAGCAAATGGAGTTTTTAAAATTTCTACGGATGAGGTAATCATGGAAATGGATAAATAGTAAATAACTTTCACATTACTTCGAAGTAAGGAATTATTAATAATTCAAATGTTTTGGATGGAATAATTAATAACCTGATAGAAATTTTAATGCGGCATTTTCATATTCGTATTTGGAATAAATTACCTTTTAAAATATTGGTTAGTTTCACACCTTTTAAAATTCTTTATTATAAAATGTATAATGCAATCTATTTTTAATAATATTCTCAATTTACATTCTCAATTTATCATTGTTTATTCCAATGTTTTGAAGTGTATTATGTAAAAATTAGGGCTAGTTTTAGGGCGACAGTATATTGCAGTTTATAATACAGGAAAATGCACATAAAAAGAAATCGATTTTCATTTAAAAATAAAATAAATTTCTATATATAAACTGAAAAGAATCATGACTTAAAACACAAATTTGTGTGGGTGTAGTTGGACTGAATAATTAATGAACTAATAAAAATTTTAGTACTACAATCGCAGATTCTTATTTAGAAATGTTTAGAAGGGGTTTTGTAGGAGATTTCTATAATTAAAATATAGTAAAAATTTCTATAAAAGGTTCATAACGCGTGATAGCTATGAATTAAGCTCGCAAACTACAAATAAATAAATAAATAAATAAAACACTGTTTACCTGTTTTACAACAAAAACTCGTTTTAAAAATTAGGTCTTATTGTTAATTTAACTTGTTGTTTCAAGTTAAATATTTTAAGAATTTAAAAAGCATATGAATATGCAAAAATTAATAAATTTAATTTGCATGAAAGGCAACACATAGCTGACAACCTTTCTGATTTTTAAATTAAATTGATTGCCAGTATTTTTAAAAAGTAATCTTGCACATATATTTTGATCGATTAAATAAACCGGAAACAAGTATAAAGAATTTCCGGTATTAAGTCTTCCTTGACAAACGGGAGATTTGGAGCCTATGCAGCGATAGAATTTATAATTCTTTTTATTTATTCATTTATTTTCCGCAAAGTGAGCGCTGGTGGTTTAAATACTCCAAAATTATCATTTAATTTTTTTTTTTTCGAAAGTAATTTAGCTAACTACATACAGAGTGGTAAACTTTTTTTTAATTTATAACGCAGCACTATTTGTTTCGCCCTTTTATCGCACTACAATTTTTATCGAATAAATTCTTCCAATATGCGACTACGATTAAAGTAGAAGAAAGTTACTCACCAAAAATACTGGTATGAAAAGAAGGCTGGTACTAGCCATGCTCCGGAAAAAATTATAAAATTGAGAAACTCCAAATATAAAATGTAGCGTAAATTTTCTATGTGTTCTATAAAGATTTTTTTTTTTTTTTGTCTTCCTTTCTTCCTTCTTTATATTTCCAGAGAAAAACCTCCTTTTTTCGCAAAACAGAATAATTTAAACTTTTTTTTTCTTTCTATCTGTAACATTTAATGGGTTTTGTATCAGCAAAAAGTGTTTAAATTTGTAAAATTAAAGTTAATAAATTAAGAAAATGTATAGGCGTAAGAAATCATAGTGTAAAATTTATAATGGGAACGATTTTCAACATGCAATATAAGAATTTCAAGCATTAGCTAATAATAAAATAGTTGCAATGCTGTAAAGTTGTATTTCTTTTTCTTTTCTTTTTCTTTTTTTAATCAAAGAGTAATACGGAATGGTTAAAAATAGTATCTAACTTTATAGAATTGTATAAAAGTACATTAAGTGCAACATCTATTGTAGAACTAGTCTTTAAATATTTAAAAGAAGTATGAAAGAACGTGCCTTTACAATGCATTAATAAATGCATGTTTCCTTGTAACACTGCATGCCATAGAACCGTAAATACACTCCCTCTCTCTGTCTTTACTGTTTCAAGCCTCATTTAATCTGGAATACAAAATGCAACAGAGCAGCTTTTTACATCCACAGTATTTCCGTAGTGGAATCTCAAAATAAAAGCCACTTGCTGGAGCCACTTCACGCTTCCAAAATCACGCGTTTCTATGCATTTTTAAATTCGACTTTCCTTTATTGAACGAATTTTAAAAAGAAAGAACATAAATGTCTTTTTTCGTTTTTTTCCCTTTCCTTTAAAAAGAATAGGAAAAATAGTAGAGTTATTTTTGAAATTGTTTATGGCATCGCGAATAGCTTATAGTCAAATAGAATCCAACATAAAAACTACTTCCTTATGTTTATTAGCGGATTTTAGTTACACAGTTAAGTAATAAAATACAAAACGCATTCTAATTCTAATTCTAATTGTTTTATTTGCTGGAAAATATACAGGAATTTTAATATTTTGTATAGTTTATTTAGTATAAGATTTAGATAACTAATATGAATGTTTATTCAAAATGGTTTCAAGTGTGTTTATCGTCTATATAATCTACAGACTATTTAATTATAATTATGTTAATGGTTTTATTATTGTGTTATGATTATACACTTTGTTATTATTTCTAGAAAAAATTATGTCAGTTATTAAAATATTGTACTCTATAAAAACGATGTAAATTATTAAACAAATGATTCTATTTGATCCTTACAGATTCTATCTTTCAATTTCACTCCATTCTCTAACTTAAAATTTCATTCGTTTGGTTTTCTCTTATAAATTCCATTTGTAGTTAATTAAGGATTGTTATTATCTTCGAGATACAAAACTTTATATCTGCCGATAGACTGCAATTTTACGGCATAAAGGGACATACCATGTTTGTTTCAGTGAGAATTTACAATTTTTGAGCTTAAAATTGATTATAAAGGTAGCTTATTAAGACATTTGTTAAATTTTGTATAACTGTCAACTTTAACTTTTTTTTTTTTTTTTCACCGGAATACTTTAATAGAACTTTTTATGTATATTTCTGTAATCCCTTTTCGCTCTTTACATAAATTTGTATTGTATTTCCTGGTAGCCAAAAAGAGGCTAATTTGGCAAATAAGTATTTCGTAGTAAAATGTAAATTTGTTACTATTTCTCTGTGTAAATAAAATTCAGTTGTAATTAAAACATTTTAATAAATAAGACCTGTTATATTTACACTTGTTCTTAAATGTTTGTATCTGCAATAACACATGATTTACATCATAGCTATGCTTAATAATCTGGATTATGGATATAAAATATAAAATCACATTTTATAATTGTTTTCATTTTCACGTTACGTATGTAAAATGTATTCTTTAAAAAAAATGTATATTGCAAAATTCTAGTTTCTAAATAAAACAAAAAAAAATTCTCGAGAAATACTGTTGATAAAAATTGGACGATTTGGCATCTGTATAACCATGCATATCATCTTTTTCGCTTTTTTGCCACCGGAAAACAAAAGCGTAAAGCTGGATTGCTGTAACTTCAAATGAATAAATAATTACATTACATAATTATTATTGCCAAAAATAGCGGAAAAACAAAAAGAAAATCGTTGTAAGAGATTTTAGTAAATTCTTTACCGAGCAGTTTAGATAAGACTCACTAAAATTTTAATTATATTAATAATTCATAATATTCTCTCTTAATAACTCTGAGACTCTCTATATAATATTATCATATGGGAACATATGCTGTCTCAAGTTGACAAATTCAATTTTACCATGCGAACATGATTCTATCTAGGGAATACACATTAGCTATATGCTGAATATGCATATTCTGGAATAGCTGTTTCAAGTTAGGTCTTCATAACAGCTCAAGACATAGTTTGAAATTTCATTTTATCTATAAATAATTGTAATATATTTGGTGATGCAATCAAATAATATTTATATATTTATATATGGAGATATTTCGGTTGATGTAAAATACTAAAAAAGAAAAGAAAAACTGAAAGAAAATTTCGTATCCATGAAAGAAAAGTTTTTCAAAAAGTAAAGGTTCTAGATAATGGAGAACGTATATACATTGAAGCATCGATAATCCGGAAACCTATAATCTGGCAGCACCTATAACCCGGCACTGAAGGTCTTCCTATTTTTCTTTTCTTTTTTTCTTTACCGGTAAATCGTAGTACTCAACATGTTATTCGCAGATGACCTTGGAATAGTATACACGCCAACTTTTACGTATCGTCAGTAAAAGATACTGATTTTCATTTACTTTTATTAATTTATGAATTGACATGAATTATGTAATATGCTTGACGAAAAAGACTTTAGCATGTTAAGCCAACTTATTTCAGGAACGAAAGCGTATAAGGATCGAATTACGTTGTTAGCGTGTTCATGGACGCATAAGGTCAAAATTCTTGCGATTAACAAAAGTATAAAAAATCACATACTTTTGCAGGAGTGGAGGTGCTTACCGTGCTTATTTCAAATGTTATTTTAATTATTTACTTATAAAATACAACATAGTATAATCACACGTTAAAATACATAGTTTAAAATCTTAATTTAAAAGTTAAAATATAAAAGAATCTTTAAAACGATGTTTCATTCGAGCATAATTGCTCATGGTTTTCTTCAGGTGTGGTTTTCGAAACAGCATCTTGATATTTTAATAGATGCAGAAAAGGTTGCCACCTTCTCGCCAAGTCTCTGGAATGGGTATAATTGATGGCAAGTTTATCATACTTTATTATTTGCAATTTCTCTATTAAAAGATCAAGATGCTAATGTTTCGAAACCAGACCTCAAGAAATCCATGAGCAATTATGCTCGGGTGAAACGTCGTTATAAAGATTCTTTTATATTTTAACTTTTAAATTAAGTTTTTAAACTATGTATTTTAACGTGTGATATACTGTGTTGTATTTTACAAATTCGATTTTTACACGTGTGAACAGTTGCTCATTTAATTATTTACGTTTTTAATAGGGTATAGATTAGAGTAGTATACTTTTTGTACAACTATTTTTAAAGAAATATTTCTGTAGATATTGTGATTGGTCGACGATTTTGGTAAATTTTCGAAACACCTATAACCCGAAAAAATCGGTTACTCGGCAACGGCTATTTCCTTCCGATGCCGGTATCGATGCTTTACTATAATTATAAGATCAAAGGTAGGATTTGTAACTTCAACAATACAACAGGAAGAAGTCCTGTGACAAGGACCTTGGTTTCATTGATATTTACGCAGAGATTACACCATTTTAATTTATTCAGGAGCATTTTTAGCCCTGCCTCTATTTCACCCCATTTATTTCTTAAAAGTAATTTTTTCTTATTTTATCATTGTTATATATTAGGGAAGAAATTCTATAAATAAACTGGTGCGCATTAAAAGCGGGACTAAAAGTGCTCGGGAATAAATTAAAATGTTAGCAACTGTGATTTACGTCACATTTTACTGCTGTTAAAATCGGTTAGGAGTTTCCATCAAAAATATTATTTTGAATTTTGTTTGATGAGATAAATCGGAATTATTCATTGTAATTCTGAAATAAAGAAGTTTCAAAACAATTTTTTAAAAATGCTCTGTAAAACTGCGTTATTATTTGCAGAACATATGAAATTCGTATTCTTCCCACTTTCATGCGATGTGTTGGAAAGAGGCTATAAGGTTAGGCTCAGCGTTTAGACGTTTAGAGTAATAACGTGTTGTGCTAAGACCCGAATTTCCCATTGATGATGAGGTCACTTTTCGCTCTTCGTTCATTTTTAGATTTTGCGTAATAATAATGTTTTATTGAACTTAATTTGAGAAGCATTTATTATAACATATGAAATATTTTTTGCACCACTTAAAGAAAATAAATACTTTTGATTACAAAATCATTTCATTATTATAACCTCTAAATATTATAATAAGAAAATAAATATTTCTGATTTGTAATGTTACTGTGAATATTATAAAGAGAAAGGAAAGGACTATATTCCAGACTATATCCATATATGCAATATTTATAACAGTGACACACAGTAAAAAACCGTCACCAAAATACATAATTGGACAAATTAAACAGTATGTTTAGTTACATAGAGTAAAAAAGAACTGATTAGTGCTAAATAATTAATATCAATTTGTGGACTGCAATGCTGAAATGTTATACCAACAAAAACATTTTGACACAAGAAATATTAAAATTGTAATTGTTGAAAAAGAATACAAAAACAATAGTTTGTACATCGCTTTAAATTTTTTTATTAAACTTTATAGTCAATAATCCAAACTGATTCGATTGCACCACTTCAAAACCTACCCCAGGGGTTCCATAATCTTACATTATCAGCGTTATACACCAAACTTTGAACACTGGGGTTAACCCGGGAATATTCTAATCTAAGTTATCTCAAAATCTGTATTCGCCACGCTAAATTAGTGATTTAACACTCGAATTAATCCTCTTTTTTAATCCTCCGAAATTGATGGATTAACTCTGGTGTTACAAGTCAACACATGAACATATTACAGTTACAGTGAAAAAACACTTGTTCACTTTTTTAATACATTTCTTTTTTATTGACCAATCAGCGAGACTCTTACAAATTTCTCCTGATAACTCTGGGGTCAACTAATCAACAGTTGGTGAATACGAAAACTTACTAACCCAGGATTAGTTTTACGTGAACCATGACTTAACACTGGTTTGGTGAATAAGGCCGTATTAGAACCATAATTTATTTAATATACATTTGTATTTAATCACACAAATTCGAGGATTTAATTCAACTACTAATGAAAGCAAATTTCTTTATAAAAATTAATGGTATTAAAAATATAGGTTTTACCTATATTTTTAATACCACCGTTACCATACGTTCACCACTTAGCCCTTCTTACTATATCTTAAACCTTCTTTCACATCAGACAAATTTGGGATTTTTGGGTAGACCTGCTAACTATGCTAGCTTATCCGTAATGGTATTAGGCCCCGCCATTTTCTCACACCAGAATAGTTGTAGAGTAATATTCAGCAATATGTTCTCACGATTAAATAAGAAGACTATTGCTCTACAACTAGTCTGGTGTGAAAAAAAGGTGGGGTCTAATACCATTACGGATAAACTAGCATAGTTAGCAGGTCTATCTTTGGGTTTCTAGTTTTTGTGTTTACTGAATGTGCGACACGAATGCTACGCTTTGCTATGGTTGTTATGTCATTAAGATTCTTAAATATTTTTCTGGTACTATAGTATGTTACACGCTAATCACTTTCCAATAGTTCTGGAACTAAGCGGTACTCAAAAGGTTTAGTAACATACAGTAGGGGTGGAAATTCGGCGCAGAACTCATACTGGTATTTATAAAACAAAAATATTCTTGATTTCTTCTTCTTTAACCCCTTAACGCACGCTGTCCTCGCTGCGAGGACGCAAAATTTAAAATCCAGCTGCAAAAATTCATCCCGGAAATTTTTTAGCAAAAATTTACGTTTATAACATAGGAGAAAAGGCCGATTTTTTTAATCTTTAAATTAAAAATTTCATTTAGTTTAATTTAGTTCATGAATTCCGGTGGCACATATAATTTAAATTATCCAAATTGTTTTGCGCCGCAAAGGATTAACCCACGATTTTATAAGTAAAGAAAATTTTTAAATAAATACCGGTATAAATTGTGCGCCAAATTTCGACCCCTGCACACTCTAATTATTAAAAGTTAAAATGTTTAATAAGTTCTTAATTTTCTATTTCATAATGAGGAACTTCACTTTAATAACAGTGTATGATGCTTCTTAGTTTTTGACGAATTTTAAAATCAGACAGGACCACTAACCGTGCATAATTAATGACAATCACAAGAAAAGCTGCGATGAAACTATTTGAGAAAATAAAAGGCAAAATCGTATTCTTTCAGATAATTATATATTTTCCTACTAAAAAAAATAGTCATTTATTTTCTTATTTCACATCAAGAGATTCGAGTCTACTCAGCATGAACGCAGCTTCACGCTACATATTAGAATAAACCCCTGACTAGTAACCAGTTTGTTTCCAAACATCACATTCACACCAATCCACCAATTTATTCGCCAAACCGACATTTCACTTCCGCCAAAGCAGGTTTCCCCTTCCACCAAAGCGATTATCGTCAAAAGAAGGCATCCATTCATCCAAAAAAAACGTAGTAATGTTCTCAGAATTTTCCTCCACAGCTAGTATAAGGAATCTCAACTCTTCTTCCTAGTACTCAATGGTCCCGCTGCAAACGTACCGAACTCAGCATAAAAACTGAGCTCATTCAAATCTATATTAAAATCGACTTTATTTTTAAATCAGATATCCAGTATGTTATTAAAACTAAAATGCTTATAAGATAAGTCTTTTGGGTGGTAGTATGTTTCGAAAGTGGCCCTCTAGCGATTGTAAGGGAGATTTCCACAATTTATGTCGAGAGTTTTCAGAAACTCTTTTTATAACTAAAAGTATTATCAACGACAAAACCAATATTCCATAATTCCTTGCGGCACGGCTTTTTTTTTTTTTTTCGAAATTAATCCATAGTAACGTAAATGAATTTGAATATAATAATTAGCTTTTTGATTTAATGTTTCTTATTTAATTTAATTTATTGATTTATCCTGTGACCGCTGCAAAATAATAATAATAATAAAATAAATAAATAAATAAATAAATTTTTTTTTTTAAAAAAAAAGGGGTATTTTTTCTACAACTGCTTTTAATATTGAGTGACAACCCTTTCCTAAACACAATATCATTAAAACGTATTCAGTGAATAATTTTATTGTTGATATATGGATTTTGTACATATCCTTTCTTTTGCATATTTGCTTAATACTTATAATATCGATTATAATCACCTTTCGAAGTTCAGTTTCTAAATAAAATATTATCTGAATGGTCTAAATATAAGGATAAGGATTATATTGGTATTTTTATTATTAGAAACCACTTTCTTTTACATTTAAGCAACATTTATTTAAAATAAATTATTATTAAGTACGAATTGTCGAATACCGTTCTAATATGCCTTATTCTAATTATATATTGCTTGCATTAATATGCAACCTTATGTATCAAAATTTAGTTTGAATCTTATGAGACAACGCAAGTAATTCCTTTCCTTTGCGGCAAATATTGGCGTTAAGTGCACAAACTCAGTTTTACATCATATGCATACCTGTATCTGTAGAATGCACATATTCTGAGCATTGAATATGCATATACTAAAATATGTGTCTCAATTACGAACTTCATTTCATAATATATCAATACAAATGTAGATATTTCGCTTTATTCCGTGTTACTAATGTGATTTGTTTGGATATTTAAATAAAGTTACTTTCATATTTGAAGTTTATTTTCTAATACAATATGTTACTGAAAATCGAAATTTACTTTTACTTTTTAATATATATGTATATTTTATTCTGGCATTTTAACTGAGTAAAATAACAAAAACTACTTTTTATATAGTTATTTACTTCCAAAATTATAAACGAAATATTTTATCTCCAGATTAAACACAATTTTTTTACAATAAGATTTTGCTTATTCGTGATAGAAATTCAAAGCTTCAACAAAAAGTAATTTATTTTATAAGAAATTAACGTTGTCGGAGAATCTAATTTGCCTGTCGCCAATTAAACATCAGTATTTTATTAAAATAATTATTTCCGCTTATTTAACGAATATTTCTGTTTATTATAAGACGAAAGTAATTGTTAAAAAATGATACTGAGAGTGTGCTACGATCTTAAGCAGGCGCTGCCTTATTTATCTATCAATATTAGTTACGCTGCTATTTCAGGGATGAAAATTCCGCTTTTTTTAACAAAAACAATATCCACTATTCACACCAAAATAAACTTTTCATTTTCGCACATTTATTTTAACACATTATCTGTTTGTTAATGTAATGTAGTTAAATGAGAAACTTGTTCTGGTGTGAATGTTGGATATCGTTTACTTTCAAAAAATTGAAAATTCTATCCCTGTATTTTTGAAATTAGAAAATAATACAGCTGTATTTCTGGAATTTTTAAGTATGCTAATTTCATGAATAGAATAAAAATGTAAGATTCTTATATTGACAGTATCTAATTTGTGCAGATACATTGTTTTCTCCCCCCCCCCCACCCCCCACCCCTCCTGTAAATTGAAATCTTGTAATATCAGTGCTGAGAAAGACATTCACGAAACATTCTGCAATTTTATTTTATGTGACATTATTTATGTATATGAACTTAGAAATTAACGAATTTATTTTTAGAATGAAATTTAATGGAATAAAAAGCTGAGAGTTCAGCTTTTCTAAAATATTACCTTCATTTTATTGCCATCACTATTTTAGAACAACCTTCTCTTTTACATAATATTATAGCATAAAACTATTTAAAAAGTTTCTTTTGGGAGGTAAGAGTGGTGATAATTTGATAAAAGCGACGTAAAATTTTAGGAATATTGCATGACCTGCAAAAAATTTTATTTTTTAGCATTACTATTACATAGTTGCCAACATTTTAATTTATTCCGAAGCATTTTTAGCCCCGCCCTTCTGTCGCGCCACTTTATTTTTAGAATATTTTCTCCAATGTATAACTATGATAAAATAAGAAAATGTTACTCTTAAAAATAAAGGCGGGGCTAAAAAGCTCCGGAATAATTTAAAATGTTGGCAACTCTGCTGTTATTATTTAAACTTTCAATGTTTTCCGCACAATCGTGATAATAGCTATCAAGTATACAACACGGTGGAAAAAAAATCGATTATTATGTACTGAACTTTTAAAGAGGGATGTGCAAAATTTTTGTCTTATTCTTGGAAAATGTTTTACTATACGTTAGTGCTATGCATACATGTGTGAAAAAAATGTTTCTTTTTCTTTTTTCATATTTATCCTATAAATATAAAATTCCCGACTCAATTGTAAAATAAGCAAATAAACTGTGTCAATTAATGTGTATATTATTACATAAGTGCCAACTTGTACGGTTTTTTAACACCAATATTTTTTTGTAAAAAAAATCCATCGTGTTTAATCGCGGAAAAGTGCTAAAACAGTTATTAAAAAATTTTATTAAAATTTTACGGTAGCAAAAACGTACAAGTTGGCAGCTATGTTATTTCAGAGTTGCCAGCACTTTCATTTATTTCGGAGAATTTTTAACTCCGCCCTCATTCCATACTACTTTTTTTTTTTTTAAGAGTAAATTTTTCTTTTTTTTTTTTTTTTTTTTTTTTTCGTAGTTATATACTGGATAAAAAATTTCCAAAAATAAAGCGGTGCGAAGTAAAGGTGGGGCTAAAAATGCTCTGGAATAAATTAAAATGTTGTCATCTATGTTATTATAAATACATAATTTTAAATGATTTTTTTTTTTCAGAATATTAAAATAAAATAAGACTAAATTATTTAATTTGTTAAAAAAGCTAACTTTCATCTACGGTATTCAGTATTTCGTTATGTATTCATTGGTTTAAAACGATAAAAATTTAATGTATTATCCAATGTTATTTCTATCAATCGATAACAAATTTTATCACTTAATTTTTTATTTTCTCGAACAGAACAAGGACAGTTAATAAATTCACTCACATATCAGCTGTCTGGATAACCATAGAAAACCGATACTTCTGTCTGGCTGTACATATGATTTTGATCATTTGCATAAAGTACATTCTCTTGCTATTATTTCTTGCCAAAATGTCAAAGAGAAATGCCTATATTTAATATATTCGCATACATACCTTAATCCGTACTGTCATTTCTAAATTTAATAAATATTTATAACCTTCCGCTTTTCGAATTTTCCATGGGAGTTATGTCACCAATGCACGTAGACGGTGTAAAATACATTTATCTTTTGAAACTAGATATTCTTTTATGTATTCATATTCCCTAGTTTATTGTACATTTCAAAATCCTCACAGAATAGTGTTAATAATATAAAGTTAGATATTAAAGTTAGCTATCGTGACTTATTTTAGTGTCATGCATTAATTTTTGACACTCTTAAAGTAAAATTAAATTAAAAGAATGAATATTTCAGAAATACGAGTATGCCTTTTTTTTTTTTTTTTTTTTTTAAACGTATGTACTTTTATGAAAAAAAATTGAAAGACAAATGTAAAATATTAAAATTAGTTTCAAATTTTAATTTTCGGATTACCATTTGATTCATTTTTAACGTTGATCCCACTTATGTTTCTACTAAGTCTTGTTTGTTTTCCTTTTTTTTTTTTTTTTTAATAACATAGTTTTTGAGATATAGATATATATGCATGCTACGGTTCCGATATTTTTTAATGATTTTTCCACCATTATATTTATATAGATATTTTACCTTAACTAATCATGGAAACATACTATCGAAAAATACAATATAAGTACTACAATGACAGAAATGCAAGGAAAAATAATCGAAACTGTAGCATCTATGCACTGTTAAAAATTTCTGTAAATTTAATGTAAACATTCATCCAGATTCTCTGTAAATTTACAGTAATTCTTAGTTAAAAGTGAATAATCGAGATTCTCAATCTTTATTCTGTATTTTTACGTAATTTAATTATTTAGTTAAAATTAAAAATGGCTGTTTGTACTTTAGAAAAAGCATTCTAAGTCCAAAATATATTCTCACCAATAACTAATTAAATTAATATTAGTTATTAAAATGAATGTATTTAATAAGTGTTTAACGTCGTTTATTTTGCTCTGTAATTTTACATAAGACTTAAGATAATAGATTACACAGAGTTTTCTGTTGAAATGTTTAACAGTGTGGATACATAATCAGTCCATTTACTTGTAAATAAAATAATTCGCTATTTCTTCCTCCTATCTTTGAAAAACAAGAACTATTACATTTTAAATCTTCCATATTTAGTTATTATTATTATTATTTGATACGCAGTTATTCAGTTAATGCGATGAAGACATATGATCTGTTCCTCTACATGTAAATAAATAAATTACAGCTTCTTTCTCTTACTTTTTAATATATTATCTATATGTATTTTTTCCGCTACCTATCTAATCTTTATATATATATTACAATAATGCAATTTGAGATATATAAATGTTAAATCAGTTCTTCTAAATGAAACTAAAGTAATGTACTCAGCCTTTCCAAGGGTGGTGATAGGCCACATTTTCCCCCCCTAATTCTTCCACCAATATTTTTTCTTCGAAACTTTTATTAATTAGTGTGCATGGTTAATTAACTAAAAAGTTATCGTATAAATATACTGGAAAGAGAAACAAGGGGAAAAAAGCAGTTCTGAAGTCACCCTGTTACGAGATTTTTGAATGTTAATGTATAGAGCGATCCAAAAGTCACAGAAAAAAATAAAATAAAAAAATATATTATCCCAAACGTATTGTCTGTATCACATACTTTCCAACCATCTCATTATGAACCGTACAATTTTTAGTGACCGCCTTTTTTTCCCACCAATAACTTTTTAGAGTAGTTTTAGTCTTATTTAATCGTAACAACATTTAGAGAGAATTACCCTAAAAATATAGTGGTGAGAGAAAAGGGGCGTTTTTTCAGGGGGCGTTAAAAAATGCACGGTTATTAATGAGGTGGTTGGCTAGTATGATATCACTATGCAGTTTTCACTGAAATGTATAGAAAAACATGATTTATTTATTTTATTTTTATTATTATTATTATTTTTTAGGCAACAAAAGATTTATTAAAAAGCTGTTTAAATATCCTTAACCAGGTGACACTTTCATTGTAAAATTATTTTTTTACAGTGTTGCAGCGCCTTGAACAACGTAGCTAGGACTTATAATTAAAACCATATTAAATACACTTTAAAAACACGTTATAAAAATTTTATTAAAATCATATTATGTAAAAATTTACTAAGCTTTTCGCCATTATATCATGGCATCATCAGGTAAACATTTTTAATAAAAAGAGTACAAGAGACAGCATCTTTATATATCCGAGGATCTTTAAACGGTTGCAGTAAAAGACAAACTGAACAAGAAGGGTCAGTCTGTAACTTAAGCCTATGAATTCAAGTAACAAATTGACTCTTCCTGTTCAGTTTAAGTTGTCTTTTGCTGTAACCGTTTCAAGATCCTCGAATATATAAAGATGCTGTCTCTTCTACTCGATATAATGGCGAAAAGCTTAGGAAATAAAATAAAATTTTTATAACGAGTTTTTAAAGTGTTTTTAATATGTTTCTAGTTACAACGTCAATACGTGGACTTTATACGAAATTTAAACTTCTAGAAGATTCGTGTTTTAAGTAGCTAGTAGACTATAAACGTTCATTCGTTATGACTGTCAGACGTTACGCAATCGGAAATTCTGCTAAAAAAGCTTCAGAATTCGCGATATGGAGTTATTTGATCAGGCGTATCTGTTTTAAATGTGAGAGGATATTACGGATACAGCGCAATATATTAGTGAATAATGTGACTAATATTTTTTTCTTATATATATATATATATAAATCCCATGTTTTTCTGTACATTTTAGTGAAAACCGCATTCATCTATAATCAGTACTTTTTGATAATATAATTTTTATTTTTTCTACGCCTTTTGCTAGTATGTATATATATCTTATACTTTTAAGTGAGCAATATTTGTATATATATTTCACTGTTCTCGAAAACGGTAGCTCGGACAGTCACGAGATTTAACACAAAGGTGCCCCCCGAAGGATCATTGTGCACATCGAAGTCAGAATTTCGAATTTGTGTTTAGTTTTCTTTTAATTAATAAAAATATGAAAATAATAAGCTAATAATAGCAAAAAATTAGCCATTTAAATTTAATCCATAATTTAATTGTTGCAAAAAAAAAAAAAAAAAAAAAAAAACGAGTTTTTCTTTTTTTTCTTTTTTTTTTCAACAGGAAAATAAATACATTTATCTAAACATGAACAATACTACACACTACTGATTGCAGAGCTTCCAAATTTGGCATATAGGTACCTGGGACCCTGCAGGTGTGCACCTCATCGAGATTTTTTCGAATTTCGAATTTGAATTTTTTAAATTAATGTTTGTTCGATTTTAAACATTGGCTTTTATGTTTCATTTTTCATGAATTTATTCTTCGATTGTAATCGTCTGCGTATCTTAGCAACGGCAGGGCGAATCTTTTTTCTCTTTTTAATTTATTATATTTATTGAAAATAAAATGGTAATGCAGTAGAAAAAATTAAATATATTAAATTTAAAATTTAAAAACGTATTTATAACAGTTATGTTTATGTATAATTTTTGTAGTATAACAACAATTATTTTTCATTTGTTAATTTAATTTCTTTAAAAGTTTTTTTTTTTTTTTTTTCTAATTTATAGTATTTGTCAGGAAATAATGGTAGTATATAGTAGAAAGGATTAAACTGATTGGAATTTATTTGTTTTTTATGTATTTAATTCATTCTAAAAGAAAATCTACTTTTTTTTTTATTTCATTATATTGGTCGGAATCAAATTGTAATACAGTGTAAATAGCATGAGCAATAAAATACTTGGTTCAAAAACTAAAATATTTAATAGACGCTGCGATACAGTTATCTTTAAAATCGTAGTTCTTAAAAAATGGCAGACCCACCTATCGTCAATAAATACCCATATTGAAATACATAGGAAAGAGATTTTTGCAGGGGACCTGCTCCCGATACAGTGCGGGCAGAGAAAGAGCTGCCGTAGTCAGCGAGTACCCGATGCGAGGTCTAGAGCGATTCCAATGTAATTATTTTAGTTTTTATTTATAATGTGATGTGAAAAATAAATAATGATCCAATTCTTTTGGAGATTCATTTAAATATAGTGGCCAGCGAAGCGGGCGTAGCCTGCTAGTATATAGTAATACAAATATCCACTTTATATTTTAGCGAAAAATCTCTAATTCAATAAGCAAATAAAAACTTTATGAGAAAAGTTGTATGAATTAATCCAGAGGATTGGCATATCTGCGTATTTCTTCCTCCTACCTTTCTAATTGCATGACTTAACCCTTTGTGGCGGAAGACAAGTCGGATCATTTAAATTATACTGCCACCGGAATTCATAAACAAAATTAAACTGAAATAAATTTTAAATTTTAAGGTTGAAAAACCCAACTTTTTCTGATATGTTAAAAACGTTAGTTATTTCTAAAAATTTTCTGGGATGATTTTTTGCAGTTGGGAAGTAAAATTAGGTGGTATAAAATATATACCGCCGCCCCTGAAAGGGTTATACAATTTAAAATCTTCTGAAATAACTGTATATCTTAACACATGGAGGGCCCTAAAACATGTCTTATGATTTATAAAATCATTGGTTTTACCTTTAAAGAAAAATAACACAAATGTGAAAATTTACAAATATAGAAAGATCTATTAAAATACAGATAATCTTTGAATAAACTTCTTTAAAACCAATCGTTATGACATAGTACAATCTGCTACCAACTATCGAGTCTAAAAGGTTCTCATTTCCGATTCACTTCAAGCTTAGTGATAAGGTCCTCGGCGATCGATCGATTTCATGTCTTTCCTGGCAGCAGATATCACACATCACTTAGTATATTCATTCTCATATCTGCGATATGACAAATACTGACAAACCGGTACCTCTGTATAGATAAACATCTCTCTACCCTTAAAGAATTTCCAATGCGCAACCTTACTGGCATTTTTCTTCGGTGAAATATTGAAGGGTAATACCTTTATTTTATGCAGTTACATACACGCCATAATATTTGACTGCCATTTCTAAATTTAATAAATATTTATATTTCTCTCTTCCTTCTGAATTTGTTACAAGCATTTTCCTTTCGGCAGACAAGCAATATAAAAGAGGTTCTGGCGTATTTCTTGTGAACAATTACATATGCGTGTATTTGTCTATAACTTTCTTTATGCTTCAACAAAATATTTTTTTCTAGAAAATCATGAATGACATCATATTTTTTTTTTATAACTGCCATGTTTATTTATTTATTTATTTATTTATTTATTTATTTTATTATTATTTTTTTTTAAGTGAAACATAAAGAAAAAAATAAAACATGTATTTAGTTTGTTATTAAAAGATTTAGATCAACTTTGGTTTCTTAAATAATGATATCAGAATTATATGAGAAACTGCAAATATGCGCTAAAAATAAAATAAAATAAGAATAAGAAGAAAATTTAAAATTTGATTTAAAAAAAAAAATGCTGAAATTTAACTTTAGGAAAAATGGAAAATTTAAATTTTTGTACGTTTTCTGCACAAAAAAAGTCCACTGAGTAAAAAGCGCAACATTCATTAACAATGTGATGCACAAAATTTCAGCATATGGCCATAAGCTTTTCCAGATATACGTTGAAACATTAGTAAAATACACAAAATTTATTTGTTTATCTACAATCTCACTATTTCATTCATAATTTTTGTATGAACTCTGAAACATGATATGTTGTATATATTAATATATATGTATGTATGCATATATAATTATCGGAAAACTTACGTCAAAGTGGTAGAAAAAGTAAAGAAAGTGAAAGAGATATAAGAAAGTGGTTTAAATCGCCATCTTTTTATTATTATATTTTAATGATACAATGCTGAGAGAAATTTCATTTCAATAGCGTAAAACATCATTCCATTATTGTATGGTGCCGTTTTCGCTCAGTTTTTTTTCTTTTTTTTTAATTATCATTATTAAGTACGTGCTCATGAGAATATTTAAAAATTTTGAAATTGAACTCCTGATATGTTTAATTTATCTTTTGAAATTCTGCGCTTGTATATACGCAACTTTGCAATTTTCAGTCTATATACAAGATCAGATCTTGTGGATTTAAACCCTGTGTCGAGATTTTTCAACCACACTGTATATATATATATATATATATATATATTAGCGTATGTTTGTGTGTGTGTGTTATAATAACCGAGGAAAAATTCAAGTGACATCAGTCAAGGCTGTTTATTTTATTAAGTTTGAACCAGGAATACATTACATCACGCAGGTGAACCATTCCACCTGCACCATTTGCATGTTTTCAGGCTGCGAGCTAACTTCGAACTAAACCAAATTCTTCCTTCTATGTGGAGAGATAGAACGTATCCCATGCATGACTACTAAATTACCTCACCCACCCCCCACCCCCGAATGCTTAGACGAAGAATTTTCACTAAAAGGGAGGGGATTTTTTAAATTTAAATTTTTATTAACTAAACAAAAAGGAAATTTGGAGCAAATTCAGCACCAATAATTTTTCACTGTAGTATCTCATTAGTACTCTTATAACCGAAGCGGGAGAGCCATCCCTTCAGTGGAGGATCAAAATTGCGATGGTATGTCACCGGACCACCTCTGGGGGGTGAGTCCCAGACTGTCGCCAATTGCCCATCTGAGCAGCACTAGTGCGACGTAAAACCCAGTCAAGCAACCAATCAGTAATCTTATAACAATTATGTATCAGTATATTTTATGACTGTATCAGTTACCCTTATAAATTTTTTTTGCAGTTGAATTGAAGTGAAATTATTATTCGTAAATATTAATATCAAACCTGCGGTAGATTTTCACCCTGAATAAGGGAAGAGTATAAATCTTATCAAAATATTAGAAAGTAAGAGTGAGAGAAACAATATATTTCTGAACAGTGAGGCAGTATGATATATTATTTTCACAAGGAATTATATCTTAAATCTGGGAGGTTTTTATAGATTATTTATTCGACATTAACCATGCTTATAAAACTTTTATAATATATAAAAGGCATGCAAATATAAATAACAGTAAAATTGAATTTAGAAGTAATTTTATCTTATTTAGGTCTTAGAAAGCACATTTTAATATGACATAAAAGAAAACAAAAAGTAATAATAATAATATCAAAGTTTTAAAATTTACATTTTTTTTAAATTTATATAAGATTTATTTTTATTATTAATATTCATTCGCATTCTAATATTGTCATTTTATTTTTCAGATGAACCGTCCAATTCAAGTAAAGCCTGCCGATAGTGAGAATAGAGGAGGTAAGAAAATTTAGATATAAGTGTTTTTATATTTCCTTTTAAAGTTAACCTTTTTCGGATGTAAGGCGTTGCTATTTTGAACATTAAGCCCCGCCTCTTAGCGTTTCTCTAAAACTATACTGCATTATTATTATTATTATTATTATTATTATTATTATTATTATGTTTTGAGTTTAAGTAATCTGAATTTTATTCTCAGAAATCGATACGGCAATTTCCTTTTGCATATTATTTATATATTCGTCGACGGAATTTCAGAATAGAATACGAAGATGCAATATCCTTTAAAGGGAGCGCCAAAAGGCGGTTTGAAAAACAGACGATGGCTGCTAATTGCCGATACTCGTCAACAAAGAATTGATATATCATTATATTTAGTTCGCGATTTCCTTATATTCTAATAGTTTGTCCGCCGAAGCTAGATATAATCAATAAAATGAACTTTTTTTTTTTTTTTTCTTTCAGAATATACTTAATTTAAAATTACATAATTATGAATCTTTACCTAGTTTTTATGTATGAAGTTCATATAGAATAATTTATAATAGTCTTAATAATAATATTTATATTTAATAATTATAATTACCTTAATAATAATTATACTCATAATACTTATGTATACATATACACGTAATTCATAACACTCATAAGGTTTTTCATGAAATGTTTAGTTATTTTTTTAATCTCAAAGCGAATTAATGTTTTCCCAAATTATAAAAACGACACAGTGTAAATCCCATTTAACTTTGCCCTTTTTCATAGCTAAATATGCTTAACGAACTTTACAAATTATTATTAAAAAGGTTAATTTAAGAGTAAAATGTAATTAAAATACATTAATAAAATTAATAAAAAATTACGCAAATAATATAAAATAAATATTAAAAGCATGTGATGATATTTTGATGCAAATAAAAAGTTTTATCGCCTGCACAGTTTTAAAATGTCCAATCAAGAAGTCTTAAAGAAAATGCTGGAAATAAACCAGACACTTTAACACAGTTAGAAATTAATTAAATAACCTAAATGACTTTTAATTATATTATTACCTCAAACACATTTTCTAAATTTTTAAACGTATAAACGTTTAACACGCTTTGAAAAGTATAAATGCATGTTAAGTGAAGCTTTTGAAATAAATTTATTTTTAAACGTATTATGAACATGGCCTCAAAATTTTCAAATTTTGTCAAATTTATCAAGGCCAGTTTTTACTAACGTCACATTTTACATAAAATCGTGTTTATTCTCATGTATATGTCATTTGCATGTAATTATTTTTAATTTTCTGAATATAAAAATGCTTTACAATTAGAAAAGTACTTTCCAAGTAATTTCGCTAGTATTTATTTTAACCGTTTCATGCATACAAGCAGATTCAATATAACCCCACTCTTCTAACTATAAAATCAATATATATGTATTCACAGGGAAAAGGCATACATATCGCAGCATTCCTAAAAGTTTCTGCTCATTTTATTTTATTTCCACCAGAATTTATAAACAATGTTTTGTGTACATAATGTTTAGCATTCAAATATCTATAAAATACTTCTTATTGATTGCAATAGTGATATTGGAATAAAATTCAATTAAAAATTTAGGAGCACTGCGCAGTGTTGCTAGATTGAGTGACTTTTTATTCAACATTCACCAATAATTTTGAGAAGTGATATTTAATGTATATAATCGACGATTAAACCTCTATTATGTACAGCGTTCCCAACTTTTATAATTTATTCACAATCATTTTTAGCCCTGCCTCTTTTTCATACCGGAAATTTTGATAAATGATTTTCTTCTTATTTAATCGTTGTCACATATTACAGAGAAATAATCGACTAAATTTCTGGTGCGAAAAGAAGGCGGGACTAAAAATGATTGTGAATAAATTATAAAAGTTAGGAATGTTGATTATGTATATCAAACAACACTTCTCAAAATTATTGGTGACTATTAAATAAAAAAGTCGTGCAATCTGGCAACACTCACTCTGCGACGCTTGAGATATAGAGAATAGATAGATAGAAACAGACAGAGGGATAGATAGATAGATAGACACATAAAGAGAGAGAAAGAGGGAGAGAGAGAATAAATCTTTATATAACGTAATAGAAATAATTGAAATAATAGTTAAAAATAAGCAACAAAATATAATATTTTATCTCGATTTTCCTTATATCTGATCCATTTATTATTTATTTATTAATATTTTAGTACTAATTAACGTAAGTTACGTATGAGTACAAACATGTAATTATTATATTTATTTATAACAAAATACATCATGTTATACAGAATGTTTATTTTTACGAAAAACTGTTAAAATATAATTATCACTTCAGCTTTAAAAATTGTACAGAATGTAGTCAATGATTAGTGCATTCAAGTGAACCAAACAAATTTATATTTTATCTAATCAATTTCCAGTGAAATAATTTTTTTTAACATTACCACAATAAAAATAAATAAATAAATTCTAATATGTAATAATCACACGACATTCATTCCACACTATTACAAATATTATATACTTTTTTTCGATCAGAAGACATAAAATTGAATTAAATAGTTAGACACCTAGTAATTTTCCTGAGGAAGAGCAAACTAATACATGCCATAGACATATAAAACGTAATTCACATAGCACATTAATAAGTAGAGCGGTTTATGGAAGCACCAATTTCGAAGATCTAAAACTGACCTATCTAATCGTGATGACTTTCAATTTTCTTATAGTAATCAAGGTCAGTTTACCTATAGTAACCTGAGAATGGATATCTAAAAAGGATGTTTATGTGACAAATTTGAAGAAAATTGTTAAATGGATATCTAAAAAGGATGTTTATGTGACAAATTTGAAGAAAATTGTTATAGTCGTTTTTGAGATACCAATTGTCTGCCCCACTTTACATTTTTACTAAATCTTGGTAAACGCATCTGTTCAATGGTAACTAAAAATTACATGCGAATGGTCATCGAAAAAAAAGAGATAATATGGAGAATTTGGCCACACACATACACATTGATGAACTGCCAAAAACCATAAAATCGGATTTTAAAACAGGTAAATCAGGTGAAATTTTGATATCGAAATTTTTGACCGAATACAGGGATGGAACACGGGCGCAGAATTCATACCACTATCAATGTAAGAAAATTGTCTACTTCTTAAATCAGCGATATTATAGGTACAGAAATTTCTTCAACGGATTCCGGTATGAATTCTGCGCCCGTGTTCCATCCCTGCGAATATAATACTTTCATTACCTACGGTAGTCAGGTATTGATATTAATAAAAGATCAGTTATATATGTTATATTTGAGAAATGTTCAGATAAAGACTTTTGTAATAATTACAACAAACTTAAATATAAATTATTTAATTATTTAATCAATACATTTAGAAAAGAAACAAAATAATAATAATTATTATAATAAAAATAATAACAAACTCTCGTTTTGTTCTAATAAATAACGTATTTTACTATTTAATTCTGTCAATCGTTTATAAATTCAAATTTATGTATTTAGCACAATGTTAAAGACACATAATTTTTTTTTTTTTTTTTTTTTTTTTACGTTAAATCATATGTTGTATTCGTGAAGTATATTGTTTAATATTGTTTAATATTTACATAAACTATCCCGCTTTGAAATTGTATTTTTAATAATTCATTAATGAAATCGCACAACATTTCATAAACATTTTTAGTACATTACCATAATATCCCATAAAATAGTTGTGACTCTGAAACTATTACAGGAACTTTAATTAATTTGTGTAAATATTTTGCATAACTTATTAAAGTTTGTGGTAACCACAATAAAGCTGCGGTGTTAGACTGATTAAACATTTATTATACAGTTTTGGCATAGATAATTAGCGTTATTAAAGATTACTATCTTTTTATTTTGTAAATTATAGAAAACCGATACGCGTTCTACAACTAATAAAACTTTGCATACATGTCGTTTCCTTCAAGTCAATATCACCTGTTTTAATTTATTAGTTATTTGCGTTTTACCAGGATATTGATAAATCGTTTATAAATAAGGACTTCTTATTTAAAGATTCTGGTTCATGTAGCTTCATTTTTTGGATCTTTAATGCTGGCTTTCTTAAAAGAATAATGGTGACCGAATATATCTGCTTTTCAAGACAGGTGATACACAAAGGGAAAAAAAAATATTTTACATCTAAGATATATACTACTAATACTTTTATCTTTCTTTGTATTTGGTTTATTATGCAATGGACACACATTAAAAATATTTTCATCGGTTTAATTATTAAAGCATAATATATTTATTTATATTTGACAAAATAACTGTTTTTTAAAGAATAACATTAAACTCTCGCTTCGTATATATTTATATAATCTTAGGTTTTAAATTACAAAAGTCGTAGTAAAAATGTAATTTTAGAAAATTTCCTTCGATTTTTTTGACGAAATATAATTCAAAAAACCTTTGTAAACTATTATTACATTTTTTTAAATTTCATTTGATCGTATATATCTATCTTGCTGATAACGTTTTAATTTACTCTGTAACGTTGATAGTAATTACTCTTTTCATATCACTTTTCTTGACAAGTAATTTTATTCATATTTAACCATAATTAAATATTGGAGAAAACTGTTCTACAAGAAAGTGGTACGTATGACAAATGGGCGTGTTTTAACAACATTACGGAATAAATTAAAAATTGACAGCTATGTATCTCTCTCTCTCTTTGTACATATGTGTGTATGTGTAATAATGCATGTTTGTCTATACCTATGATCATAGAGCTGTCACAGGCAACTTTTTTATATGATTTTCGTACCATTATTTCCATTAAGTAAAATTTGTAATAAATTTATTAGTGCAAAGTGCAAATCCACCTGCGTAAATATATCTATACTTCACAACCATCTCATTAATAACCGTACAATTGTTAACGCCTCTTAAAAACAACGCCCCTTTTTTCACACCGTTTTATTTTAGACTAATTCTCTCCAAATGTTGTTACGATTAAATAAGAATAAAATTACTCCAAAAAATGACTGGTGTGAAAAAAAAGGCGGGTACTAAAAATTGTACGGTTCATAATGTGATGGTTGGCAAGTATGTATATCATAAATTTTATTCTTTGAAAATAGTAGTACGAAAAGAATGTGAAAACAAAGTCGGCTCTGGCAGCCCTATGATCAGAATTTTCCAACATCAGCACTCATTCGGCAGTTTTAGTCAACAAAATACAATTAATGTAAAAGTGTTTGTGACTTCTGTTTCTCAATTGTTTTGTGCACCTACATAATTACTAACTTTTACACATTCTAAAAATACCATTTTTCTTTTAGAAAATATTGTCTTATTAAAAGGCTAAAAATCTTCCATTAAATAAGACAAAGAAAATTAATTGAAAATAGTTCTATTCAAAATGCGCAAAAATGGCAACTATGAATTTAACGTAATCATACCTGCCAACCTTCTTAATTTAATCTGTAACATTGATAGTTCCGACATTCATTTCAAATAACTTTTTTGTAAAATATTTTTCTCTGATATACAATGATTGAAAAAGTAACTTAAAATTCTTTTCTATACAACCCAGGTAGCGAATAATGTTGTTATAGCGTTGTAAATAAGTCTGAACAGTGAAACATTAGTTATAAGAACGTCATAACAACATTTTTTGCTATCTGGGAATCATCTATCAATTCCATAACCTTGCTCTGAAAAAAAAAAAAAAATCGAGATCTGATACTATTCTTGCTGATTTTTATGTAAAATGGCCTCCTGAATCCGAATATGAATCCCATTTTCCCCAGTCACACACCATTTTCTACATACACCACCCCCTCCCTCAATTTCTTTCCCTGTTTCATACTTGCCAACCACCTCATTATGATCCGTACAATTTTTAGTACCCACCTTTTTTTTCACACCAATAATTTTTTAGAGTAATTTTAGTCTTGTTTAATCGTAACAACATTTGGATAGAATAACTCTAAAAATATAGTGGCATTAACAATTGTACGGTTATTAATGAGATGGTTGGCAGGTATGCTGTTTGGTAATTTTATGACCATGAATTTGATTTGGAGAATGAAAAATAATTAATTTAACACCTAAAAACAAAAAAATATAAAGTTTAAAAAATAACATTAATAACAGATTAAAAAAATATAAGGTATGTAATGCATAATTTCAGTGGCAAATCCCCCCCCCCCCCCAAAAAAAAAAAAAAAAAAAAAAAAAAATCCCCTTGCGGCAAACGTCCATGTTTTAGAATTTTCCAACTCTGTAGCCCCTCAGAAGATATTTAACGGTTAAAATAATCCTCCCCCCCCCCCTCCTAAAAATCAGATTTATAGCCATAAAATCACCAAAAATGATAAAAGTAGGTGACCATTCCTAAAAAAAAACAGTGGGTGATAGGGCGAAACGGGCATCATATTCGGATTCAGGCAGTCATTTTACATAAGAATATGCTGAATTGGTGTCAGAGGCAATTTTCATGCCGAGCAGAGAAATTAATAATAACTACTCTATATAATGCTGTAATTGAAATCATAACTGATCTACATCTTTAATCATTCTCCTTTATAAAGATTGAATATCGTATGCAATAAATTTTTGGCTGGTTTAAAAGTTAACCCGTTTCATTAAAAATACAAGCCCCTCCTTTAGGCGTTCTTCTAAAGCAATACATTAGTTTTAAATATGATTTTGTGCATTCGTGTTTAATTCATAGAGTGCTATTAGCTTATTTTTTCTTCAATGTTAATTGCCCCATCAATTGCTGAGGATAAAATTTAAGATTCTTTTTTGATAAACATTCTAACGATTTATAGAACACCAGAGGACAGGGTTAGAAATAAAAATTAAAAATTATGCGGGTATTAAAATGCTATAAACTACTTTTTTTCCCAATCGTTTTCTTTGGAAATAGAATTCATATTATATCTTTATTTTGCATTCTTTCCTTCTATATCAATTTATTGTACCCACATACCTCGTTTCATATTATTTCAAAAAAGAAATATCAAATATAAATGGGTACAGTAATTATATTTAAATTTTAGAAACTAGTGCAGATAAAATGCTATAGAATATTGCAAATACAAAATATAAGTACAATCTTTGAATTCAACTTACTTCTGAGTATTATTTATCTAAACTTATGTTATTCGATATACGTATACACGTTTCGGTATACGTGTCCAGTTTTTTTCTTTTTTTTTTCTTTTTTTTTTTTTTTTTTTTTTTTTTGTAATGGAGTTGTAATTTCTATGAACTTAAACTTTTGCGTGGCGGTGTCAGCGCTTCCAAAAAACCAATTGCTAAGTTTCAACTACAAAAACTCATCCCGGATTTTTTTTTTTTTTTTTTTTTTTTAAGTTTACCTTTATAACATAGCAGGAAAAGTCATTTATTTCTCCTGTTTTAATTTTATTCCTAAATTCTGGTGGCAGCGTAATTTAAATATAGACAATTTCCTTGAGTTGCAAAGGATTAAGATGAGTTTTTTTATTGTTAGATTTATTAGTTTGTGTCATGGACTCCCCTTTATTTTGGAGAACTATGTGCTAATCTGCAATATCTTCTTTATTCTATTTTTTAATCAACATGTAAATTATAATATTATTTAAACCAATTACTGAGCTACGAACTTAATCCGGTAAATTGTTAGTACCGCCAGTTTTTCTACACCACTTAATTTCTAGAGCAATTCCCTTCAAATGTATCTACAATGAATTAAGAAGAAAAATACTCTAAAAATTAAGTCGTGCAGAAAAAGGGGCGGTACTAACAATTTGCCGGATTAGGTTGACAGTTCTGCAATTACATGTAATGTATTCAACGGTGCATGATGTTTACATATTTACCCTATAGAAAATTCATGTTGAACCTCATTAAGAAATCTTTAGAAAACCAATATTCTCAACAATGCCATAAAATGTCTTAACTAAATAATAATATAATAAATATAATTCTCGTTTTCGGGTTTTTTTTTTTTTTTTTTTTTCTGTTTTGTGCTTTTAACATATTTGTGTACTCTTAAAAATTTTAACATCTTTAGATATTTGCTGAATTAGAAATTATTAATAATGATGATTCTTTACAAAAAAAAAAGGAATTTATGCATTTTTAAGTTTTCCGCTAAAAAAAAAAAAAAGAAAGAAAGAAATACTACTCTAAGAAAATTTATTGAGCCAGAAACAATCCCACATTTATTATGCAAAATTGAAAAAGTTTTCTTATGCTTTTAACATAAAATATGGACATTCAATTAAAAAAAAAAAAAAAAAAAAAAAAAAAAGACTGCTTTAAAAAAAAAAAAAAAAAAAAAAAAAAAAAATCAATATTAATTCAATAATTTTCTCCTTATTAATTCAGCTTCCAAATGCAAAAGAGGTTCTTTTTTATTATTAAATGTAAAATAGTATATTCTTTTCTTTAATTTTTTTTTTTTTTTCGTATGTGAATTTCTTATTGCTGCACAATGCGTTTTCTTTTTTAATATAAGTGCGTTCTTCCGTATTACAGCGCTATTCTAACTGTTTTCATTGCCTTAAAACATGATGAAAATTGTCTAATTTTAAAGAGAAAAATGAAAAAATAAAATAAAATAAAAGTAGAAGCTTAAATTCCAACAAAAGTCCTTTTTGTATTTTTTTTCTTTCTTTCTTTCTTTCTTCAATGTTCTTATTCATGATAAAAATTTTGTTCTTTTCCTTGTCCAGCTCTTTACAGAAACATTTTAATTTAGCTCTGTTTAGCTGTTGCGCTTTTAAAAAGTCGCTGTAATGTGCGAAACTCTCCAAATTAAAATGCCATCCTGCAAATTAAATTTTAATTTGTCACTTTTTTTTTTTTCCGTTACCAGCTTTGAAATCTTGGTTCTGTTGCTAGCTAAGAATTCTTGGAATTGTTGAACAAACTGTAGACGTGAAAAGATGTTTTTTTTTTTTTTTTTTTTTTTTTTTTTTTTCTTTCCTTCAGTGTTTTCTTTTTTCATTAATTTTCTTTCTTACTGCTTTTTTGCAGTTTATTTTATTTATTTTATTTTTTTTAAGACATGTTTTTAATTTGCCGGAATTTCGAGGCAGATATTTAAGCAGAATTATTATTTTAAGATATTCTCAAACATAATAATAAGGACTTTTCTAGCTAAAATGTGCGTTGAGTGGAAATAAAATTTTTACCGCTGACTTTTAATTAGCGAACAACAACTGCATCGTTTAATTTGTCGTGTCCACGATTGAATTAGTTGAGTGAACTGCTTAAAATTCCATAATATTAAAAGAGTTTTTAATTATTTAGGCTCGTTAAATTATTAGAATTTAAACTCCTTGAATTTTAGATAATAAATTGCGTTGAGAATATATATATTTTTTTGTATATCGTTTTCACAGGAAGTTTAATTTAATATTGTTTGAAATTAATTTTTGGTTAGTTATTCTATCACCATGCATTCCAAGATATTTTTAAATATTCTTTTGCTAAAAATTCGAAGAATGTTTAAACTATGAAAATAATAATTCTTCGAGTTTTAAAACTAAATTTTTCTTAAAACCTATATCAATTATTTGGCGTTTGGTGCATAACATAATTTGAAAATAATATAGTTGGAATTTTATAATGCTACGTTGCTATTTAAACTATTTTTCCTTCAAATTCCATATTGTTCTATTTTACGATTTTTTAAAAGACGTATTAATAAAGTGATATTGAATAACGATAAAAAAAAAAAGTCAATTGAATAAATATTCACTAGGAATAAGTATAGTGGTCTAAAAATCTGTAATAAAATTACACAAAATTTTCTTAATTGTAAAAATGAAAATTAATTATGCTTACACGATATTAATTTTTTATGTAATATTTACCTATTTCACAATCACTGTGCATTAGGAAATATATGATGTACAATGTCAAGTTCAATTTCAAATGTAGTAAACTGAAAATATTTTTTCATACATACATTTCAAAGTTTATCTTAACATAGCTGCCAAGTTTTTTAATTTATTCCTGAATGCTGTTAGCCCCGCCCTTTTTTCACATCGTAATCTTTGTAGAAAAATTTCTTGAATATATAATTACGATCAAATATGAAAAAAAATACTCTAAAATGTTTACGGTGTAAAAAAGGGCGGGACTAACAGCATTCCGAAAAAAATTTAAAAACTTGGCAGCTATGTCTTAAGATCTGTCCAATTTTTCCAATTCTAAATAGGAATAACCATTTTTTTTTCCACATGGTCTGCCCTTCTTCATTTTTAAACTGCTAAATAAAAGCAAGTCTTTTCGGCTACGTCGGAAGTGTATGTTTTGCTCTTCTTCTTTTTAAGTGGTAGCTGTTTTCAAAAAAAAAAAAAAAAAAAAAAAAAAAAAGGAAAAATTCAGTTAATTAATAAATTTGTTTTTCGAAATTGATATGAACTATGTACGTAATTAGTTTCATGCAAGTTGTACGTATTGTAAGTTTGACAGTTTCAAGTATCCACCAATTTGAAGCGAAGTGGCGGATTCAATAGAATAATTCCCTTGTTTCATGCCTTTATATGGGCCAGGTACATACAGAATTTTAAGCTAATCGAATCATAATTATAGTATTTCTAAGAGTTAGACATTTTCAAGTGGTCACCATTTCTTGTTGAAATAAGGTGGTGAAACAAATTGTCTAACGAACTCTTAAAACACATTTCAAAAGTTAGTCGACAATCCACATTTGTTTTGAATTTATTCAGTATTTAAGAAATTATCTTGATGACAAATTTCAAGTAGCCACATTTTAACACAAGATGCAATTAAGTTCATTAATAAACTTTTTTTGACACTTTCATATGGGACAATCGATTTTAAATACATTTTTCAGGCATGAACGTTTCCGCCTTTTTTAACGAAAACGAAATCTTGAATTTACACCGGAATAAGTTTCTCATTTATGTATACTTATTATAACACCTTATTTGTGTGTTAGTATAAATGTATTCAAAAAAGAAGTTTATTCCAGTGTGAATGAGCATTTGGTTTTCGTTCACTGGTTAAATAGCGGCCACTTGAAATTTTAAAGCTTACGTAAAAATTTGGGATGAAAGTTTCCACCTTTTTTAGGCGGAAACTTTCATCCCTGATTTTTACGTAAGCTTGAAAATTTCAAGTGGCCGCCATTTACCTAGTTGTCAAATGGTCAACCTAGTGTTCAAATGACTTCAAGAAAAATATCTCTAAGATAAGTCCATTGTCCAACACTGATTCAGAATGATACAGCATTTCGGAAATTATCGTGATGATGAATTTTCAAGTGGCTACTATTTGAAAAAAGAATAGAGAGAGATCAAATTAGTCAAAGAATTTATCCAAGCTGTTTCTAAGATAAGATTACTGCTCGACTTTGTTCCGATTAGTTCATTATTTCGAAAGTTATCGCAAGGACAATTTTGTAGGTGGATACTTGATTTCATGTTGCCACCTGATTTAAAGTTACCGTTATTTTGAACCAAAAGGGCTGACCATGTTAATTAATAAACTTAATTCAGACTCTGATATGATCTATGAATATATCGCATTTTAAGCAAATTATTTTTTTAGAATCGTGCTTTAAGTTACACTTAAAGTTTGCCCTATCACTTTAGAACCACTTTGTGTATACATATAATATACAGGGTGGCAATAATTAAACAGGCAGAGCTTACAGTAATGTGTAATGTGAAATAATTGCAAGAATAGTTCCAAACTTTGTAGCAAAATTATTCAAGATGGAATTAAAAAAATCAATAAATAAATAAATAAATAATAAATTAAAAATAATAAGAATAATAAAAATTACCACTAGTGTTTATTTAAGCTTTTGTAGCGGACAAATTAGCACTGTGTCTCCACCTTCAAAATGTGCACAGTCATCCACCATGCTTAAAAATGTGCGCAATCATCAATTTGAAAATATAAATCACGACAAAAGCTTTACTTAGAAAAGCAGGGCCGCGTATTTCCCTACAGGTAAAATTTTATTTTAGTATTTATTTATTTTTATTTATTTATTTATTTATTTTTCGGAATCCTTTGTCCTTCGTTTTGTTTAATCTTTCTAGAAACTTTGGTGTCATTCTTGCAATTAGATCGTATTACCGTAAGCATTGCTAGTTTAATTATGGCCACCATATACATAAGATTAATAAAACTTACATTAATTTGTTTACTGTAAAACCCCATACGGCTGAATTTAGTAAAAAATCCCACGCCTTGTCTTTTTAGAATAATAAAATAATACTTTTATTTCCAACATAAAAATGCAAATATTTTTGGTGTTTAATTTTCTTTTCACAATAAAAAACTAATTGCATAAGCGGGAGATAATATTCCCCTACTGTCATTCATATCAACTAATATTTATTAAACATAATTATTTAACATATATGAAAATTGCGGTCTGAACTTTAATAACGTATATATGTGGATGAATCTCTGAAATTAACGGTATCCATAATATTAACGATATTTTCCTGTTTGCAATATAGATGGGTTATTAAATACTCGCTTCAGTGCACAACAGACTTGTATTTTAGCAATGAGTTACTAAGCTGGCTGAACCAATCGAAGCAACCTATGGCTGCACAAAGGTTGGATATAGCATTTATTGCAGTTAATCTAAGGTGATTAACTAAATCTGAACTGTAGTTCTGTAAACTAATTGTAACAGTAAACATTATTCATGTCTCTATTATTTTAAGATATTGTTTGCATTGATATTAATTGACTAAAATATTATTTATTTAGAACGAGTTAAGTTTGAATTGCCCTGAACCAATAATAATGAATTAAATTCCGCTTATTTGAATAAAAATAATTACTATAAATTACCAATATATTCAAAGTTATGTATTATTTCCGTGCTTAGAATAATCCTAAATATTTGAGAGATTCAGAAATATGGATTAATCTTAAAAAGAAAAATATGTATTTGAAAATATTTAATTTCAATACTTAAAATATATAGTAGTTTTTTTTTTGGCATAAATTATTTTATTTTCTTGAAAATCTAAATTTTATTAGAATAAAATAAATGTGTCCTATGTTAATTTATTTCATCATTTATGTTAACCATAAAATCATTTAAAAAAGAAAAAGTGACTCTTAAAAAAAAAAAAAAAAAAAAAAAAAAAAGCTATTAGTTTTAAATGGTATTTTAGTCAGCAATGTTTGAAAGAATAAATTTCTTGGATTTAGAAAAATAGTCTCCAAAGTATTGAGCGATAATACCTTTAAAAAATCATGCGAAATTTATAAAAACCTACAAAAAGAATATAAATGATCAGGGGTATCGATGAGTAATCAACATTTCTGTTTGATTGAATTAATGAAATAAACCGGAAATTTATCCTGAATAGTATTTAAGATATTATTGGGTTAATTTCAAGATGATAATTGGTAAATTTTCATATAAATATTGTTAATCAAAAATTTCCGGTTTCATTTCATTAATTGAAACAGACAAAAATTTTGATTTATTTTCTCGGTCCTCTTAATAATATATGAATTTCCAATACCACTATTTCAGATTAGTTTATTTTGGTTTATTTAATTGATGATATTTATTTTTTAACTGTTTAAAGTTAATTGATTCCGTTATAAAAACAAACATTTAACATTTTGTGCGTATTTTTTTTTTTTTCAAAATTTGTGTCTTTGTTTTATCGTTTGTTAAACTTTTAGTTCATCAGACAAACTGAAGTTATAAAGAATTTTGAACTTTGTTGGAAATTTAAAAATAATTAACCTACAATAAAATGTTAGGTAGTATTCTTGAATTATTTTGTACTGCATAACAGCAATGTGTTTAACTTCTCCACAAATTAAAAACTCATTAACTTCTATCATTCTTTTCTTTTCTATTCAATTAACTTTACTCACGACTACCTTAATATATTTAAAAGATAAAGTTTACTTTAATCTAAAATATATTTCTACAAATTAAGCTGAGATTACGCCATTTCGTATTTTATTTCATTTCAATTTTTTGTTCTTCTTTTTTGGTAAAAAGAGAAATGTGTTTATACGCTAGAATCTGACATTCTTAGTTCTATCTTTGTTCATCTTCCGAAAAGCTAAACAGCTTTATTAGTGTTATCTTACAGTTACTTTCAGTATCTCAGAAACTATTGCATTGCGCTCCAGTTTCCATGGAACTGACGCTCTCTCATAATGTTAGTGGCTGATATTATCAGACTTGAATAATATTGCAGGGAACATACATTAAATGAAAACCGCATTATTTGCATTTCAGTAATTGAAATATTCTTGGTGAAAACTTTTTTTTTTTTTTTGTAAATAATAATAATAATAATAATAATAAAAAGTTTTAGTTGTTGTAAGACAAGAGAAGACAATGTTACGAAGGAATTAACGCTTTGCGGAAGAATGTCCGCAAATAGCAGACAACAACAACAATAACAACAAAAGAGAGCTCCGACTTTAGGCGTTCTTTTCAAATAATACATTATTTCAATTTTTAAAAAAAAGGGAAGGGGATTTTTCTTTATTATAAATTTGATGTTTATTTATGTGTATATATACAGGGACATTTAGGACACTTTTGAGGATGCAAACATTTCGCCTTTTTTACTTCCAGAAAAAAAATAGAAAAAAACCTCTATTCTGTTTAATCACGACAGATTACTATAAAAGTACCATAAAACTTATCTATAAAATTACCGTAATTCTGGTAGATACCCCGCAGGTTATATAACCCAGTTTTGCATCAGAAATTTCGATAGATAAATAAATTTATATTTGTACGAGCTCTTCCTTCTAAAAAGTATAGATTTCTCTATTAAATAAAATCTCTGATGGAGAAAAGACACATCTTCCCTGCGGGTTATCTACCAGAAATTACGGTAGTTGTAGCAAACAAAGGCCTAAATTTTTCTTCCCTAAAAGTGCCCTAAAATAAATGCGGAGAATGCGACCCCTAGATATATTTCGTGTATAGCTTTATCGCTACGGTAACTTTATTTAAAATAAAAATAGGTAATAAAATGAAATGATAATACTTTAATTTTCCGTTTAGAATGAAAATAGCCTATAAAGGAAGTGTTAAAAAAAAAAAAAAAATGCAATCTTTATTCTTAGTTTATACATTACATCTCTTTCTATTTTTTTCTATCCCAATATTCATGCATTTTTAATTCTAAATTCTCAGACAAAACAGGGTTTTCTACAAAGTTCCTCTAATATTTACATGTTTTGCACATAGAAATTGGATTTCTTTCTTTTTTTTTTTTCCTTTCTTTTTTTTTTAAATAATTTCCTCGTATAAAAATAATTTCCTCGTATTTTTAAGAATATATGCATACGATTTTTTTTCTTTGTGTGTGTGTCTATGTATGTTTTTTATTTTTTTATTTTTTTATTATTTATTTTTATTGTTTTTGTTAAAGTTGTTTTTACTGCAGTACAATGCGTTATTATAATGAGTATCAAGAAAATATTTTAAATAATTGATTTATTCTTCATTTATTTTAATTGGGAATATTCTACGTATCCAAATCGCTATGTAAATAGTGTTCATGGGTTATAAAATGAAATTCTGATATTCATTTATAAAAAGTAAAATTCCTTTTTCAAAAAGTTCGCATTTTACTCCCTTCTGCCTATAAATAATAGAGAGAGCACACTTTTGGATATTTTTTTTAACTGAGTTTTCACTTTGATTATCCTATGAACGAGGAAATCAAATTTTAAAGTTTATTATTATTATTATTATTTGGCTGGAAGGTCGAATTCAGTACTTTAAAATTTTATCACAGGACGATAGCCTATACTACTTAAAACATTTCATTGACATCAAACAACTGGTTCATATATAAAGTCATACAGCGTAGATGCCAACATTTTAATTTATTCCGGAGTATTTTTAGCCCCGCCTTTATTCCATATCACTTATTATTATTATTATTTAAGTACTTTTTATTTTATTGAAGTTATATATTGGATAAAAATTTTCCATAAATAAAGTGGTGCGAAATAGAGGTGGGCTAAAAATATTCCGGAATAAATATGTTGGTATCTATGCATACAGAAGTTTTAATGCATTACGTCTATGGTAGGAATTTCTCTTTGATAAATTTTATTATCTTTAGACTACACTAACTTAATGAAAGTAACATATATTTTTTATTTGCTCAAAACAGGTTACCATAGATTACGGAATAAAAAGCATTTATCATTACCATTGGTCAAACAATCATAGCGGTTTCGCCAAATTTCTTAATTTATTCTGGAGCATTATTAGCCCCACCTTTTTTTCATACCACTTTTTTCAAAAAGAACTTTTTTCTTATTTTATAGTAGAAAATTATTTATAAAAAATTGTTACCATATTTAGCATATAAATATATAATTTCTTATTTTATAAGGTAAATATATTTGAAGAGAATTATTCTAAAAATTAAATGGTGTACAAAAAGGGGCAGGAACTAACAATCTTCCGGGTTAGGTTGGCAAATGTGATATAAAGACATACAGAAGTTTTAATGCATTACGTCAATGGAAACAATTTCTCTTTGACAAATTTTCTTATCTTTAGACTACACTAATTTAATGAAAGTACCATATATTTTTTATTTGCTCAAAACATGTCACCATAGACTACGGAATGAAAAGCAGTTATCATTACCATTGTTCAAACAATCATAGCAGATTTGCCAAGTTCCTTAATTTAATCTGGAGCATTTTTAGCCTCGCCTTTTTTCCATACCACTTCTTTTAATGAAACCTTTTTTCTTATTTTATAGTAGAAAATTATTTATAAAACATTATTGTACAAGTTAAGTGGTGTGAAATAAAAGCTGGGCTAAAGGTGCTCCGTAAGAAAATGAGGAACTTTACAACTCTGCTAAAGGTTCATAACTTTCGGTTTAATTAAAACAGATTATGAATACCATAGCTGCCAGGTGGTTACGATTTTTGGATATCAGTATCTGTTTTATAGAAATTTGAAAATTTCCTTTTGAAGTTTTCTATTATTAACTAAAGTAAAATTAAAAAAAAAAAAAAATAAATAAATAAAAAGTCGTATTGTTTTGCACGTATGCACATCTAATAAACCATATTTAGCATAAAAAAAATATTTTTTTACTTTATAAGGAATGAGTTGTAGATTCATTTATGAACACAATAACGTAGGTGACAATTTGTACTGTTAATCATGTTTAATAGAAGAAATTTGCTAAAAATATTACCAAAAATTTCTATTAAAAAAATTTTCCGGTAGCAAAAACACATACAATTTGGCGGTTATGTAATAAACTTTTGTAACAGTTCAAATGTCTATATCTAAGATAAAGTTTGGGGAAACAAACATTAAGGAGTTATAAATATTATTAAAGTATATTGAAAAAAGAGAAAAGAAAAGATCAAAAGAAAGAAAGGAACGAAAAAATAAGCAAATAAAGGGAAAGAAAAGAAAAGAAAAAATAATAAATTATAATTTTTTTTTTTTTTTTTTTTTTATGCATTAATACTGAAAATGATAAAGAAATACAACAGCAATTCCATATAAGAAAAATCGATAAAAGATTACAAATAAAAAGGAAAGAAGATTGAATAAAAGTTCCATCCAGTTGACATACGGCACGTTTCAACAACTATTTGTCAAGCTGTATGATATATTCTGCCTTTTGTCGAGAATCTTTGACTTTTAGATTCTTGGTAAAGATTTAGAGAAATATATTCTGCATTCAATATTTTATTTCTTTTCTGTTTAAATCAATCTCTAGGACAAGTAATTTCCTTTTGCTTCCAATATAATCTTTAGAATAGAAAATGAAAACATTTTTATGATGATTAGAGATTAAACAATAAAAGTTATATTAAACCGTGGTTGACGTATCTTCATCTTTTGACGGGAGACTTCAAGTCAGAATTATCTATAACAATTTTTTTATTTATTTAATCATACAGAATGTCTTTGATAGTTTAGCTGCCAATCAAATGTGCAGTACTGGTGATCCACACCACTTAATTTTTACAGTTAATTCAGAAGAAGTGAAAATAAGGCTGGTGTGAAAAAAAAAAAAAAAAATGCGGTTACTAACGATCCTTTGGATGATTACTTAGGATAAATTTATGTGCATATTATTATTTTTTCACCACTTTAATCAATCAGTGTACTCTTACATATTGCTTTAGCTTTAAAATCTTGACAAAAAATGTATAAAAAAATAATAATGATAATAATAATAATGATATTAAAATAATAAAACGAACGTGAAAATATAGGACCGCTGCTGTATTTTTTTATTTTTATTTTTATTTTATTTTTTTTTTAACGGTAATTTTCTATTTAAAAAAGGTGATGATAAATCCATAGCTGCCAACATCCTAATTAATATTCCGTAATATTGTCAGTACTCACCTTTTTTTTTTTTTTCCACATCAGTCTTTTTTTAGAGTATTTTTCTTCTTATTTAATCGTAATTGCATTTGAAAAGAATTACTCTAAACTAGGAATGAGTATTATCATTTTTTTTTTCTACCACTAATTCTAAACAGAAAAATGTATGGTATTTTTAAGCGAATTTTCGCGATTAATTAGGATAGGTATAATTGCAAATGTTACCGCTAAATTCCGGGAATCAGTTAATCTGCACTTTAGTTGGGTAATCTGCACATTAACTAAGGTGATCCGTTAAAGTGCGGAAAATTGTTTCATTTCTCAAATTACCAATTACCTAGGAAATTCGCGAATGACCTAGATAATCTGCACATTACCGACTAGACACTGGTTAATCTGCACATTACCTACCAGGCACTTATTAAAGTGAAAATAAGATCTTTGAAGAAACAATAGCAACGTTTCTGTACGCTAAAATAAAATGTTGTTTATTTATTATTTGATAACTAAAGAATCAAGTTAATACTATCGAACAACCAACACATTATTTTATAGAATCAATCATCAATCAGTTAAAAAACTTCAATACAAAGATTCAGACGGTTTAAAATATTATTGCAATTAAGGAAATTGACATAATGTTATTTATTTATTTTTCGATATCTAAAGAATAACGTTAATATATAACCAAGCAAATAACAAATTAGTTGATAGAACCAATAATCCATCAATTGAAACACAAAGAAACAAATGGTTTAACATATTATTACAATTAAGGAAATGAATTTGCGAATTATGTGATAAAATTATGCTTACTTATTAGTGCAATCTAAAAATTGGTGACACTTCGAAATGCATAGCAATTAAATTCCGTACAGTACATTCAGAGAAATCCACGGAAAACTCAAAACACCTTTATTCCAATATCTCCAATTCTAATTAAATTATGATTAAATTACTTATAATACATCATTCGGGCAAGCTATTGTAAGTTTTAAAACGGGAATAAGGCGCCACAGAGCGGGACTTTCCTACGGTAAGAATTTCGAAAGATTATAACACGGTGAGAGAACAGGCTTTTACAGATACTGAAACGGGAAGTGGGCGCCGCGGGCGTTACCGAGCGTGAATTTACTACAGTTGAAATTTTCAATGAAGCTATTTGCATTATACGTCAATAAGCTGTTGGAGGTCCTGAAACGGCACCGCAGGTGCCACCGAGCAGGACTTTCGTACGGTCGGATTTTTTAAGGATTGCGAACCAGCAGGTCGCCGAAGGCGGCTAGTGAGAAACAAAATTTACCGGCGACACAAAACTAAAAGTGGAGGGAGAGGGGGAAGGAGTAGGGAAAATATTTGAGAAAAAACAAACTTTTGAACTGTAACGATACGGAAGCCGCTAATGTGCAGATTACCTAGTTAAAATGTGGAAAACTCATGATTCCGCACTTTAACGGATAATACACCCCCTAGTTAATCTACAGATTAGCTAGGTAATATGCACATTAACGGCTTTCGAGCTTTAACGGTAACATATAAAATAATGGTGGTAAAAATAGCAGAAAATTCTCGTCCCTACTCTAAACATAAAGTGGTGTAGAAAAATGGACGTGCACTAATAATAATTCAGAACATTAATTAGGATGATGGCAGCTATGTAAATCTGTTTTAAAAATTTGTAATTTTGGCATCTTTGTTTATTCAAGAAAATATTTGAATGCAGTCTATCTCAACCTTTTCGTGTAATTCCACCCCCTTCTTTCTAAGCCGTCTCTTATTAAATACTTTTTGTAGTACAGATACAATCTTATTTATAAGTGTATGTATTAGATCAGGGTAAAATTGTATTTATTATGTCAGAATGTATTTCCTCTTGCTTTCCTTTCAGTAGAAATATCATTAATTAATTAATTAATTAAAATAAGATAAAAAAAAAAAGCAGTAAATTGATTATTTTGTTTATTTATTTATTTTCATAAAATATTTTCTTTTCGATACACTGGTGATACAAATTTAATGTAGTTACCTTAGGTAAGAGGGTGTTCCACAGATTAAGAATCGGTGTTCTAATAGAAAGTTCGGTTAAAAAATGAACAAATAAATAAATAAACATTGTTATTAACACGTTTGTATAAGAAAATGAGAATTCTTGTTCAACCCTTTGCGGCACAGGGTAATTGTTTTTATTTAAATTATACTGTCGCCGGAGTTTATAAACAAAATTACAACAATAGGAAAAAATGACTTTTTTTGGCACGTTACAAAAGAGAAATTTTGGTAAAAGATTTCCGAGATATGATATGTAATTGAAACTTAGTGCTAATTAGTGTCATAGCAGCGTAAGATTTAAACAATAAATAATTAGTTTTTATCTTCCTTTTTTTTCCTCATTTCTTGCTTTAAGTTAATTATTTTTTTAGTTCATTTTCATTTATTAAGAGGTATTTATTAAAGATATATAGTCTATCGAAACTTTCCAAATCTTTTATTTATTTATTTTATTTTTTTTAATTATTGAACTCAAATCACAATAATTACGTTGTTTTATAGAATTACACGTTTTTCGCACACTTCAAGTTATGAAACAACTTTTCATAAAAAACACTGTTAAATATTCGAATAATAATAAATTATTACATAGAAATTTAATTAACCTTTGCAGGGGTCGCCGGGTTCTTAAAATTTCGTACTTGCTTTAACAGGAATGGAACACGGGAGCAGAATTCGTACCGGTTTATTGTTCAAGAAATTTTGCTACCTATAATATCGTCGATTTAATAAGTAGAAAATTTTCTTACATTGACAGTGGTATCAGTTCTGCGTCCGTGTTCCATCCCTGCTTTAATTTATTGTTGCCACTATTTTCAAAAATAAATATTTTTTGAAGGTTTTAATCCTATAATTTTATTTAATAATGAAAGACATGTAATAATTTAGGAACACTACGAGTCCTTCTTTGATAAGATTTTTTTCTTATATATATATATATATATGTAAATAACATGAACTTTATTATGAAATTTAACTCATCGCTTTAAACTAAAATCTAACTCTTTACTGATGGGGGATGGAGTAAATTTGGCGCCGCCTCCAATTGTAGTTTCAATTTGCTTATCTCCGCTGTCTAATTGCGTCAACGGCCTCATTTCGGAAACTTCCAACACCAAGCATTAAAGTCACCTTGGACGCATAATTTAAACTGACATACACTAACGTGTATTATGAAACTATATTATTCCGCATTTCGCACGTGTAGCGAAAGGAATGCTGGACGGTCAATGGATATTTCCCGTTAAGGAATTTTACTTTATTATGTTGATGATTAACGTTGATACGTTATGCTTCTCACATAAAAGCAGTAAAGTTTTGCAAGTTAAATATATATATAAATATATGCTTGAACATGCAATAAGTGTGATGGACATATTAATATAAGTTATTTATTGCTTTACAAGTTATACAAAACTAATAATGTGAGATTTTTTTTTTTTAATTAAATGTTGTTTGCCCATATCATGCAGATACCAATAGGTATTACATTAAATGTTTTTTAAATTGTCTTGTAAATTTTAATTAAACAACCCTTCATCGCTTAGCTATTTTTTATAATTCTATTACTTGAATAGAATAAATGTAAAATTTTTATTACTAAAGTCGTTAGATGTTGATAACAAGTTATTTTAGATGCATCACAGGTTCGTTTTTATCAGCACAATTTTTATATCTAGTATTGTGCTTGAATATTGTTAGCATTATTTAATTATTAAAAAATATTACCAAAGATAATTGTCTAGCAATACTTTCTTTCAAAAAATGCATCTACTATCTAGAATATAATTGTAAAATAGTTTAAAAAATGAATGTTAAATCATAGCCTCCCAAACTAGATGCCTTCTGCGTGGCTTTGAAACTCGGCAACAGTTCAAACAGTAGACAGTGCCATCTGGTACAGATTGCGTGACTTTTTTATTCAACTGTCACCAATAATTTTAAGAAGTGATATATGATATATATATAACCGACGTTTCTTTAATTCGCTTCACCTTTTATGTTTATCAAATCCTATTTTTTTTTATTTTTGTTGGTTGTTGAATAAAAAAGTCGCACAAGAAGTCGGAAGGCATCTAGTTTAGGAGGCTACAACAATTATCTTCTGTTAATAATAATAATAATAATAAATAAATAAATAAATAAAAGCACATTCGGTTTTATGCAATTATAAATCATGTAAGTTAAAGGCAAGAAAGATTTCGTTTTTCAAAAATTTCTGAGGAGTAATTACAAGATAATATTGAAAAGAACATATTATATTTGAATGTATATGTCCTGAAAATACATTTATCTATTTATTTATTAATTGGTTGATTGATTCGTAATGAAAAGATACATACACATTATTAAGTAAAATAGTATTATTTTGGTACGCATGATTTTTAATATTTTGCTAGAATATTTCATGCGCTAAACTGCTTAATTCATATTATTAAGTTCTTAAATCAATAATTTTCCTCAAAAACATGTCACAATATATAGTGACGGATATTTTTTTTTTCTTTTTCTTACCTACATATGGTAGTAATGAAGTATAAGCCTTATTTTTGGATCAAATTTTCAAAACTGTGAATTTTCTATAATTACACGTTTTGAAGTTCCGTAAAAATGAAAATCACTTCTGTGTGTGCGTGTGTGATCGATCTGTATGTCTCTCTATGTATATATGTGATTGTTATCTGCATAAGTAGAAAACAGTTATTACCACAAACCCTAAACTGAGTGTTCTAAATTTGCATGACATCACATTATTGAAACTTTTTACAGAAATCGGACAAACGGTTCATGTTCATGACATATAAAAGTATTTAGGTTATATTTTAGGTCTGCAAAATTATACGAAATTTTTTGTTAGTGCAATTTTACAACTTTGTTATAACCAAACTAACACCATAGCTGACACCTTTTTAATTTATTCCGTAACGCTGTTAGTAACCTCCCTTTATTCACGCCAATTTATATCTACAGTGATTTCATTCATTACATAATTATAAATAAATAGGAAGAACATTACTCTTCAAGAAAAGTGGTATGAAAAACAGAGTGGGTACTTACAAATTTACGAAATAAATAAAAATGTTGGCAGATGTGTAACACATATTTTTATATCCGAAGAAGCGTTCTTCATGTGGAATAGGGTATGAAAAATATTAATATTTCGTATACAGGATCACTCAAAGGAACTCAGGTATATTAGGGCTACAGTTGAAAATTGCTTCGAGTGCATTTCAAGTTGTGTTATGCGTTATTCATCCTTAGCTGAGTCTAAATACACTTTGTGTAGTGTATATAATTTATAGTCAATATACAGGATGTTCAACAAAAGTATTTCTAATATTAAATGGAAGAAAAATACTTTAAATAACGATTTATCAGAAAATTATATTCGAACGAGTAAAAATAGATTTAGGAAATTTTCATATGTATCCTTTAAACTGCAATCGATAAAAGGTAAATTCTATATAAAAATCCATGTTTTATACCTTTCATCGTGTATAATAAGTTTAAAACTTGAAATTTAATATTTGAATACTGTTTTGCGAAAACTAAATTAGAGTAACTAAATATGTTTATATTATTCTCAAATCAAGCATACTGCATTTCACTGATTTCCAATACGAATTTCCATTAATTTATGTAATGCAAATAAATTAAACCTTCATTTAAGTAAAGAAATATTTACATTTTAGTAAATCTATACGTATCATTAAATAAAAAAAAAAAATTAAAATAAATCCATTGGACATATTTTGATAAATATCTATTTTAAACAAATATCTATTTTAAACAAATATCTATAGTATCCATAAATATAAAACATCAGAGCCACTTTTGTTGTTTCCTTCTTCAATGGATGTACCGTTTGATATGATTTTTCAAATATTACATTTCCCAGCGTGATCGCATGTAATATCCATCACCGTACCACATATTTTTTCCGTTTAAAAAAGATTACATTTTACGTCCCAATAAAATGTATATCCATTTACGTGGAGGACCTACCTCTAACCCATTTAATCTGAAACCTTCATTTCCCCATATAAAATTCTATCTTAACGCTAGTGAAACGACCCGCAGTATTTCAATGTTATTCGATATCTCTATCATAAAACTATCATATCTGCAAAAATTAAACGCATAAATCTGAAGTTTCCCGGTTTTTATTTGTTGGTACGACAAAAAGTTTTGTCTGAGAGAAGGGGTTTTAGCAGTAATCTGCCGTCGGCCGTATTTCATTGGATATAATGCGCACGCATCACCGCTAAATTAGTTTTATTGGATCGGCCCTGAATCCTATGGTTAATGGGGGTAACCTTCTCTCTAAGGGAAGCTTCTATTGATCAGGTGTTCACAAGTATTCTGGGGGTGTTGTTTTTTCCCCAACAAAGTCAATGCAAAAGTGGCTAATTTAGCGATGCTCTGTTTGCGGATGCAGGTTTGGGCTTAGCATGTAGTAAAGAAAAGAAAGTTTTTGTTTTTCGTAGTAAATAAAAGTAGGATTTAAGTTCTTTCTTTCTTAAAAAGTAGGTTCATTTATTTTCTTTGGTGAGTAGAATTGATAAGCTGGATTTAAAAGAAAAAGATTTATTAGAAAGGAAGCCTCTTCTATAATGAATGATGAAAATAAGATTTTGAGATTGCGATTTAAATATTAATTTGCTATTTTACTGATAACTCATTTAAATAACTTAATACAAAGTCGAATTAAGTATTACTAAGCTTCTATGCAAATAATATATTTTTAATGTAATAAATTTCAAATTAAAAAAGAAGAAAAAAAATAAATAAATAAATAAAAAGAAAAGGAAAAAGTTCATTTCGTAAGCAGAAAGCAAAATTTAAATAATAAATCACAAAACTGAAAAATCTATTATCATATCAAAAGTTTTTTGTTTTGTAAAAATTCATATTTTTTTTTTTTTTTTTTTTTTTTTTTTTTTAATATTTTATTTTAAAAAAAAAAAAAAAAAAAAATAAGTAAATGAAAAATTATAAGGTGAAACTTTATATTTTATTAAGAAAATCAAAGAAGTATGTTTGGATATCTAATAGTAGTATGCATACATGAAGTAAAAATGCATATCTATTCAATTAACGGACAGTACATGTTTTTTTTTTTTTTTTAACTGTCAATATTTTTTAAAAATATGTTCATATAAAATGAAAAGTAAAAATCTCTTAATAAAATTTCATTAAAATTTCATTAAGAACATAATTAAGATTTATATATATATTTAATTATTTCTAAACAGATGTCTGCCAGTTTGATATACAGTCCAGAACTAATTTTTATCCAGAATTACCCATCACATTACAAGAATTGAAAGTATTTTACGGTAGAATGTAATTTAACAAAATAGATAATAAAATAAATTATATGAGTTTAAATTAGCAGTTTCGTATTAAAATTCATAATTGCAATATATTTACAAGCCTAGCAGCGTTTCAAAAATTGACGCAGCTTATTATTATACTTCCACCACTCGTTAATGACAAATTTTTTTCAACTATTTTATAATGTATTAATATTGAATTATTATTTTTAAAGACTCGCGCCATGTTAGTTCCGTCCCTAGGCAGAGAAAGATGCGTATCTCCTGTCACGGGTGCTTCAATCCCGTAGTAACTGAAGATGCTAAATTATTATATAAAATATAGTATTGTAAAATAAGAGTGACAATATAATAAATTGAAAGTAAAATTTAGGAATTCTGCAAGTTCTGTATCATACTTGCCAACATACTAATTAATATTCCGTAGTATTGTTAGCTCCGCCTTCTTTTCCACATCAGTATCTTTTTAGAGTATATACATACATATATTTCTTCTTATTTCATCGTAATTCCATTTAGAGAATATTACTTAAAAATTAGCTGCTGTTAAAAAAAGAGCAAGACTAACAACACTATGGAATATTAACACTTTCGCGACCGCATGATTTAAATTTTTGACAGTAAGGTTCGCCTGTGGGATTTATTCTCCCCTGTTACAATATTTCAGAAAAAATGTTTCTGTATTCACATTTATATTAGAAAGGGATATACATTATAATTATATTCTTTCTAATCAAAGTATTTGTATCCATAGTATATTTCAGTGTAAAAATGAGTAAATATATTTAACCGTTTTAATGCTAAAGCACTTTCAAAAACACATCCTTAAATTGCTATCGATTTTACAGGCCTTAATAAAAGTTTTTCCGGTGTAAATATTTAATTTTAGCTTTGTAAAAAATTCGAAACCCAATCATGCCTAACTGGCCTCCGTGCAGTAAAAATTAAAAAAAAAATCTAAGTAAGCAGCAGTCGAAAAGGCATACATAAATGTGTATTTTTATGCATAAATCCTTTACCCTCGATAGCTCTTTCTACAGAAATAAAATATGAAATTGTCTAATGATCTATAAAAACACACCTAATTAATGAAAACCACGCCTTACTGTAGTGTATGTAAAAGGCAAATTTAAGTATCATTAAAGGATGAATAAAAACAAAAAACGTGTTTTACCATTAATAATTGTTCACACATAAAGTTTTACGAAAATGTAAGAGTAGCGAAAAAATCCAAATTTAATATAGTTTTCCAAATGCGTAGTGAGGGATTTGTATTTTGATAAGATTTTATCGAGACTCCGCCCATTCTTTTCTTTTTCAAACTTATTTCACAAATATAAATATACATATTTTTAAAATGATGAAACGAGCGTCGTAATAATTTATGCGTCGAAAATCACGTTAGATATTTCTCTTTCGAAAGAACTATATTTAATTGATATCAATGATCAGACTACTAACGTCGTCTTCAGTTGATATTTTTTGAGTATTAAAAAAAAAAAAAAAAAAAATTATTAAATAAAACACAGTAGCTCATACAATTATCAGTTAATTTATTAATTCAATTTGTGTTTTACAAAGTAATAATGCAAGAAAAGAACTTAATAAAATAATTTTTTTTTTTTTTTTTTTTATTTTTTGTAAAAGAAAATATAAAAGAAAAATAATGAAAAGATGATGTTAACAATTGTAATTTCCTGCACAAAGGCCATGTAGCCTTTTCATACAGCGAGCGCAGATGGGGTAGGAACGCTTTATCTCACTCTGCTTGTTACTGCAGACCACACATTGATATAAATTTCGTCCCTTTCTTCATTATTTGCTTCCAATGTCTCATCCTCCTCCGTACCATTATGCAACGAATAATCGTCCAAAATAATGTGGCGACGTAACATAAGCAACTGTTTCACATTATCTAGAAGTTTCGTATGACTGATTGACTTTTTTTAAGTAAAAATTAAATTAAAATTCCGGTGTTAACTGAATTGTATCTCTCGAAGCGCGATAACGCTGCTTCGCAGTTTTCGAGACTAAACATTGCAGCGCTATTGCGCTGCTTAGCAGTCAAACAGTTAAGGAATAAATAGCATACAAATTGCGAAAGAAACGCCCACTGGTGGATTTACAGATTTTCAAATGACGTGAATCTACGCCAGCGGTCGCGAAAGTGTTAATTAGGATGCTGGTAAGTATGTTGTATTTACATATGTAAGCAATAGATTGAATAACGAAAATCTTTTTCATAAATTCGTTGAAAAGAAATAATAACATACTTGCCAACCATCTCATTAATAACCGTATAATTGTTAACGCCCCTTTTTTCTCACCACCTTATTTTTAGAGTAATTCTCTCCAAATGTTGTTACGATTGAATAGGAATAAAATTACTCTAAAAAAATTATTGGTGTGAAAAAAAAGGCGGGTACTAAAAATTGTACGGTTCATAATGAGATGGTTGACAAGTATGTAATAATGCTAAGAGAATAAATACTTTTTTAGAGATTTTAACGCACAATGTGTATAGCTTAATATCATTTATTTATTTATTTATATTTTTTTCTACGAAAACATAACTTATTTAGAATATATATTAATATAAAGTGTTATCCTTTATTCATATCGCAGTAACATAAAGTATTAAATCCAAGATTTAAACAATGTAATATCACACAAATATATATATTTTTTAAACTTCATTAAAATATCTTCATATTTATAAATTAATTTCTTTTAGTTTTAATCATAATTTATTTTTATTTATTTACTTTTTCGTTTTTATATTTTTATGTGAAAATACCTTTTTTACATCAATATAATTCTACACCGAAAATCCTTTTTATGTTAACTGAGCATTTAACGCGTGCAATGAAGGGCAGAAAACAAACTTAATCGATACGAGTGCTATTTACACACAAAATATAACTTTGTTTCGCAACTTTATCAATACATCAGTAGATACAATCCCTGCAAAAAAAGACTTTATTGGATCATCTACCAAATACTTTGGTTAATATATCTCTTTTCTCTTCGCGTAAGCCTGATATACCCTCAGGCCAAAGAGTCGTATTTATTGGGTTTTCCTCGCCAATAGGTTGGTATAGTTTTCTTTAATGTAAGCTAGTGTTGAATTATCCTGCAGATAACTTTAAGAATGAGCTTCTCACGATTTGAGGTATTTTTATTTGTGCATTCCATTTGTTTAGCTTAAGCTTCAAATATGTGTTATTTAATTGATTTCATCTGCAGAATAACTAGTGAATGTATAACAGCACACTCCCATTTTTGAAATGAATATTCAGAGCTCTGTGCAAAGATAAACAAACAGAGAAGATTTGATATTCTTGTTACAAATTTATCGTTAGACTGTTGTTTAACTTAAATATTTTTTGCGTGATTGTATATAACAATAAACGCTTTATGTATCTGCACAGTATAGGGCAGGATTATTGACACAAATGAAAGAAATTCTTTTATATGCTATTTATTAATATATATATTTTTAAACCTCCATATCTGCAGCTTTTACGCCTTTTGGCCTTCAGTAATTTTTAAGAGAAATCCTATATATATATTTTATAACAGTTTCCACTAATTAAATTAAATAAAATTTCTACTTAATTAAAATTTTACTAAAAAAGCAGAAATGTTGGCCGCTATTGATTACCAGGTTGCCAACATTTTAATTTATTCCAGAGCATTTTTATCCTCACCTTTATTTCGTACCACTTTATTTATAGAATATTTTTCTCGAGCATGTAACTACAATAAAATAAGAAAAAATTACTCTTAAAATAAAAGTGATATGGAATAAAGACGGGGCTAAAAATGCTCCGAAATAAATTAAAATGGTGGCAACCCTGGATTACGTAGCACAAAAAAGATTTAGCATGATTTTAGTTGCCAAACTGCAGAGTCGCTAACATTTTTATTTCATTTCAGAGGATTTTTAGCCCAGACTTAATTTACATAATTTTATTTATAGAATAATTTTACAATAAAATACAATAAAATAATAAAAGAAAAATGTAGAATTAAGAAAAGGCGGGGCTAGCAATACTCTGGAATAATTTGTAAAACTTAGCAACTCTGGTACTTTTAACTATGGTTGAGTGGCTTTTATGCAAGAATGGAAATTTGGCGCAGAACACATTCCAGTATTTATGAAACAAAATTTTCTTGTTCTTAAATCAACGATTTTATAAGTACATAAAATTTTAAACAAATACCAGTATAAATTGAGCGTCAAATTTCCACCCCTTTTTTATGTCACACAAGACACATAGGTGCTAACATTTTAATTATTCCCGAGTACTATTAGCCCGCCCTTATTTTGCACCACATTATTTATAGAAAAAATTTCTTCAATCTATAACTTCGATAAAATAAGTAAAAAATTCTCTTAAAAGATAAGTGGTATGTAATAAAGGCGGGGCTAAAATTACTCCGGAATAAATTAAAATGTTGACATCTATGAAGACCTACGTCGTAGGCAACTGGCGGCAATTTGGGAGTTATTTATGGACTGACACTCACCTGATCCCTTTGATATATAAAGTTTTATTTTATAAAAACGAATAAAATTAAATATATAAAATTAATGATAAAATAAATAAATACATAAAGATTTCAATGGCTGGCGCACAACACAATCATCAAAATCTTCAAACTCCTGTTAAATATATATATATATATATATATATATATATATATATATATATATATATATATATATATATATATATGTATGTATATATATAAATTAAGCTTAAATTTATAGAGAAAAATATTTGACATTATATTAATGTTGTGATGACATTAATAATAATAAGGGATGATAATAATTAAGTCCAGAATCTCCTTTAGAATATATTTATAAGATTAAATATACATATATAGATAAATCGTAACTAAAAAAAAAAAGAGGAAGTGACAACGTGCCTTAAAAGGAAATAATTTTGAAATATATATACATATATATATATATAATTTTAATATTTTCACATGTATTATTATTTTAATCACTCTTGTATTTAATTTAAAACAGTACGGTATGCTTTCATTTTATTTTAGTCAATGGAAATTTCTATCTAATATTTATAATTACTTATAAATTTATTATGTGTGTGTGTCCGTGTCAAAATCTTAAGAGAAGTCGTAATCCTAAAAGTTCTTCCTGTGAGAAATGATGCTTTCTCTTTCCCGCATTTTCACATTTAAATTAATTGGGAAATATGATTCTTTTTTAGAGACACGGATAAAGTTTTCTCAATTATATTCAGAAAAGATCCATTATTCTTAATTACATTTGAAAGAATATACTTTACCGTACCCATTAATTGTTGAGGAAACATGATATTACGTATATATATATTGGTATACAGATATATATATTAAGTATTTCAGCATTGAAATATTTTAATTGGAAGCACATTACATTATTTTAATTTTCCAAAAATTTGCACTTAAGATTTCACATTTTTCCCCCCCTTGATATTTTTTGTAACATTGAACTGCATCATTTTCCTTGATGCAGTTTTCTTAGAAACCCAATAAAATTAATAATAATTAATACCATTTATTTATTTTTTATAACAGTTTAGCTGAAATATTATAATACGTCCTTCGAAAAAACTAAATGAATACAGTCACATACTTGACAACCATCTCATTAATTACTGTACAGTCACCCAAAAAAAAAACGCCACCCCCCCACCTAATTTCGCCGTAAATTATCGTAGAAACATTTGACTGGTACCGATCGATTTGTAATAACATCTAGTTTATAAGGGTATAGTTAAATTTTGCCTAAGGGGTCGTTTACATATTAAAACTGGCATTAACTTCATTTTCTTCAATGGCAACCCCTATTCTTGACTTCATATTCAGATTTCTGAGATCAATGCGGTTCGAAAAACATACCTATTTATATATATTAAATCAGTTTTAAATAGAGTTACACGTGAAAATGTATTAAGGGTCCGTCTATACATTTAGAAAATATAAATCACGATCTACCACCCAGTATACATTATTTATTAAGTTCCACACCGGAAAAAAATTTCAGAAATGTTAATTATAAAATAAAAAAAATGGCTAATTCACAGAACTTTCTGAGTTAGTTCAAGAATTAAAAGATTTTTATTGGTTTCTATTAATTAAACATCAGATAGTTCAATTCATACGAAGAAAATTAAATAGCTTGAATAGATATTAAAATATCTATCAAAAAGAAAAAAAAAAAAAAAAAAAAAAAAGATGAATGGTTTTAAATTTGTTTGAAAATTCAAAATTATTTTAACTCAAGCTGCCGTATAATTGTCTGAAACGGCGGCACTCAATCTGGTTCCCACGGCCGTTTCACAGTGACAATGGGAGTTTGTTCTGATACTGCAGTACTTTCATTTTCTTTAATTGACTTTTTTAAAATATTAAAACAGATTTTTTTATTTTTATTTATTTATTTTTTTTAATTAATTATTATTATTATTTTTTTTTCATGACATTATTAAAAACTTTTACATAAATCTCCGCGATATTCTTTTGCTTTTATATTTTATAATGTGTAACAAATTAATATGTAAAATAATAAATCCTACTACTTAATGGGATGTTCTAAAATTTTACACTTTAACACAGATACCAAAGTGGACGGTGGGTGTAGAAAGGCTGGCTACCCTTAATCTAAATCTTCACTTGAAAAGGTCAAAATGTTACATAACTCTTTTTTTTTTTTTTTTTTTTTTTTTTTTTAAGGAAAAAAGAAGAAGATAAGGAGGAGAAGGAAAGATCAAAACGAATATAAAGCATATTAAACGTTAATACCCTTTAAACACTGGAAAAAGGCGGGGTTTTGTATTGTGTGTCATTTGGGAGCTGTAGAGTGCCAGAAAATTACTTTATGTAATAAAACTTTTCATTTAGAGGGTATTTAAAGCAGCATTATATTTAATACATTGACTATTCAGAAAAAAAAAATACCATTCATCTGGTTCATGAAAAATAAAGAACATTTTCTGGCATTGCTCTATGTATATACATTCTTGTCAACCTATCCCGGAAGATTACTGGTCCCGCCCCTTTCCGTACATTTTTTTCACATCAGTCTTTTTAGAGCTGTGTCAGCCATCGGTGGCTGACACTGATCTTTCCATTTAGGCTAAGTCAGCCGGCAGTGTAAAATATGATATAAAACTACAGAACTTACATGGTTTTAAGTAATTACTGACAATTTATTTAAAATTTACTTCATGTTTTTTTTTTTTTTTTTTTTTTTTTAATAGTATTTTTATAGGATTATATCGTTAAGGCCTAATGGGGTTTATTGAAACTCGATAGACATAACATGCTTCTAAGCAGCACGTGTGGCCTGAATGGGATTTCCATAAGAATTCGCGTGGCGCTGAATGAGTTAATCGTAAATGTATTTGAAGTTAATTTCTCTAAAAATTAAATTGTGTATACACAGGGGCGGGAACTAACAATGTTACGGGTTAGGTTGGCAAGTATGCATATATATTTTGCTTGATTTATAAAAATTTATAACACATTTTCTTCTTTTTTTTTAGTATTTTGTGTTTATATCTCTCATTAAAAATAAATACAATAATCATATATAAACATTTCCATACAGTAATGTATATAAACATATTGATTAAAGAAGATTTGTTGATATTATATAATTATTCTTCTATCTGTATAGTATATTAACACAAATATATTTTGTAAATTTCGCAGCATCGAAAAACAGCAACATAGCTTCCATATCAAGGCTTAATGTAAATAGCCACGCCTTTTCACAAATTTTCTAAAACTTTATAATATAAAGCAAAATAATTTTGCATATTTGTAATTAAATCATTTAAGTTTTGTCTTCAATAATCGATGTAGTAAATACCATTGTGATTTATGCATACCAGCGTCACATATAGAGTCAAATAGGAATATGCAAATTTGTCTTTTTTTTTTAAATAGTGTTTCAGCGAATCAGAGGCGGGGCTTCTTTTCTTTTGAAATACTTTCACAATCCCTCGCCTACTTTGTGATAACTTTACAAAAATATGCCAATTTGTATAATAAACATCGAAATATTGCTTAGGAAACAATAAAAATAACATAAAGGTAAATTAAAATAGTTTTCCGTCAAATTATATACAAGCATTTACTTATAGAGGATACAGATTATAACAAGTGACGGCCCCCTAACAGGAATAAAAAGTGAAATATCACTGTAACTCAAAAAATAATGTTAGGAACGAGCTGTAAATTTGGAAACCCATGTTTTTGATGATGCCCGTTCTATTCGTGCAAAAATTAACATAGGTCATAATTCATAATTTTTTCAAATATGAATTTATTAATAATTTTCATAATTCAAAAAATGTTTTTTTAGCAAAAATTTGCATGGAATATGTTTGGGTTACTTCATTCTAACGAATAAAAAAAACAGAATTTAAATATCATAATTATTTCGGAAGATATGATTTAATGTTTGTCACATTCATTTAACATTAGCACCCCCAAACTTTGACAGCTTATAACTCTATGAAAAATTGAGCGAAATATATAAACTATACCATTTTCCGTGATGATTTGATCCAAAGAATTCAAATAAATTATAAAAAATGGGGGTTACCATTGAAAAAAATGAAGTTGATGTCAGTTTTAATATGTAGACGACCCCCTAAGTAAAATCTAACTATAACATTATAAACTAGACGTTATTACAAACTGATTGGTACCAGTCGCATGTTTCTACGATAATTTACAGCAAAATTAGGTGGGGGGGTGCCTTTTTTTTTTGGGTGACTGTACAATTTTTAACGCCCCTTTTTTCAAACCGTTTTATTTTTAGAATAATTCTCTTCAACTGTTGTGAGATTAAGTAAGAATAAAATTACTCTAAAAAATTATTGGTGTAAAAAAAAAAAAAAAAAAAAAAAAAAAAAAAAAAAAAAAGATGGGTACTAAAAATTGTGCGGTTCATAATGAGATGGTTGGCATGTATGAAATCATATTTTTTAAATGTTACCAGTTTTATTGAATAGATAAAAGATGGGTTGCTGAAAATATAATTTAATATATTTACAGGTAATAGAGGCAGGAAATTTTAATAAACGTTAATGGATACCAAAAAAAAAGAAAGAAAAAAGAAAGAAAAGAAAAATGTTTTTTATTTTCTTCTAAGTATAACTTATTTATTTTGTTGTTATTAAGTATTAATATTCATTTTCATAGGTGCCGTGTCTACCGTACTTTCAATGGAGACCACAAAGCGAATTTTTTTTTTATAGATAATTTCCGTTTATTTAGTAATTTTATTTAATCGTCGAAAATATATGTCACAGTTTACTTTTCCTTAATTACTGATAATAAATCTGATTTAAAAATTAGAAATGTTAGCCGCTATGCACTGTGCATACATTTTCTTTCTTCATTTTAGTCAGCGCCCTAACCTTAAGTTTTCAGGTGCCCGGTTGGAAACTCGGTTGAATCAAGGATGCTCGTAGATACGTTTAATTAAAATTAAAATTGTTGAAAAAATATATACTTTTACATTAATAATTTATTTAAGGTAGATTCTCTTAAATCTGCCTTTTTCAGAATTAATCAGGTAACTTGCAAAACATAAAATTTTCTTATTATTTTAATGAATTATATGAAACAGTTTTCTCATATTTCTTTTATTATCTCTCTCTCTGCGCGTATATATTTATGTAAACCTAGATAAACGATTAATCATTTAAAATGATTTGATTGAATTTTGATTGATTTCTGTGAAACGCTCAAACCATTGAACCTTTCCCTACAAAGTTTGTATTTAAGGATTTTTGCTTGAATTGTGAACAAGCATTGCATTTGCTGAATAAGTTAGAAAATGCAGCAAGCCCAAGGGAGCAACAGTTTTTGGAAAATATTTCATTATCTGAAATTTCTAAAGGCATACAATTTGCTAACATAAATGCAGGAGAATAAAAGATCCATAGCATAAAATAATAATAATAATAATAATAATAATAATAATGCCATGTTCAAAATAACACTTGCGAAGCAGGCTAGAATCAGTAACAAATGACTTGATATAATCGCTGCATATCTTTCATAGCTTGAAATGGCCACCTCAGTGTGATCAATTGAACTATGGATTATCTGAAATTAAAACTTTAGGAAAACACATCATTCAAGGATTGGTACAATAACACAGTTGCATAGCTGCCAATATTTTAATTTATTCCGGAGTACTTTTAGCCCCGCCTTTATTTCACACCACTTTATTTATACAAAAAATTTCTCCAATATATAACTTCTATAAAATAAGACAAAATTACTTTTAAAAAGTAAGTGGTACGAAATAAAGGCGGGGCTAAAAATACTCCGGAATAAATTAAAATATTGGCAGCTATGCAGTTGTCAGCATTTTAATCTATTTCGGAGCCTTTTAAGCCCCGCCTACATTTCACACCAATTTATTTATGACATAATATTCTCCGATATATAACTACAATAAAAAAAGAAAAAATTACTCATAAAATAAAAAGGGTATGAACTGAAAGCGGAGCTAAAAATGCTCTGGAATAAAAAGAAATCCCCCTCCTTAAAAAAAAATCTTACTTTTTAATTTTGCTTTTTAAAAAACCTAAATTTTACGAGTACTCATATTTAAAGGAAAAATTATGCTGATCTCACTAGCTATAAACAACTTCATCTGTACATTGTTTAACTCTTTGCTCCAGTCGAATTTTCGCAGTTCGGAATTAAAATTAAATCTCACTGCCCTCCAAAGGGTTAAGCTGACAAAAAATATCTTGAAATTTCATTGTAATGTTAGAAAAGAGACAAATTTCAAACTGGTCAAATTTCCAATATTTTTTTTATAAGGTGTAAAAATTAGTTTGGCGTGATATATTTTTAGAATTACGTATAGTTTGCATTTAAATAGATTCTTGGGTAATTTTTCAGAGTGCCAATATGCAAGCATTTTTTAGTTTTCATCAAAACTTAAAACTTATTTAATAATTGTAAAGTTTCTTCGCTCTGTCCCTTCCGTAAGGAGCGAGATAAAGTGAAAAATAATTTTCATGGTAATAACAACCTGCGAGATCGATTTCTATGCACAGATAATCCTTATTCGGTGGAGAGTTTCTTTTTTTTTTTTCTTTTCCATTTTAATAACTTGGTATAAAATATGTTAACACTTTCGCGACCGCTGACGTAGATTCACGTCATTTAGATATTTGTAACTCCGCCAGAGGGCGTTTCGCTTGCAATTTGTATGTTACTTTATTTCTTAAGAATATTCCCTACATTCACATTTGTACAATCAAAATACTATAGATACAGATACTTCCATTAGAAAAGTGTAATTATGTCTATTCATAGGTAATATAAATATGTATACAGAAAAAAAAAATGTTTAGAAATAACGTAGCTTGAAAGAATAACGCCCACAGGTATATACTACCAAAAAGACGCCATACTGCCAAGAAGACAAAAACATGTGGTCGCGAAAGTGTTAGAAAATTGTTTAGTCTACAAATCAGTGTCAACATTGACTGATGACATCTAGACCGCAAAAACCCAGTAAATAATAATAAATAAATATATAAAAAACTTTTTTAATACTCACTTTGTAAAGCTGTAAATTTTTCGCTTTTTTAAATATAATTATAGTATTTGAATTGTTATCTTTTGCAATGATTTCAATATTTTTTCAAAATTAGATAAAAAAAAACGGTTACCATTTACAAACACTGAACTAAAAATTGTAACATTTGACTACTGTGGTGCCATATTATGAGAAGGGGTGGAACACTGGAGCAGAATTCATACGGTATTTGTTTAGGAAATTTCTCTAGCTATAAAATGGTTGATTTAAGAAGTAGAAAATTCTGTTTTATTAATAATGGTATAAGTGTTGCGCCAGAGTTCTATTCCTGTTATCATTTTTGATTTTATACTCTAATGTAGTGTATTTATAACGTTAAAAAATGTCAGCAGTTTTTATACATTTTAACAAACAATATTAACAAAAAAATAGAAATTTAAATTTACATACCCTGTGTAATAAAAAAAAAAAGAGTGTTAAAAATAAAGTTCTAAAAAAATCTGTCACGAGTTGCCTGTTAGAAATTGATTTTAGTTAATTTTATCAAACCTCAAGTCAACAAACAAGTAAAAGAGTATTTTCTTTCATTTTCTACAGTGTTGCCAGATTTTTATACTTTTTTTATTCAACAGTCACAAATAATTTTAAGAAGTGATAAAAAAAAAGGGGGGGGGGGCAAATAATCTACCAGAATAGGCCATTGGTCATTACAACTGTAAGAGAGACAAACAGACTTCCATTATATAATAACTAATAATTGAAGTGATTAAAGACCGCTACACTTGAAATTGAGCGCTAGATATTGAATAAAAAGTCGCAAAATCTGACCACAGTGATTTACTAAACGTCATGAAAAATTAGGCGGACGAAGATTGCTATTTTCTGAAAGGTTTAATATAAATTTATAATTTATCTCAATGACACTTTTCAATATCTATTTTTCTGGGCTCCATATGAAATATTACAATTGTAGTACTAGAAAATTTAAAATATAATACTTTACAAAAAACAGAAAAAAAAACCCTCATTCCAAAATAAAAATGAAAATATCTCAGCAATATGCTTCTATAGACGGATGAGACTTAAATGTGACAAATTTATCTCTTTCAAAATTCCTATTTGATTTTGACATTTCCGTCATTTTTACGGATAGAAAAAATACATTAATCTGACAAACCCCACCCCCCATTGTACAAAAAAAAGACACCAAGAAAGCGTATCCAACTCTGATAGGAAGGAGAAGCAATTCTTGTAAAAAAAGAAAGAAAACTCCAAAAAAGAAAATTTCATACAAAATCTATTCTTCTGTTCTGCCACATGGATATAAATGGATGGATTTATACGGGTACGTATGTATGTACAGCACTTTCTCATGCGAAAATTCCTCTGTTCAATCAATCCATTTAATAAAAAATAAAAAGCACAAAATGAATTTGTCGAGTTGGCATTGCATATTGTCAGTACATAGCAGAAAAATGATAAAAAATAAATCACTGAATATGAAAATATTAATTCGTGTGGCTCTGTGTATATATTTGTGTTTTTATTTTTGTTTCGTATCTGAGTTACATTCCATCGGAGGATGAGGATGTATTCGATGAAAGCGCGGATATTTATTTTTCTACATTCAGATATTGATTTGGGATTGTTTGTCTGACTTTGAAGTAATATTCTCTTTCAGATTTTTCAGTGGGAGGATAGAGTTCTTATTCAATGAATTCAAGGTAAAATCGGAATTGTTGACTTTATTTACGCCTACATTATTCACAGACTGAATTGTGATTATGTTTTTCGCTTTACGGCTTTTTCCACGTTTTGTGTATATATTTTTTATGATATACTAATGGGCATAAATTACGTATTACTCAAATTTTTTGTTCGTTTGCATTTGAACGTTAGTTGTGCAATTTAAATGCTGATAGCACATAAATTTAAAAATTAAATTTCCTAGAAATTTCTCCTGGATAAATGCATAAACACTTACATATCGTTTTAGGACATTTATTTCACACTAAAAGAAATACAGTAAAATATTAAATAAATATATAAATTTACATATTTATGTAAATAGCAAGAGTGACACAGACCTTTTTTTGAATACCACTATTTTTATGAAGAATCGAGATATAACTACTGCAAACTATTACTAAATTTTTCGATTAAAAGAAAAAAGGATTTTTCAAAAAAAGTGATGGCGCCAATCCCTGAAATAATGTAAGATTTTTATTCTCTAATAACTTATTTACAACAACATTTTACAAGAATCCCACGGCCCGATTTTTTTCAAGGACTTTTACACCAGTATTACCTAAAAATAAATTTCTTGTTAAGTGTACACTGTCTATTTAAGAATATATTTATCTTAAACTTATTCTGGTGCAAGAGTCCTTGAAAAAAGGCGTGGCCATGGGAACCCTGTTTTATCTAAACAATGAATGCACTTTTTTTTTTTTTTTTTATTTATTTATTTATTATTTTTTTTTTTTTAATAGTTTCTGCTTAAAAAAAAAAAAATAAATAAAATAACGTTCTATTTTTTAACATTATCGTCATTAATTCACATTTCTGTAACATAAATAGCATTTAATTCAAAGGATAATGCCCTCTTTGTGGCAATTTTTGTAAAATTTTATATTATTAATTTTCCCCATTATATTTCATAACTTTACAAACGGTATAGATTTTGTCTTTGAACTTGATATTCAAACATGTCAGAATCTTCTTGGCATAAGGCAAATTAAACTAAAAGTAGAAAAAATATCAGAAACCTTTATATCATTTTCAATAACTATTTTTGCCAATTTTATTTGTGTGACTTATCCAGGGTTGCCAAAGGTGACTTTTTTTTTTTTAACCACTAGTTCCGTGACATAAAATTCATAATAAATTCATGCAGGACATGCAGATCTATCTGCGAAAATATATTATAAATTTTATATTTCGGAAATAGTGGTACGAAAAGAATAAAAAAAAGTCGCCTGTGGCAGCCCTGCTTAACGTAGAAAACAATATAATTAATTTACAGTATTAAGAAAAATATTTTTATTTGTCAAATATTTTTGTTAAAGTAATCGGAATTCATTTATAAAAAAAAAAAAGTTTTATAATAAAATGTAAATTTGAATAAAATGTACAAAAGTAAAAATAAATAAATAAATAAATAAACTGAAATACAAATTAAATAAGTCGTAATTTTGATAAAATGTTTGATTTACGTCTTTTTGAAAAAGTTTTTAATTACATTTTCAAGCCATATTTTCATTTGAATTCATGAAGAACCGGCTTTTCCCAACTTATACTATAAGTTTTTTTTTTTTTTTTTTTTTTTTTTTGTACAACATGTATTTTTTATATTATTTAAATTAATTAATAATATTTCGGATTTTAATATTTCGAAATTCTGGAAACATTTTGCATAGTCATATTAAACACATTATGTACGCCAGCGTATATATATGCCTGCATGCTTGCCAAGCATCTCATTATGAAGCGTAGTACTTTTAGTCACTGCCTTTTTTTGTACACCAGTAATTTTTTTAGAGTAATTTCATTCTTATTTAATCGTAACGCTATTTGGAGAGAATTGCTCTAAATATAAAGTGGTGTGGGAAAAGGGGCGTATTTTCAAGGGGCGTTAACAAGTCTACGCTTATTAATGACATGGTTGGCAGTCCTGTGCCTGTGTCATTTACTGCATTAAATGTTGGCGATAAAATTTAATTGATTTAGTCACAAATACGTAAAATTAGTTTGTTAAAAATTATAACATTTTAGAGCAACACAAAAAGGTTTTGTTTACTCCTGAAAATAAGGAACTACAACAACTATGATGTGTGAAAGACAAATAATTCCACAAACAAAACATCAAATGTTCATGCAGTTATATAATTATCTTTCTCTTTCACTTTATAGAAATCAAATAATTCTTTCTATAATGACATAATTAATGTGATAACAATTACAAGGGTTATACTCTCCGCCCTTTTGGAGGACATTCCCAGGAATGAAAAAATTTTTAATTTATTGCTACCACTAATTTTATGCAATAATTTCTATCCTGTAAAATCGTGCCACAATATTGTTTGAGTCCAGAAGTTTGGATAAAATTCGCAGTGGTAAAAATGCCGGAAATATATTGTCTTTTTGAGTGCCCTGTACAAAGTGCGAAGTGTAAGAACCTGCAATTGTGTAATTGATAAGTAAATACTTCTTTTCCTGTGTGTTTAATTACGAATATTTTACTTTCTGTTATGCAAACACACGATATAATGTCAATATCTTAACTATTAAAACGATAACTATGAACGATGAAAAAGGATTACTATTCAGAAACAGTTGTAATAAAAATGAGTAATTGGAAAATAGCCATTGCCAAAAATAGATAATTTTGAGATAATTTAACTCAAATGTTGAATAGGCTAAAATAGCACAACTTTCGATATCTTAAACTATTTTCAATAACAAAAGCTTTAATTAAATCAGCCTCATTAATTGAAAAATAAAATTTGATACAAGATCTCGATTAGAATATTAATATAAATAATTCCAAATCGAACATTTATTCCGAATTAATATAAGCATAATAACTGTGATGCATACATATATATCCAATATCTGAAAACAAATATTTTCTCAAATATACAAGCATGCATTTACACATATACGTAAAAATAAATAAACATATTTATCGTTTATGTACGTATGACATCAAGCAGCTCACAAACATGCATTGGAAATGTTTTTCACAATTGTATTTCAACTGTGGATAGAACATCCTCGAAAAAGATTTCGAATGAAGATAAATTTCGAAATGCTTCTAATCTTTGATGCATTGGAAAAAATTCTTATTTCTATCTCGTAATATTGATCTTTTTCGACAAACAACTAGACCGCCACGCTCGAAATTTATTCATTCAAACGGTCGTTGATGACATTTCATTTTGTAAAACTTCCGAAACTTTCTATTCATCGGAAAATTTTTTATCTTTTAAGCCTGCAGTTTCTAATTTCGGGAATGCCAGAAACGGTTTCTAAGAAGCGTTTACTCGCTGGCAAATACAGGGGATAAAGTTGGAGGAAGGGAGAGGAGAGGCGTTTGCACTCTTCTAAAATGGCGACACGACAGTTCAGCTCGTGCTTTTTAAGATCATGTTCGATCTGGCTCCTCCCCTCTTCCCTCCTCTTATTCCATCATAGACTTGTTTTAGAAACTTTTCGTGGAGATCAAATGCTCAATAGTGAAGTACCTTCTGCTTTTGGCACTTTCGGAATTGCTTTGCTGATTCAATAGCAAAGTGAACTAAAAGCTAACACTTACCACGCTTTTTAAATTTGATCGACTTTGATCTAATTTTTCGTTCGACATGGCACGTATTGTATGCGTTTCTGCTAATAAATTAGAATTAACCATGTTAAAGATTATTCTTGTTTAAAATAAACAATGACGTCTGTCAAGTGGAAAAATTGTTTATGTTTTTTTTTTATGTTTTGTTTTGTTTCTCTTCATAGTAAACAAAGTATCGGTTTTGAGAAAGAATATTAATACGTGCATATAGGATAGTATAATTAGAAAAGGACGGTGATAAATTGGGAACTGTGAAAATTGCAAGAAAAATATTTGGGGAAGTTATATGTACATAATATGGAGCTAGACTTTTTAGACAATGTATAATAACAATATGTATATATTGCATTTTGAGAAAATATCTTTAGAGTTAAAAAAAAAAAAAAAAAAAAAAAAAACATAGAATTGTTTTTATTTTAAATAAGGAATTGTGAAAGTTTGGTTTAAAAAAATTAAAAACACCAGATAAACTTAGATGAATCTGGTTCAATAAAGGAGATGTAATCCGAAGCTGAGTCATATAAACATATTGTCTTTTACATGGAAACGTGCTAAGCATTTTACAAAATATTGTTGGAATTAAAGAAGTAAAAAGAAGATTTATTGCGACCATTAATAATATATATATATATATATATATATATATATATATATATATATATATATATATATATATATATATATATATATATATATTTTTTTTTTTAAAGGAATCACTGAATTTAGTTAAATATCCCTTTAAAACTCGATGTGCAATACAGTTAATAGCATGCACAAATAAATATTAGGTGTACCGGAAAGTTCTGTCGTTTTGAATTAAAATACTGACATCGGATGGATCCTGGATAAAATTTAAGATATTCTTAGGTAACTTATAAGATGGTTATTTGTAAAGTACCATGTAAAACACTGTTAAACGAAAATTTCCGGTTTCATTTTATTAATTCAAAACGACATAACTTTCCGGTACACCTAATAAATAAATAAAAATAAAATAAACAAAAAAATATTGATGTATGTATACTTAAAAAATTAAAATCTATAATTTTATATTTATGTCTGTCTGAGATTTATTAAGTATGAAAATACATTACGGTTGCTGCTTATTATAATGCTTAATTAGAAAATCCAATCATTGGTAGTTATGTTAAAGTTATCTCATTCTGGGAAAATGAATAACTGCATTGTCATTTATGAATAATAAAAAATAAAGACAAAATCTGTTGAAAGTATAAATAAATTTAATTAGAAACAGGAATATGACCAATACTTTGCAACAGTGACCGAAGAGAATTCAAATGCAGTAAATTCAACGCGGTGGCAGAGACGACAAATAAATAAAACAGTTTTGTCTTTTTAACACCACTAAATTTTTAACTTACCAATCTGTTGGTTGATATACTCGATGTAGTTTTTCGTATAAAGCAATTGTTTTGATATAAAATTAGTGGTGTTAAAAAATAAAATTGTAATATTCAAGAGGTAAACTTGCACCCACGTTGTACGAGAGTTTACTGTACTTTAGTTAATACGGCTTTCAATTAGTTCGATTATTTCGATGGCAATAGCTTCCAAAAACAATTATGTCATTAATAAATCATGTAAATAAATGAAAGTCAGTCATATAAATATATAGTTTATCACTGAAATTTCATTGCATTTAGATTATATTTACCAGAGTGTTTACAGTTCAAATTTTGCGGTCACTCTACCACCTTTATATTCATACAGTAATATTCTGTAGTATATTTCTACGATTAATTAAGTGAAAAATTAACTACATAGATATGGTGTTGGAGCAGTCACGATAAAATGACTGATCGGTAAAAATCTCTTTTAGCATCCCATAATTTTTTTCAATCGTAATATTTTTGTTATTTAATCTAGATACTTTCATAAAATACCATAAAGTTATATTTATATATAAAATATTTATATGTATAGGCGAATGCTTAAATGTTATATACATTTTTGGCATCTTGCATTTAACTAATTTTTTTCAGTTTGAATGCGTAAACAAACAATTTAGAACAAACTTTAAATACAATTTATGCAATATTCTTCCAAACTTTTTTTTCAGCTATCACACAAACGCCTAGAAATATTTATTAAAAGTTTAATCAAAAAATGTATGTTATTTCAAAATTATTCATTCTCTTTTAAATGACAATTGCAGTTATATATTCACAATTCATAAAAGTTTAATCAAAAAATGTATGTTATTTCAAAATTATTCATTCTCTTTTAAATGACAATTGCAGTTATATATTCACAATTCATAAAAATAAAAAAAAAAATAAAAAAAAAAAGAAAGAAATGAGAAATAAATCAAATAACGCTTTTATATATAAAAATCTGGAACCTAAAAGAAAATAACATTAATCGAATCAAATATCAAAATAATAAAAAAAAAAGAAAAGCCCAACAAATGATAAAACCAATGACGCTAGACTTGCTTAATGGCACAGACAGCGAACATTATGCAAAATAGCGAACCACTATGCTACACAACTGAAATCATTGACGAAACAGTTCTCTAAGTGAAGTTAAATAGTCGTCAGAGCGATTCCAGAATAGGAATACATTATAAAAGGATTCCATAAGCGCTCGGAGTTTTCATTTTGACGCTTTGTGTGCACGAATGTGATTCTGGAATGACGGCAATTTAGTTCAAGGAAACTAATTGTTAATGCATAATTGAAATTAAAGAGCAATGCTTTCAGCTTTAAAGGACATCGATTGGGTCATAAAACTCACGCAAGAAAAAGCTTTAAATTAAAAAGTGAAATGAAATGTTATGAGTATTTTACTTGAAATATGCTATTTTTTTATTTCTTAATTTTGTAATTTTTCTTAGACATTTAATGAAGCACAAGAAATACATTATTATTTTGAAAATAATAATAATAATAATAATAATAAAATTAAAAACAGAGTTGCTGATTTCTTTAATTTATTCTGCGGCATTAATAGCATCGCAAAGATTCAAACTTTTTGATTTTTTCCCTAATATTGTTAATATCCGCCTTTTTTTCATACCATTTTAACCCTTTGCGGCGCAAGACAATTCGGATCATTTAAATTATACTGCCACCGGAATTCATGAACGAAATTAAACTAAAAGAAATTTTAAATTAATGTTAAAAAAACAAAATTAATGTTAAATTTAATGTTAAAAAACCGGCCTTTTCTGCTTGTTATAAACGTAAATTTTTGCAAAAAATTTACGGGATGAATTTTTGCAGCTCGATCTTAAATTTTACGTCCTTGCCGTTAAAGGGTTAAGAAGACTTGTTTCTTTCTTATTAAAACATAAACACTTATTGGAGAAAGTTACTGTATAAAGAAAGTGGGTTTAAAATGTCGCAGGTATTAAAACTTTTATGGAATAACTGTAAAAGTTGGCAGCACTTGTTCTCACCTTTTCCTCATATCTATATCTGTTTTAGAAGAGTAATTTTCTTATAACTTAAACGTAATCACATACTTAGATCTGTCAGCTATTTAATTTATTACGTAGCGTCGGTCTTTTTTGTATGCCAGTTTTTAAGAAGAGTAATTTTCTTCTTGTTTAACCGTAATTACTTATTCGAGAAAATTACTGCATAAAAGAAGTGCTATAAAAAAAGGGGGTGGGGGGTTGATACTAACAATGCTACGAAATAAATTAAAATGCTGGTACATCTGAAAAAAAAAAAAAAAATAGATTTCGGGAATAACCAGTTACTTACGTTGCTCCACGTGAATTTGTTTTTATTCCACATTTTTAAAATTTTGTTTGAATGTTAACTAGTATATTTGTCCCAAAACTGGGCATTCGTTTTGAAATCAAGAATTGAACAACTTTATTACGGAATCTCAATATAAATCGGAAGACATAAATTTAACAACATTTCAAAAATTACACTTTTTTCGTTTGTAACTGATTCTGTAATTGAGATAAGAACTATAAAATACACAGATGAGTTCAGTTACATACATGAAACGCATAGTAAAAGAAAAAAAAAAAATGAAGGTTTAAAATAATTTAGAATTCACACTGAGCATTTTCAAATTATACATTCATTATTTCGTATTATTTTCACACCTGCTAACATCATGGTTAATATTCCGTAGTGTTGTTAGCACCGCCCGTTCTTTCACACCCAGAGCTGCCAACTAAATCCGGCAAATTGTTAGCACCGCCTCTTTTCCTAAACCACTTAAATTTTAGCGCAATTCTCTTAAAACATACTTACGATGAATGAAGAAAACAAATACTCTAAAAATTGAATAGGTGCGGAAAAAGGGCGGTACTAACGATTTGCCGGATTAGGTTGGTAGCTCTGCACACTAGTAAATTTGGAGATTAATATTCGCCAAATTCATTTACGAATATATAAGAAATGCTCTAAAAAATACTGGTGTGAAAGAAGGAGGGATTTAACAATACTACGGAATATTAACTTAGGCTGACGTTGGCAAGTATGATTCTTCTCTATGTAAGAAGCACTTTCATCTCGCGAATTACTTTCTACCCTTTAAAATATGATTTATGCATGAGATGATAGTTTTTATGGTAGTATATGATTTAAGATGCGATAGAATGTAAAATAAAAACAATCAATTTCAACATTCCTTGTCCCATAAAATGCCCTGAAAGAAGGTGAGAAATACGATCCCTATAAACATAGCTGTCAACATTTTAATTTATTCCGGAGTATTTTTAGTCCCGCCTTTATTCCATACCATTTATTTTTTTTAAGTAAATTTTTCTTATTTTATCGTAATTATATATAGGAAAAAAAATCCATAAATAAAGTGGGGCGAAATAGAGGCGGGGTTAAAAATAATACGCAATAAATTAAAATGTTGGCATCTATGCTGTAAATCTGAATTAGATATTCAAAAGTTTATAGCTATGTTTTACGTATTCGTATCTAACACTTTTTGTACGACCAGTCTATATGTATGCAATTGGCATTTACAACATTGATGGCTAAGTATAAAAGTAAAACTAGTATGCTGTGGCTACCACATGACTTTCTTTTATACTTTCCCATACTTTCCAACTATTTCATTAATAAGCGTAAAATTGTTAATGCCCCTTTTTCCACACCAATTTATTTTTAGAGTAATTCTCACCAAATGTTGTTACGGTTAAATAAGAATAAAATTACTCTACAAAATGATTGGTGTGAAAAAAAAAAAAAAAGAAAAAAAAAGACTATTAATTATTTTACGCTTCATGATGAGATAGTTAGCAAGTATGCTCCTATACAAATTCATTCAGTAAAAGTAATTTATTAAAATTATATTTCTTGATGAATGAAGATGATTTTCATTCTAGCGAAGTAGTATAACATTAAATATTCAAAGAAAGCCATTTTTACTCTCTCTGTGACATCTTAAAAATGTACTTTTTTTTTCTACGTTATTTTATTTTATCTTATTTAGTTAGTGATTTATTTGGCAAAAATCAAAAACCAAAACAATCAATAAATTTATTTTAAATTATCACAGGTCAATGATTTAACCAATCGTTTCAAATGTATTCACAAGCTGTTTTGATTAATACCCATAACATTTTTTTTTCCTTTTCGGGGGAGAGAACTTCCATCCAGGGGAAGTGTTGCCACTACATATACAGAAACTTTTTCTCTTTTGACTATTACTATTATAAATAATTCTTTTTAATTTAAATATGATTCTTAATAAATAATCCACTTTTTGCTAATTTATATGAAAAATTTCCATATACCACCATGTTAAAAGTTTAGAAAAGTGAGATGGCAACGCCACCTGTTGGATGATTTTCACCAAAAGTTGATAGATTTAATTTATGTCAAGTTGTAATTGCATCTCAGTTTGTATGAAATTCATTGCAGTAGTTCCAGAGATACAATTGCCACAAAATTTTTGTTTCGCACACACATAGACAAACAAACTGACATTTTCTAAAAATAGTCAAATCGTGTTCTATACCTCTCAAAACGTGTAAATCCATCTAAAACTAAAAGTCGAAAACTTTTACGAAACCAATAATTTCTTCTGTTGAATACAGTAAAAAGTAAATAAATAAAATAATTAATAAAATAAAATAAATAACGTAGATTACTTAAAACCATTTTGTTAAGCAATGTAACGCTTTAAAGGAGCACTAAAAAGAAGGACCTACTGTTAAAAATGAAACCTATCCTGATGACAATATATTAATACGTCTAATAATATTTAAAACATTCAAATAAGACCGAAAAAGACATAAATAAAAATATTTCAGTAAGTAAAAGCAATATTTTTTGCATCCTGTTTAATTGTAAAACTTGTTGCCATTCTAAATTATGTAATGATTTCGTAATAAAAACATTTATATAAATAACATCTTAAAACAAATGACATTTATGTTTTTCCGATTAAAACTGCATGCTTTTAAATATAGTTAAAATAAACATAATATGCTTCTTCTTTTGTAGAATAAACATATCTTTCAACGTCATATTGTTTTCAAAGTATTCATTTTAATCTCTTTTATAAAATTACTTTTTTCTCTAAAACTACAGCAGAATTTTTAAATTTTTATTCTAAATTCTGAGCAACAAATGCATCATAATGCCAAAGCATCATTATTTTAAAAAAAGAAGCCTTTCAAAAGCATTAAAAGTTTAAAAGTGTCGGTTAGAATGTAAATGACTTCGCATGAATTTTTTTTAAGTTAGTAAACATAATTTAGGGCAGAATTAATGTTTAAGTATTTCAGCAACCATTTAGCATCGGTGCTTCTTTTTTTTTTTTTATATCTTTATTTAATAGGCAAATGCATTAATATTTCACATTACATTATCTTTTTTGGTAATCACATTTGCATTATGCTGACGTCTTTGCATTAGGGTCTAGACAAATAAATTTTATTTTTGTGTTAATATACTGAGTTAAAAGTTTTAATTACAAAAATAATCTATTAGTATTAATAATCTAATCTTGAAAACGAGGATGTTGTTAACAAATATGAGAAAAGATTATATAAATACTCTATTATTTTATTTAATTTTACTTTTTCAATTTTTTGTATATTTATAAAAATTTTCGTGGAATTCAAGTGCAGTTCATCATTCAATTAAAATTTCAAAAATTCTGCAAAAAAAAATATTATTATTTTATCACAGGAATACACGTAAAAGAATAATTTAATATTTCTTTATTTTCAGAACCAGCAAATTCTTAGAAAGAAATTTTAAGAATTATTTTGAAAATACTAAATTCGTAATTCTGTACACTATTTAATTTTGATCAAGAAATTTTTGTAGATGCATTTGTAGAAGACTTATATTAAATAATTATTATCGATGTAAAATTGTTTTTATTTCTTAAGAAATTCCTTCATCTTTCCTGAGTGCAAATCACACGCTACTTTTTTCAGTGCCACTCTTTCCAAATAGTATTTCTTGTAATTATTTCAAAAAATATCAACTAAATTCCAAAAGATGAAGCAAAGATTGTATGTTCAGAATTTGGATAACAGAAAAAATATAAAAATACTTTATATAATGTAAAGCTAGGAGAGTTAACGCAGAATTCAACAAAATGTTATAAAAAAGTTCTAAATTTTAATTTTTTGCTAAACTGTTGGTGCATAGCATAGAAGTGATCCTTCTTCTACGTATTTCCATTACTATTTTGTTGTTATACTATGATTTAAAGCAACATCTGTAATAAAACCAAGAGGGCTATTTTGCGCAATCTCTCCTTAGAGGGTAACACAGACTACGCAAATGGGTAGAACAGATTGCGCTTAATTTTAACTACAATTAAATTGTTAACAATGATAATTGCACTTAAATGACATTGGTATAAATTTTTTGCAAAAAACTATTTTTGTATTACATGCAGATTGTATGTATTTCAAATTATTAAGTAAAAAATAATAATTAAAAAAAATGCACAAAAATTAAAAAATATAAAATTTTTATTTAAATAAAATAAATTAAAAAAGTCGATAAAAAATTAAGACTATATAATAAAAAGTAGCATTCAGTTACTAGATAATATGTTTAACTTAAAATTAAGAAATTTCCTTTTAAGTTTGAATGGTTTCTTGTCTGTTGACCTAATCTGTCGTTGTCTAAAATACTTGCACTCGTTTTTATAAATGATATAACTTTCTTGAAACTACCTGCCAAAAGTAAAATTTATAAACGAGTCCAATGGAAATCGTTTAATTTAAACATATTTTGTAATATTACCATACTATAAAAATTCCTAGAAAGGGTTTTGAAAATTTAAACGAACATTTTTGAAAACGAGCAAAATAACCACGTTTAATTTTAGACTGTTCAAGCAATGAGCATGCACATTTAAGTGGGCACTCCGCTATCAATATTGTAGAAATACCTGGAGTTTTAGAGCTCCCATTGTACTCCTTTCTGCCAATCCCGTATGTGCACAATCTCTCCTACCGCGCAATCTCTCTTAGCTTTACCTTATAGGACAGCCACAGTGGCGTCTTTTTGATTTATATTCTTTTCTTACCAATATTTCCAAAACAATAAAATTTATAATATATTTTCGCAGGTAAATCTTCACTTTGCCTGCATAACTTTCTTATAAATTTTATGATATAGAAATAGTAGTACGGAGATATTAAAAAAATGTCGCCGGTGGCTCCCCTGTATACAGCTATAAAAGTAATTTATAACATCAAGCTAAAAAATTTGAAGTTTGTCGTTAGGTTTTTGATACCGATATATATATATCTCTCTCTATATATATAATATATTTGTTATAAATATTAACGAAATCACAATCAAAACGGAAATCTATTCATTTGGTAAAACCTGTAAAATACTTGGATATATATATATATATATATATAGAGAGAGAGAGAGATAGGTATACATTTTTTAATTTTATTTAAATTTTTATCTTTATTTATTGCTACAAAGTATTTCTTTTTTTCTTTCAACTGAGAAATCATTTGATGTTATAAATTAAACGCATTTCTTTGATATGCAAATAAAATAAAATATATATATTGTGAACTTTCTTTACTGCATCCGATAAAAACAACATGCATTTAAACACAAATAAAACAAACATTATACAATTCCCTTTTACGCATAAAAAAGGGGAAAAAAAGAGTTAACATATTTTAACCTCATATTGTTTTCAGTATATTCATTTTAATCTCTCGGATAAAAATAACTACTCTCTGAAAATTCTTTTATAAATTCTATGCAACACAAATGCATCATACCGTCAAAGCACCATTACTTGGTTGAAACGAGTAAACCTCTCAAAAGCATTAAAAGTTCAAAAGTGTCGGTTAGAATATAAATGACTTTACATGCGAATCTTTTTTTTTTTTTTTGGTAAACATAATTTAAAGCGAAATTAATGTTTCAGCATTTCAACATCCATTTAGCATCGACGAAGCTTTTTTCATCTCTTCTTTTTTCTAATAGGCAAGTGCGTTAATATTGTATGTTGCTTTATCTTTTTAGTAATCTCATTTGCATTATGGCGATGTCTCTGCATCGGTTCCCGGTAGAGTTTGGTTTTGCGGAAAGTAAAAGCATATGCACGGTTAAAAGATTTCAATATGTATATATAGTTAATGAAACATGCTAAGAGTTTAAATTGTTCCACCAGTATATCTCATCAATAATAAATTTTATAAAAAGAAATTAATGATTTCTATTATTGAAATTTTAAAAACATTTATGCATAATTTATTGTTTCTTTTTGGTATGAATAACATTATTTTCAGTAGGAGAGATACCCATATTTCCTTTCATTCAAGGAAGTTTCACGTGAAATTCTTTATATATATATATATCGTTATACTGGCCAAAATCCTAATTATGAACAAGAAGATTCCCGCCCCTTTTCCACACCAGTATATTTTTTTAGTGTTTTTCTTTTCATTGAATCGTATTTAAATTTGGAGAAAATTACTCTAAAAGTATACTTGTGTGAAAAAAAAAAGGGGCGTGTACTAAAAATCTTCCGGTTTATAATTAGAATGTTGGCAAATATGTATATCTTATTTAACCCCAGATGCTAACATTTCAATTTGTTCCAGAGCATTTTTAGCCCCGCCTTTATTTCGCAACTCTTTATTTATAGAATAATTTTCTCCAATTCATAAATATGATTTAAAAAAAAAAAAAAAAAAAAACTCTTAAAAAGAAAGTGGTATGAAATATAGGCGTGTCTAAAATTGCTCCGGAATAAATTAAAATATTGGTAACTCTGTTTAACCTTAAAAGTTAAAAATTTCAATGTATTGCATATTTTAACACTTTTTCAATTTCTTATGTTTTATGAAAATATGGACATGAGCAGATGTCTCCATAACATAATCATTATTAATTAGAAAGTATAATTATAAATCTTAATTAACTTTCAAATTGCAAGGGCTGCCATCTTTTTCATTTATTTTGTAGTGTCGTCAGTACCCGCCTTTTACCATACCGTTTTAGAAAAGTAACTTTCTTCTTATATAACCATAATTAGACATTATTGAAAATTACTCTACAAAGAAAATCAATTCTAAGAGAGAAAAGGACTCCCTTAAGTTCGTCGAACATCATGCTTATTAATTATATTGTTCAACGTAAGGAAATATAAACGTACATGCCAGAATGAGTGATCTGTGTATTTAATACAACATATTTGTAAGGAAAAATACATCTGTTTGACTGTAGTTAAAAGCATTCAATATCCACTACTAATAATAAAATGTCTGTACATGTGGTGAATTTAACAATACATATTAAGGATTAAATAAATTACATATATTTTTAAAAACTACTTCAAGTTTTATCACGTGTAACTAACTAATCATGTCGTATATATGCATCCTTATCATTCAAACTGCAACACAATTTTTTCTCTCATGATGTTATGTAATATCATACGTTCAATTCAAACATGATGCTCGGTTTTAAATTAACGAAAAACTAGAAGTCGGGCACAAATGATATCAGGTGTATGTGTTTAAAAAAAATAAAATAAAGCAAAGCAAAATTCGACACCATGTAAATGTAGAATCGAAAGCATTTAAATTAAAGAAAATTTTATTTCTGCATATTTTGTTAATATTAGGTCTCCTAGAAAGTTCTGTAATATCTAAATTAATAAACTTGCACCGGAAATGTTTGTTCAACAATATTCATAAGTAGCTTTAACCAATTATAATATTAAAAGTTACCATCACGAACTTAGTAATATTTTTTCTCATCATCTGTCATCTGAAGATACGGGGCAGTATTAGCCCTTTTTAGCTACCGGGAAATTTAAATAGAATTTATATATATATATATTTGTTACAATTGTCACAAATTGTCACCAATTAAATAAAATAAAAATTTCTATTAAAATTTTTCAGCAGCTAAAAAGGACTGAATTTGATAATTATGATTTCGCCTTAGCGTATTTGCTTGCATATAATCCGATAAATCAGTTTTACATAGAGATGTTAATTAACTGACGAAGTTAAATTTATTGGTGGTTATAGATTTGTTAATTATAATTTCTGGTGAAAAACTGATTTATTTGACATGTGGATTATATGCCGAAAAAGACGGTAATATGCAAGAAGATGTATCAAATAAAATGCTATGTCCTCCAATATATTTTCCTAAAAATTAATATTTTGTGACAAAAGTATGTTACCGTGCATTAACAATAATAATTAATCCAGATTGTTTTCATCAATATTTTAAAATGTCAACCATAATTTTCAGAACTTATTATAAATCTATAGTTATTGAAAAGGAATAATTCTAATAAAACTAATATCGTTCATTCCTTGGAAAAAGTTGTCTTCAATATGCCGATATTATGGTGTAACAGATGACATATCTGGTTTCTGCTAAAGGGAGAAAAACCGCCAGTGGCAATGTTATCGTTTCAGGAGGGGTTTCCTCCAAGTTGCTGTGGTTTATTGAGCGATAGTTATTTTCAGATGCTTGAAGTCAGATAAATATATTCTATATCTATACAAGAACTTCTAATCCCAGATGTTTAGAAGTACCATGTTCTTTGATGTGGTGATTCATTAAAAGTAACATTATCTCAAAGTGCGAAAATAACTTAAAATTTTTCAAAATTGGAATACATTATTTGAATGGTATCCTATGACGATAATAATCTTCTTTAATTAAAGATAAAGTGTGTAATCTCTTTATCTCTCTTAGAAAATTTAAATACATATTCACTGAAAATGTATTAAAATTAACAGTTTTGGAATAAGAGCGGAAGATATTTCCAATCTTTGTAAAAATGAATGACATTACTAGAAGACTTTTTTAAAATTAATCCAATCTTGTTTAAATTGGAGATAATTTCTTTAATTTCTTTATCTTAAGGAAGCTATAGAAGTAATGAAAATTACTGTGATACTGTGAAATTTCCAATTATTATGCCGAAGAAATACTTTATGCTAATTTCTATTTTTGAGGAATTTCATGACTGTGTTAATTTTAATCAGGGATAAAATCATTAAAGAATTATCATTATAAATAATTGGCTTCAGATTTATGGAAGATATTTCAAAGTGTATCAGTTGAAAGCATCAAAACTACTGAATATGTTTAATATGTGTCATTTGACAATGCATTGGTTAAACGAAGAGCGTTATTACAAGTTGTTAAAAAGGCGATTAAGTAGAAATATCTTTATTTGTAATGTATTCTTAACACATTTTAATATGAAATATAATCAAACTTCATAGGCTTACTTAAAGGTAGTAAAGGTAATAAATGTTGCCCTTTATAAAATTTTATGTTATTATTTTAACGCGTTTTCTTTTTAATTATCTTTTATTAAATATAAATGAGTGTGGAAATTTATTCACAAAGTACACATTTAACTAATAACTGAGAGTAGAATGTGAAATTTTAAATGCGTTTTGCTTTATATTAAACAGGATTCAATCTCAGAATATTACAGTTTTTCTATAAATGATTTTGTGCAGGTGCATGGAATACGAACTACCAAAATTGTTATGAAAGCTAAAATTAAAAAACATTATTTTGCTTATATTACCTGTACCTATATCTGTGTATCTATCCATCCATCCATCTATATGATACGCATATATGGGGAGAGAGAGAGAAAAAAAGAGAAACTATTTAATGATGGTTGGCTGGTTGGTTGCGCTTTAACGCTCCACTAGTGCTGCGCAATGGGTGATTGGTAATGGTGGGACGCAACCATGAGGGTGGTCCGGAGACATGCCATCACCATTCTGATTCTCCCCTGAAACAAACTATTCAGTGAAAACTAAGAAAAGAAATGACAAAAGAAGTTTAAAAAATGATGAGTTTATCAATATTAATTACTCAATAAAAATTTTAGAATATAAATTCTTAATTTCCTGTATTGTCAAAATGCTGCATGAAATTTGCGACGTGAAGCCAAATAGCCTTTTTCATACATTGAAGAATTAAATTATTATTACCATCTTCACTTTGCTTACCACTTTACCAATTACTTTACCGATTACCACTTTACTAATTATCACTCTGCTTTGCTTACCATTTCACTATTCTTGAAAGGCATGATCAGGTTGAGATGACATTTAACCATTGTTGGGAATACAGAGGCTTTATTTTGTCGGTGAAGTGTATGTATGATATTTTTTTATGTAAACGGCTTAGATAGAGGGCAAATTGGATGGCCTGGACGTCTCAGAACGAGTATATCCGAAATTACACTGCTCTTCATATCGACACAACTCAGTGACACTTTCACACACAACTCACACTTCAGTGACACAACTCAAAAAAGTATTACTTCAGAAAAATCAACTTAAAGAAAATGATGAAGTATTGACTTCATTAACATAATACTAACACAACTGTCTTTCAAGTGAATAATTTTCGACGTAAAGATGTGACGATTTTTGCATATGTTGAGGTACTTCGCCTATATTTTTCAATGACATAAACTCAATTTCGCCGTTTTTTGAGTTGTGTCTCTTTTTTGTCGGTATGAGATGTGTTCCCGACTTGCTATTTGTGTATTTGTGCGAAGTGGGTAACTCATGGTGACTCTCTGACTTCTGTAGAGACACATAACTGTGAAGTTTTTCCGATTTTCTCGAAGACAGCTTAATAGAATTTTATTATACTGAAACTCAACTCACGATTTTGAATCACAGAAAATTAATATCAGAGATTTTTATAAAAAGGTAGTAGTGATAAATTTTATAATAAAATATAAATGTTGGCAGCTATGTACAGTCGGGGAAAAAAAAAAACGCAACACTCAATGTAACTTCGTTGCTAATCGATGTAGAAAAATGTAATAGGTATCATTCGACGGGGAATTGTGAGTAGTTTCAGAAAATGTACTGAAATTTTCAATTGGGGGTCGTCTACATATTAAAACGCGCACCAACTTTGATTTTTTCAATGGTAACACCCTATTTTTATTTTATATTTGAATTCCTGGGATCGCGACAACGCGAAAAAGTATATTGGTTGTATATTTTACTTATTTTTTCACAGAGTTATAAGCGTTCAAAGTTTGAAGGTGCTAATGTTAAATTCATATTTCAAACTTTTATTAATATCTTCACAAAAAATAACTTGATCGATATAATTATTTTTTTACGAGATACAGTGAAGAAACCCAAACATAATCCATCGTTACTCTTGATTCTGAAAAATATTTTTAATTCTGAAAAATATTAATAAATTCATATTCATAAAAATTATGAATTATGACCTATATTAATTTTTACATAAAATGAATCCTAATGCTGAAAAATATGGGCATGCAAATTTGCAGCTCATTCCAGTTATTAGTTTTCGAGATATAACTAAATCTTTCTTTTGGAGTGGTTTAGGGGGCAGTCTCTTATAAAGTTTTGAATGATTTAACGAATCAAATCTTAAAAAATAACAAAGAAAATTAAACAAAATATTTTTATTTTTTATTTACGGGTCAAATTAGATAACAACAATGTCAAACGCAAAGAAATGAAACAAAAATGATGATTTTTAGACATTAGTTTTAGCATCAAGAATTCCTGTTTTCTAAAGAAGACAAGCCCCGCCTTCATCGTTCTTCAAAACAAAACAATACAGAAAAGGAAAAGTAAATGTGAAATTGAGTATTCGTGTTAAACCCCTTATTTTATGTTGACAAAAATATGCACAAGTGGTATTTACTTCATCGATTAATTGATGATAAATTTTGAATCTTTTAAACGAACACTAGAAGAAAAAAAAATTAACTAAATAGGCGGGGTTTACTGTTTTAAATAGAAAAATAGGTTTAATGTGAAATTGTCAACTATATTGAATTGGAATGCAAGACAGACTTGTAAAATCGTTTCTTAACTACCGTCATAGTTAAAAAAAGCTTAATCATTTGCTTCATATATTGCTTTATTTTATTTTATTTATTTATTTGTTATGTAGGGGGGAGGATTATTATTTTAAGGGCACATTAAATTTTAACATTTTATTAATATATTTGAGCTTTATACATTTTTAAAAACATACTTTAACTTTTATAAATATATTTTAACACTTTTTGTGACCACAGGATATTGTCTTTTTGACAGTAAGACCCGCCTACGGGCGTTTTACTCTCAAAATAAAATATTTCAGAACAAATTTTCTGTATTCACAATTATATTACAAATGGATATACATTATAATTATATTCTTTCTAATCAATATATTTCTATCCATAGTATATTTTATCGCAAAATTATGAACACTGGATACACACTTAAGAAAATGTAACACACAAATTACGAAAGAAACGCCCACTGACAGAGGGACAGATTTTCAAGTTGCGTGAATCTACGTCAGCAGTCGCGAAAGGGTTAATTAAGATATTATATTTTCATAGAAATTATAAAATAAATCGTACAGTTCCAAAGAGTTCAACTGACCAAAAACTAGTAAGTGCGATTAAAATTGTTTAATATTTACTTCATGAATCCTTACAATAATTTATCCGAAAAGATTTTGTTTATACGTTGTTATATAGATATATATATCTTTATTATTTCATTTCGTATATTATGTTACACCTACGAAAGAAAATTTAAGCTTTACTGGTGATCAGTACAGCCATAATATACACTTTAAAAATATTGCACTCTTTTCAAAGAGTACTGTATAGACTAATCGCAAGTGTAATGTATTTAAATAGACCTAAAATTATCTAAAAAAGTATTGAAGTGTATACAAATCTAAAAAATTCAATTCAGGATAACTAAGACACAGTAAAAGAGGCAACGTTCTATTAATTTTTATAATTATTTTTTTCCTGAAAGATTTCCGGTGTGAAACATTAAAATTTTGTCTATGTCTTATAGGACCTTAATTTTATTTTTCTACATTTACTGATAACCCCCTAACACATTTTTGATTATAACTCTATAAATACTAAAGATAAAGTATACAAACAGTATACTTTTCCGCACTGCCAGACTCTCAGAAATTCGAAAATGAAGTCAAAATTGGGTGTTGCTATTGAAAAAATCAAAGTTGGCGCTCATTTCAATATGTAGATGACCCCTAATTCAAACTTTGACGACATATTCAGAAAGTGCTTTTAATTTTCTGTTGAATTATGTCTATTAGATGTTCCTGCGTGAATTAATAACGAAATTACAGCGGGTGTTGCGTTTTTTTTTTCCCCGACTGTACATCCTATGATGTGATCCGTGTTGCGAAATTTAGGGGCCATAATAATCAATAATAATCAATAATCACCAATAGATTTGAGGACTGGTATTTGATATATGCAATAGACGAACAATAGTTCAAATGGTTAGGTAACCGTTACAATTAAAAGTTAGGGGAGGATACTGATTTAAAAAATCCGTAAATTTAGCAAAGCGTTATATGGGTGACCATCAGGAGTGAAAGAGTTCTGTTATTTGATAGAGCTCTTCCACCGGAATTTTTTAACAATAATTTATATTCTATTTAATCGAAAGATATTAATGTATAAATACACTGATTTTTTCTAAATAAAAATAGTGGTGCCGAACACGCTGACCACTTTCACCCCTGATGACTGTGTCAAAGTACGCTATCTTCCACAAAAGCAGCTGCTCGATACATGTACTGTAGTCATATATGGGCTCTTTATCATAGTTATATGATTTGAAAGAGTTTTTAAGAGCGTCTCGGTAATCATTAATTGTAATTTTCTTATATTTATGTTGAGTTGAAAATTTTATCGTGATGAAGAATTAAAAATAATATTTAAGGTTTTGAATTAGAAAATTAATATTTTTCTTTCATTAGTTTATACAGAACTTTGAATTGTGAAACTTTGATTTAACTGATAAAGTGGGAATGATATAAAATTGCATCACGAAAACATTTATCACATCTTTTTTAAATTTATATCAGTTAGATATCTACATTGCTTCTTAATTTTATGACTCAATTATGACTTTTACCACACTCGGTCAATACTTAATTTCATATGGTAACTTGACAGGTGACTCTCGATCAACATTCGGTTTGAAGCGATAATTTAAGCGATAATGATGTTTATTTATAGTGGTTCGTGCATTACCGCTTCATGAATATATTTAATAATACATGAGTAAAATAATTGCTAGTCTTTGATCCTTCCAGGATGATCTCAACGATAACGTGGTGGATGTATTACCACGTTCGTGATCTCATATTTTTGTGTTTTTGAATGTTTGTGGACGTCGTTCTTTCAAATTATATTATTTCGTAACAAGGTTTTCCGTATTCGTATTCATATTACTAAAGGATATAAATTACAATTACACTCTTTCTAACCAACAAACATTTATCCATAGTTCGTTGATTGTTCGTTAATAAATATTGAATATATTCTTAAGAAATAAAGTCTCATACATATTGCAGCGGTCACGAAAGTATTATGCGCCTCGTTTGGAAAAGGTTAATGCTTAACAAATATACTTCTTTGAAGCATAAAGATACACAAATATTAAAATATAAAAGATTAAACGTTAAATTGTGTGGGAAATCATTCCAATCTATCTCTAAGAAATTCACGGACTTTGCAAGAAAAAAACCCCCATCTTGATTTGTTGTTTTGCCTGACAGCCGACTTAATTTCTAAATAATAATAGTAATTCTATAATTTTCTTCATATATATATATATATATATATATATATATATATAATTCGCAATCAAAATATCTTTATTTTGTGTAACATTGAGGCAAATTGTATAGACATTTTTTATGATAGTATATGTTTGTAAAACTACTTTCGTTAATTATATTTTTAATATTAAAAAGATACAATAAAAATTAACCCTTAAATGCCTGATTATTTTTTAAATCAATTTTAAAATGTTTTATTCTTACCTCTCTTAAGTAAACCTCGGAAAAAATACTTCAAAAAATCCTACTTTGTATTAACTATGTTTTACAGCTTAAAAGAAATTTTTTGTCAATCGGCAAACATGAGGCATTAGAGAGTCATTATTATTCTAATAATATTTTAGAAAGCGAAATTGGGTATGTTGCCGAAAGGCAACACTCGGCATTTATCGATTAAGTTTAGTTTAACAAAAAAAAAGAAAAAAGTCAGCTCACCGATAAAATAAATATACGAAATAAATGACAAAGATTTTAACAGGAAATTATATATTCATTTCCTTTAAAAAATACGAAAAAAGTATTTTTTAAAAAATCTACAGAATTACATTCATGAAAACGTGCATTTAAAAAATATATATATACAGTGAAGTCTCGTACAACGTGGGTGCAAGTTTGCCTCATGAATATTACAATTTTATTTCTTAATACAGAGCTGTCAACCTAATCCGCAAATCGTTAGTACCGCCCCTTATATATTTGCAATGAATTCACCCGTTAGTAGTCGCTATAGACAGCGTCACCTATTAAAAATTGTACACTTTTTATTTAACTGTCACCAATAATTTTAAGAAGTGATGTGACCGACGTTTCTTTGATTTTATTCGCGTTTTATGTATATGAAATGCTACTTCTAAAAATGTTTGGTGGATATTGAATAAAAAAAAATCTGTCAACACTAAAAGATGGGCGGCAAATCGACCAACTAGCGACTACTAACGGGTTAAGAAGGAAAAAACTCTGAGAAATAACTGGTGCAGAAGAAGCGGTACTAACAATTTGCTGGATTAGGTTGGCAGCTTTGTTAACACCACTAATTTTATATCAAAGCACATTCTCTATACGAAAACTAAATCGAGTATATAAACCAATAAATTGGTACTCTAAAAATTTAATGGTGTTAAAAAATAAAGCTCTTTCATTTATTCGTCATCTCTGCCACCGCGTTGTACGAGACTTTACTGTATATTTTTTCTTACTTTATAAAAAAAAAATAATAATTATTAAACTAAATATCTTTAAGAAATATATCCTTTTACGACATTACTTTGCTGAAATCAATTATTCATTATATAAAACAAAACTAATGAACGTATCACTACAATAAGTATAAAATAATTAAAGCAATTTAAAGAGCAATTAAGGGAATCCAAATTAAATATTAACATTAAGATCTAAGCGTAAGTGACTTTTAATAAGGTTAGGAACGATGGTGTTAACTTCGAAAATATTGAACAGGCATTATCTCTTTCGTAATTTGTTGTTGGCACGCATCAACAGCAACAGTTTAGCAGCAAGTTGGCTATCCCTTGGCGAAAAGCTTGGATTTTAGCCAAACTTGTTTGACGGGCATTAGCAGGCTTTTTATTAGCAAAGTATAAGATAAAATCCATGTTAAACTACCTTCATAAGCCGAGGAAATTGACTGTTACAAAGATATGATACGCCGTTACATGTATTAAAGAGACTTTGGAACATAGACGTTTAGCATGATCTACTGAGTAAACTAGGTGATTACTTTTCTTATTAATGAAAGACATTTCTGTAATGGGAATTCGAATGGGAAATTTTAAAATTTAATTAAACAAGATGATTTCCTAAAAGTGGCAAAGAATGCTTTTTATTTTAAACATGCAAATAAATTAATTATTCTTAAATACATTAGAAATTAAATTAGACATTCTGTAGATAAAATAAAATTTTACATTTAGAATAAACTTTCATAGGTGAATTTCACATTTTAAATATGTCATGAATTTAAACGCAATAGCAGTTTTTTTTGTGCCTTTGTTTTTAAAAATAATCTCGAACACATTTATTACCAAACATTTTTATAAGATCTTAGTAAAAAAAATAATGATAATAATAATAATATTTGTTTCACTTCAAAACTTTCAAATTAAAAAATAAAATTAAAATTAAAATTAAATAAAACATAAAATTAATAAAACGAAAAAATAAAAGAAAAGAAAGAAAGAAAGAGCGAAAGAAGAGGGGGGGGGGGGAATGCTCCTTCCTTATTTAAAACTGTCCATATGGTGACAGAATAATTAACGTTTAGTTCCTTAAATTAACGTTTGGTTAACGTTGGTTAACGTTTAACCTTTAGTTCCCAGGTGTCGGATTTCGATCTTGGTTCAAATTCGAAATCCACTTTAAGCCGTAATCCTGAAATGCCAACATTTTAGTTTATTCCGTAGCACTGTTAGTATCCGCCGTTTTTTCACACACTTTATCTGTAATGAAAATTTCTCCAATGACTAATTGCGAATAATAATAATATTTGTTTCACTTCAAAACTTTCAAATAAAAAAAAATTAAATAAAATAAAAAATAAAATAAAAAATAAAATTAATAAAACGAAAAAATAAAATAAAAGAAAGAAAGAAAAAAGGGGGGGAAATGCTCCTTCCTTATTTAAAACTGTCCATATGGTAACAGAATAGTTAACGTTTAGTTCCTTTAATTAACGTGTGGTTAACGTTGGTTAACGTTTAACCTTTAGTTCCCAGGTGTCGGATTTCGATCTTGGTTCAAATTCGAAATCCACTTTAAGCCGTAATCCTGAAATGCCAACATTTTAGTTTATTCCGTAGCACTGTTAGTATCCGCCGTTTTTTCACACACTTTATTTGTAATGAAAATTTCTCCAATGACTAATTGCGAATAATAGTAATATTTGTTTCACTTCAAAACTTTCAAATAAAAATAAATAAAATAAAAATAAAAATAAAATAAAAAATAAAATTAATAAAACGAAAAAATAAAATAAAATAAAGAAAGAAAGAAGGGGGGAAAATGCTCCTTCCTTATTTAAAACTGTCCATATGGTGACAGAATAGTTAACGTTTAGTTCCTTTAATTAACGTTTGGTTAACGTTGGTTAACGTTTAACCTTTAGTTCCCAGGTGTCGGATTTCGATCTTGGTTCAAATTCGAAATCCACTTTAAGCCGTAATCTTGAAATGCCAACATTTTAATTTATTCCGTAGCACTGTTAGTATCCGCCGTTTTTTCACACACTTTATTTGTAATGAAAGTTTCTCTAATAACTAATTGCAATGAAATAAATAAATAAATAAAGTTCCGTTCAAAAAAAGGGGGTGGGGTGGGAAGATAGGGCGGGTACTATCAGTGCTCCGGAATAAATAAAAATGTCGGCATGTCTGAGTAGGCCATTATTTTAAATAACACACAAAATTAAGGCTTCATGTTGCATACAATTTAGAAAAAAATGTAAAATAGTATATTAAGGCTTATAAAAGCAATTAAAAAAATTTTCAGCATTTTTATCAGTCCAAATTTACTGAAAAAAAATGTTCTTGCATTACAGTTGAACTATGAAAGAAATTCAGAGTACCATAAAGTGTTTCTGCAAATTAAAAATATGAAAAATCATAAAAGCAAAATTATATTAATGAAAGAAAGTGTACACATATTTATTATGCGTGACAAAATTAATTCAAATTTAAAAAGAAAATATATTTATACACGTAAGAGACATTTAGGTGTTTAACATAAAGTATATATAAATCTTTCTTCGCCTAAATGCGTGTTTAAACATTTTTTCCACCCGGAGTTCCTCTCAAGTTTTTTCTCAGAATAAATTTATTCAAAAAAGAAAACCAGACTTTTACATAAAACTGATTTTAACTTTAAAAGTGGAACAAACTTACATCCCTTGAGTTTCACCTTAACGATAAACCTAAATACTTCACTTTTATGATGACATGATAGAGACCCGTACTGCATCTTCCTTCTGAAATCTCGTAATTTCTATTCAGCCCCGTGCCTGGTGGGGGTGGAGAACTAAGTTATCGAAGCATTGAACGACCTGTCAGCGTACAAACACATAACGACCTAGTGCTAGTCCTGCAGTGCATACATAGGACCACATTATTAGGTCTCTTTTCCAAAAGGCTTGGAATATAAAGTGAAGTATTTCGCAGGTCAGTAAACGACACACTCTCTTGTTTAACGATAGCATCTTGATTCTCAAAGTATGGATTTGGCTAGTTTTAGTATGGAGTATGGAATGAAATGTCGTGAATGGATATTTTGATGAATATCGACTGTTAAGGCCGTTTTGAAGTAAAATAAAATATCTTAAAAGATGGTGATAAAAAGTGGGGTTTATATGGATTACGTTCCAAAAATAGTTTAAATTATGTAGCAATGTTCAGTTTACTCGAAAAATTTATCATTCATAAAAATTATAAGAAAAGCAGGAAAATATAATTTTCTTTTTCTTAAGTATTACTTGCGAAAAAAAACGTATCAAGTTGCAATATTTTATATCACTGTAAAATATTGATCAAAATATGTTAGATATTCAGTTTGAACAAATCAGAAATTTGTTTTTGAAAAACATTTTTATCTAAAACTTCAATGAAAGGAGACAGTATGCATTTTCTTGTCTTTTTATTTAATTCCAAAATCCATCCAAAACATCCAAAACATAATAATGAATATCTTTATAATCAACATAATGAAATTTCGATATATTTAAAATATATATATATATGTTTTCTAAAAGGAAAATTGATTAGACACATTCTTATCTTTAATTTCAGCATTTTTTTGGGGGGTAATTATTTTATATTTCAATATAGCTTAATGATTAGTAATCGAGATTAGTGTTAACGAATTTTATGGAAATTAATTTCGCGCTTAAACTATGTATATTCTACATAATGTAGTTGTTATTTAAATTAGTTTTACTTATTACTCAATAAAAAAAAAGTTTAATTGAATAGTCTATTATTTATTTTCTACATTTAAAGCACAATATGATGTAATTGATAGAAAGGATGAAATTAATATCCTTTACGGATATATCTACTTCGTTATTAAAGATAAAATATATACATATTATTTCTTAATAGAACTGTACATCACGCAGTTTTCTATAAATTTATCATTGTTTAAATTTGTTTTTAATGGTCAAACGTTACTCAATTTAGAAAATACATAATGATGTAAACTTCGATGAATGTAAACTATATTAGTAAACTATAATGATGTGTAGATGTTGTACTCCTTGCCATTTATTTCAGGACACTTTCAAAGTAGTGAAATTTCCGCCTTATTTTTTTTTTTTTTTTTTTTTTTTTTTTTTTGCTACCACTATTTTCATACAATAATCCTATTTAATTTCAACACATTAAAATGAAAGTACGACAGAGATTTCTGAATGAAAATAGTGGTATAAAAAGAAAAAGCAGAAATTCTTGATCCTGAATCTGTCTTTAAAAGAGGGTGGCGATATGACCGCTGTAAATATTAAAACAATGTTCGTAAAATCTCAATAATAGTTCTTATTTTAAATCGTATTATCATAGCTTAGAAAATTTTCATTTTTTAAATTAGGTTTTTTAACACGACTTTTTAATATTAATAAATAATACTACTTCGACTTTGAACGCTGTAGAGCAGAAGCACCTTTGACTAATGTCACGCACCTTCTTCTGCAGAAGGATGTTTGCTAACAAAGTAGAAGGTCCTGATGTAAATTGTATTGCTAAATGGATGGGGGGGGGGGCGTATAAAGAGAGCATAAAAAGGTTAGGGATAGTAAGCAAATTTTAGTATTTTTTAAGGGCAAGTTTTTAAATTTTTATTTTCAGTTTTATTGGAATCACACACAGACTCATAATTGCCAAGCAATTATGCACTTTCTGTATTTAGCACTTTATCGGTCGAAGACTGTTTGCCTTGAAAAATATACCTTTCTGGGCGGAGGCTAAACTGTATACTAGACTTTTTTTTGTTGTTGTTGTTGTTGTTGTTGTTGTTACAGTAAAACGAAAGGGACAAAGACAGGACAATACAATTAAAGATGTTATTTTTCAGTGATTAAATATCTTTAAAATTACTATTGGAAATTTCTGGTTACAACTCATCCAAAAAAGACGGAATTGCTGACAAGTATACAAGGCTCGTACAGTCCATATTTTTCAGAACCAGTAAAATTTTATAACAATTTTTGTCTTAAAGTAAGCGTATTATTCTAAGTAAAATTTAATAATGTGAATATTGTGGTGGAAAAACCTTTACAAAAGGGCGTGTCCTTGCGAATCTTGTTATAGATGAGTTTACACGGCTCATTAGTTGCATAATTTATTAACGAGATTTATTAAATCTTTTATTGTTACGGAGAAAACAAACAATGATAATTACAGTGAAGTTATACAATGCAATAAGGACTTAAACATTTTAAACTACTAAAAACCAGACAAACATCATAGCTATTTTTCAAATTTATTTTTAAAAATCATATATTAAAAAGAATGATTTATCGATAAGCATTCAAATTATTTCCTTTAAGAAGCTTTTATGGAATTATTGAATTTAAGTTATACTCGTAGTAAATATGCCAACATTTTTAATTATCCCGGAGAATTACAAGTATTTTTAACGCCTCTATTTTTAAAAGGTATGTATTTCTAATTCCTTATTATAGAAAAAACTCAAAAAAAAAAAAAAAAAAAAAAAACTCAAGAAAAAAAAAGTTGTATAAATACTGCGAAGGTACAAACAATACTTCGGAATAAATTAGAAATAGTGATATATCTTTATTTGAAATTGTTTTAATAAAACTTTAAACTTAATTAATAACACAGCTCTACAAAATAAACTATTAGCAATTTTTGTTTATATAATTTGAGCGGATACATACGTGTTTTGGTGTACTGAAACTGAAAATGAGGCCGTTTCTCTATCATGTATAAATTTTTGCCAATACAGGGTATCTACCGGCACAATTTCATCGTTTTCGGTAGTTTTTGGTATGTTTCCATGATCAGTCATAATTAATCATGGAAACCAGAGTTCCCAATTTTTATAATTTATTCATGGGCATTTTTAGCCCCGCCTCTTTTTCATACCGGAAATTTTTAAAAATGATTTTATTCTTATTTAATCGTTGTCACAGATTAAAGAGAAATAATCTACAAAATTTCTGGTGCGAAAAGAAGGCGGGGCTAAAAATACTCATGAATAAATTATAAAAGTTGGGATCTCTGATGGAAACATACTATAGAAGCATAGTCTCCTAAACTAGGATGCCTGTCGCGTGGCTCGGAAACTTGGCAACAGTTCAAGCAGTAGACAGCGCCCCCTGGTACAGATTGCACGACTTTTTTGTTCAACTGTCAAGAATAATTGTAAAAAGTGATATATGATATATATAATCGACGTTTCTCCGATTCTATTCATCATTTATGAATATCAAATACCACTTTTAAAACTTTTTGGTGGCTGTTGAATAAAAAAGTCGCACAATCTGTACCAGGGGGCATTGTCTACCGCTTGAACTGTTGCCAAGTTTCCGATCTACGCGACAGGCATCTAGTTTAGGAGGCTATGATAAAAGCATGCCAGGTAACATTTATATTTTATTCCGAAGTACTGTTAGACCCTCCTTCCTTTTTACACCAGTATATTTTAAAAGCATTTTCATTTTTATTTTGTCGTGAGTACATATTGGAGAAAATTCCTCTAAAATCGTACTGGTGTGAAAAGAGGACGGGGCTAACAGTACTCCGGAATAAGTTATAAATGTTACCAGATATGTAAAAGCTATTATATAATTCTTATAATAGTTATTATATAAAAGTTATTATATATTATAAAGTTATTATATAGTTATTATATAATCAGAGTCAGGGAAGAAATTGTTTAGATAGACCCTGTATTGATAAAAATCTCTACGGGATAGAGATAAACTAGCTTCAGTTTCTATTTCAGCACACCAATAAAACCTAAAGCTCAGCCAAAATCAATAAATCAAAATTTTAGATGTAGACCTGTGTAATTCTTTGCTGCCAAACTTCCCCTTTCATCTGAAAAAAATATACCAGTTTTAAAACATAAATATCAAGATAATAAATCGCAATAAATTGATATCAAAGGTTTGTGTTATAAAGTAGTGGTAATAAGCCTTATTTATAAAATGTAAGTATTGTCTATTATTTAATATGTATATTATCCTTGTTAGAATATTTTCTTTTTAAAAAATCTCAAAATCAATTGATTTCGAATATCTTGAAACGTGGAAGCCACCATGCCCAATTTCAATCTTCAACCATTGCATAATAACATAGGAAAATGACAGGGTGAGGAAGACAGAAATTGAACTGTATGCCAGAAGGGGAAAAATCAACATAAAGAAGTTACTCAACAATACCATACTGTACCTGCAAATTATGTTAATTTTGTCCATAATAGTGTTATGCCTCGCATTTTTTTTCCCACCAGTATATTTTTAGAGTAATAGACTTTTTTTTTTAATCATGAGAAAATATTCCTGAATATAACTTTACAAATTTACTGTTGAGTAAAAATGTAGTGGCCTAACGCTATTACGGATAAATTAGCATAATTGGCAGGTCCACCATACTTGCCAGCCTTCTAATTAATATTCCGTAAAAACGGTTAATGAACGCCTTTTTTTTTACACTAGTCTTTTTCTTAAATTATTATTTTTTTCTTATACAATCTTAATTACTTATAAATGAAGTCACTCTAAAAATAAAGTTGTGTGGAAAAAGAAGTGGACATTAATATATATATATATATTAAGAAATATATGTGTTGTAACATTTTAAGTTGTCCCATAAATCATTTAAAAATACTTTTAGACTGATTTATTTTAATAAATCTTTATTATGTGGCCACTTTGAAACTAAATTGTTATAAAATTAATTAATTTTTAAGTGCGCTATAAACATTCTAAGTGCCATTTTGTTACCATAATAAATTGTAATGCCATCTTTGGGAGCTATTTGGAAGAATACTTTTTAAAAACAGTTAGTATATCTTTCTCTAAAGTTTTCCATCCCTTCAGCCTAACTGTAAAATGGATCAGTTCCCTAAAATCTGCCATAAAATGGATGGTTAGGCGTTTAATCTACCGTTTAATGACCCGGTTATAACGAAGGTTTTCTTTTTGCTGAACTGTGGTGGCATTGCTAATAAACGATCAATTTCCTCCGAGCTAATCAGCCTGATCTTTGTTTTAAACTACTGCTCTAAAAGTGTAAAGCTTAAAAAAGAATTTTTCCTACGAGTTGTTTGAATAAAAAAACGATAGCATTAGTTTCAATTTCAAATCAATATGCTTTTAATCTAACAAGTGTTTATAAAATAAAATTACGTACACTTTTAGAAAATAATGTATTAAACATACTTTTTTTTTTTTTTTTTGCTTATCTTGGAGTAATTCTAAATCAACTAATAAACGACCAATTTTTGCGTACAAATCATCTTGATAATTTTTATGCAACTGTTCAAATAATAGTAATTATATTAATAATTATATTTATTTCACAAACAAATTGCTAGAATTAAAACAAGCCAACAAGCTTATAGGTATCCAAATTAATGTGATATTTATCTACCAAGTACTTTTTATTCACTAAGAATTTTATCATAGCATATAATTATTTTAGATTATGATGCTTTTTTAGGCTTTCAGGGACCGTACAATGTAAGAGCCGAAATGGTCGTCATGTAAATATATATCAGAATCTGCTGAAGTATCACGCAGGGATTTGAATGGAAAATCGTCTATTACTGATTTTTTCCTATACTTATGACATTTGCATTGCATTTATGTAAATTTTCTTTATAAAAAAATTGTTATCTTTATCCCAAATATGAAAAATTCAGGAACCATATGCTTAACTATACTAATTATTGTTATGGCATCATAATCTTCTGTTCCTGTAATTATAAGAAAAGAAATCACGCAAGAAAATACACTTTGAGGCTAGAAAATTATACATATAGGAAGAACTGAACTATAAGGATGAAAGTTTGCATGTAAACATAGTGTGGTCAGCGTAAATCAGCATTGTGGAGGTATGTAACGTGCTCATAAACAGCGACGGGGATGTAATTTAAAAGTGCTCGTGCACTCAGTACGGAACATTTAAAACTAGATAGGTTACACGACTAGATTACACGACATTGACACATAAAATGCCTTACAGTCATACCCGAACAATTTATTACATGTTTGGCAGGGAGAGTTATTGCATCATACTTCAATTGATCAAATAGACAGACTGAACGCTGTGTTGGAAAAATTGATTTGACACTTGGCTGGTGTTTAAAGTAGTGATTCAATGAATCTAAAATAAGCTTTCGCAGTGGGTTAGGACGTCAATACGCCGTCATTGCAAAATAGGGTTGCGCAGTCGGGAGAATAGTTACGTCCACGTTAATGGCACTATCAATAATTAGACGAGAATTACAAACTCGTAGGAATACCGTGTTTACAAGGGATAACAATCGAAGTGTTAGTAGAATTTTGGTTAAGGAATCAACGATACCTCCCTTTCTCTCTTCTTACCATATTCACTGTCTTCCAGATTAGTGCCTCTCCAAATTGAAATTTCTCTCTCTCTCTCAAAAAAAAAGGGGGGGCGGGTTACTTAAATTTTAAATTTAATTTAGTTTGTGGTAATATAGCATGTACCGTTAGTAGTAGCTAGTTGGTCGATTTGCCGCCCATCCTTCAGTTTTCCCAGACTATTTTATTCAATAGCCACCAAAAAATTTTAGCAGTGGCATTTGGTATACATAAAACGTGAATAAAATCGATTTAACGTCGATCACATCACTTCTTAAAATTATTGGTGACAGTTAAATAAAAAGTTCGCAATCTGTAATAGGTGGCGCTGTCGATAGCGACTACTAACGGGTTAATTAAAAATTTGAATAAAACTTCTTTTCGTGTGTGTGTATGTGTGTGGAATTGAAATTAATTTCATTATATCAGTTGACGATTTTTGCTGGGGATAAACTTAAATAGCTTAAAACATTTGGCTAATAAATTATGCAAATAAAATTTTTCAAATGTTTCGCATGGCGAGTTAAAAATTATTTAGTAAACAATCGTATTTCATAAGATATTTATTTTTTTTATTTCAGTATGATATTCTAATATGTAATTTGTACGTCAAGTTTTCTAAAAATGTCCTTGGATCGGATTGAATACTTTATAATTAAAAAATGGGACCCAATAAACACATCGGTATCAGAAACCTTATTTTGGGAAATCCCCATGAGTCAGGTTTCCCAAATTCGCCTTTTTTTTTTTTTTTTTTTTTTTTGAGCAGTCTGACATTTTTTGTTATTTTTTTTTCATGGCAAATAAAGTTATATCAGATAAAAAGTGTTTGCACGGTCCCAAAATATGATATTTTATACAGTGCAACAGAAGTATCAAATAGCTGTTATCAGATAGGCACAAGAACAAGACACCTGACAGTTTTACGAAATACCCAACTAATATATGGAATACAAGATATCATTTAGATATCAGAGATAAGATTGTTTTTTAAGGTTTAAAAACAAAAATATTACCGCTATTTATCGGTATTCTCGCTCTGTTTTGTTCACTTATACAGCTAAATATGTACCGTAATTTCTGGTAGATACCCTGCAGGTTATATAATCCAGTTTCGCACCAGAAATTTCAATTGATAAATAAATTTATATATGTACGAGCTCTTCCTTCGAAAAAGTAGAGATTTCTCTATTAAATAAAATTTCTGGTGGAGAAATGGCACATCTTACCTGCGGGTTATCTACCAGAAATTACGGTATTTATAAATAAACTTAGTTGTATGCTAAGAAACTGTTAACTTGCAGTAGTGAAAAATAATCTAATTTTATACAGGTAGTTTTAAGCAAGAAAGATAAATGCACCCCTTCATTTGTACGTGAGGAGGGAAGGGGGGGGGGGGGGTCCTGCAATTTATAAGTACATGTAACGAAATCAGATAATAAATGATAATCATAAGATACAAGTGAAGTCAATTTGACGCCATTTTTATATTATTTGCGTGTCGGTAACGTAGGAACTCACATACATTTTTATCGATTACGTATCGAAACTATCATTGACGCTCAAAGTTATGTCGCGTATCTAGTACCAAACATGGAAAATGGCATCGAAAACACAACCCCTGTGTTGGACGAATGATGTCTTTTGTTACCAATATGTAACTTCTGTGTTCGTTAGGATTTTTTTTTTTTTTTTCAAGGAAACTTTACATTTCTCTGTATATAAGTGGCATTTGGATATAAGTGAATGAAGACAATAAACAGAAGCTTCATACTACGCATTCCACGAATTATGTTTTACAGCAGGGACGTATCCAGAGGGGGGGCTCTGGGGGCTCGAGCCCCCCCCGAAATTGTCTGAGACAATTTTTTTCATGTTCTACTAACCAGAAAAAAATTTGTAAAAAAAGTGAATTTTTTCTCGACAATATCTTATTTTTTGTTGTTGTTGTTAGTTTGTTTGCTTGTGAAACCTTATTTATTAGCAATTTTCTGTCTTGTTAAGTCCAAATTACCGAAATGCATATTAGCTCTTTGTAAAAAACACTTAAAATTGATCTTTATGGTACTTATTGTTGAACACTGTAATGTGTCTCCTTTCTTTTAAACACTTCTCTTGTCAGAAATAGCGTTTTAATTCCATGTGAGACAAAAGATTCGTCATTAACAGAGATCACAGTTGCATATGGAACTTCTAGTTTTGTTAGTTATGCACGTAGTATACCTTCCATAGAGTATAAACTTTAACAATAGAAAGCAGCCAATATAAAGTCTACTTTACAGAAAGACATGTGGTGAAAGATTGTACTATTTTATCCTACTTAAAGCAAAAATGCCAGTAATAACATCATAGAGTATAGCATTCAGTATTCATATTTGCAGCGAGGCAGATTTTCAAACAAATGTCCAGATTCTCAAACCAGACTGGGCTTTGACTGGACCAGACTCTAGAGGGTATATGCAATCAACAGGTTCTGTCAAAGAAATTCCGTATCAATTTTCCTTGTTTTCCAAAAGGAAACCGAAGTGTTAAACCCACTTGCGGAAAAAGTCACCATATGTGGCTACTACATTTACAAAACATGGAGGACACAACAGATTTTACTTGCACCAGATACCATTAATCTACATGACAGTCTTTGGATGGCTCCAGCATCGATCGCTCAATCTTTAAATTACGAGCTCGACTCCTTATTAACCGGACTACCGTGAGTCCAGTTTTTGGGGATTTTCTCCGTTTGTCACAGATTAAAGAACTCTCTAGCAGAGACTTGTGCATTTTAAAAGACTAGTTCCATCAGTTTTAGGCCCAAGGCACTTTTTAGAATTATTATTATAATTAAATCTTTTTTTGCCATTTCAGATTTTAGGAATTCCATTGTTTGCCGCCATGCGGCGTTGTAACCGATCTTATTTATAGCGCATAACCATTTTACTATGCCTAGATACGAATTTTAAGGCTATAACTTATATTTGTTTTAATGTTACGGTGATTTATGGCGGGGGGGGGGGAGGACAAACTTTAATGCACTCGCTCTTGGTGTACATATATATGTGCGGATACACGACCAACATCTGAGTGAAAGTTGGGCCCCCTCCGAAATTTTTTTCTGGATACGGCCTTGTTTTACAGGGTAGAAACAAAGCTTTTTTTCCCCTTCAATTTGTTACTAGGTCACTTTTTGACTTCGGAACAAAACCTTCGAGGAAATATATCGAGCATAACACAATCATTACACCGTTGAAGATCTAAGAAGATACATCTAATAATTCTTAAGATATTCGACATAGAAATTAAAATTCTAAAGTGTCTTAATACTTTTATTTATACAGTGTACGTTTTATAGAAATAGCCGGATACATCACATACTTCACGATCTATGAAAATTTATACTTCTGTTTATGAGCATGGAATCACACCTGACTTGACATAATATGATTATTATGTAAATCTAGGATAATTTACAGGTGTAAATTTTTAATTATATTCAATTATTTCCAAAACGAGAATCCAAATTTATAAAAAATACGTTCCAACTATACGTTCTAAAATTTATCAAATGCGTGTATCATATGCGTGTCACATACAAAAAATGCATTCTACTTTAAAAGAATGCATTTAAAAAGTATATCTTGAGTCCACATAGATTAAATTGTATTTAAAATAATTTCCTCTTTGACATTTATTGCAACACTTAGCGTAAAAGAATTCTTTTTTATTAAAGTATTTTAACTATATACATTTGAGTAAAATTTAGGTTTTGTTAAACTATTCATGACAAAACGTGAATAAAAGTTTTAATTATATGTAATTAAAGTATTTTTATCATATATCTATTTTAAAATTCTACAAATGGTAGTTTGTAAAATCAGAAATATGAATATGGTTAAACTCATAAAAATAAAACTATATGCAATCAGCATTATTAAAAGTTAAAATTATCTAAGCAATCATTAAAACTATAATTATAATCTTCATATTATTTTGACATGATCTCTTTTTTTATTTTATGTAGGTTTTACGTAAATATGTATGTAATTATGTACGTATGTTTTATCTTTCTTGAATGTTTTTTGTAAAACTTTTCAGCGTAATAATATCTAAAAATTATTTATCTTTTACATATGCATAAATAATACTTTCCCACAAAGTGAAAAAAGTAAGAATAAACAAAAGTATAACGTGTCAGAGAATCAGAGTTTTGTCTAAAATATACAAGAGTACAATTATAGTTTTTATTATTGTAATTCACAAGTTTCCCTTTTTGTGATTACTTTCTGTAACATAAGATTGAGTATTTAAAAAAAATAATAAAATGTATAAGTAATGTTTAAAAATCCATTTTTTGGATATATTTCAATTGACACAATCATCACCATTTTTTTTTTCTTTACAAATTGCACGTTCTATTCCAATAAACATTTCTTATTTTTCTTCTATTCTTATGATAATTGGAATTGTGCAATATTATTAGAATGAAATTTCGTTTATTAAATACAAATGACTGTTGTTAAAGGGCGTAACACTGGGTAATCGATTGTTCTTCTAGGAAATGTTCCATTCTGTTCTCTAAATGTCACTATCAGCTTCAAATTACAATGTCTGGAGTTTTATAATTTCATAACAAATTACAGAAATATAATTACTGAAAAATGTAAAAATAGCGAAAGAGAAAAAATAAAAAAAGTTGAAAGTTTCAGCACCTTTTCAGCTTCAAAAATAATCATTTCCTAGACTACCCATGAGTAAAATTTTCCCCGGTACTTAATTCTTTTTACGAGTGCATTTGACAGAAACATGGCCACCAGATGAAAAATAAAAATAAAAAATATAAAGAAATTTTAAAACTAAAGATGGCAACAACAAAAAAGAAAGAAAGAAATATAAGAAGCAGAGTGTTTTATTATTTTTATGATCTATATTTCTTTTTTTCTGTTTTTCAAAAATAAAAATAAATAAAAATAATTCTGACATTTTTATAGAGTAATGCTCAGCAATTTTGATTGGGCTTAATGGCTATAGACATTTAGAATAAACATTTTATTAAAAAATGTCCCAGGTGTAATAATACGAGTAACAATAAAAATACATTTTAAGTTTATCTCTGTTTTATATGCTTTAAGATGATAGGGGAAAATGGCTGTTATTAAAAATGTTATTTTCCTTGCATTATGACAAGAATTTAAAGCACCAAAATAAAGTGGAACTTTATTACTGTTTATATTTTATGAACGACTTTATATATATATATATATAAGTCGTACAAACAAATATTTAATTTATTTAATGCGTAAAAATAATAGGATAAATGTTGTTTCATTAATTTCTGAAGTAAAACAAATATGCATATATGATTTTTTTAAATTTTGCTTCTCTTGAAGGAACTAGACTAGTTTTAGTTTTAGCAATTATCTAAAATACATCTGAAAATGATAAATAAGATAGCTATTGTGCAATTTTCATACTCAAAATGTCTGTTTTTTATTACTTATTACCATTCACATAAATGTTTTATAATTTTAGGAATTACAGTATAACTGAAAATTTGTTTGTGAAATTAGTATATTGTTGTTGTTGTTGTTGTTGTTGTTGCTTATCCTCCTTGTCTGACTCCGTCAGACAAGATCCACGAGTTCGTTGACAGTTAGGAAGTCAAAGACCAGAAGAGGATTGATAAAAAGATCCTCCTTAGAGAGTCCCATGCATTCCAAAAGGTGCTCAGGAAAAGCCTGATGATTTTGGCTTTTGGTGCAGGTGGCGAAGGTTTTCCTGCCCTCGTTGAAAGTGAGGCACTTGATGTGACCGCTAGCGAGTCTTGACAGTACAGTTCGGGTACGTCTGTCACACGGGAGGTCATGGGACAAACCCGGTTTTTATGCCCTTGTACCAATTATGGGTGAGGGGAGTTTTCCACTCCTCCGAGATTTTTGAACCGGATAACCGGAATTACAGTATATTGTAACATTAACTTATTAATGACCAATGCCACCAATTAACTTATAAATGATTCATAAGATTTCTCTGCATTTGCGGAAAAAAACTTTCATAAATATATATTTTTACTATTATTTTCCTATATTTTAATATTGGGAATTTTTTAATGTTAGGAAACACCGAGGTTAATTGGCATAGATATTAGAATTTGATATATGTTTATATTATTCAATACTTAAAGAAAATTTAGTGAACGCGAAGAAAATCGTAGCATTTTGGTTACAAAATCACGTATAACCCACCAATTAAATATATATTTAAGCAATCCCCCGAACCCTTTTTCTCAAAACTTGAAACTATGGCAAATAATTTCGAATCCGGAGATAGTCGACATACCCGCAGAAGTGAGTTGTCATAACGGGATATAAATAAGTATACTTAGTCAGAACACCAATTTTCGAAGAAAACGATTTTATTTTATCAAAACTTTTTATTTTAATAATATTTAACCGAAAATTTCTGCTTAAATGTATGAACAAATAATGAATTCTCCAAGAAAAGTAAATTCTGCCTACTATTATAGCAGCTAACAGTTATTCAAATTAAATTAACTCATGCAGAAGTTGGAAGCTCACTTATTTGAAGATATTGGCCCGATTTTTGCACAGTTTTTGCACTGTTTTACATTGGTTGTACAAATTTGAATTATCTTCAAATGACCATCACCATTTTATCCTTTTAATCAGGGAATGTCATTGCCATTAATTTTGTCAATCTTCCAAAGGTACTGGCATGCTTGGTATTTCACTATAACAAAGTCATTTATTTTGTATTCAGGGTGATTAGAATTTTTCTTGGGCTTTCATTGTCACCTGTTGGATCCTTTTAAGATTCTCCGGGGTTCGTGGAAACTGTCGAAAAAAAATCCTTCACCACCATCTCGGTTGGAGACTTTGAAAAAAAGTGAAAGCTTTTCAAAATGCAAAGGATCTTCAGCCTTTGAACTATCATTGAGGAAGGCTATATTATACCATAACTATGTCATAACTATGCCAATTAGCCCCGAACGGGTATTACAAGATGAATAACGCAGAATTCCAAACATCAGCAATAAAATAGTATGATACATGCATGCAACCACAAAAACATTCTTTAGAAAACCGCCGTAAACAGCATCTCAATTTGATCTGCCGATTCACCAGCCCAAAAAATAATTTGAGAGAAAAAACATTACTTATCAGTCAGAAAAAACAGTGAAGGACACATTTTTCCTTTGTGAATCTTTCGAGCAGAATGAAGTTATCGTGGCTTTTACACCTCTATACATACACTTCTCAACTAGCAATATGATGGCGCTTTAGAACCAAAATGGCATGGAATAGAAGCTGCGTGTCAATTAGGCAACAAACATCGGTCTTCTCAAATAAAAGGGTAATTCCTTTGAATGTGTGTCAGTCACACATCCTACTTAAGGACAAAAAATTTTCTGTAAAAGTACGATAAAACTTTTTGTATTGTAACAGTTGTCCTTATGTGTGACTATAGGACTCTAAGCATTCCTAAATAATTTTTTGCACTTTATTATGTTGCCACCACTATTATCAATAAGGAATTTTTCTCGAATGTCTTAATGCTAAAACATTATATAAAAAGTACTTGTCTTAAAGTGATGGTGAATATATCATAAAATAAGCGCAATATTTTAGGAATACTACGAGCACTGTGACTGGCACTATCTTCTGCCATGGCATTAAATATCTCGTACTGGAAATTAAATTTGGTAATATTTTTGCAAGTTTTTGGGAACGATTTAACTTCAAACATGTTAGAAATGAAAAGCTCTCGCAGATATTGATAGATTTTCATATAAATGTTATAAAATAAAATTTTTCGTTTTCAGTTTTTTAGTTCAGATGGACATGTTTTTTTTTTTTTTTTTTTTTTTTTTTTTGTAGTTTTAGTATTTTATATAGTTTTTCTTAACTTTGATAATGTATACGCTTATTAAATTAAGTTAATAAATTTATTATAGTGTTTTTTTAATATAATAATGATAATAATAATAATAATAATCACATTTTCTAATGAACAATTATTATTTTGTTAAAATATATTTTTTGTTTCTCGTTCACCTAATGTAAATGTTAGAGTTTTTTTTAAAAATTAATTTATTTTAAAGTATTAATTGCATGTATAAACTTCAAAGATTCTCAATGCTTTTTATTTATTTTTCTTTATAAATTAATGGTTAATGTTTTTAAAGAAAATGTATTTTTTTTTAAGTTTATTACCAGTCCGTAATTTTAATTATTACCAATATCAGTAAATATAAAAAGAAAATGATCTTCTTTTTTATATAACCTTTAATCTCGCAAGTTTAAATTATACAACAAATAATATCGATTAAGTATGCTATTAATTTTCAACAGAACGTCAATTTTAATTAATATAATAGAAAAAAAGAAAAGCTCAATTTTAATTGTTAAAACTTAATAGATAGTTCCTAAAAAAATTTCGCTATATACATAAATGTTATTTTTTGTACATTAATTTTAATGATAGCATCTGACGACAGTTTTCTTTACTCCTATAACAAGGTATCTACAGCGGTAATTAAAGTTCCAAGCGGCTATAAAAACAGTCCCTAGGTGACTTCCATTGTTTTATCCCAGGGACAGATGCATATATTGGAAGGATTTTTATCGCAGCAGCAACAAAGTACAATCAATAAGATATTACTAAAAGTTCCTCAGGGAAATTCAACGCGGCGCACAATGAAAGATACCAACGAAAAAGAAAAAAAAAGAAGGAAAACTGCGCGGCAAATGAAAAGGATTGGAAAGCAGCGGGAATAAAAATATAATAAAAAAGAAAGGAAGGAAGAAAAAGAAAATAAACAAGGGAAGAAAACATTACAATCACCTTTTGCAGAGATTGCGGATGGGAAAAAATGGCCGAAATAAGTTTTTGTAGCACGTAGAAAACATTCCAAGACCGTTTTTTAGTTATCTTTTCAAAAGAGCACTTTCCTCTGATCACATTTGAATTGCTAATCTAGCTTTTAATTCCGATTTTTCGCTGAAAAAGATGGATGAAATTTTATTAATGGTTCTTTTCTTTTTCTGCTTCCCAACCATTTTTTTTTTTTTTTTTCGTTCGAGTTTGTTTATTGGTTCTGTCTTTTCCAAAACCTGAGGACTTTATAAGCATTTATATTGGCCATCTTCCAATTCGCCACTTTTCGGCGATTTTTTTTTCCAACGCAACATCAACAGCTGTCTGATTAAATCAACTCGTTTGAGGTTAGAATTTGTTATTTTGGCTATCGCCCAGGTGCTGCCCTCCCGCCACAATATCTAACAGAGTTATGCACTTCACACGTATAAGAATAAAGGCGCCTACAACTGAATAAAAATAAAGAAAGACTGTCAGATACTCGGTATGTCGTAAAAATGCAATGACTTTATGGAGAAAAATGTCATCTTGTTTGTTGAAGTTAATAAAAAGAAACAAACGAAAAAAAAAAAAAAAAAAAAAATGCAACAGTTATTTGTTCGTAAAGATACGTTAATCATATTTAGCATATTTCTCCTAGAATGCTGGAGAATTAATTTTACTAAAGATTATTTATATTTTCATGTTCGGGGAATTAACTCTGAAAATGTGTGTGGGATAAATTATTTAAATTATGTTTTAGAGACTTAATTTGCATATAAAATATATTGACTAATGATTTTTTTATATGATAAAATGGAAAAAAGAATTAATTTTATAAGGTATTAATGTATGAATTAATAGTTAAAATTTTTTACTTTAAATAAAGATATAATCATGAGACTAGTTTAACATTATATGATTAACAGAGCAACAATAGCAAATTAACAGGTGAACGGTTTAAAATATCAAAAGTTTATGGAATTACAACTAAATTTAATAACAAAACAACATTTTAGTTTTTATTTATGAGATGTATTAAGTTCTAAATATACTCTCTCAAATGCTGTAAATTATATTAATATATATATTTATTATTACGCGTAATATTTACATTTTCTGTGTTAATAACAACTTCATTGTTTTTAATTAGCATTACCTTAAAATTGAACTTTTTTTATTTCATTAAAATTTTTAATATATGAAATTTTTAGTAAGAACCTATAAGCTATCTGATTATTCAATATTATAATCAACAAATTGTATACATGAATATTGTCTATATATAGCGGTAATATATGAAATGGATTAGCACGTAAAGAGGTATAGAGATGCAGATGCAAGAACTTTAAGTTAAAAAAAAAAACAAAAAAATGTTAAAAAATATGTAATTAAATGGATTCTATGATCTCATCTTCCATTTTCACTCCATCTAATTAGGAGAAAACACCAAAAAGTGTGTACGACAGATTTCTACATTTCAGTTTTTCTATTCTAACCCTTTTCATTAACTAAATTAAGTATAATACACCGAATTTTGTTGCAATTTATAATTTATTCTGTCAATTTGAAAATATTATTAATTTTATTATTGTTATTGTTATTGTTATTGTTATTGTTATTATTATTATTATCTTACTTTTCATTTTATAGAAACAAATCTATTTAATTTTTTGAAATGAATTATCCTTTTTTAGAAATGCTTTATATTTTTAGACATTTTTTCGATTTAATTAATATTTGCGAATATTTTAAGCAGAAGGTTTAGTTAAATTATAAATATTCTTTGTAATCTGATCCTTGTGAAGTAATAGAACAAACTTATACATTAAAATAATATTATTACTTAATTAAAATTCTCTTCTTTTTCCTTACACTTTAAATATAATTTGCACAAATGATTATAATATATCCCAAATTCCGCACTTTTATCTATTTACATATATTTTATATCCTAGATATATTTCCCCTAATCTTTACTATTCATTAATATCTGTGAAAGTTTTAAAGTAACAGAACCGATAGAATGAGCATCGTGATTAAACATGATATAATCGCAACATGATTAAACTTTCCTCTGAGAACTTGTTAAAACCTAAGAGAACATAGCGTAAATTGTTTCACAGAGATAGAGTTTGGACGTGAAATGAAAATCGTTTCGTAGCGTGACTTGATCCAAATTAATGAGGGTTTGAGAGAACAGTCAACAGATTTTCTTGTAACAATGCAATTTGTGAGACTAACTATCCTATACTCGCAAACATTTTTCAGAATTTATGAGACTGGCATTGCATTTAATGACGTTGCTGATGCTGGAGATTTTTATGAAGAAAATTTCATTCATTTCGTTTAAATATTTCCGCAAAAAAAAAAAAAAAATGTAAATTATGTTTATATATATATATATATATATTTTAAATGCAATTTATTTATTTGTTTTAAAAATTCATGTATTTAATTATTTACTTTTTAAAAGCCACAGTTTTTTTTTCTCTTACCCACATGATGTTAAAGAAAATATTGTTGTTGTTGTTATTGTGACTTATCCTCCAACAGTGTGACGAAGACAGACAAGATCTATTAGACCGTTAACCCTAAGAAAATCGAGCACCAGAAGGGGGGGGGGGGAGAGTATAAGTCATCTCTGGAAAGACCCAAAAAGTCCAGGATGTATTCAGCTAAGGCTTGCTGAGCTTGACATTTAGAATAGATGGCAAAGATCCTACTGCCCTCGAAAAGCGAGAGATTCTTTGTGTGACCGCTTGATATTGCAGTTCGAGAGGCTATGTTACAATTGAGAACGAACGAAGAGCCCGGCTCTTTGCCCGCATACCAGTGATGGTGGGGAGGGATCTTCCACTCCTTCGATATTTCAGAATTAACCTCAGATTGACGTTCTGAGTAGGTAAGGGTTGAAGAGCAAGGTGCAGAATGACAACAACCCTCCTTGGCTAAGCGCGCTTGCTCATTACCGTAGATGTCAATGTGGGATGGAATCCACTGCAAATGAACATCATGAAACTCTGAAATAAGTTTAAGTTTAAGAAAGATAGAAATGCTAGTTTTATCTCCAACTGTGATCCAAATGGGAAGGTGTTGAAGAGAGCTGCGACTATCCGAAACGATCCAGAGATCTCCGAAGTCATGCTCATTGAGAAAGCCTCAAGGCCTTGCTCAATTGCAATAAGTTCGCTTTTAAAGACTGATGAGAATTCAGGGTTACGGAGGCAGATGGACAAATTTCAATGTAGATGCCACTACCAGCATGGTCATCCCCTCTACTGCAGTCCGTAAAGATTTTTATGGCGTTATCGGGGATCTTATTTATAATTTCCCGTATTAACTGCCTAATTTGAGCTGGGATCAAGTCTTTTTTAATAACCGGGGTAGAAAAGCTAAAATGGAAATGGACATTGTGAAGTCTTTCTGAGGTACTCAAACCAGATTTTAAGGAGTGGGGCTCAACCTCACCATAAGGCAAATGCAAGAGTTTAACATGACGGAAGGGACTGTGTTTCTTCAGTCGCTAATTACTATGCCAGTTGTTTAGGTATAAAGAGGTTTTATTATGCTGGCCATAGCTAGAAAGTTTGTTAAAATAATTGACCTTTCTTCTAATTTGGAGAGGTTGTAGTCCTGGAGAGGTAATAGGGCCTCATGAAGAACAGTGTCTCTTGAACAGCTACACCTCAGTCCAGTAATTATTCCAGCAGCACTGAGTTGAACTTTCTCCAATTTATCCAAGTTTGTGGCTAATGCACAGCAATAAACAGGAAAACCATACTCCACGATGGGCCTAATAAGTATCATATATGTATATTTCTTAGATTGATTGCATCGGCTCCCCAGACTTTACCCGCAATATATTTAAGAATATTTAATCGTCTTCTACTCTTTGAGACAGTATGTTCTATGTGCTTGTAACTTGTCCATTCAGAATCTAAAGTATGTCCCATATATTTAGGGTTCTTCTCATAAGCAAGATCCTATTTATTTTTAATTTCGGCTGATAATTGCATAATCTTTTATTGGTGGTAAAGAAGGTGACAATGGACTTGACAGGATTGAAACAAAGTTTAAATTCCGAGAAAGTATTGTTTTATGGTCGGTATTAAGTTTTGGCAATATTAACAGGTTTTTAAGGTTCCTTTAATCCAAAAATAATGTTTTTAGCATTTAATCTGTGTGTATGTCTGTTTATTAGTCTATTGTGATTATAACTCCATAACAAATATCACAAAGAAAGTTTAGCTCAGTTTCTACATCGGTATCATATAAGAATGCTATACCAGACTTTACATTGAAATCTTACATATGGTGCATGTATGTATACAGCGACTTCCAAGAGAGTTTAAATACATTACATCTATGAGATAAATTATTCGTAGGTATAGTTTAACTATTTCAAACTATAAGAAAAAAAAATATTAATAATAAAATAAAAAATAAAAAATAATAATAATGCAACGTTTATAATGCGCTTATGCATATAAAAATGTATTTTTGTATGCATAAAGGTATTAGTATAATATGATGTAGTATTGTTAATATAGGGCATGGTAACATATTTTCAACTGTTTTTAATATACGTTCATACACAATCCTTCACGGAACAGTTTACTCCCCACAACGTTTAAAACACAGCGAAGTTCGACACTAATTAAATCGCTGGCACCTCACACAACTCCAGATACATCTCAGGAATCACAGTCGGAGAAAAAAATAAATAACAACACTTGCAATTATTTCGTTATCAATTGTGTCAGACAAATCTAAAAGATATCTTTCAACAAGAAAGTCAATGTACTTTTTGAAAATTACGTGAAATTTTGAATTAGGGATCGTCTACATGTTAAAATGAGCGCCAACTTTGATTTTTTTCAATAACAACACTCAATTTCGACTTAAGGGCCCTCTTCACTAACCGCCGCCGGAAGCCGAACTAATGTTATTCTATGGAAAATATTTCTTTACAAATAACTTATTAGCTAATACATATTTTTAAATTCTGTTTTCACATTCTAAAAATTCCCAGCTGTTAAATTGACTGACCTTTTTTGAAAAAATATTTTTTTAATTTTTTATATTTTATTTTGAAGCTGCAAAATACGAATTTTCAATATGTGAACTTTTTTCATTTTGCAATTTTAAAATAAAATATTAAAAATTAAAAAAATTCATTTTTAAAAAAAGGTCCGTCAATTTTACAGTTGGGAACTTTCTGAATGTTAAAACAGAAATTAAAAATTTGGATTAGTTAATAAGTTATTTGTAAAGAAAATTTCTCCATAGAACAACATTGGCTCGAGCTTCCGGCGACGGTAAGTGAAGAGGGCCGTTAATATTTGAATTTTTGAGAGTCTGGCAGTGTGGAAAAGTATATACTTTGTATGCCTTTCCTTTAGTTTTCATAGAACTATGATCAGAAATGTGTTAGATGTTAACTGTAAATTCAGAAAATTTAAATTAAGGTTACACAATTATAAAAACAAAATTATATTTTTATCACACCGGGAATGTCCTATGGAAATAAAAGTGATGAAAGAAACACAGATATTTGCATAGTATTTTGGTTATCCCGCACATCGTCTTTTAGTATACAGTAGACTTCTCTATAACACGATAAAAGAATCGTGACCAGTAATCCTAACTGGTAAATTTTTTGAAAGACAATCCAGAATTGTGTCAGTTCAAAAATATACATTCACACACATGTATAAATTTATTTGTTTATGTTATTATAATAGTAGATATCCATCGTTCAGGACGTTTCTTTTATTTTCCCCTTTTGTTTTATAAACGCAGATTTATCATCCTGTTGCTGCTGATAGCTCCCTTTCAGAATATATAAATGCAATGAACTAACTCGAAAATGCATTACAACTACAACACTTGTCAAATTCCCATACTTTCTTAATTTTATTTTTTTTAACAATAAACATATGTGCATGTTGCTTTTACGAATTATCATAAATGTCTTTGACAAAAACAATATTTAATTCATTTATGTACGCAGTTCCTTTTTAAATCGTAGTATTTATGCAAGAACTTGTTATCCTTACAATAACAACGATTTCCAGTTTATTTTAAACCTGTCTGATTACAGAATAATGAATGCGGTTAGCACTCAAGATTAATTTCATTAACTTATTTCGCTACGAAAATATACGCATTTCTCCTTTTCTCTGACCATAAATCATACTAATTAGAAGTTATCCAGGCTTAACTCCCAGAAACTAGTTTCCCACCGCTAGCCGAGATTCAAATGAAAGCCAACGCCGACGATAACAACAATTCTTATCAACTTACAGCTAAACTTTCGAAAGAGGCCTAAACTTGTTGCAGCATAAAACTATTGCATACATAATTTTCAGGTCGACAGATAGAAATTGGAAAAGGAAAAGGAAATTCTTTAATTGCGTGATCAGAGGTAAATTAATGGAAATACGCAAGTAAAGAGAACCGTTTCTTTAGCTATGCACTATTTATTAATGAATAATTTCTTACCAGAATAAAATTACATATCTGAATTATATAGTAATTTAGCTCATTCAGGAATTTGCTTTCAGAAAATAATAATGACAAAAAGTAATATGTAAATGACTGTTACGTCTTTTGCCAGTTTATTTAAGATTTATTTATTAATTTCTTCTACATTTATAGATGCAATATTTATATATATTGAATTAGAAAAAATCTAATGCGATCATGATATGAATATAAAACTTTTCATTTATTTCATTTAAAAAATCATACTCTTCTAGCAAGTATATCAGATGTGTAAATATCATAGCGTTCAGATTTGTTCATACCGCTATTTTTTAACAGTAAATAAAGATTTCATAAACGTCAAGTTTGTTCGTTAGTCTGCAATTAAATAAAGAAAAATTTTTACTGGACAAATAGTGTTACAGAAAAAATAAGACCTTTGGAATATAATTTTAACCCTTTGTGCTCGGCATATGAACGGTAAGGCACGCCTTTTGGCGTTTCTTTAAAACTTCACACGTATAGTTTCCTACTCACTACCCTATGGCTACCGAAAAATTGTAATAATTTGTTTTATTTTTCTTCATCATTAAATGAAATAATTCTTTCTGTTAAAATTTTCCGGTAGCCGAAAGGTAGCCTATAGTTATACGTTTTAGAAAAATAATAATTCATTTGCAGAGGAACACCTTAAGGCGTGGCTCGATTTTTTAATATCCTCTCAGAAGGGACATACGAGGGATAAGAGTTAGAAAATGATAAATCGCTTATAATTGTTTTACGATAAATCTGTTAATTACCTAGTTCAAAGCTTTCTATTCATGTATTTATTATTATTATTTATTTAATAAATATAGTATTGAAAAAAAAATAATAAGACAGTAAAAAATTTTACGCAGACAAATTTTATTTCAATTAAATAATTAGAAATATGATATAACGAAAATTACTTCACAACAACTCTTTCACTTCTGTCATATCATTTTCTTGAGTAGTTTATTGCATTGCAAAATTTGAATTTCTTTTTGTCGAAAAAAATCACTTCATGGAGAAATTTTAGTTACTTAAAAGTTATAGAAAACGACGCAAGTATATCAGATGCAACAGCAAACGGATATTCCTATCAACAAAAACTATCAACGAATGTCTAACCAAATTGAAACACCATGGTTTTTTAATACAGCTATCTCATGTGTAATGTTTGGTACACCCCAGAATCAGTGATGTAACATTCATATAAATGTGAGAAGTTGCAGCATAGCAGGGCACCTGTTGTGTAATATGCATCCAAATAGAATTGGTATAATGTTTCACAATAGTTGTTTCGTATATCAGTTTAGTAAAATTTACACTATAGATGCTTCCTATAAATACGGGAATTAGTAGCCTCGCAGCGTCAACTCTCAGCAATGTTGCCAGGTTGGGGACCTTTTTTTGTTCAATAGCCAACACTAAATATTAATCGTCACGGCTGACAAATTAGTCATCTAATATTCATATTAAATAGCACTTCTCAAATTCGTTGGTGGCAATTGAATAAAAAAATCCCCATTCTAGCAACACTGCCTCTTAGCTGGTAAGCCTCTAATTTAATTCATCGTAGTTTTTCACAATAGCCATCTCACATGTTAAGTTTTATGCACTATGCACAATAATAGTGATATATAGCCTTCCCATAAATGAGGGAAAAGAAGCTTTAACCACCAACTACCACGGAAATGTATTAAAATTAAACTAGCATAGTTTTTAATTAAGATCCTTTTAACATTTCATATGTAATGCCTTCCTGTAAATAACTGTAGATTGAAGGATAGTAGTACCAATTGCAGAGCGATGTATTCCAAATACTTATCAACATTTATTTGAGTCAAGGTGCAAACATTTATAAAGTTTCACGAAAATCCGAGCATTTGTTTTATGAAATATACCGTCCAAAATTTGGTAACATATACAGCATACCTGCCAACTCGTACGGTTTTTTAACACCAGTATTTCTTTGCAAAAACAAATTATGATGTTTAATCACTGAAAACTGCTAAAGAACTTATTAAAATTTTCGATTAAGAACTTCTGGTAGCAAAAAACATACAAGTTGGCAGCTATATATACAGAAAGGCTAATTGAAATTCTCTATCTCTATCTGTCTATCTCATAACTCGACACTCGACATAATTTTTAATTCCTCTATATAAAACAAAATATGCGCATAAAAAAATATGGTGCTAATTTTTTTCACAAAATTGATATGATGTACTTTACCTACGGGCTACAGATATTTAGATATAAATAGATAGATAGGTAGATAATTGAAATAGATATAAATATATATAGATATATAAATACATAAAAAAAAGGGGGGGGGGGAAACTAAAGAAAAGTTTTATATCTAATAAAATATTTTTTTTCTTGATATGTGCATGGATTTAATTTTTTCATTCTCAGTTAAACGCAGAGGGTTTTGTACTAAACAGCTAATAGAGTATATATTTAGTCTGTTATAAACAAACTAATATATATACATTTATGCAAATCGATTTTCAAGAAAATTTGTATCTGTATTATAATCACTGCAAAAAAAAAAAAAAAAAAAAAAAGGATAAGTAGATAAAACAAATAAATAATAAAGATTTATCGATTAATAATTAGGATAATTGAATGCACATTAAACTATTAAACAATTGAAAAATATGAAACAAAATTGAACCTTTATTCCAGATTTCGTCAATATATTTATTTTTAAATTTCAAACGGCCGGTTTTTATATCATTATCTAAAAAGACTTTTACCTAAAAATAGAATTCTCGTTTTTAATATAATTTTTTTTATTCTGATGTTTATACATTAAAAATTTTTTTTTTAGTAAAAACGTACGTAAATTATACCTTTAAACTTTTTTTACTTAATTTTTACACTTATTTGCGTAGAGGAATTTAGAGGTTTTTCTGCACCATATAGCAATAGTATAAATGTCCGTATTTTCTTTAAATTTTGTAAAATAAGAAATGCCATAATACATGAAGGTTAATTTTTAGAACATTATTTCGAAAATAATTTCTCAATTATGCAGTAATAAAATAATAAACGTTTGTAAGATTTTTATAAGATTAACCATAGATACCACCATTTTAATTTATTTTGGAGTATTTTGAATCAGGTCTTTATTTCACACCACTTTATAGAAAAACTTTCTCCAATGTATAAATTCCATAAAATAAGAATAAATTACTCTTGAAAAATAAGTGGTATGAAATAAAGTTGGAGCTTAAGATACTCCGGAATAAATTAAAATGTTGAATCAATGGATTAACCATAGCCTCCTAAACTAGATGCCTGTCACATTGCTCGTAAACTTAGCAATAGTTCAAATAGGGACCCTGGATAGAGAGAGACTGGACATTGAACAAATATGGCGGCCATTTGTTCATAAGCCACTCGTAAGAGGTAATTTATTTTTACCAGCGTCTGATACTTTGATACTTTCCTTTTAATTAAAATCTCGATAAAACTTTATTATTTATCTCTAGAAAGGCTTGCAGAGTGTCATTTGAAATTTTGCAGAGCATAATGGTATCATATGTAACAGGCTGAACAAACATGGCGGATGATCTGGCGGGTCAATGTCCAGTCTCTTATCATATAGAGTCTCTAATTTCAAGCGGTAGACAGCGCCATCTGGTACAGATTAAGCGATTTTTTTATTCAACAGCCACCAATAATTTTTAAAAGTGATATATGATATATATAATCGGCGTTTCTTCGATTCTATCCGCCTTTTATATATATCAAATCTCACTTTTAAAAATTATTGGTGGTTGTTCAATAAAAAAGTCGCACAATCAATACCAGGTGGCGCTGTCTATCGCTTGAACTGTTGCCAAGTTTACGAGCAACGCGACAGGTATCTAGTTTAGGAGGCTATGGATTAACCCTTTCTCAGCCCTAATACTTCAAAATTCTCTAAACAGAACATGCCAAATTTAGGGAATTCAACTACCGCCAAAAATTTTTACAAGTGATATTTGATGTATATAATAGGCGAGTGACTTTCGAAGGGATTAGGTAACCATTACAGTTAAAATTTAACGATAGATTAAAAAAAAAAAAAAAACTAAATTTTGTAACTAGTGAAATTAAACAAGACTGGCAAAGGTTTAATTATACGAATTCTAAAATGATGGATCTAGAAAATATGAATTACCACTACACAGCATTTCATTTAATATTCATATTAATGGACATATTTTAAGATTTCACCTGTGATGATATTAATATCGCGTATCTATTATAGTTTGTCGGACAGTATTTGAATATTGCCTAAATACTACCTTTCATCCATTCGATTAACAAAGAACTAAACTAAATCTCTCAATATTAACTAAATTAAGCTATTCAAGTTTTATCATAATATGTGTTTATTACTTTATCGATTTTTGTATAAAAGTGCAATAACTCAGAAGTTTTGTAAATAATGGTAAACAAATCTATCACTGCTTACTGCAATAGTTTTAGAAAATAACATAGTGGTAAAACAATCAGTTACATTTATGAGCTTATCAATACGATAATTCGAATAGATATCAAAATAACACAAGAGAAAAATAATGCACTGAATATGTCTTTACAATGAGATAGATAAGAAAATCGTCTTATCGCGTGATATTTTCAGGCAAATAGAAAATTGAAGGTGAGAGCACCAGCATATTTTTATATAAGGTTATCCATTAAATTGAAAGTTATAAGACGTGTACGATTATCTGAATGTAAGTTGTGATTTATGAATATCTCATAATATTGCATGTGCTGAAAATTCTCAATATTTATCATACTCAAGGTTCTGTGAAATTAATATTTCTCTTACATTTCATTTATATGCGAGTATCTTCTAAATTTTCGGAGAATATTTTTCCACTATGTAATACAGAGAAACATGTTAATGAAATTAAATATGTATTTATTAAAAAAAAGAACTATAATAAATAACTAATTATTTTTCTATATTATCATTTATTTATATCTAATACTTATTTCTAAATCACAAACTTTAATATCATTTCATCGTAACAAACATCCCATTTATAGTAAGCTAAGACAACTATTTTGCTTATAATTACGTTAAAAACTAGCTGCATAATTAAAGTTTTTTTTTTTCCCTGTAATACGTACAAGTATCAAAAAAGTACATTGAACATTAAATTGTGAACATTTTTTTAAATGGCTTTAGAAAAAGTAAATAATTATTATCAATGCAATATCGAGGATTCTAAAATATTAAGTTAGTTTTTCGGAAAAAAGAAAAAAAATGTAAGTTTAGAAATTAATATTAATTTTCAGATTTGCCAAAATTCCTAATTTGTTCTAAAGCATTGTTAGTACACGCCTTTTTTTTCAGATCACTTTTTTTTTTTTAATGTTTTTCTTTTTCTTTAATCATATTGGTGAAATGTATTGCACCTAAAAGTGGTTGTAAAAATAGGCGGGTACTAACAAAGCTCCAGGACCAATTAGAAATGTTGTCATATCTGTATTACGTATTTTTTACGATTTCTGAACTTTTTTTTTTTCTTTTTTTTGTGATTTAAGTAGATAGTTATTAAAATGTTATGTTGGCTTCCGTACATAGTTGTGAGACTTTATTTGAGTCATCATTAACTTTTATAGAAATTACTTAGCAATGCTATTTAGCGACAAAATTTAAGAACTTTTTGGTGTATTTTAATTTCCTTACTACTTTATCAGGGGTCACAATGTTCCTTTTTTCACCCCTTTAGCGTTTTATTTATTTATTTATTTATTTATTTATTTATTAATACTATAAAATTAAAACCTCTAAGAAAATACTGGTTGCAATATAATAAAATAAAATTAAAATTATAATGACATAGCGCCCCTGCTTTATCAACTCCTTATTTCCCAAAACTTTTATATTTAATTATATCTAATTTTCTTTTAATTATTGAAACTCATAAGTTGTAGTGAAGAATACTGAGGGATTTAACGAAACAAAAGAAAGACAAAAACAAATAATGTATTAAACAACAACGTCCGTTTGTTTTGTTTCCGTTATTTTCTTATATCATATTGACCTAACCTTTTTCTACGAATTAAAATGTGGATAATAATTTATTTAATTCATAATTAAAAATCATATTCACTTTTTATGTTTCTGTACTTATAACAATTTTTAAATACATGCAGTAAAATTATATATTTACCTAATATATATATATATATATATAATAAACATTCCTGAAGAGTAATCTGATGAAATAAAATCTGTATGCATATTTAAGGGAAAAAAATCAGTGCAAAATTCTTATTGATATTAGCACAAAACCTTATTTTATATAAATTCTTTCCTATATTTAATCAACAGGGGGCATTAAGCTCTAATTCCTAACACAACGTAAAAGTAATTATCTTTGAAATCTCTGTTTTGTTATGTTTTGTTTCAGAATCTGACAAGCTATTTTATTTAAAACATTATTCATATCTCGCCAAGAACAAAAAAAAAAAATAATAATAATAATAATAATAATAATAATTGCATGTCGTAAATTAAATGATACTCAAATGTTTAGAAACAGACAGCATTTGAGTTTTTTTTTTTTTTTTTTTTTCCTACTTTAACTGAATACAAAAAATTATTTTATAAATCCAAATATATTTTTTTTGTAAATTAAAATTATATTAATAAACGATATAAGTATACGATATGTATAATATTTTATCTTTTTTCTGCTTGAAAAATAAAAACACGGTTCCCAGAATAGTTTTCTAATTTATATAATATTCTAATAATTCGAAATCATAAGATTTACTAATATATATAGTTTTCTCACAATTGTCAGGGCCGCTTAATTCTTATTTTTTCACAATTACGTTTTAAGTTTATATTTTATGATACCTCTGTTCATTGTAAAATAAGCAGACATTCTGTTTGGCATAATTTCTTTTCAATATTATGATTCAATACCATTCCACGAAGCTCAGGTACAAATTCTTTATCTCTTCAAATGAACGAAACTGTCTTCCAATTCAAAAATGAAAAGTTTTTTTAATTTATTCCGAAGTACACTTCGCCTCGTCTTTAATTCACACCACTTAATTTATAAAATAATTTTCTTTAATATATAACTATGATAAAATAAGGATAAAGCATTCTTATAAAAAGTGGTAGAAAAAAAGGCGGGGCTAAAAATACTCCAGAATACATTAACACATTGTCGTTGGGGGTATTTTTCTATTTTGAACAGAAAGCTCGCCGTTCTTTTAGAAATTTATATTATTTATTAAAACGATTTTGCGTATTCATCATTAAATCCCCGAAGGCAGTGGGGACCCGTTGTGAGTTTTTACCCGATCAGAAATGATTTTTCTTAGAATGCACAAATGGTCAGAGAAGGAATACGCGCACGCAGCGCTTGTATCCCTTAACCCTTTCAGGGGCGGTGGTTTATATTTTAACCACCTACAAGCTGAAAAAATTCATCCCGGAAATTTTTTAGCAAAAACTTACGTTTCTAACATACATAGCAGAAAAGGCCTGTTTTTCTAACCTTAAAATCTAAAATTTCTTTTAGTTTAATTTAGTTCATGAATTCCGGTGGCAGTATAATTTAAATGATCTGAATTGTCTTGCGCCGCAAAGGGTTAACATGTGCGCGCGCAGCGGACCGGGACTGCGTGCCGAAGGCACTGGAGACCCGGTGCGACTTTTTACTTGATCAGAAATTATTATTATTTTTTTAATTTCTTTCCTTAAGACTAAAAGTTACTGTTAGTGATTCATTAATTATAGTGAATTATTTGAAAATATTGACCTGCTAGTTCTTAGTAATTGATTCTGTAAATATCACTGGCATATATATACAGCACATAGATTCTCAACCTAATCCACATATATAGTATTACCCGCCCCTTATTCCACGCCAGTCTTTTTTTAGAGTGTATGAAAAAAAGTGTGGTACTAACAATCATCCGGATTAGGTTGACAGCTCTGATACCAGCACCATATAAAGTGTTAAACCTCCTAAACTAGATGAATTCCGCATGGCCTGCAAACTTGGCAACAGTTCACGTGGCAGATAGCGCCACCTCGTACAGATTTATTGACTTTTTTATTCAAAAGCCACCGAAAATTTTTAAAAGTGGGATTGGATATACCTAAAAGGCGAATAGAAACGAAGAAATGCCGGTTATATATATATTATATATCACTTCTTAAAATTATTGGTAACAGTTGAATAAAAAAGTCTCTGTACCAGATAGCACTGTCTACCGCTTGAACTGTTGCCAAGTTTCCGAGCCACACGGAAGGCATCTAGTTTAGGAGGCTATGGTTAATCACGAACACTTTTTTTTTTAAGTAAAGTATCTTTTAGAGGAACGTCGGAAGACGAGGCTCATTTTTGATAAAAAAAACATATTTTTACATGACCTATAAGTAAATTATTAAAATGATTTTAAGTATTGATGATTAAATTATTCAAATTTCGTTCTTAGTAACTCATTTTGTAAATGTCATTGGCATATATATACATCAGCAGCCTGTAAAATGTTAAACACGAATACATAAAAATGTTTTTTTTTTTAAATACAGAATTTTTTAGAGGAGTGCCTGAAAATGGGGCTCGTTTCACATGAAAAAGGTAATTTTACGTAAACCACAAAAATGGCAAAAACTTTATGCAATGTATTTCGATTCTTGAACAGCAAGTACAACTTAAACTACATTAGCCTTTTCAATCCACCTAATTTTAATTCTTATCTTCAAAACTCGTTCTGGAAATATTTGTATACAAAATTAGGAAGAAAATTTTATTTTTTTGTTCTTTTAGACTTTTTGTAAATTTTAGTGGAAAATTTATTTTAAATAAATAAAATTTTCTTGCTCCTCAAAAAGTAAAATTATATATAAATATTAACTCAAAATTAACAGTTCTTGTGCACAGATTTATAAAGAAAACATAAATATTTTGTCTTAAATTTTAACATATTTAAAATTTTGTAATAAGAAACTGATTTTCGTTAGTCATTTAACAGAACATGTAATATTTAATGGAACATACATTCAAAAAATGCATATTCCAACATATCGCTTTGATATTTTACACTATTCAATTTGCCGTATTTTCTTTAAATAAATAAATAAACTGTAAATTTAATAAATTACATTAAGCATAATTGATGAGCTCCAAATTTAATCTTTAGCATATACTTAAAAGCACAGAGCCGTTTCCTACTTTAAAGCTTGAACATTTATTTAAATCTTAACAGCAAAAAATCTTGATTCCCTATTGGTTATTTATTGAAATACATACTATCTATAAAAGGAAAAAGAAAAACAATGCATATTCTAACATATTTTGTTGATGCAAAACAGAATGTGATATTTCTTGAACAGCGAAGATTTGAAAGTGGAGATATAGATCAGTAATCTTATTATTTTATGTTTATTTTATTTTATTTTTTATTTTTTCTATTTTGTTTGAATCAAAGGAATAATAAAGTTTGTATAGAATCAGATTTTAGGATTTGAAAAGACTGAGTATTCCCTTTTCTCAAGCATTTTTTATTTTTTATTTTTTTTTTTATTTTTTTTTTTTAGTTTGTTATTTATATATTTATGTATATATGAAACACCATATTGTATTAAGTAATAAATTTCTATAGAAATACCATGTTTATATCACTAATTATACAGCCACAGTAATTTTAAGCATTTTCTTTATAAAGAAATTTATAATAGAAATATCGTTTTTATATAGACCTGCCAACTATGCTTGTTTATCCGTAATGGTAGTAAGCTCCGCCTTTTCTTCACACCAGAATAGTTGTAGAGTAATATTCAAGAATATGTTCTCATAATTAAATAAATAGACTATTGCTCTACAATTATTCTGGTATGAGAAAAAGGCGGGGCTTAATGCCATTACGCATAAACTAGCATAGTTACCAGGTCTATTTATATATGATACTGAGCACGGAAACAGTTGCAATAATCAAAATAATATTTTCTTATCTAATAATTTTATATAGAAATAATGTGTTTATATAGCGTTTCTTAGTGAATAATGATATACTGGGTGTCCCACAATTCTGCAGACAGTAAAAAAAAAAAAATAAATAATAAAAAAAAAAAAAATCGTGAAAAATGAAGGGATTGGTATAATTGATAGCGATTTGACAAAAAAGTTTTCGTCGTAAAAGCGGAAAGGGGGGGGGGGATTGGTTACTAAAAAAGAAAATGAATGGTAAAAAATTTCGTCCATAGAGGGCGCTGTATGTGAGCAAATCACGCATTTTCATGAAAACTATATTTATTTCCATGCAAATGCATATATATTTACAAGATTGTATGTGCCTGCCAACACCACAAATAACAGTTTGCAAACGAGTTAAATTACTGTAAAATGCAGCTTCAGTCGGCGATTCTTAGCAATGGTAAAAAATCTTCACCAATAACGCTTTATTCACTTATCAGTATCGCACTTAAAATTTTATGTATGTATGAGTAGAAGGGAAAATAAGAACTGAGTTGCTTATCGTAAATTCATAAAATTACTGGATCCTGATTTGTATATTTCTTGTTAAGCGCCTGTGCAGCGCCCTCCCTATGATGAAAATTTTATTTATTTTATTTATTTTATTTTTTTACCACGAAAATTCCCCTTCACGAGAATAACTTTTTCGCAAACTGCGTTTAACTCTACCAATACCTTCATTTTTTATGAATTTTTAAAAAGTCTACAGATTTATGGAAACCGAGTAAATACAATAAGTATAGTCATATTTCCTTGGTTAATAAATCGCTATGGAAATACCGCGTTTATATGTTATTTCTTAATGAGTAATGATAATCATGCAATAATTATAGCACTAACTCTGCTCTGAAAAAAAAAAAAAAAAAAAATCGATATCTGTTACCATTCTTGCAGATTTTCATGTAAAATGACCTCCTGAATCCGAATCTGGCCACCATTTTGCTCCCTCGCCCACGTGTTAAAGACCACCACACAGTATCACCACCGTCCGGAACACCATAAAGTTCATTCTCTTATCGCAAAACGTGTGCTAAAGGTAGATAACGACTGACGACTAATATGATAAGAGCAATGACCTTTAACACGCGTCAAAGCAGGAGATTTTACTGTTCATGTTTTACTGCCCAAAACATTTAACGTGGAAGTTATTGAAAGCAAACGCCGTACAGTGAATCAGTCAAACTTTCTTGAGAGGGCTTTGAGACCTTTACTCCACTCAGCAACATTTTGAAATAAAAAATCACTGTATAAGTTTTATTATTCGGGGTGTTTTGGTAAGAAAATGGCAAACTGGAAGCTAGAACATGTAAAAAATAAGAGGAACATTGCGAAAAAAAAAAAAAAAAAAAAAAATGTTTTCAGTGCACAAATACCCTTAAATATCCTCCTTACTTAACGGTTAAAATAATCATCGTTCCTCTCAAAATCAAACTGGTGGGTATATCAAACAATTATCAAACAATGATAAAAATGGAGGAGGGGCGTATCAAGAAAACGGTGGTGATGGGGCGAGATGGGGGCCAGATTCGGATTCAGGATGTCATTTTACATACGAATATGCTAAAATAATGTCGGGGGCAATTTTCATGCCGAGTAGTGTAATTTCTTAAGTGATAAATTTCATTTGCAAAATCATGTTTATATGGTATTTCTTCGTAAATAATGATACAGTCACAATAATTTTATTATTATAATCTACTGCACAACATCCTGCCAACATCTTCATTAATATTCCATAGTATTGTTAGCCATATATTATAGAATACTTAATTAGAATTAAATAGAACGGATACATAAAAAAAAATCATAAGAAATTACATTCGATAAATTCATTTTATTGAAAATAGTCAACATCATTGATTAACAGAATGGGGAGAGTGATTTGAGTTACATATTATTAAGAAAATTTAATATATTATATAATCACATTTTTAAAGGACAAAATATATGATATTATGATGTTATATTAAGTACTGAATTCTTTCTTTCTATGTATTTTATATATTACATTATTAGTAAATTTTATATTTGTTATTATGGATAGTAGGGTTCCCAATAGTCATATCTTTGGGCACCCTGAATCTTTAATATATATATATATATTAATATTTTTTCACGACTAATTAAGGCTAGTCGTAAAAAATATTTAAAGAAAATGTTCTTCGAAATTTCTGGTGCCCAAAAATGTAACGAGTGGGAACCCTGGGATAGTGTTTGGTTCATGAAAACGAATAATTAATAAATTGTGTAAATTTAACTATAGCTATTTTTATACAATGATGATAATTAGCATAATATATCTTGCATGAAAAAGAGTTTTTCAGAAACACAAAACTTATTTGATTTTTACAGAGAAATGTAATCTAAAACTAATAAGGAGAATAACACCATTGCGTGTTGCTTTTCAATTAGTATGACCGGAAACAAAAAGTTTTGTTCGATTATGGTCTGCATACAGCTATTTGATAAGCAAGATATATTTGACTATATATTTAATCCGGCTGTGATATTCATAAATAACAAAGCTTTTGAAATGTGGACAGTTATTAATTATGGCATGTTATCTTCATGCTTTATTGAGCGAATAAGAAATTTCTTGTAAAATTTAGAAGCTTAAAAAATATTTCTTGTATTCCGTAAAATGTGGATACTTAATTATAATTAGGCATAGTTAATTTAATTTTTGTTACATTTAAAAATTCATTTATTTATTTATTTTTTTTTTTTTTTTTTTTTTTTTTTACACAATTGCCACCTTTTTAGTTTATTCCACAGTATTGTTAGTACTCGCCTTTTTTTTATTTTTTTTCATACAACTTTTTAGAAGCGTAATTTCTCTCTTATTTAAGCATAATTATTTATTTTAGAAAAATGTTGTGTGAAAAATCACCTAAAGTACGACTAAATTAAAAAGTTGTCAGCTTCGTTTTTATTTCTTATATAATCTTATTTCTCCATTTACTTCAATTTTGATAATTTTTTAAATGTATAAATAATTAAAATGGCGTGACCATATCATACTTACCAACATTTTAATTTATTCCGGAGGATATTTAGCTTCGCCTTTATTTCGCACCACTTTATTTATAGACCATTTTTCTCCATTATATAACTGCGATAAAATAAGAAAAAATTACTCTAACAATAAAAGTGGTGTGAAGTATATGAGAGGCTAAAAATGTTCCGGAATATATTAAAATGGTGGCAACAAGTATGTCAGTAAAATTTCAGAACATTCCGTGTTTCACAGCTGCCAGTTGCATGCTGGTATTTTTTTTCACTTTTTTAAATAACAGCTAACTGCTACAATAGCTTATAAAAATTTCTTTTAAAAACATGTCTTTTTATTTGAATAATTATAATATATATATATATATATATTTAAATGCAAATGTATTATAAAGGTAATCCAATATGGTAATTTAATTTATGTACACCTTAATATAATGTGTATTTTTTCAATTTAGACCAACGAAATATTTTTCTAAAAGGAATATAATAGATAGAATCTGACGTAATATTCAGTTTATAAAGAATAATAATATCTTATGTCTTTGAATTTTACTAATACCCATCGATTACCATATAAATACCGAATAAAAACCAAAAAATAGTGATTCTCACGCTTCTCTAAATTGTATATGTCTTCATCTTGACTAGCCATCAATTGTTCATTTTAGGATGTGGTACTAATGTTTACTAAAATTTAAGTCCTGCTAAAATCCAATCTGCAAAAGTTCAAGCCAGTAAACTGAGTTTATTACGTAAAACACAATACACATTAATAAGGAAAATCCAAACTATAAATACATACTTGACAACATACTAATAAATATACCGTAGTATTGTTAGCCCCGCCTTCTTTTTCACACCAGTATCTTTTTAGAGTATTTGTCTTTTTACTTAATCGTAATTGAATTGGAGAATATTACTCTAAAAATTTACTGGTGTGGAAAACAGGGCGGGACTAACAACACTATGGAATATTAATTAGGATGTTGGCAAGTACATACGTGCCAACCATCTCATTAATAACCGTACAATTGTTTATGCCCCCTGAAAAAAAGCCCCTTTTCTCACGCCACTATATTTTTAGAGTAATTCTCTCTGAATGTTGTTACGATTAAATAAGACTAAAATTACTTAAAAAAATTATTGGTGTAAAAAAAAAGGCGGGTACTAAAAATTATACGGTTCATAATGAGATGGTTGGCAAGTATGCAAGTATGTAAATAGAACGATACTGATTGTGTAATTTATTATAAATACGTTAGATTTCATAATATATTTTAATAGACGTATGATATATGTGTATATGTCTTGAATGTTCGTGATTTTTCAGACAACTATAACTATTTCACATTTCTTTGACAGTTATTCTATTGAAAATAGCGGTTTATTTTCATATTTTAATAAGAAATGTAATTTGAAACAAGAAGGAAAACAATACCTTTGCGTGTTCATTCTAAATTAGTGCAAGGAAGTGAAAATTTGGACTAGCAAAAATTTCAATTCAAATACGGTCATCAATTAGATTAGATTCTTTACTTTAATAATGAGAGAAATATTTGACTATTTTCTTTAATGTAGATTTACAATATTTCTAAAACAAGAATAATAATTAATTATTGCACGATTTCAATTTTATTCATTTTGCCTGGCATTATAAAATATCATTTTCATACGTAAAAATTAGAACAATTTTAATATGTAATTTTGTTTTCTTAAGGTATGCTAGTTAGAATACTCTTTAATTATATTAATGAATTATAATTTATATTTCAAAAAGAACTTCTGAAACAAATTTCAAAATTCCTTTTAAATAACTTTGTAGTAATACAGAGAATGATTTCAAAATTTCAATTACTCTTAAAAAATATTTTCCAATAGCCCAAGAATATATTTTGTAAATGTTAATTTTATTTTACATGCTCGTTTAAAAACTTGAGAAAATTATAATCATGCAGTTTCAGTAATTTCTTCATACAAATTCTGGTGTAAGTGAGTATGTAAATAGGACATATCATGTGAGTTACACAAGGCGTAGCAATTTTTGTGTTCTACTACAATTTTCATACAGAAATTTTCATCGTATTTTTACAGTAGATTTTTTTCTTGATTATGATTGTGATTTTTGTTTAAAGGAAGTGGTATACTTGTAAAAAATAAAAAATAAAATAAAATAAAATAAAATAAAAATAAAATAAAATAACGAGTAATATATACAAAGCTGCCAAAATCCTAATTAGTAATCCGGTGGATTGTTAACAGCCGCTTTTTATTTTTATTTTTTCCACACTAGTCTTTTTTAGAATATTTTTCTGTTATTTCAACGTAAATACATTTGAAGAGAATTACTATAAAAAATAAATGGTGTGGAAATTGGGGCGGGTACTAACAGTATCCCTAATCAGGTTGGCAGATCTTTATATACTATATATATATATATAGAGAGAGAGAGAGAGAGAAGCTCTCACAGTTTTCGAATTCATTGGCCAGTGTGTGTATAATCAAATTTAAAATCAAGAAGGTTTTCTACTCTATGCATACTTGTGAAAGGTTTGAATTTTTGAATCATATTAGTTAGCACTTTTTTAAATACAAGAATGTCTTCCTCCCCCTAAGATTAACCTTTTGTCGGTCCTATTTAATATCACTCCTCTGGTCAGATTTTAAGGAATTCCAATTTAGGTACTTTTTTAATCAATATCAACTACTAAATTTTAACTGCAACGATTCCCTAATCACTCTGAAGTTTATCTGTACATTTTATATAATGAACATCATACTCCGAAATTATTGGTGACAGTCGAATAATTTAGACCCAAAATTTGACGACACTGTTTTGAGTGTTTTACCATAGCCTCCTTAACTAGATGCCTGTCGTGTAGCTCGGACGCATAGCAACAGTTGAAGCGGTAGACAGCGCCACATGGTACAGAATGCACGATTTTTTTATTTAACTGCTACCAGTAACTTTAAGAAGTGATATATGATTTACATAATCGACGTTTCTTCGACCCAATTTGCTTTTTATATATATGATATCCCTCTTTTGAAAACTTTTGGTGGCTGTTGAATAAAAAAGTCGCGAAATCTGCACCAGGTGGTGCTGTCTACCGTTTCAACTGTTGCCAAGTTTTCGAGCAACACGACAGGCATCTAGTTTAGGAGGCTATTGTTTTACGGTGTTAGGGTCGCAAAGTGCTAAATAAAGGGCTTTTGAAAATTTCTGGAATGAAGTCTCCAGCCAAAATTGGGAGATTTGGTAACTATATCTATAAAATTTTATTGTGTATTAACGCTAAATTATTTCAACGAACCTTAAATTTTTTTTTTTCGGGAAATTTCTTTTTACGCGTTATCACTAATTGGATTTTATTTACAGTAAATATACAAGAAAATGAATAAGTTTTATAGTTAAAATGTATAATTACGTTATTTTTTAATGACAAAAGACTTTCACGGATAAAACACAATGACGTACATGTTGTTACATTTTAAATGAAATATTTAACTTATAAATTATAAAACATGTATTCATCTATTTAATATATTTTATTATTAATAAAATATAAATTGGTTTTTTTCATTAATATATTTAAACATATTTTTTAATAATTTTAAAATGTTGCCTGAAACAAATAAAATTACATTGACAAGTCAATTTGAGAAATAAAGGCTTTTAAAATTTGAAAGTCTTCAATTAAAATATAAAGAAGATATGATCGTATACTTTTATTAAATTAAAAGAATTTTCTTTGTCGTTGTATCTTAACGTGATCAAAAATTAACAGAAGTTGTTTCAAAAATAATTTAGAGAAAATTTAATTTGTTTGAAATAAAATTTTGATTGACAGGTCCTAAATCATTTTTCATTACGGATTTAATCAGCGTATTATTTTTTCTATATAATTAAGGAAAATAATTTAAAAAACTCAGTTTTTAGAAGTTTTTAGAAGTTTTTTTTTTTTTTTTTAACTACTTTATAAAGCAATGTTACATTTTTAAAAGAGGGAAATTCAGATAAACGTTTTCTTGTTACAATGAACTCTACATGCATTGTAAGTTTAAGCTATTATTATTATTATTATTATTATTATATTTTAACCCTTTGCCGTCTCTAGTACTCTAAAGAAGCTCTATAAACAGTGTTTCCAAATTTATAAACTCTTTTATTCAACTGTCACCAATACCAATAATTTTGAGAAGTGATATTTGATACACATAATGTACGACTAACCTTCCGCACACATGGGAATTTTATTTATTTATTTTAACTCAATAACTGATGGATGGCCAGGGATAATTTGAAGAATAATTTAGGCTTTTTACGACAGACATTTGTGGGATTATCTTTTCTAGGCACAGCCACATTTTTGGATACTACTATTTTTATAAAGTAATCTATGTATTATTTCATAGCTGCCAAGTTTTTTAACTTTTTCCAGAATGTTGTTAGCCCCGCCCTTGTTTTCCACCAAGATCTTTTTAGAGTAATGTTTTTCATGTTTAATCGCAGTTAAATAATTAAAAAAAAAAATTCTACAAATATTACGGTGTGAAAAAAGGGTGGGCCTAGCATCATTCCGGAATAAATTAAAAAACTTGGCAGCTATGTATTATTTAATAAAAGATAACTACTGCAGACGATTATTAATTTTTTCTATTTAAAAAAAGGTGGTATTCTAAAAAGTGAGCCACCCTTTGGCTTAAAGCCCCAACGATACAAAGAGATATAAACTTGGGAAGACAGCCCAAATGTCCCTAGTCTGAATTCTGACTCGATCTATTTTCTTTCTTTTTTTTTTTTTTTTTTTTTAATAATAATAATAATAAACACTAGTAGTATAAATACCTAAAATATTATCTTATTTAATCTTTTACAGGTCCTATTTAATTTCCCTCCTCCGGTCGGTATCGCCAAATGTAAGGACTTTTTAATTCAAAATCCACCGTTAAATTTTAACCGTAACGGTTGCCTAATCACTTCGAAGTTTATTCGTCCATTATGTATATCAAATATCACTCCTGAAAATTATTGGTGATATACGTATATATAGCAGAGCTGCCAACATTTTTAACTTTTAAATCAGAATTGACACCAATATTTTTAAATGGAATATGTTATATATATTTTTGACGATTAATATTTCCAAAAACAAATATAAAGTTTTTCCGGTTTGAAGTCTCCCTTGAAAAACGGGAGACTTGGCATCTATGATATAGTTTTACCCATAGTTAAAGGTTAAGTTTGGTGAAATTTGATAAAAAGGATGAGTATGCATGGTGGTCACAGACTACATTTCCCCCCTGATTCTTCTACCAATATTTTTCTTTCGGAATTTGTAATGGTATGTTTGCATCATTAATTAAGTACAAATTATCATATGAATATTCTGGTAGAAGAATCAGGGGAAAAAGGCAGGTCTTTAACCACCCTGGTCTGTTGTATAATTTGGAAATTGCTTGAACTAGAAATTTGATACTTCGTTAACCATTCGCTTTATTCAGTTTCTTTCGTTTGCGCCTCTTTCAGTTATTAAAGGTGGTAGGAGACTCCCGTACAAAAATAGTAAGATAGCGATTGAGAAGTTTTGTAAATATACGATACAAACATGTCATGTAGCAGTATAATATTGCAATAATAATCTTATAATAATGCATTTTGTTGTATATTTAAATTACGCACGGGTAAAACAAAGAAATGCAGGACATTTTAGATAGATTTTAAATAAAATTGCAAATTATTTTCTTCAAAATAAATAAATAAATGGATAAATAATAATAATAATACCAAATGCAATTTTGCATAACTGAATTGCAAATTATTTTAATAATTAAAATAATTAATATTGGATATTGAATATTGTTATTATATTAATTAATTATTTTTTAATTAATATTTAAGAATTAATATTTTCTATTCCTATTTTAATATATATATATATATATATATATAAAACTTATAAAAAGAAAAATCTATAAATTTCTATTGAACTAAATATATCCATCATGAAAGTATAAATTTAGCACTATAGTCTTAATTGACTTAGTGAAATTTGATCGAATAGTCTACATGAATCATTTTCCAATCAATAATCTACTTATTTTTAAAAATATACTAATTTTCTTTTTACTAAACTAAAATCATTAAATTATTTTCTAGAGGTTCAGCTAAAATATTTATACTACGACATATTAAGTGCAAAAAATATTCTATGAAATATTAACATTTAAAAAAAAAAAGTTACTATCTGATATAATTTAAAGTGATAAAATAGTATTTAATTAAAGTTTCTTTGGATTAATGTATTAAATAAATATATGAAATGTTGATTGACTAAATCCATTTTCAACATACATTTAAAATGAATTCGATGCAATGTAATTAAATTTAATCCCCATATTCTAAAAGTTCCTTCGAAAACGAAGAAACTTTTGCTCAGGAATGTTAGCTAGGTTTATATTGAATCTTGCAGAAACATTTACAGAAAATAATGAAATAAGTCCATTTTCTCTTGAACACTCATATTTCCATGTCTGTGTGGGATTTTTGCCGAAGTTCTCTACTTCAGACTCATATGTTAGTTGGAGTTTATTTTAACGAACTCACGAATTTATGAAGTGAACTTTCTTAAGCTTTAATTGAAAATATTTTCAAATATTAATTAAGGTATTTTTATAAGATTTATACGAAAAAAAAAAAAAAACACTTTTGTGTGTGTGTGGAAAGTATAATATAATTTTATTGTGTTTTCAAAGTTTTTATCTTACCATCACTCAAGAATTTTTGTTGTGGGATGTTATGAAATTTATTGAATTTGATGAAATATTTATTTAATGTGTCGAAGTATGTTTATTTTATCTTGCTTATTTTATAGTCCAGGGATGGAACACGGGCGCAGAATTCATACCGGAATCCGTTTAAGAAATTTCTCTACCTATAATATCGTTGATTTGAGAAGTAGAAAATTTTCTTACATTGATAGTGGTATGAATTCTGCGCCCGTGTTCCATCCCTGATAGTCTTATAGAAATAATTTACAAATATTTTTTTGTGTGAGTTTCTTCTATTTATTTTTGTTAACTACTTCAAATTTGCGTAAACGTTTATCCTAACGGAATAGAAGAAAATTTTAGAATGAACATTGCTAATGAAGAAAATGAATCTTCCTGTTTCAAAAAAAAAAAAAATAATAATAATAATAATAATTTTATCATTTCTTTCTTTCTTTCTCAAATAAGAAAGACGAAACAATTTTTTGTTTATATACTACCTAGATGTATTTCCTCGTTAAAAATACTTGCTTCTCTGAATTTATATTTTTAAATTTATGGGGTTTTACATCGCAATAGTGCTGCGTAATGAGCAATTGGCGACGGTCTGGCACTCACCCTTAGAGGAGGTTCGGAGACATGCCATCACAATTTGATCCTATAAGGAGAGGAGGTCTTCCCCGCTTCGTTAACCCACAGAGGTATAATTTTGATGGGCACATGGTGGACATTGCGCCCACGACATATTTTACATGCACCAGCCACCATTAGTGTACACGACGGTCTTTGGCCGCCTTGAGTACCAAACTCGCAATCTTTCAATTACGAGCCCAGCGCTCTACCAACTGGGCTACCGCGGGCCTTAAATTTATGAATGTATTGCTCAAAGATGTTTTTTTACAATAATATAATATTAACAAATTATTAATAAATTTTACATGCCTTTTTTTCTCTTATTTTACAGGTAAGCTTTAAAAGATTTTTGAAGATTTTTTATAATTCATGCATTCATCAAAACAGGGTAAGCAAATTTACAATGACTGAAATAAATATAAACGTATTTAAATAACTAAACAACATATTGTTATATGGAAATTTATTTTTCCGACTGAGTGAAAATAATGCCTGGACCGAGAGTCGAACCCCAGATCTTTGACTTACAAGGTGAAGGCTCTACCAATTGAGCTATCCAGGCCGACAACTGGTGGACATTACTCACTCAGACAATTATTTTCCCTCAGTCGGAAAAATAAATTTCCATAAAAATTTGATTTCCAATCAGTTGATTGTGTGATTTTAATATAAATCATATTGTTATAGTTGCCAACTTAGCACCTTTTGGCTACTAGAAAATTTGTAATATATGTATATATATATATATATATATATATATATATATATATATATATATATATTAAAAGGTGCTAATGTAAAATAATATATATATATATGTATATATATGTATATATATGTATATATATATATATGTATATATATGTATATATATATTATTTTACTTTATCAAGGAAAACCATTACAGCCAGGGAAGAAACACGGGCGCAGAATTCATACCGGTATTAGTTTAAGAAATTTCTCTAACTGTAATATTGTTGAATAAATTAGTTGAAAATTTTCTTGCGTTGATTAGTGGTATGAATTGTGCGCCCGTGTACCATCGCTGTATAGTTCATTGATTAAATAAAATGGATATTTCTGTTAATTTTTTCCGGTAACCAAAACGTGCTAAGTTGGCAACTATGCATATTGTGGTAGAATAAAATATGGCAGAGTTCCAACTTTTATCATTTATTCCAGAGCATCATTAGTCCCTCCTTTATTTTGCACCACTCTATTTATTGAATAATTTTCTGAAATTAATGACTAAGATAAAATACACTGTTTAAAAGGCAGGGCTTATAATGCTCCGGAATGAATTATAAATGTTAACAAATCTGCTATGTAGTGTTCCCATTTTTTATAATTTATTCACAACATTATTATCCCCGCCTTGTTTTCACACCAGAAGTTTAGTAGATTATTTCTCTTTAATATGTGACAACGATTAAATAAGAAGAAAATAATTTTTCAAAATTTCCGGTATGAAAAAGAGGCGGGGCAAAAAATGATTGTGAATAAATTATAAAAAATGGGAACGCTGCTGCTATGTTTATTGTGATAAATAAATTATTAATAGATATTTTTCATTGAACATTTATCAGTATATCACACTTACTAACCTAACCCGGAAGATTGTTTGTCCCGCCCCTTTCCGCCTATTTTTTCACACCAGTCTTTTTTTAGAGTATACTTTTCTTCTTATTTAATCGTAAATATATTTGAAGAACATTACTCTAAAAATTAACTGGTGCAGAAAAAGGTATTTATCAATCTTCCGGGTTAGGTTTGCAAGTCTGGTATAACAATAATTGTTTATATATTCATAGCTGTTACCTTTTATGACTGTTACAAAATAGTTATCTGTTGTAACTGTTTGTATTTTAATGCAATTCTGGACTACGGTGGTCACCTCCACCGACTACGGTCAAGACGTTGCACTAAATTAGCAGTTCTCGGGTTACACAACTATTAAATATCTTACGTTACAACTACTGCGTCACAAATTCATTAATCATAGTTGATTAAAAAACCATTCCTTTTTTTTTTTTTTTTTTTTTTTTTTTAGATGTCTTTGTTATCTTTGGTGAAATAGAGAAAATTTAAGAACATATTTATAAAAAAATTAGTCCAATTTTTAATTAATATTAAAAATTTTCAGACGACATTTTAATATTTTGACGTGTTTTAAAACCATTTTTTACCAATAATTTTGCATATGCAACAAGAGTTGTTCCATTTTATAAAAAGAGACATTTATTCATCTACATCTAATAAGGGTACTTTATGCTATATACTAACTACATGCTATACAGTGTTGGATGTAGTAATACAATTTACTGTTATTGTTATAGCAAAGAAACTATTATATTTCGAAAAGTTTCTCGTTTATCTGTTTGTATCTCATTTAAACCACCACTTGCAACATAAACAATCTCACATATCTCGTTACTGTATATTTCTATATCTGCCATAAAAAGGCAGAATTATGACATAGTAAGAATCCTCGTTTCGCAAAACGAGGGCGACATATCATATTGGGTAATCCATTAAATTTAGAAAATACCATGATGGTTGTCCTACTCTATGACCCGTCTATGGTAGAAAAAAAAAAAAAAAAAGATATATATTGCTCTATTTTTGTGTGCCATACTTGATCATTGCACCTTAAGTGGCAGTCACAAAATACACCTTAGAAGTGGTAGAGAGTTATTTGTCATGGAGATAGATCAAGATTTTTTTTTTCTCCTTTGCTTTTTGAGGAAATTTTAGGCTATCAACTTTCTTTGAATACTGGCTTCAAGGCACAGCAAGAAGCGCATTGCTGGCCCATAAAAAGAAGTGTACTTTGTGTGCTAGAGATTTATGTGTTTGCAAATTGCACGGTTTGGGTATTATAGCTTTGAAGAATAAGATATTTTTGGGAAACTGTGTTTTCTTGTGCAGATTTCGTGAAAGAAATATGAAACTAGAAGCCTATTGAAGTAAAATTATTTTTATTTGTCATTATGAGACATACAGTAAACATTTTCAATTATTAGACAATTAAAAAAAATATAAATTAATTATTTTTATTTCGTGTAAAGTTTTGTAAGTTTGTGTCTTGGATAAAATGTAAAGTGTAGATTTTTTTTTAAGGAAAATATCCGAATTAGTTGTAGCAAGTACGAAAATTACCTATTTTAGAATCTAATTATTTCAACCACGTTGTAAAAGTTTTTTTTTTTTTTTTTTTTTTTGTTAAAAACCTGTTATAAACTCACAAATCTGAGTAAATAAATAAAAATATGTTACAATTACAAACCCATCCCCCTCCCCCTCCGAAAAAAAAAATAATAATGTAGCATGGTTGAAATAATTGGATCTCCAAATTAAATATGTGACATGTGAAAATCCTGTTATGAAATTTCAACTCTGGAAAGTATCTAAAATCTAGCGTATTTGTTAACCCATAATTTACTTTATTTTTTCTCTATTCAAATGGACCATTGACATAAATTTCTCAATATAGCTAGCATTCAATTTATTTAACAAAAAAAGAAAAGAAAAAAAAAATCCTATCTTTTGTACATGCGCAGTAAACATTATTCGTTATAAATGCTCATATCTTAACGAATATTATACATGTGAATTTTGCGCTTTTTCGTATGTTTTGCCAATTTTTCTGCAAGTTTTGTAAAATTTTGAGGTAATCCATTTTTGTTATAATAAAAAAAATTGCAAAAAAAATTAATAATTTTTGAGAAAAAATAAAAAAAGAATTAAAAGAAAAATAAGTGTGGGGGGGGGGGGGGCTAAGGGCGATAAACCTGAAATATCACTGTAACTCGAAAAATAATGACAGGAATGTGGTTTAAATATGAGATCCATACTTCTGATGATGCCCGTTCTAATCGTGAAAAAATTAATATAGATCATAATTCACAATTTTATGTAATATGAATTTATTAGTAATTTTCATAATTTAAAATATGTTTTTTAATGATAAATATGTATGTAATGTGTTAATAATATTTCGTGAAGATATGAATTAATGTTTACCACATTCATTTAACATTAGCATCCCCATATTTTGACAAATTACAACCCCACAAAAAATTGAGAGAAATGCAGAATTGCCAACATTTAAATGTATTCCGGAGCATCTTTAGCCCCGCCTTTATTTCGTACCACTTTTATTTTAAGAACAATTTTTTATTACTTTATTGTATTTACATGTTAGAGAAGAAGAGTCTATAAATAAAATGGTGCGAAATAAAGTCGGGGCTAAAACTGGCCCGGAATAAATTAAAATGTTGGCAACTATATAAATATATTAACTATACAATTTTCCGGGCTTTTTGATTCAAATAAACCAAAAAAATGTATGTCAAAAATAGTAGTTACCATTGAAAAAAATTAAGTTGATGCTAGCTTTAATATGTGGACGACCCCTAAGCAAAAACTGACTGTACCGTCTTAAACTAGATGCTATTAATTAGTAATCGATTAGTCCCAGCAGCATATTTATAGAATGGTTTGTGTCAAAATTAATAAGACGGTGGCTTTTTTTTTTTTTTTTTTTTTTTTTCTGACTGTATATAGTAAGCGCAATAATGTGTGTGAATTACAATTCAATTGTAGCTTTTCATGATGCAGGGTGATCCAAAGTATTTGTTGTTTCCTTCAATTTGTCGTTGGTCCCTTAACTGCACTTATGACTAAATCGATAGTGAAAAATGTAGTTATTTAAATGGTCTTAGCATTTCGTAAGTTCAAGGCCTTTTCGTCTATTATTTTTTTAGAAAATCAAAAAAGTCAAAAAAAAAAAAAAAAAAAAAAAGAAAAAAGAAAAGAAAGAAAAAAGAAAAAAAAAAGAAAAAATCTAATAATTTAATCCTTACTACATTTAGGCGATGACACGGATTGCGTTAATGGTGAATTTTGTAATCTCTGTGTGTGTTAAATGTTTATACGAATTCAATTCCATAACTTAATAATTAAAAACTAAATCTGTATTTCATACTTATATTTTATTTGAATTATATACTAACATGATAAGTGCAACCAACATTATATAATTGCATGACGAAATAGATTTTTGTTAATAGTTCGAAATGGATATAGGTAATTGCTGATATAGCTTCAGTTTATAAACGCCCCCTTTCTATAATCCTTACACTGAATATGACGAACGATTTGAAATTTTGGTCGAGAAATAAGGTTTATCGGACGCCTGGGGACAAACATGTAATCTCCCGAATATGACACCGATAGGGAAAAGCGAGTTTTTTCCAAGAACCTCAGGAAAAGTTTCTTATTTCCTCTCTTCTTCGATATTTTTATGTTTCTTTTTTACGATTGTTTGGCAAGAGTTCTGCCTCTATCCACCTCTCCATCTAAAGAGGTTCATGTTTTTTGGTACAGAAAGATGGCTTTATTGCAAATGAGATATTTGAAACCTCGTGATCTCCTCGTGCTTCCAGGATAAAAAGAGCAAAAAGAAATACAGAATCTTTTAGTTATGGCAACCTTTTGAAGATCATCTGCAGGTTGAGACTTATGGCTTTTTAACAAGCTTGGAGAGACTGTGGGTGTTATTCCGCAACATAAAATTTAACTTGGAGTCAAATAACTCGTAGTATTTGAAGTTTTTAATGTAGGGTTTAAAGTTTTCAGCCGAAATGAATGAAGAGATATTTGATTCTTATACATAAGTATTAAAGAAAAAATATATATAGATATATACATATGCCATTCATAAAATTTAACAAGTTGCTGTATCTACGCCTTAAGAAAAGAACTTTTTTTTTTCTCCAGTAATAGTTTGGCATTGTATGCATATCATTTTTCGTCGTGTTTCATATAAAAAAGTTATAAATCGAACTTTTTATATGTAAAGTATTTTTGTTTTAAAGTAGTTAAATGAAATGACTATATGATTTTGGCGCACAGTATTTGTTTAATAAGAGAAAGAAATACATATTTTTAATTATTAAAGTATTGTATATTATTACAAAAACTGCAAGATCTTTTTTGTTGTAGGATATAAATGCCTTCACAATATAAAAGTACAACGAACTAAATTCTTTCGAATTACATTACAGCTTTGTGTGGAAATGCTACAAGTGGTATTCTATATAATAAAACTTAATTTGGAGTCAAATAATAAGTATTGTACATAATTTTAATGTCGCGTTTAAAGCTTTTAGCAATTGTGAATGAAAAGGTATTTGATTTCTATATAAAAGTGTTAAAGGGAAAAAAAAAAAAAAATATATATATATATATATATAATTCGTTAAATTTAAATATATTCCTTCATATTCTCCAGTTTTGAAAGAAAAAAGATTATAAATTTAACTTTTAAAATTTTAAGGTATTTTACTTTAAAATAGTTAACCAAAATGCTTATTTAAATAAAATAGTGCATATTATTTGTTTAATCAGATGAAAAGTAGTGTTTCTTAAAATTGCCAATCCAAAGTATTTAGTTCATAAATCAAAATTTTATTTTGCGGAATTACTGTCATTGTAATCAATTTATGTTTCTATATTTTTTTATATAAAAGCTCTATTCCGTGCAAATATATATTTATATCTTAGAAATAATAATTTTGACTCAGAATTTCTCACTACTATTTATGAAAATAAATTAAATTTTACATGAGAAATTTTAATTAAAAGACGATGTTAGATTGTATTTTTTCACTGTGTTGTATTTTCTTCTGCTAATTAAAAATTCTGATGTAAACCAGATTTAACTGTGTTGCGAGTAATACATAGTAAATTGTTGTATTTAAACATAATTGTCAAACTTTATGCTTTTTGGTTACATACAACTTTAATAGAAATTTTTCTTGCGGCAACGCACGTGGTTTTATGGTGTTTACTCAAAGTTTTGTACTTTTACACCTTCGTATGTCTATTTCTCTGTTTATAAAATGATTCTCTTTTATTATTATTATTATTATTATTAACTGTCGTATCATTTCACTAAAAATCACTGGGTATAGACTGAGAAATCAAGAAATACAAATGTAATTACGTAGTAGGCGTACGATTATTTAATTCACAGGGAACAAAATAGTCTCTTTTTTGAACAATACTTTCTTTTTCTTCTTCTTTTTTAATTATTATTATTATTATTATTATTATTATTTAATTTTTTAAGAGTAATCATCAGTGCAAAAATAGTTTGAATTATTTCCTTCGATTGAATAATACACAGATTCTATTGAACAAATAGTTGTCTTCAAAATAAAGACTTCTCTAATGTCTGACTTCATTTAATTATACGCAACTGGTAAAATATTGTAAATTTTAATCACCTAAACTTGTTTGCATTTTGAGAGAGTCTAGTTTTAAAATTGTATGTCGAATAATTGTATTAAAAGAATGTAAAGACTTGGGAAGCTATTTTAAATACAGTTTCAGAACTAAATCTTTACATCGAACCTTTGTTTGAAGTTAAAGATAAGAGCTTACAATCACATTATCTAGCGTCTCTTTACTTTTTGATTTGAACGCTGTTCACAACACATTTCGACTTAAAATAACTGATTTTACTTTAACTTAGCGTATCAAACAAAACTCTTAAAGGTAGGACTTTACTATTTGTTTAAAACATTAAATGGGCTTTCCTAAAGACTTGTTGTTTCAAAAAGTGTTTATAAAGATGTGTAATTTTACACAGAGTAATACGTTCGTGATATTTGAAAAGATTTTGAAAAGAAGCACAAGAAGACACTTTTGTGATTGCATTATTTCTAACGTCTAAGTATTGCATATAATATCTCATCTACAGCGCTATTATAATCTCTGTTACGTTTCTGAGCTTTAGAGATTTTAAATCTGTACAATTTCAACCTAAACAGAAGAAAATTTGCAGTAAAGGAATATTTAGTAAATATTTCAAAATATATGCTTTACTGGGTGTTATATAATCTTACTGTTAAAATTATTATTTGAAGAAAATGAAAGATTCTCTCCATATTATCCATGAAAAGAGTTTTAATTGATATAATATATACTGAAATAAATTTTATTTTAATGATTTCCTTACATATATAAGATCCAAATGTAGTTTTAACACTTCGCGACCGCTGACGTATATTCACGTCATTTCAAAATCTGTAACTCTGCCAGTGGGAGTTTCCTTAGCAATTTGCATATTATTTATTTCCTAAGAATATACCCAATATTCAAATTTGTACAATCAATATACTATGAATACAGATACAACAATTAGAAAGAGTATAATTTTAATATATGTCCATTTGTATTATAAATGTGATTACAAAAAAAAAAAAAATGTTCTGAAATATTTTAAATTGGGAGAATAACGCCTACAGCGGGTCTTACTGTCAAAAAGACAAAAACATGCGGTCACGAAAGTGTTATAAACACATATTCATATATCTTGTAAAGTATTTTTCTTTAACCAAAACATTCCAGTTTAATTTTAAATTAAAATTTAATATTGATTATTGTTTTCGCATAGCTCTCATCCGATCAGATAACGGTATTTTTTTTTTTTTTTTTAATTTCTTTAGTTTAGTTTCCTGTGATTAAATGAGGTAAAAATTTCAATAAAATAATATCGGTATCCAAAAATCGGAACGATTGACAGCAATGTTTTTATTTTCTGTTTTCAGATAAAATATTTTTTCGTCTTGCGGTTATATATTAGAAAAAAAAATTAGTGAATATTTTAAATGTCTTTAGATTCTAAATGTCTTCAAGATTTTTTTTTTTTTTTTTTTTTTTTAATACTTCGACAGAAAAAATTCCGGGATATTTTATGCAGTTATAACAAAAAATTCAAGATGTTTTTTAGTCGTTGAAATAGATGTAGCCTCTACGCAAAAAATAATTTTGTATTATTATTTTTTTTTTTTTTTTATAAATTTGATTATTTAAAAAAATTGACTGTGAAATTGTAAAAAGAATTTTATGGGCAGAAAAAGAGTCACAAACTTAGCTGACAACCCTTTTGATTTTATAACACCATTACTTCAATATAAAAGTTTTTGCTTTATTTAGTAACGAAAAATGTACAAATTAAGACAAAAATAGCTAATCTGAAAAGTGGTGTTAACATAGCTACCCATACTTTTATGCTTTTTTGTTACCTGGAAATTTTAATGAATATATATATACATTTCAGTAACAGTTTTTACTGATTACATAAAATAAAAATACATATTAAATTTTTCCGGACGCTAAAAAGTACGAAAGTTGGCAAATATTTGTTAAAAGAAGAAATAATACAATAAAAAGCAATGCATAGTTAAACAATGATGTAGATTAAATGAATATTATGGTTTTCATGTATCTCAGAATTACATTGTGTGTCTCTGTTTTTATTAATTGCTAAATGATGATAATATTTGGACATACATAAAGTAGAATGCATTTGCCTCTAAATAAAGCCAATAAAGTTTTGTAATTCCTTAATGTTAATAACCGAAATTTAGTAAGGTATAATCGAAAGTTCATGGAATGTTTTTGAGAATTTAAAAAAAAAAAAAAAAATTATAAATAAAATATAGAAAAATTCTGTTAAAAATAACAAAAACAATAAAATTAAATTTTTGGCTCTGTAACAGTTTTAATACAGAATAGGTCTACTAATGGTAATTGTTATCTGAAAATTTGTCAAAAGTTTAATACCAAAGCTTTATTTTATTTCTACTTCCTCGGATTTAACCCTTTGCTGGTTCTATTTAATGTCCTTTCGTCAGTGTCACCAGATTTAGGGACTTTTTCAAGCAATATCCACCATTAAATTTTAACTGTAATGATTGGCTAATCACGTCGAAGGTTATTCATATATTTTATCTATCAAATATCACTCCTCAAAATTATTAGCTGTAGTTGTATAAAAGAGTTCTTAAATTTGGCAACATCTTTTAGAGCATTAGGGCCGGCAAAGGGTTAAGAAATCTATAATGTAACCGGGCACTTACTTAATTTAGACAAATCCAGAGTTGCCAATTTTTATAATTTATTCCGGAGCATTATTAGTACCACCCTCTTTTTTATATCACTTTTAAAAAATTATTTTTCTCTTTCGTTTTAATCTTAAATATATTTGGGAGAAAATTGTTCTGAGAAAAAAGTGGTGTGGAAAAAAAACAACAAAAAAAAAAAAAAAAAAAAAAAAAAAACGGTTCTAGCAATGCTCAGGAATAAATTACAAAAGTTGCTATCTCTGCAAACGTTGGCATGTTAATTCCCAAGTGTTTCTATAAATACCGAATCTGCCAACTTTCTGGATTTTTTCATACCACTACTTCTGGAAAATTCTTTGTATTTTTTAAACACAAAATTTTCGATAATAGATAAAACGATAGAACTTTCCCGGAATACTGATGTGAAATAATCTTGAGAAATGGCAACTCAGTAATTTAAGATAGTATATAAACAGAAAAAAGCATTCCAGAGGTAATGGTATGAAATAGTCCTGAAAGTTGCCAGCTCTCAATGTGTCGGTAATAGATATAGAACTTTTTTTTTTTTTTTTTCAAAAAAAAAAAAAAAAAAAAAAAAAATAGTGGTATGAAATAATACGAAGGGTTAGCAGCTCTAGAATTTAAAAGAAATGTCCGTAGTTCATACCTACTAGCATTCTAATTAATATTTTATAATGCTGTAGTTTCTGCATTTTTTCCCCACACCAGTCTTTTTTTAGACTAGGGATGAAAGAATACCGCTTTTTTTTGCCACCAGTATTTTTCTACAAATTTTTTTAACATATTAAATCACAAATATAACAGTAAAAATATTATATTAATTTCTATATAGAAATAGTCGTGGCAGAAAAAGTAGAACTTCTTCATGCCTGAATTTAGAGTATTTTTCTTCTTATTTGATAGTAATTAATTTTTTAGAAATTTACTCTAAAAAATAAAAGTGTTCGTAAAAAGGGCAGTACTGACAATACTAAGGAATATTAATTAGAGTGTTGGCAGGCATGCCGTAGTTCCTCGTTAAATTAAACTAAAACTGAAGCAGAAATGTTAACATATTACAGGGTGGTCACAGGCCGAATTTTTTTCTCTGTTTCTTCAACCAGTGTTGTACTTTAAGAATTTTTATTAGTAAATTTTTACGATTAACTGAGTAAAAAATTATCATATAAATTTATTGGTGCAAAAATTAAAGAAAAATGGCGAGTCTGTAGCCATCCTGAATTAACCCTTATAGTTCGTATGTCTTTTCTGAGGGGACATTAAAAAATTGAGCCAAGCCTTAAGGTGTTCCTCTGCAAATGAAATGTTATTTTTCTAAAACGTGTAACTATAGGCTACCTTTCGGCTACCGGAAAATTTTAACAGAAAGATTTATTTTATTTAATGATGAAGTAAAATAAAATAAATTATTACAATTTTTCGGTATTCAAAAGGTAGTAAGTTGGAAACTATACGTGTGACGTTTTAAAGGAACGCCAAAAGGCGTGTCTTACGGAAAATATGCCGAGTGCAAAGGGTTAATTTATTTCACAGCATCGTTAGTATCCTCCTTTTTTTCCCATCACTTTTTTTAAGTATAGTTTTCTTTCTATTTAATCATAATTGCATATTCGAGAGTATAACTTTACAAAGAAGGTGGTATAAGAAAAAGCGAGTAATAATAATGTTACGAAATAAATTAAAATGTAAAAGTTTTGATGAAGTATATGTATAATCGCTATATGTTAAATCAATTTTTTTTTCTTAATAAAGTTAAAATTTTTAAAACAACCTGCATAATTTTTGTTTAGTTTTATCTGAGATCATTCAGCTTAGACAACTTCCTCCTACCCAATTTAAAATGAATGGCCAAATCGAATTTTCAAACTGCAAATCGAATGTCCTCATAAACTAGATTTTAAACGAATTTCTTATAAAAGTCTCTTGATCGATCTTAAAGATAGGACTTCACAATCACATTAACTTGCGTCTGTCTTCTTGCTTTTCGATTTCGAATTTCCCCACAACTTTACAGTGCAAAGTAAACTAGCTCTTTACGAACACTATAGCATCAAGCAAAAGTTCCGAGATAAAATCTAACAATTCGTTTAAAACATTGAATTGGCTGTCTGAAAGACTATTGCCATCAAAAGATTTCAATGGAAAAAGAAAAGAATTTCCTACACTTAGTAGTTGAAATTTCGAAAAGATTTTAGGTTACATATGAAAGGAAAATTTTGAAGTGGGGATGTTATTTCTCGGGTGATAATGACGGTTAAGTACTTTTGGATTGGAAAAGTTGAAGTTATGTTCCCCCGTGTGAAAAAGAATAGGGAATTTACGATAATAAAATGTGTGCAATCCAAATCAAGAAAAGGGAATTCATATTATAAAGTGTATGTGAATAAATTTTAATATATGTTAACGTGTAATTATTTTTCAATCATCTATTTTTTTCACGCCAACTTTAGTATTTCTCTACTTATTATTATTATTATTATTATTTAATTCTTCAAACGCAACTTTAAAATGCAATATTTTATATAAGTTTTTTTTTTTTTTTTTTTTTTTCAAGATATTTAATTTTTAATTGCACCAAAAAATCATTTTAATTTGTCATGAACAGTACAAAAACGCGAATCATTCTTATTTTCACAGATATTCTAACCTTCCGAATCATTTCAAACCACTATATCTGAAAAGTTATCTTCATTTTAGATAATTAAAGAGTTTTTGATGATAAACAATGCGATTTTTTCCATTAAAATTTTTCCATGCAATGGTCTCGAGAGCTGGCACCTCTGTATTCGTAAAAAAAATCTATAAAAAAAATTACGCCATATTTATTGTGATTATTATTATTATTATTACGCTCACGGTATTAGCTGATGGAGCTATGAGCTTTGAGCAGTATTATTGCATGATGCAATCAATAGACATTGCTTCATGATGCAAGGAATAGACAATTGCTGCACCATTTCAGCCAATAACACCGCATGAAATAATGGGCAATATTTGTTTCGGATAAAGAAGCATTTCCGAAAGTGGAAAATATTTTGTCATAGAATAAAGGCTTCTTGACTCTCCATTGTTTTTGATCATCAATGTGCTTAGTTTCTCTCTCTCTCTCTCTCTCTCTTTTTTTTTTTTTTTTTTTTTTTTTTTTTTTTCAAGAAGTTAATTTTATTGTGTTTGCTAGCTTTCAAAACCTCGCATACTTCAGAGTTGCCAACTTTTATAATTTATTCCGGAATATTCTTATCCCCGCCTTTCTTATACACCAGTATTTTTTAAGAATGATTTTCTTCATATTTAACCGTTTCATTTATTGAAGAGAAATGTTTTACAAAGATTCTGGTGTGAAAAGAAGACGTGACTAAAAATGCTCTGGAATAGATTATAAAACTTGACAGTCCTGATATTTGAACACTGTACCTCCTACAAATCTTGTCCATACCTCAGAGTATCAAGACTAGGAAGCTGATTATTACACAATAATTACAGTTTATAGACTTTTGAGATATTATTCAATTAAATATTTCTGTATATAAACTTTAACCTAAAATGCAAATCACAGTGCCTTGCATCGGGAAATGTTTTAAAACTTTAATTACTTGGATAACAGTGGTCTCCAATCAAAGTATTGCATAAGACAGAGCTTGAAGTCTCCACCTTTTTTTCAGAGCACTTTAAGGGGTGTGAAAATTCCATCTTTTTCGCTACCATTAATTTTATGCAGTACTTCCTACACTGTCAAAAAAAAAAAAAAAAAAAAAAGTCCTGTCTGCTGCAGTTTGCTGCCAGAAATTTTCTGTAATTCAGATAAATACATTCTACCAACGTAATTTTTCCATTGGTAGAACGTATTTTTCTGAATTCTAGAAAGTTTCTGGCAGCAAACAGGACTTTTTTTTTTTTTTTTTTTTTTTTTACAGTGTGCCCTGTTCGATCACTGTAAAAATACTGTAAATATTTCTGTTTGAAAGTAGTGGTAGCAATAAAGACGAAAATTGAAAGTGTTCCTCATTGAAAGTGTTCTGTAAAAAAGGATCTAGACTTCGAGCTCTGACAAGATAGTTCATTTTATGTATTTTTGCTTGCTGGAATCAAAAAATGCAGTAAAAATGTCTCATCTAGACAAGGTTTTTTTTTTTTGTAAAATGCATGTTTTTTTATATTTGCGTGAAATCACGAACATTGGTATTCTATAATTGATTATTAAAACATTATCAATAACTGTTTCTTACTTTAAAACAGTATTCATTAAAGTAAAACTTTTTCAAAAAAGGAAAGAAAATCGAAAACTGGAAGTATTTGTGGAGCAGTAGAAGGGCTGAAAGCGAAATAGCGTTCCAATGCGTGTCAAAAATAAATAAATAAACAAAACAAAACAAAATAAAATAAAATAAAGGATTCACAGACAACGATAGTGAACAGAGAATGTTAAATATATTACGAAGGAGCTATTTATTTAATTATGAGAAACAATATGTTTAATTTAATGCAATTTTTTTTTTTTTTTTTTTTTTTTTTTTTATTTCAAACCATGGTTATTTTGCAAAACAATCATACGCGATGGCAAAAAATGTGGTAATTTTTGGATTAAGCATACTCAAAAACGTACTATTTACCAAAAAAAATTATGCGTCTAAAAAAAGTTTCTTTCTTTTTTTTATCCTTTTCTTTTTCTTTCAGATCAGTATAATTTAAGCAGTTAGCTAAGTTTTCCAAAATTCATATTAAAAATCACCTTGTAATCTAATTTTGGCTTTCATTTGCCGATTTATCGACAAAAAAATTTTTGGCACCTAATACAGGGATGAAACATGGGCGCAGAACTTATACCACTATCAAAGTAACAAAAAGTTCTACTTCTTAAACGGATGATATTATAGGTAGAAAATTTTTTAAAACAAATACCGGTATGAATTCAGCGCCCGTGTTCTATCCCTTATAATACAGTGACAACACTTATAATATAAAATATCTCAGGTTCTCAAGGATGCTTATGGGCATGCTAAGTAGTTATGTAAGGTAATATGTTAAGTTTTCCATTTTTTCTTTCTTTTTCTTTCTTTCTTTTTTCTTTTTCTTTTTTTTTCAAATTTTGATGTTCCCAAATGATGCTGCCATAGCAACCATCTATTTGCATAGTGGGCAGGGTACTGTGATATTTTTTTTTCCCGTGAATGTAGCATCATAACATCCTAAACTCCTAAACTAGATGCTTTTCGTGTGGCTCGGAAACTTGGCAGCAGTTCAAGCGGTAGACAGCGCTACCTGGTGCAGATTGCGCGACTTTTTCATTCAACCGCCACCAAAAACTTTTAAAAGTGGGATTTGATATACATAAAAGGCGAATAGAATCGAAGAAACGTCGATTATATATATCATATATCACTTCTTAAAATTATTGGTGACCGTTGAATACAAAAGTCACGCAATATGTATCAGGTGGCGCTGTATACCGCTTGAATTGTTGCCAAGTTTCCGAGACACGCGGAAGGCTTCTAGTTTAGGAGGCTTTGGTAGTATCGTCAATTAATACGAGGGACCGATTTATATGGGAACACGTTATAATATTTAAAGAAAAAATTGCTAATGATATAGATTCGTGCGACTGTAAATTTCCGATTTTTAATGGAATATATTATAATATTTAAAGAAAAAATTGCTAATGATATAGATTGGTATGGCTGCAAATTTTCAATTTTTCGGATACTTTTAGTATTTTAGTATCCGGATTTCGGATTTCGGATTCATACAGTGTCGTACAAAGGGTAGGGCGAAGGGGCGAACTGAACCGGGCGTCTGGTCATGAGTGGACTCCGAAGATATTTTTCCTTTAAATGCATGTATCTCATGAATATGTCGCACTGTTATTTTAAACTGAAACATTCGCTGTAATTTCAGTTTCAATCGAAGGTTCTTGTTTAAATAGCCTTAATGCACAAAAAGTGACCGCAGAGCGTTAACTCTAAAAGCAAAAAGAAATTCATTTACACAAAGCCTGATTGAGGCAGGAAAGCGGGCCAATACCCGTGGCCCTCTTGAACTGAGTTCCTGAACCATTCTTAAAACTTACTTGAATGCTTTTTATACGAGGGGTATTGAAATGAAAATGTACGAAATGACGTAACAACCAAATCGGTTGAAATGTTAATATTCCTCTTTGTAATAACGTAATGAGATATCTAGTTACTCGAATGTAGTGTCGAAAATGTGTACTATAACTATCAGACACAGAGTTACCAAGTCTCCGACTTAGGCAGACTTCTTACCAAAAATTTTCCATGGTAAATTCACTTTATTTTATCATGAAAAACTAATAAAAAAAAATAATGGTGGGGAAACCTGATTTGGCAAATAATATCATAGGTTGGCAACGATGTTTGTGACTGAATAAGTAGTTAAACCGGCTGATATTCATACACGGATATACGAGGAGACTGTGTGTCCGACAAGTGAGTGAAAAAAGGTCGTACTCGTTCCGAGAAGGCTGGGAGTTTTTGAGTGATAACCCAAGACCAAGCTACACAATAATAATAATAATAATAATAATAATAATAATAATAATAAATCAAAACAACATCCGAGACCAGGTTAAAAAACATCTCGGAACATCCGAGACCAGGCTAAAGGGAAGAACTTCAATTCGGACAATGAACTGGAGGACATGGTGGAGAACTGGCTCTCTCCACAGTCACAGGAATTCCGGGTACCAGGAAATCATTCGGCTCGTGAAACAGTGGAATAGTTGTGATCAGGTCTCCAATGATTACTTTTGAATTAAGCGGGGATAGAGCAGTGGTACAGAACTCATACGGTATTTGTTTAAGAAATTTCGCTACGTATAATATGGTTGATTTAAGAAGTAGAAAATTTTGTTTCATTCATAGTGTTATGAATTCTGCGTCAGCGTTCCATCCCTGATTAAGACTTCACTTATACCCACAGAGTCGCCTTATAACTTTTTATTTCAACATGTTTCGTAGTAGTAAATTTAAGTGAAGAATTGCAAGTTTGGCTCCAGTATAAGAAGGACTCAATTTAGGGAAACCGAGTAAGACTGCCTCGAAAGTTTGCGTCTCTCAGTGGATTCGCATACTTTACGTAAATGCGTTACTTATATTTATAAGATTACTTATATTTAAAATATAAATAAAATATATTTTGAAATATAACATCATAATTGTAAGTTTCAAGATTTTTCTTTTCCTTTTTCTTTTTTTTTTCTTTCTTTTTTCTTTCTTTTTTTTTTTTTTTTTTTTTTTTTTTAATGATTAAAATTTTATCTATCAACATATATTAATTAGTTTTAATACGAGAATGAATCTATTTTTTATTAGAAGAATATCTTAAAAATTTAATATGTACGATGAAAGTATTCCAATTGTTAAAATCATCTAAATTATTTAAGAATTAAAAAATAAAACATTGAAAACTGTATGCAATGTTTGAATAGTGATGATTTTTCAGTTTGAATTAAAATAATGGACACTGTGTGCAGAAATAATCAGTTTAAGTACTTAGTTAGAAAAACTTATAATCTTACATGCTAATTATAAATTACTTTATCGTTAAAGCAGATCATAATTAAAGAAAATTTTATGTATATATAAAAAAAAAGACTGCTGAAAATTATAACACTATAACTGCTGCGTACGAAAGACAGCTGAATAAAAAGTAAAATTATGTTAAATGTAACAGCATCGAAAATTCGCAATTAATTTGATTATTTTTAAGATATATTTCCTTTAAAAAGCGAAAATGTTTCCAACGTTCCTCATAAATAAATCAGAAAAGACAACAGCTGTAGTTAAAAGCAACAAAAATAACTTTAAAAACATTTACTGTTCTTTTTTGCAATATTTTGTAGATTTTGATGGTGTAGACTCTCAATATTTTTTTTCTGCTTTTAATTTTGAATTACATTCATTAATACTCATTTTTGAAAAAAAGCAATATATCTTGTTAATGACTCTTAATGTTCCGTCCTACTCTTTTTACATCACAACCAACATTAATCATGAAATATATTGCTCTAATTATAACACTGGACAAATGCAGCTTTTTAACGAGCATAAAGTTTATTTGTTAATTATGTTTATGCTTTTTGATTTAAGGTGTAATAAATTTTTAAAAAAGTAGAAAGATATTTATCATTTACCATTTTATCGAATTTTTTTTTTCGGTTGGGCGTTTACATCTATTTTTTTTTTTTTTTTTTTTTTTTTTTGCGTATAAAGAGATGAAATTCATGACATGAAGTTCTTGAGGTACTTGAAAAATGTAAATTTTAAAAACAGAAATTTACATTCTACAAACTCTTACGATCGGTCTTTTTGTCGTGAAAATATATAGAGGACGTGAATTTAACTATAAACATAATACTCCAATTCACTCTTATATATTCACATATAAGATATCATGAATTATGAATAATTGTGAATGATTATTTATAACAGTAAATTTTAATATATCATTTTTTTTTTTTTTTTTTATAGGACCGCAGCAGTTTGGTTGGTAGAGCGACGAGCTTGTAATCGGTTGCGAGTTTTATACTTGAGCCAGGCGAAACCCGTCGTCGTATACATAAGCAGAGATGCCAACATTTTAATTTATTCCGGAGCATTTTTAGCCCCGCCTCTATTTAGCACCACTTTATTTATAAAAAAAAATTTCTCCAATATATAACTACAATGAAACAAGAAAAAAATAGTGTTAAATATAAGTGGTGCGCAATAGAGGCAGGCTAAAAACGCTCTGGAATAAATTAAAATATGTGCAACTATGCAAGCATAAGTGTTAGATGATGTATGTAATATTCGTTTTAGCTACAATGGTTTCTCTGTAAAGTTGCGAAATTCAGGGACTTTTTATTCAATAATCACCAATAATTTTGAGGAGTGATACCTCATGCTAAAATTTCATGAGGCTTAATGGGCGTTTAAGCTTTCATGTAATTAGACAATCGCTACAATTAAAATTTAACGTTGAATATTGAATTTAAAAAAATCCCTAAATTTAGAAACAGCCTCTCTATGTTCCATAAAAATTAAATCTTTCGAAAGAACTACCTCCTTTCTAGAGGATCATAATTATGTTAGCATGTTTTAGGACCGAGCTTTTAAAGAATATTACAATCCATTCAACCGTAATCATTTTATTTATAACTTTATCAAAGAAAATTTTATGAAAGAATATATTATTTACTATAATCCAAGATATTATTATATTTGCAGAAGTACTTCTCACTCAACAAATAGCTTCCTTCTAATGTTAAAGCTTACAAAATTAACAATTATTTTTTATGATAAAATAGATATACATACCTGAAAACATTTTAATTATTCCCTTATTTATATATAGAACTCGTGTGGTATTCCACGACAGAGCGTCAAGCTCGTAATCGGAAAATTGTGGGTTTAATACTCTAGCCCAGGGGTGGCCAACCCGCGGGCCGCATGCGGCACACCGCGTAGTTTCTTGCGGCCCGCGAGGAGACTATTGATATTTAAAGTTTGACAACATTGGTTAACGGAATAAAAATTAATAAATACGTTCTCACTTTTTGATGTGAAAATACCTTTCAATGATTATGGTAGCTAAAGAACTATTGTAATGAAATATTATTAGATACATTATTCATTCTTTTTATTATATTTTTGCGATTGTATTGTTAAGTTATGAATGAAAATAATTTAAATTAATGTATTCTGCTCAGAATTTTCACCCTGCCTTTCCCCCAAAAAAATATATACGTATATGAATCAAATACTTACTAACATATATGCACATATGCATATGTACAGTCATAAAATAATAATAATAATAATAATAATAATTTCCTTCTCCGACTAATTTCGCCGTAAATTATCGTAGAAACTAGCAGCTGGTGCCTAACGATTGGCAATAACATCTAGTTTTTAATGCAATTGCTAAATTTTGTGTAGTGTGTCATCTACAGATTTAAACTTGAACAAACATCTTCTTCTTCTTTTTTTTTTTTTTCGGAATAGTAACACCTATTTTTGACTACATATTCGAATTTCTGATTATTACTAAATATTTGAATTTCTGACTAATTTAAGGCGAAATTAGTCGGGAAAGAGGGAGGGGGGGGGGGCTTTTTTTATAACTGTACATACGGTGCGGCCCAAATGAATAAAATATATTTCCAATGCGGCCCACCAAGTGTTTTGGGTTGGACAGGCCTGCTCTAGCCGGTCAAACGCCATTGTTTACAATAATGGTGGCTGCTGGTCGTAGAATTCTTCGTGGCTACAATGTCCTCCAAAATCCGCAAATAATACCTCTAGAGTTTAGCAAAGTGGGGAGCCATCCTCATCCGCAGATAAAAAAAAGGATTCTGGTGGCAAGGCTTCGGACCCCTTCAGGCCCTAGTGGTCACAAACTATCGCCAATAACCCATTATGCAGTTGTAAAGCTCCTGAAAACACACGCAACATCGACTAACTACAGAACTTACATTTTTGGAAGCCTGTTATATACTTTAAAATAAAAATAATAAAATGTTTTCTAATTTTCTCTTAAAACAATTTTTTTTTAATATAAATTAATAATAACTTATGGATCATTCCGATCTAATAACGTTTATTGATATAAAGCGGGCATTGAAACAAACAGTTCAATACACTATACAATAAGCTTGCAAAAATTTTACACATTTAAGTTTGCTTTAGCAGAAAATGAAACACACACACACACAAAAAAAAAAAAAGTTTAAATATTAGAGAATTAATATACATTCAATATATATATATATATATCTTGGACAATTCTCTGCAAAAAGCAAGGATGAAAGTGGTTATCGTTATCGGCACCACTATTTTTATTTAGGAAAGTTGAGCGTATTTTTACTCTAATATCCTTTAATTAAATAGGATACAGATTATTGTAAAAAATTTCTGGTGGAAGAGTTCCGCCGAAAGTCGGAAAACTTTCATCCCTGAAAAAGGGATAGAATAAATGTAAAAGGTTTCACAGCTAGTGTAGAAAAATTTAATTCAATAAAGAAACTATATTCCCCGACTGTTTCGTAAACGAGAATAAAAAATGTGAAAAGTGTTTATAAATTAGATTAATGTCAATTTATATATAGCATGCAAATTCTCATTATTATCCTGCGTTCTTATTTCATGACCGCTCATCAAAATAACATACTTCTAATAGCAAAAATGTAAAAAAGTAGATTCTTGTAAACCTGGGTTTCTTTAAGAACGAGAATTTCCTTTTTTAAAAAATATAGTGAACTTAGTAATGACCTTTTAAATTTCCATGTTGATATGTATGTTAAATGATGCATGCAAATGCTTGAATATCAATATCATGTTAAAAAAAAAAAAATCGTTGCAAATAGCTATTTTTTTCATTTTCAGAAAATTACAGTAAAAACTGAATCAGATAGATGGACTATATTTTAAAACACCAACCATTTTTATGCGTTTAATGTTAATTCAAACCGCATTGGAATATTAAATGATAACCAGAACAACATAATATCCGAATTCTAAAAGCCTTTAACTGTCACATCTTATTCGCTTTTCTCTTGTTTTCTAATAATGAGGTACATAATAACGTAAAACAACGTTTTAAGTAAAACTAAGTAATTAACTTTGAAAAAGTTCTAACATCTGAAAATTATTTATAAACTGTTGTTGACAAACTTATTTGCATGCAATATTTTGTACCCACGCAAAGTCTTACAAAATTATTACTCTACAAATAACACGTTACAAATTAATTTTACTTCCACTCTTACATCTTTATCTCCCATTAAAAGAGAAAATTGTGTTTGTTATAAAAACTGCTACTTTTCTACTGAGCGTGCAACTAAAACAAAGTGCGTGTCAGAGTGATGTTTACGGAAGAAATGTTCAAGAATCTTCGGTCAAAAGCCAGAACATTTCTTCAAGAACAACGGTTTCTGACCATCCGTGAGAAATGCCTGCACGCAGAAGCGATGCGATATCAAGGGAAATTCACACGCTAAACACTAAAAGCTCTGGCGAGTTCTGGGAAAAGATCTTATTTGCCATGAAAACATTTCTAACGAAAATAAATTTATGTAAATGTTTCACAACGTTTCTGCGTCAATCAAGATAAATTTTGGGGAAAATTAGGGCGTTAAAGGATATTTCTTCATGCTAAATGTTTCAGTGCGTCAATAATGTTATTAACTTTCTGGTTAAAATATATATGATTCTGAATATAAAAGAATATTTTCTAAATCGTTTATATAAAGTAAATGTTTTCCTAAAAATTTTTTTCAGAAACCAAATTTTAAACTTTAAGGGAATAGAAATGAAAATTAAGCAAAATATTTTGGTAGGCATTTATACAACAGAAAATTTGAAAAAAAGGAAACGTTACATAAAATTAAAATATTTCTTTTGATTTAAAGCTCAAGCATTTTTATTATGTGTGTGTTGAATAATCTGTTAATTAGAAAACTTGATAAAAAAATTTTTAATAATAAAATAGTTGCCAACTTTTACGCATTATTGCTACAGGAAAAATTTATTAGATTTCTTTCTTATATATTTTCTTGTAACGGTTTTTACTGATTAATTATTATGTCTACAGGAAAGTATTGGCCCTTTAAATTAATAAAATGGCACAGGAAATTTTTATGTAACAATATTTCGATGATACTTTACTTAACCAATAATAAGATTACTCGAGCATATCTTATATAGTGTCCAGGTAAATTTCGAAGTGAGTAATCAAATTGAAAATGTCAGAACTTTTTGGTAGACCTCATTTTATAAAAGTTTCTGTTCAAATTAAAAAAAGCTCAAAATTTTTACTACAGTTGAATTATGTAGTACCTAAAGAATGAAAACGCGCTCCAATCTTTTCGAACATCCTGTAGTATTCAGTACTGGAAAATTGGCGCAGAATTCATACCAGTATTTGTTTGAAAATTTTTTCTCCATGTGATATCATCGGTATAACAGAAATAAAATTTTATTTCATAAATGCCGATGTGAGTTATGCTCCAATTTTCCACCCCCTGAATATATATTCAGAGCTGCCAACCTAATCCGGCAAATTGTTAGTACCGCCCCTTTTTCTGCACGACTTAATTTTTAGAGTATTTTTCTTCTTAATTCATCATAGATACATTTGAAGAGAATTGCTCTAAAAATTAAGTGGTGTAGAAAAAAGGGCGTTTTTCAATGGGCGTTACAATTTGCCGGATTAGGTTGGCAGCTCTGTATATTATATGTTTACATAGAAAAAATAAATAGTATGATCTAGTATTTCTGTTTGTAATTCGGATGACGAATGGTAACGTTAACAGTTGAAACAGTTAACACCTCTCTCTCTCTCTCTCTTATCTATAACTAAACATATACAAATACAATTTTGTATCCTTTTAAATTCATTTTCCTCAAGAATTCCGTAATTATGTTATTTTAACTTCATAATATTATTTATTTTAATATTAACAAAATATTATCATATATTCATATTTTAGTCAATAATATAATTTATTTCTAAAGGAAATCTAAACATTATATTATACAGAACTGTCCAAATAATATTGCCTCAGAGTTGCCAACATTTGATTTTATTCTGGAGCATTTTTAGCCACGCCTTTATTCCATATCCCCCCCCCTTTTTTTTTTTTTTTTTTAAGAGTAAATTTTTCTTATTTTATCGTAGTTATATATTTATTGGGGAAACATATTCTAAAAATAATGTGGGGCAAAATAAAGGCGGGGCCAAAATTGCTCCGGAATAAATAAAAATTTTGACAACTATGGCTAAACGTGTGAAACCAAGCTAGTGTTTTTTATTTTTTCCGTAATTAGATAAATTTAAAAATAGATGAAACTAATTAATAAAGTACGTAGTCCATTTAGCAGCCCTTTAATTAAATGCCAATTTTTTAAACAAAAAAAAAAAAAAAAAAAAAAATCAGTAATCATTTACAGTAATTTTCGCCGTTAAATGCCCAGGTTGTCCTGAAAATATCCTCGATTAATTTTCATTTCATTAAAACTTTTATCTTTATAGGATAGTAAATTATTTTCACATTTTACATTTTTTTACGCAATTCATTCAGCTATGTATGTTTCATTATTAAATCTAATAGACATATATTGTTGTTAAAACATTTATTTTAGGTACTAATTTATTATTATCATTTTAATCTCCGTTGTAATATCTAATCGGTTATATTTCAGGATATTCTTTTATGAAAAAAAAAAAAAAAAAAAAAAAAGCTTAAAACTCAATTAAAATGGTTGAAATTTAAAATTATTATTTAATTTTTAGAAATCAAAAGAAATGAAATAATCTGCATTCATCGAAACAAATTAAAAATTTAAACAAATATTTTAGCTAAACGCTATATATTAATGTTAAAAATTTCATAAATGACGTATTAAGTAAACTTATTTATTGTAGAACAGAAATTTGCGAATAAAACAGATAGTATTAAATTAAATAAAACAATATTTTAGCTTTTATCCAAGTGTTTCTGAATACGTCATACATTAAGAATTATTACACTAAATGCTTTTTCCTAATCAAAAATCAAGAACGAATTTTATTCATTTATTTCAATTTAAATAATGCAATTTAATTAATACATTATTTTCAAATCATCACCAAGAAAGGCGAAGATTGATTAATTTGTTGAAATTATCATTCTTTTTTATTTTTGACGCTCGGAACATTTTGTACTAAAATTTCAATTTGAGCTTCATTTTTGGACTGTTGCCATTAACATTAACTGTAAAAGCGCGGAACCTTTTCAAGAATGATATTTTTGCAATCTCTGATTATTGTCCTTAGCCTAAGTTGTTTACTAATTTGCTCCCATTATAGCTATCTCTTTTATTGATTTGAATGTCTTCAAAGACAGCGTGTGCGGACTTTTAGGGCTTTTAGTATTTAGAAAAATGCTTTCATTAAGTTAAAAAGAATAATTCTTCAAGATTCCGGGTGTTCTCCTAATTCAGCTAATTCGTTTATTGGATATCTGATGCAGCATTTTAGTAGAGTTAAGGATGGAATGTTTCTGTGATGATATGAGGATTTCGATTTTCTTATGTTGCCATTTTACGATCTCTGAAAGTTTATATGGGTTTCGTTTTAATTTTAGTCAATGTTTCGGTAATGTTTTGAAATTTAGTAACATATTTATGAATGATAGTTTAGTTAACAAAAGAATTTGGAGTATTGTGTTAACAGAAGTTCATTATTTTGTGATTAACAGTTTTCGCTATATTTCCGTGTTTATTGAATAGAATAAAATGCTTAACTTTCTAATCTAAACTTTTAAGTAAGTTTCTGACTCTTCTTCTTATTTGTCATTAGCTTAAGTCGGTTATTAATTTGTTCATATTACAAAACTAACAGCTTTGTAGAATTTTCTGTAGCATTGCTAGTTTCCACACCATTTTCTTTGTATAGTAGTTTTCTCCAATATGTAATCGTGGTTAATTAAAAAGAAAATATACTTTCAAAATAGCTTGGTATGAATAAAAAGCGGGTGCTATGAATGCTTCGGAATAAATTAGAAAGTTGGCAGCTCTGAATACCCTTCGTGAAAAGTGGTGTAATAAAAGCGGGAACTAACAATATTTCGGAATAAATTAAAATGTTAGCATTTTTGAGGATTTGATGCACCCGAAAAGTAGTACAGTGTATATGGTCTTTGTTTTTGCTTGTATTTAACCACCACTAATTTTATAGAATAAAAATCGCGTACGAATTTATAAACAAAGTTATTGTTTAAAAAATAACGGAGGAAAAATCCTTTTAAAACTGAAGCATGTCTGTACGAATTATGTATTCTTTAATTTGACTCAGCTGTATGTATGGATTTTACAGTTATGTTAAATCAATAATATTTTTCGCAAATGGTTATTATTATTTTTTTTTTTTTTTTTTTTCGCGTGTCTATTTTTTCAAGTGTGATTTTTTTTTTTTTTTTTTTTTTTTTTACAAACCCCTCTTGTTAAGTGAAAACTGTTACAATAAACACAACAATGCTTCTAAATCGTTCCCATTGTTACGCCCATGAAAATGTAAAAAAGCAGGTTACGTCTATCGAACTCTACAGTGGCATCTGAAATGAATGACGACACTAACTCGTTAACACTAAACCTACCACGACTGGTCAAATGACCAATTTTAAACTTTTTGTCAGAATTTCTTGCAAATAACATTATCACATCGTCCATGTTTCATGTACCAAATTGTGCTAAATAATCCATTTTTGCTATACATATATATAACATTTTAAAGACGGGTCACTTGACCCGCTGTGGTAGGAATAGGTATACGTGAAGTATCGGTAGGTTTAGTGTTAAAGTAACATCAAGAGATTAATAAATTATATTTTTGGAGAAATTATAAAACAAATCATACAGTTACGTAGATAAAAAAAAAAAAAAAAAAAGAAGAAGAAGAAGAAGAAGAAGAAGTACGATTAAAAATTTTAAGTTATACTTCATCATACCTGCCAACAATCTAATTATGAATCGTAACATTTTTAGTACCCGCCTTATTTTTCAAACTAGTCTTTTTTAGAGTAATTTTATTCTTATTTAATCGTAACTAGATTTGGAGGAATTTGCTTTAAAAAAAAGTGGTGTACAAAAAGGAGCATGTTTTAAAGGGGCGTGACAATGTTACAATTATTAATGAGATGGTTGAAAAGTGCGCTTCATGTAAGTAAGAAGTGTTAAAATGATACCTTAAAATCTTAATTCCATTTTTCTAGATTTTCAAATAACCCTTTAACACTCTTTGTGTTATAACTCGATGAAGACTGAAGAAACAGTATATAAACTGTTTACATTTTCATACTGCCAGGCTCTCTGATATTTAAATATTAAGTCAATATAAAATATTCTTAAAAAAAAAAAAAGAAAATTGGCTTTCATTTTATTATGTAGTTTGGCCCTGCAATTGAAAATTTCCATTTTCTAAAAGTTCACTTAATTTGCCATTGAATGCAGTCTGTTAGATAGTCTTGTCCCAATAATCAACGAAATAACATCGGCTTTTTTTTTTTTCTCTACTTTATATTAATACGAGATAAAGCATACGTTAAATCTAATTTTAAACTTTCTCTGAATTTTCAGAACCGAGTTTTCCCACACTTGTTTATCTATTTATTTATTTTTCGGTATATTTTAAAAATATATAAATGAAAAGAAAACTCTTTTCACCATCCGCAGAAAGCTATAATAAAATATTTATCTATATTTCTCACTTTCAACAATCGCCATTTCGTTGCAACCTTTTGCCTTTTTCCCTATCGAAAGAACACAGTAAACAGGGCTATAACATTTGCATTTTATATAAAAATTCTCTTTTTAAATGCGATTTCTACTCATAGCCTGTTCCAGGTTGGGTTATAAAAACGGGTACACACTCAACGCTGGTGCGATTCCATTTGGCTTTTTATGTATAAACTGGAATAGTGTTTTTTCCATGCGGCATTTATCAAAGACGTGACTCAAATGTTCTATTAAAAACATTACCAGTGATTTTCTTTTATCGTGATATAATACACCTTTATGTGCCGTATGTTACATGTTTCGTAAGTTTTGATTTCTAGAAATTTAACGATCTGATATTTTATTTACTTTTTAAAGAATTTTTTTTTTTAATAATCCCAATTTGGAATTCATTTAGTGAATAAATACATTACCAGAGTGCATATTTTTATAATTTATTCTGGCAAATCGTTAATCCCTTCTCTTTTTCATTCCACTTTTCTTTATGTGTAATATGTTTTCGTAGTTATATATTGGAGAAAATTATTCTTCAAATAAATTGGTATGAAATAAAGGCGGGACTAAAGTGCTCAAAGTTGTATTACATAAATATACACCGAATAAGTGAATCGAAAATTGGTAATGGAAAATAATAAATAAAATAATATTTTGTAGGAAAAAAACACAAATTATTTTTTACACCGCACTTTTTGCCACCTTTTTTGCCTGTTCAGGATTGGTACTACTATTAAGACCCGAAACATTTCTTTTCGAGTATTTACATTATTAGGTTACAATTTTTTTTTTTAAATTTATTACTTAATTAGGATAAAATAATTTGCATTTCATTTAATAAAAGTTCTTTTAATGTCATGTGTTCTGTATATATCTCTATTTCCTTATTTTTTATAAATAGCATTTTGGAAGAATACTTTCACATTTACTGTTCTTAGAAAATAATACTTTATATTTAAATTCTTCCTGATTTCATGAATTTACTTCGTGTGCATTACTAGGGTGGACCCCAGCAGTAAAGTGTAATCGGCTTTTGAATGGTCTCTTATCGACGACCGATGAACTTGTGGACGGCCGATACTCGGAATCTCATCAAGAGCGGTGAATCTCATCGGGAGTTTATCTAAAATGTCTCATTAGTCCAGTCAATAAATACATTCTACCTTGCAAAAGGTGGGGTAGAAGATTTTATTTTTTTAATTTGTACATATTAGTACTAATATGCAAAAAACGAGTTATCCAACATGGTCGGCCCCGGGAGAATTTTTGTCGGCTGAAAAACCTCGAAAATTTACTAGTTTTTTGGCTTTTTTCAAAATATCTCAGAAATGGCTGAATTTAGAGATATTTTTCTATTGTAATGTTTAAAGAGGATTAAATTTCCTGCAATTTCCTTCATTACACCTTTTTTGTAGTACTAATAGCAAGCGCGTAACAGCTTCTTGAAAATACAGTAAACTCCCGATTATCCGCGGTGAACGGGGAATAGACAACCGCGAATAATCGAATCAGCGGATAATCCGCAAAATGGTCATAAAGGGGATATAAATTAACACATAAAGCCTTTTGAGCAATACGATTTAATTAACAGTTAAGCATGGCCTACATGTACAATTTAACCTACTAATAAACATTTTTACTTACACTTTGCTCTATTTTTTAACAAAAAAAATCGGTCAAGCATTTTTGTTCTTTTTTTGTACTAAAACACTTTTTCTTAATTTGTGATTGCAGTTTCTTTGTCAGCGTTTTATCACAAAGTGATACAGTCCTCTTCTTCTTCACTATCTTCTGAAACTGGGTCTAATGCTTGGCCCACAATTTGTTTATCTGTAAAGTCTTCAATACCTGGATCATTGGCGTCACAATCCACTCTTCAATGTTTCCTTCATTGACTTTTTCTTCTCCAACAACAGATTTAGCTAAATTTGCAGAATCACGAGCAGAAATTTCTTCCTCCTCTATAAACTCTACCAAAGTATTTTCCACGTTTGGTAAAATTTTTCTCCAAGATCTTACCAATGTAGACTGCTTAACTACCTCACAAGCAGTGTGTATGACATAAATGCTGTCAAGAATCGTGTATTATCTCCAAAAGCCTTGAAGGTCATTACTCTCTTCGACCTTTTTTTTTTTTTTTTTGTAATAAGTTTGTTCTGTATTTTTGAATTCCCTTTTAAATTCAGGCCCTTGATGACCGCGGATAATCCGCAAAGCGGATAATCCGACCGCCGATAATCGGGAGTCTGTACACAGATTTCTCAACTTCGTAAAAAAAGCGCATTACTCCTTATAAATAATGTACAGTAATTATTAGAATTAGAAGCTTTATTTACAGAAAGCTTAACAACTTTTAATGGTATAGCTGTGATATCTGTCGTCCTTGAGATTTTTGGATTTGGTGATCAAAAACGTAATACGGAAATATTCACGCCAGATGTATTTTTTTACAATAAATATTGTACGAAATACTGTTTTATATTCTTGATTGTTCTCTTAACATATGCCTTGTTAAAATAATCGTGATTTTTGAAAGGAATTAAATATGTTCGCCAGATAAATTGGAGATTATTTCTTTTTTTTTTTTTTTTTTTTTTTTCACTAAGGACGACAGATAACAAATCTGTCGTCCCTTTTAATTTTTCCCTTCCCCTTTTTACTAACTCTCTCTCTTCCCCCGGCCACGCACTGACAATTCTGGCCTAACAACAGTAGTCATCATCAGACTCCAATAACTACCAATGTATAGTATTCTATCACTGCAACACATAATACACACACACACACATATACAAAGAAAAATAAATAAAATAAAAAATATTTGTACATAAATATAAATGAATAAATATTAGGGGGCTAATAAGCAAAATCTCAATGCATTGATACATAAATATTTTAATTCTGCTGTTTATTAAATTATAAAACGTTAATGATATTTAGATATAATACATAATGTTGTAATAAACATTCATTACTGCTATATTAATATTGATGATAATAACAAGATACAATTTTAATTTTAAATGAACTTCATAAATAGGCAAACTTGTTTGAAGAACAATAGCAAATAATTGCAAAAGTGAACTGTAGAAATTTAACTTTATATGTAAATTATAGGGAGATTCATTTAGCCTTTAAACAAATAAAAAAACGTATATTAATGTATAATATACATGTTTATTTTCTTCGTGGTTATTTTGAAAGCCCGGGTTCTTAAATTTCAATAGTCATCAGAGGTAGAAGGAAGGTGTGTTGTCCTCAAATTGTTCCTCTCCGTCTTGCAGTAATTATAAAAGCTCTTAGAATAGCTTATCTTCTTCAGCCTCGTCAAATGATGAAATTAGTATATATGACATTTTCCTGTTGAGGATTAGAGTCCTTGTTACTATACCAGTTTCACTGAGTATTTTATAGCCAACATTTTGGAAGCAAACTGCTTTTTTGTTGGCAGTTTCGGCTATTAAAACATCTTCACCATATTTTTTGCAAAGGCGTGATGTAACCGTTCTGATGCCAGGACGAAAATCACCCTCTATTTTATTCATCAAATACTTTATGCGACTGGCACTCCTCCGAGTCGTTTTAAGGTTAGGAGGAAATTGATTCCATTGCCTCATCAGTGTTACTTGCAGGGTAGTATCCTCGTTCAATCTCACTTTTTGGCCTCCAATGCAGTTTTTGATGACAAAACCTGTGATACCCAGCATTTATAGCAACTAAACCTTTTACATTTCTGATGCATTCGAGTACTTTTTTCTTCTCTCATCCCCACGATTTTCGTCATTTACATGTGTTTCTTTCACACCAGTTTCATAGCATGGTGGATAGAATTTCTTTCATGCTCAGGAAGTCGTTCCTGTTTTTTAAAGAAATCTTCAAGTATCCCCTCTCCACACAAGAAACACTGATCTTTAAAACTGAAACCTTCAGTTCTTGATGGAAGATATGGAACCGCACAGTTTGGACCAGCTCCATCACCAGTTGTATGACGCCGTACATATGCTGCAATCATTCGCTCATTGATGTATCGTTTGTGACAGGCATTGTAAATTCTTACTTGTTTTAGGTTCTTTAAAAAACACTAATGTTCTTCATTTTGAGACTTTGCATTACACTTTTACAGATTGTTTGCATACCTTTCTCCTTCAGAATCTTTACTTCACATTTATTCAAACTGATTTCGAAAATAAAACAAACACTCCACGTATTGTAATAGAAAAAGCTCACAGGTTGAAACAGTACGTTCGCACTGAACTGAATAACATAGATGTTCAGCCGAGGCAGCGTACTACAGGATGAGAAGAGGCGGGAGGAAAGGGAGAGCTTTTTGTGTGAAAGGGGGGGGGGGCAGTTTTTTTTTTTTATATACCTTCTTTACTACGAAGCAGATGTCATTTTTTAAGGTCAGACAGCTGAATATGTCCCTTCCTTTCTTTCCGTTTTCTAAAAAACAATCATGCACCAACCCATTTCTTTAAGTTGAATTTTATTAGCTTGAGAAAAAATGCCGACTTTCAAGAGGCTGTAACACGCTTGCTATTAGTACTACAAAAAAGTTGTAATGAAGGAAATTGTAGGAAATTTAATCTTCTTTAAACTTTATAATAGAAAAATATCGCTAAATTTAGCCATTTCTGAGATATTTCAAAAAAAGCCAAAAAAGTATTAAATTTTCGAGGTTTTTCAGCCGACAAAAATTCTCCCGGGGTCGCTCATGTTGGATAACTCGTTTTTTTCATATTGACACTCATATGTACAAATTAAAAAAGAAAAATCTTCTACCCCACCTTTTGCTAGGTAAGCCCTTTTTTACATACCTATTGACTGGACTACATTGGGAATAGTTTAATCCGATCATCGGAACCCGATGAATTTTAGAAGCTGATTCAATTAAAATCCGATGGAAAGGTATGATTTCTATCGAGTTTTCACGTGATTTGTCATCGGTTCGATATCCTTTTTCGGTGAAATACTCCTAATCGAAAACCGATCTTAGATACTGTTCTGAACTATATGTCTATGTCTATGCTCGAGAAAATTTCAGGGATGGAACACGGGCGCAGAATTCATACCACTATCAATGTAAGAAAATTTTCTACTTCTTAAATCGATGATATTATAGGTAGAGAAATTTCTTTAACGGATTCCGGTATGAATTCTGCGCCCGTGTTCCATCCCTGAAATTTCGAAGAGTCGATGAAAGGCCGAGCAAAATACAATCGATCAATACTACTTGGGGACGTTAACGTTTCTTTTATAAGATCTATTGAGCACCAGATCTATTCGCACCAGAAATTTTGTAGCTTATTTCTCTTAAGCATGTAAGAACGTAAGCATGCACGTTATTTAAAAAGAAATTTAGTTATGTATTATTAGTGGAAAAGTTCTTGGAAAAAGGTTGAGCAGTGGGATCTCTGATAAATAATGTACAAAATTTCTGGAGCGAAAAGAAGGCGGGGCGAATAATTTATAAAAGTTGGGAACTCTGGTTGGATGGAAAGTTATACGAATTACAAAATTGTGACTTTATGGTACATCTATTGCAGTAATTTTTTCTGATGTATTATCAATTTTGTCATTATCGTAAAACGATAACTACTGTTACTTTCTTTTATTTATTTATTTAATTTATTTAATTGCCTTTTTAAGCAATTTTCAGCTCTACGAACTATTTTTTTTTCCTTCGTGTGTTATTACCCTCTAGTTTAATGTTGTCTGATAATACAGATATATGCTAAAACGATAAAAAATTGACAAAAATTTATGCCTTATCTTATCTGAAGGTCGTCTTATCTGGGGTAATAGACCTATATGTATTTGAAGTGAATTCCAAATATGTCATTAAAAATTAATTAATTGATTCACCTCTGTTTTAACCCGTTAGTAGTCGCTAGGTAGTCGATTCGCTACCCATTCCTGAGTGTTTATGCAACAGCTACCAGAAATTTATTGAAGTGGCATTTGATATGTATAGTCGACGATTATTCCAGTCGATTCGCCTTTTATGTATATGAAATGCCACTTCTAAAAATTTTTCGTGGCTGTTAAATAAACACTGAAAGGATGGGCAGCGAATCGACCAACTACCGATTACTAACGGGTTAATTAGAGTCAAATAAAAAGAAGGTTTTCAGTACTTAAAGGAAAAAAAAAAAAAGGAATTATTTTAATGAATACCAAATTTAATATTTTCTATTAAAGAAAGAAAAAACATATTACACCAAATAAATATACTGATAAAATAAGAACAAAAACTTTCATCATGTTTTAAACAACTAAAGTTTAATATTAATCACACACAAACCCATACCGGAAATAAATATTTGGAAATAGGAATAAATACACTGAATTTTGATTACAGCAAAACTTAAATTTTAAACTTCCTAATTACATAAATTATATTCCCAGAAAACTCTCTGCTTTAATAACTGCCATAATATTTGTTTAGATATAAAACGAAAGTGCAAACTGCTTAGAAATCAGCGCCGCTTCAACAACTTTAATCTGCGGGAAAATAGCCCCCTGAATATTTTAGTACTTGCAGTAAACAGTCCATTTGCTTCTAAATATTCTATAATCGGAAACATCTCCCCAAGAGGATTCTTAAACTAGCTGTTTGAATTCGCAAACGAAACCGCACGCAGTTGCAAGTGAAGCTTGCGCGGTAGTTTATAATGTTCCTGCCATTTTCGTACGGTAATGTGCAGTTCTCGTGCCAACCAACATTTTAGAAGGTAAGGTAAACTTGTCGACCTATTAGATGATTTCTTTTGAGAATATTCTTTCGCATAATCAAGACAAGAAGGAGAATGAGCTCTAATGTATACGGGATATAAACCAATCGATACAAAGTGACTTATCAAGATGGTTTTGTAAAACATTAATAAAAGAAAAATGTCTATTAGCAGTTTGTAAGAAGCGCATCACAGTTAATCGAATGTTATAAATAAGTGCTTAAAAATGTATAAAAAAAATTTAAAAAAATTAAAAAAATAAAATAACGCAAAACAACTAATAGTAAATTTAATGTTAAGTCTTATTAATGGACTGAGATGAGTTAAATTTAATCTAAAGAATTGAATTTGAATTATATTAGCAAATTTTTTGTATCACGTGTAACAAGACTCACAGTGTTCCTAACATTTTACCTGTCTTTAAAATAGTCACCACTATTCTTAATGAGAATTTTTTCTTGAATACCTTTTTTCACTTTTGAAGGGTTTGAACCGGAAGCACCTGTGACGAAGTCATGCATCTTCCGTTGCCTAACAGTAGAGACTAACAGGGTGGAATGTCCTGAATTCAAGTTCACTACCAGTGGTGAAAAAAAAAACCAGTGTTGCCTGATTTTGTGTCGTTTTTATTGGACATTATTTTATACGACATTGTATTCTATTTAATGAAATTTTCGGTATGGAATGAAGGCGCCTAACCCAGTGTTGCCAGACAAAGTCTGGTTACCAAAGTCTAACAACGCTAGGTCAGGCACTTTCATTTCATACAGGAAATTTTATTAAACAGAATGTAATGTCGTATAAAATAATGTCTGATAAAAAAGCTGTGTTGCCAGAGTTTGCGACATTTTATTGAATGTTATTTTATCGTATTGTATTTAATAAAATTTTCGCTATGAAATGAATGCATTTGACGCAGTGTTGTTAGACTTTATATCAGATGGTTGGATGGTTGTAGGGAATAAGGTCGATAGACTGCACTAGGGTTCTAGGCCTGAGGAGGAATGTATTCCGTGGGGGTCTTTCTGAGGGGTCGACTTCATATCGGTGTTGTTGGGGAATAAGGCCGATTGACGGAACCAGGGTCCTATACCTGAGGGGGAATGCCTTTCATAGAGGTCTTTCTAAGGGGTTCTTGCCCGTATTTAAGCAAGTTTCGAAGAAAACCACGGAAAACTCCGAACGGCTAGACCGACGAGCGCGTCCTGGGATGGAACCCGGCACCTCGCGTCTACCAGCTTTGAGCGCAGAACCGCTCGGCGGCTGGTGGGCCCCGACTTCTTATCGGAAATTTCTTTAAACAGAATATCATGTCGTGTAAAATAGTGCCAAATAAAAAAGTCGCAAAGTCTGGTATCACGGAAGAAATCAATAGAAAAACAACAACAAAATTGTCTTGATCCTTTTAATGCTAAAATATTGAACCCAAAATTTTATATATGCTGCGATGATTGCATGTACGTTAGTTTTTACGAAACGCTCTGATTATTCTTTATTTCAAAACACGAAGAATTACATTCGATTTTAACATATTTCACTATGCAATGTACAAAATATGAATTATTTTATAATTAGTAATATTTTAACTCTCTCAAAAAATAAATAAGTAAAATAAACTTAATACAGAGCTCCCAGCAACCATTAATTTAAAAATCACTTTTTATATAAAGCAATCTTTGTATTAAACTTTCGAAAATATGCTTTACAAACGATTAATGAAGATTACTGTAATAAATAAATAAATAAAGCTGTATAAAAAATAGCGACTGTTGAGAACGTTGCGTAATATAGGTTGTGATGCATCTATTTTTTTTTTTTTTTTTTTTTTATAAATGTTATTTTTATTTTTGAAATTATCAACAGGCAAAATCTCATAACGGAATTTTTTCCTGTTTTGTAAATACCCCATAACTTGGTGTAATTCATATATTATATCTGTACTGATAAGTATAAAGGATTTAAGTACAAAAATGTCGATTTTGAGTTAAGTACATAGTCAGACTCAGAAAACAATTCTCTATCGATTGGTATAAAAGATTTAAATCCATGTCATTTAGTCTTTGATAAAATCCATTGGTAAAAAAAGATTCAAGTCAGAAATTTAGCATTAGTCTTTGAAAATATTTAATTAATTTTTTTCCCTTTATTAAATGAAGGTTGACAATCACTGAATGGTATAAAGGGTATAAATTAACATAATTCCTTTTTCTTAATCGATTATTCTCATTAGTTTTTAGTTAGTTTAACTTTATTTTTCGTCTCCTGAAAAATCAAGAATATGGACTTAAATCCTTTATACTTATTAGTACAGATATAATGACGTTTGATCCATGTGTTACCTGTATATATATATGATGTAGAAATCATTCAAAAAATATTTTAAACCCTAAGACGTGATTATCTGTTCAACATATACTGTCAAAATTTGATTGAATAAATAAATAAATTTATAAATAAAAAAACATTATAAACGAAAATTTTATAAACCACTCATCGTAGAATTAAAAATGTCCTGAAGAGCTGTTCTAGAACTAAATGATGGATTGAGAATTTTTAAAGGAGACAAATTTTCAGATTTACATTGTAAAGTTAATATTATAACCAGTTTTAGCATGGAAATAGTTTCGAAAAAGACTTACTATTAAGTTTAGAGATGACAGCAATATCTCTGGATATACAATTTATAAATAACAATTCAAATCTATTGATTTAGTAGTTATACATTCTATGGAAGTTACAAAGTTGAAATAATAATATATATTCTTCCGAATTTTCATTATTTTCTCTCTTTGTTTATTTTAAATTATAATTTTGAATGTAATACTAAAATAAAACCTTTCGGTATTTGTTACACGCCTCTATTCTTGACAAAATTTGAAGTTTTGAAAACAATAATAGTTCTGTTGCATTTTAAAAAATTAAATAGCCCTGATAGGTACTTTAAATCTAATATTACATTTTACCGAATAATTACTTATTTTAGTCAATGTGTTTTTAAAAATGCAGCAAACATGGTACATGGGTTGCACTTTCCGCCTTTATTTTTATTTATTTTATTTGTTTTTTTTTTTTTATTTATTTACTTCTTCTTTTTTTTTTTTTTTTTTTTTTGGGGGGGGGGGGCACTTTTGGAATGAGAAATTATTGCTTTTCGAAAATTCTCCGTCCTGTTCAATCACGACACATGACTACAAAAATAACCATAAAAAATTCTCTTTAAAAATAGTGGTAGCCAAAGGAAAAAAAAAAAAAAAAAAAAATCAGAATTTTTTCATCCCTGAGAAAGGCGAATAATGCGACCTCTGGTGGTGATTTACTAGTAGTTAATTACGATGAAAGAAGTAGAAAAACGCTGCTTAAAAATGCTGGTGTGAAAACATGGCGGTCACTAAGATTATTCCGAGATAAATTATTCCAGGATAAATGTTACCAGCTATGGTAACGATAAAAAAGAAGAAAAAAAGAAAAGTATAACTTTAATATTAATTATTTTATATAAACTAAATTTTGTTTGGACTGACATTTTTAAAGAATTTGTGCAACATAAAGTAAGGGATTATTGTAAATGCTGAAACATTTTTTATGGATAAAAAAAAAAAAAAAAAAAAAAAAAAAAAATGAAAACAACCATTTATTTTTATCTAAATCCCTCGGGTCCAAATAAAAAGTCTTTAGTTAAATTTCAAATTTAGTTATTTAGTTTATAAATGCTTATATATATATATATATATAAACAAGAAAAATAAAACAAGTGTTAACATTTTACCTTGTAAGAAATGAATGCTAATCCCATTTATTTTCCTTAGGGATATTTTCATCATGTTATTAAACTCAAAAAATAATACACTTTTTTTTTTTTCCCACATCAATGTTTATTTCGCTAATTTCGCTTCGTACAGAAGGATTAGTCGTTAAAATTAAATCGGATTTAGTGATTATTCTTTTAAAGTTAAGAATTTGTTTTGTTTTGTTAAGAAGTAGGAATTTATGTTACAATAGCACCCCTATTTATATCGTTGCATTTATTGTTAAGCACACAAAAACTAAGGCTTGGGATTATTTGACCTAATCCATAAATTTCCATTATTGTGTTATTTTTGTTCATGCATTCTTCTATTTGAAATAAGCTTCTTCAAACAAAGTTTTAATCTGTTATTTTGTTAATAATATTCATAGTATTCATAAATACTAGTATTTTTTGTATTTTTAAACCAAAAAAATTATTAATCTTTTGAAAGTTTTGAATAAAAAAGAGCCATAGACTGTGCGTGATCGTTCAGAAAGAAACAAAATTAAAAATGAGATTTTGCCTTAATATTTTACAAGCCATTTGTTTTGCTGTACGAGTGATAGCTTCATTGGATTGCTACCAGAATGTTCAATGTGTACACGGTACTATTGGACCGTTTCGAGAATATTCGTTGTAATCACAGTTTGTTGTACTGATTCGAGAAGTTACGCTAAATAAACAATATTTATCAACTAGAATTTGCTTGTTTTTTTACGAACTACTTTCTCATACAAGAAAGTCGGCATGTGTTTTCGAAACATTTAACCCTTTAACGTTCACTACTTAATTTATTAAAAAAATTACTAAACTAATTTTAAAAATGGCTTTTAGACACATAGCTGACCATAAATATTTAAAAAATAAAAAAATAGCATTGTTCCTTTTCGAAAAAATTTCGGTTTGAAACATCTGTAAGTAAACCTATTAAATTCAAATAATATTTAATTTAATAAATAAATCACTTTATAAGTAAACATTATCGACAACAAAAACTCGAAAAAGTTGCATAGATTCCAACATTTCAATTTATTCCGGACTATTTTAACCCTTTGCGGCGCAAGGTAATTCGGATCATTTAAATTACACTGCCACCGGAATTTACGAACATAATTGAAATACAAGATATTTTAAATTTTCACATTCAAATTAAGGGCGTTTTCTGCGATGCAGTGAAGCTAGATTGGAGATTTTTCCCCATTTCGGGGACCAAATGTTTGTGGGGACTTATTTTGGAATTCTAAAATTTTTGAGGACAAATCTGGGGAGTTCTTCAACTTTCTGTCAATGTTGGCAACGTAATTGTTTATCCTTACGACCAGGGATTTTCAATAGCTTTGTTGGTATTTGGGGATTTTTTTAAAAATTGCCTGCATTTGGGGGAAAATCTGAGCTTAAATCTGCTTGATTTTTTTTTTTTTTTTTAATTTTTTTTTTTTCCCTTTTTAGTCGAAATCAAGTTGGGGATTTTTTCTGAAAAAAACCCTGATTTGGGAAAATTTGAACACCTGTTTGGGGAAATAATTTTCGACCATCTGGCATCACTGCTGCGATGTTATAATTGTAAATTTCTGCTAAAAAATTTCCGGGATGAGTTTTTGCACTTGAGAATTAAAATTAGGTGTTCCATCAGCGGGAACACTGCGACTGAAAGGGTTCAGAGCCTGATTAAGGGGGAAGCACACATTATCTCCGCTCTCACCGGAATATTTTTACAATTATTTTTTACTTCATGTCATAGAAATTCCACGCTTTGACGAGGAAATATTTTTTTATAAAAAATGAACGGTGTGAAACAATACAATTTACTCACCGTTATTAGACACCAGAATTCTTTTAAAATAATTTTTAATGAGAATTTTGTGTTTATTATAGGAGGAAAGTATTTGTTAAAAAATAACGGTGTAAGTATAAATAATGTGTGCTTCCCCCTTAATCAGGCTCTGAAAGGGTTAAAGGAGTCTTTTAATTATTTGAGATTTTAATTTAATCATAGCAAAAGCAAGGATCCAATTATCAACAACCGAGAATATTTATTAACAGTCTCATTAATAAGCTGTTCACACATACTTAATCATTCAACATCTTGAAATCCTTTTACTGCTGGTATCAGTAAAGTATTTAACTAGCTACATAATCTCATTTTTACAAACTATTTCTTAATAAAGATATCCAGAATTCTATTGTCTTCTAATGATTCGATTAATTGAATTATTTTTTCTTATGTATTTATATATTAAAACAAATATATATTGGGCTCATAAAAGTTTTAAACTTCTCACATTTTAATAGATTTGCCTACTATGCTTACTCTTGAACGCTATTTTAATATTTTTAAATATACTTCTCTTTACGCATATTGTACGAGTTTTAAGATAGCTGTATTTCAAAAGTTAGCGCATGGAATGCTTTACAACTTTCATTTAATATAACACATTATTTATCTATAATATATTTTCTATACTTAGCAGGAAAATGTACAGATTATGTGAAATATATAAACTACTTTTTATATTTTTGGATATCTTGGCTATAGTTTAAACATCTTTTAAAATGTACGAATGCGATTAATCCCATGAATTAATGTCAGGGTGCAATTTTTCCTATTTTTGCTACCAATATTTCCATAGAGAAACGCTTTTTATATTTCTACAGTAGTTTAGTGTGATTCAACACGGTAGAAATTATTGATAAAAAATAGTGGTGTAAGAGTTCAATCATGAGACGGAAACTCAGCTCAGTACCTTTAAACAGTGTTCCTATGTGTTGCACAAATTTTATGGTCACTCTACTTAAAATAACTTTAATACATTAAATTCATTGAAATTTGATGATTTGTTTGACTATAGCACAAATGATCTTAATTATTTTCTTCCAAATATATACAGAATAATTGTCCTTCTGAGATACCTATTTTTTACGGTTTCTGCATAGCAATTTTCTGAACCTCTATACTATGAAATTGTTCTAAACATGGTAAAAATTACGTTTCATGTTGATATATATAGATGCATTCAATTATATCAGTATACGAGCCGAAAGATAACGCTGTTATAGCTCACAAATTCAATGCTTTCGAAAGCTCAATTCAAATTTGATTGTAGAAAATCGGAAAAAAAATAGCACGTGAAACGCATATTATTATAAACTATGCTGTTTTTGTTTTAATTTTGGTGTGAATTACACAGTGGATAGTTGAGCGCTTCTTTTTTGTGATTTTTGCTGAAAAATCAGAATTGCTTTCCATATACTATTGGATGTAAATGTAACAAAAGTATATCTTGAATATTTGAAGAGATGCTTGTGCTGTTCAAAGTATATTAAACTGCTACCCAGGAGACTTCATACCAGAATTTTTTTTAAAAACAATTTGAATTGATTAAATCATTAAAAATATTTACGATATATTTATAGCTGAGAATAGTGGTGATGGATATAATTTATAAATTTAAAAGGTTGACAGTTGTGATAATAATGCCTATAATGTAGATTGAAATTTTATTATGTCCGTACAGTGTTAGTCGTATTTACTAAAGGCTGTTCACCTGGGTACACAGCGTGCGATATTTGAAGATTCTGATAGATATAGTTGAGTTGAGCGTTTTGATAACTATTGTATGTTGTCTCTGGAATACAGCACGATAGGATAAAAGAATTATATAGGCCTGAGAAATCATACTTTTCATTTTTTTTTTTCAATCAGTTGGTTGTCTCTAACATACTTGCCAACCATCTCATTATGAACCGTACAATTTTTAGTACCCGCCTTTTTATTCACACCAGTCATTTTTAAGAGTAATTTTATTCTTATTTAATCCTATCTACATTTGGAGAGAATTACTCTAAAAATAAAGTGGTGGGAAAAAAGGGGCGTTAACAATTGTACGGTTATTAATGAGATGGTTTGCAAGTATGCTCTAATGTGTTTTGATGCACTGAATTCAGAAATGCTTCTCTTTTCTTCCTATCATTTAAGGGATTTTCACAAATTAAGGGTCAAAATCTGGAAATATTCACACAGGTAGTATAAAAAATTCGAGACTATTTATGTATAAAATATATTAAAATAGACAATTACTTACAAAATAGCTTTTAAATGTGTTTCTTTAGACAAAAGCTCCATTTAGTGTTTTTTCTGTTGCGAAAGGCTTGAAGGCTTTGAGGGGAGGGGTGGATCCCTATGCAGCATCCAACAATCTGCTAACATGCTAGCACTTCATCGTCCCTGATGCTTTCCCCGAATTTCTTTTATGTCTTGATAAAATAGCTCTCCTTATTTACTTACATCCCCCAAATTTTCCGGGAAATTACTTAGATGGGAGTTGAAAGAGTGGAGCTTTATGTTAAAGAAAATCTCATTTTTTTGTCAAAACCGTATGTGATGGAAATTTTTGAGTAGATTTTTCTTAATAAGAATTCCAAAATACACTAGAAAACACATCACTTTGAAGAAAAGAATTTCAACGCAGACCTGTGTTATTTCTTAACCTCTTAATAGTTTCTTTTCTTTTCTTTTTCTTTACATTTTAATTCACGTCACTCTCTGTGCATGGTAATATTCATGTTAACTAATCGTCGAAACGGCATGTTTTTTAATTGAAAATTGTCAGAAATATCTATTTTTTGAAAATACTGGTGCTAAGTATAAATTGTACCAGAAGTAGGGTCCGAGTATATTCAAGAAAAGCTGTTAAGGTGTTATTTTTGTTTTCATGACAAATTGATTACGTTGGTTTCTAAAATTTTGTTTAATTCCAGAAAATTTAAATACTTTTTATAGTATTTTATATTGAGTGGTAGCCAGAATTAAATAGCTAAAAACATATAAAATATAACTTCATAAGTGTTGTGAATTAAGTATTATATAAAATTAATTTTTTTTTTTTTTTTTTTTTTTTGAGAATTACGTATTTGTGTAATTAGACTACAATGCTGCATACTTGCTAACATTCTAAATAATATTCCATAGTATTGTTAGTACCGCCCCTTTTACTACACCCTTTTATTTTTAGAATACTTTTTCTTCAAATTTAGTTGTGGTTAAAGAAAAAGAAAAATACTCTATAAAAAGATTGGTATGAGAAAAACGCGTGACTGCGGAAGACTACGGAAAATTATTTTTTCTTTTTTAAAATTATTATTATTATTATTGTATTTAACCCTTTATATTCTAAACTACTTTATTTTTGGAAAAATTGATTGAAACCTTTTTATTATATTTCTTTACGCATGAGAATCATCTCATATTAACACTTTCGCGACCGCATGATTTTAAATTTTTGACAGTAAGGTCCGCCTGTGGGCGTTATTCTCCCATGTTACGATATTTCAGAACAAAATTTTCTGTATTCACAATTATATTAGAAATGGATATACATTATAATTATGTTGTTTCTAATTAAAGTATTTGTATCCATAGTATATTTCATTGTAAAAATGTGAATATTGGTTATATATATAAGAAATAAATAGCATAGAAATTGCGAAAGAAACGCCCACTGTTGAAGTGACAGATTTTCAAATGACGTAAATCTATGTCAGCGGTCATGAAAGTATTAAATTTAGCTTAAACTATAGCTTAACTATAGGGAATGCTTAAACTATAGGGGCTAAAGCTTAAACTATAGTCTCAATGAAATCCTGTAGAAAATTTAGGCTATATTGAGGATTTTTTTTTTTTTTTTTTTTTTTTTTTTTAATGGGACTTTAAAATCCCGGTCGGATACAAAGGGTTAAATAAAATATTGGCAGGTATGCGATACTATTTTCAGACAACCCCTCACTTCCCATGTTGGATATTCAATTTCTCACCTGTACGACATAAGCGTTAGAATTCGTTTCTGTTTTCCGCTGCGTTTCAAGTGAGCTACCCTGCAAATTTTTTTTAATATGCCTTGCATGTCCAATACAAGAAAATACAACAATCTAGACTAATAACATATATTTTTCAAAATAATGTGTTAACGAAAATATAGTTTTAAAAAATTATTGTTTTTGTTCATTTTCAAACAAAACAAAAAATAATTTCTATTGTTTTTGATTTAACGTGAAATTTCCTGTGAAATACATTTTCTATGATATCATATTCAAAATCAAATAACTTAAGTATTCATTAATTTAACGGACAGTTAATTCCTTACCAACACCATTTTCCACAAAAAGGGATAATTCCAAAGCTGATTCATCCTTTACGATTATTCAAAAATTGCGTCATATACTTTGAAACTTCTCCTAAACGTGTACGATTTATGAACATGAGCGCTTCCTCTGTCTAGTGGCTATTTTACAGCGTTGGATTCGCAACATTTGTTCAAAAGTTAGGCACAGTAAAGGTTGGATGACATTTTAGTACTGAACGCTCCAAGAATTTTGTGAAAAATACGACCACCCATAGGAGCTCTTTAATGAAATTCTGGTGCTAGAAGCAATAAAATATTAGGTAGGCATTTACTGCATGAAATTAATTAACTTTTGAAGCCATTCAAGAGAAGTGAACTGTGTTGCATGGGTCATCATAAGCTAGTCTTATCAAAAGTTCTTTCTCTCGTCCAGTTCTTTTATGGAAGAGATGCCTTATACGAATTTAATAAAGTACTTTCCACATTTTCTTTTGAATTGCGCCAAACTTTTAATTAAACAAAGAAAAAAATATTAATTGTAAAGAAGAGATTAATTTTCCTTCCTGAAGTTGAGAAATATTTCAAGCGTACGTAACCATTATTTTTAAAGAAAATTCTGAAAAAGTGGTGTAGTAAGATATATATTTAACACTTTCTTATACTAGTAATACAAATACTGATTTTTCCCCCTCTATTTAGGCAAACTTTCTAACGTATTAATTAATATCCGCAAGATTGTCAGTACCCGCCCTTTTTTTTTCAAACCAGTAATTTTTTAGAGCATTTTTCTACTAAATTATTTGTAATTACATTTAAAGAAAATTACATATTTTTTAATCCTTTGAAAAGGAAAATTTTAACAAGTTATTAATTATATAAAAAAAAAAAAACAATTCAAATCAATATTTTTTCACACATATAATGTCTATAAACCTTAAAATACCCCGTAAGATTTTTTTTATTCCCAAACTCTGGAAATTCTTTTATTTAGTATATAAATAAAAACATTATCAGAAAGAAAATAGTAATTATAAAGCGTTCTTAAAACTGCTTTCAAAATATTATGTGTTGTATTTTACCCAGGAGCAAATAAATTTTCTCATTTAAAATCAACAGCCACCAGAAATCAACAACAATATTAAAGGTTAAGAAATAAATGAAGTTATTCGTCTAGTGCAAGAAAATTCTCATAAAACATTTTCAGGGACAGTTTTTGCAATTATGAATTAAAATTTGTGGTTTCAGTAAGCAACCCCGCCGTTGAAAAGGTTAACTGAAATTTGCTTCTATAGTTAGAAATAATTTAAATGCAAAACTAATTAGAAACTGTTATTCTGCCATTGTAAACAATCTTCGTTAACATATATATAGAATCAGAACAAATCAACGAGTCAATTAATAAAATATTTATAGCCATTTCAGAATCATATACATGTATGATAGTAATTGCAACGTCGCATACTATTGTTAGTTATTAAGATAATAATATTTTCTTATCTCTTATTTATGCAATTCGTCTCATACTTACATTAATTTCATATCAATTTTATGCGATTAATTACAATATACTTCAAATTATAAATATCTTGCAGACGTTAGATGTTCAGATATTTCCAAAGGATACACGTTATGCCGTTTGTTTTGCATAAAAAATTTTTGTGAGTTATATTTTAAAGACTTATGCTGTATTCTCTAATCAGATTTGTGATATCTTTTATTATCCAAAATTCATAGCTGCCAATTTGTATGATTATTTTGCTACCAGAGAATTTTAATAAAAATAATTTATAATTTTTTGAAATACTTTAGGATAATTAAATATAATGAAAATTTCATTCAGAAAAAGTGATGTAAAGAAACAGTACAAATTGACAGCTACGCACATTGTAGCCTGGGTGTATTCCTATTTTGAACAACAAGACCTATTTTTTGGCGTTCGTCTAAAACGGTACATTATTTAACAATATTTTGTGTTTAAATTGTTTACGTTTATCATGATCATCATTAATGGAGTAAATGCCATTGGCGTATTTATGCGTCGACGGTACTTAAGGAGATAAATACAAATATGTAAAATATTATTTTCAAATAATGTGTAATTTTAGAAAAAACGTCTAAAGGCGGTATTTTTTTTTTATTTATTTATTTATTTATTTATTTATTTATTTTTTTTTTTTTTTTTTTTGTTAACATTACAATTCTAGTTCCTCGCCGCTGGGAATGTGTTAAAGGCTCAACACCCAGTTGTTAACTACTATGAATTTTAGAAACCACTAATCTTTAATAGGAACTTTTCATTACGTAACAATTTTCTTGGATAAAATAAGATAAAAACTTTTACTTAGTTAGAAAAAGTTGTAACCCCCAAAGTTCTAATCCCAGTTATGCACAATCAATTTAAAAACACAACCAGTGTTGTGACTTGGAAAAGAAACGACTTATGTTGTGTGGACTGGGGTCAATTGTCTACTCTAGAGACCTAGACATTGAGGTAATGTCCTGTATTGCGTTCTGTGCGTTAATTGCCAAATACTCAGATTTTTTCAAAACATTATTCTTTAATAAAATAAATAAATAAATAAAATAAATAAAAATAAACGTTTTTGCTGTATTTTTTTTTTCTTTTTTTTTTTTTTTTTTTTTTTTTTTCTATCAAGTAAAGTGAACAATTCTTAAATAATAATAATAATAATAATAATAATAATAAAATACTGATATGTAAAATTTGGAAAAATGGGCAGATATAGCATCCTAGCCCATATTAGGGGCACAGAAATCTCTGAATAGCGTAGTTAAACAGCACGACCTAGGTTTGAACACGATAAATACCGTCTACCAACTTTGAGAGAAGAACTTTTCAGCCACTCTTAGAGTCAAGTTAGCAATAAAGGCGATAAATGTTTTAAAATTTACTTGACAAAATTGGTAATATTTAGTAATAAGATAAATTGTCAACTGCAATTTTCACGAAAAAATTATTTTTCTGACAAAGCTAATAAAGCGACAGTAATGATCAGTTAGTTGGCTGTATTTTTAACTGGATATATATATATATATTAATATGTCTGTCTCTGATTACACAGGTCTATAAAAAGTTTTTTTTTTTTTTTTTTTTTTTTTTTTTTCAGCTGCATGAAAACTTTTCAGTGTTTAAACTTTTAATTTAACTGTTTTGGGGATATTGAATAAAAAAATGACCCCTTTCTCTGCCAAATAACATAGATTTCTTTTTTCTTTTCTTTTTTCCGAAATATCGGCGGTTTACAATAAAAAAACACGAATCTTATTACATTGAATTAAGCATATTCTTTCTCATAATTAAATAAACAGTTCCTTCATAATATATTTCAAATTCTGTTTTCCCTCTTTTTCACTGTAACCTCCCCCCCCCCCTTAAAAAAAAAAAAAAAAAAAAAAAAAAATGCCTTTCCAAAGAAGTTTTTATTTTATCCCTTCTTCATCCTTCATATTTTTAATTTTGTACTTTTTTTTTTTTTTTTAGATTTGCTCTTAGAAATATTATTTTAAAGTAAGAAATAATTATTAAACATGATTTTAAAATAAGTAAAATGATAACAGTTTTCAGGTTTTCATGTAAACATGAAATAAAAATATGCGTTTTGGAAAAAAAAAAAAAAAAAAAAAAAGACGAGCCTTATATGATAGAGTTTTTTACTGTATTTTTCGGTTTCAGTGTGTAAAAGTCTGTAAGAAAAATTTAAAACTTAAACGAGCCTTACATGACAGAGCTTTCTTACTGTATTTTTCAGTTTTAGTGTGTAAAAATCTGTAAGAAACATTTAAAACTTCTTATGAAGCTTTTTGCTTGCAGACCTCTGTTATTTATCTACATTTTTATAGTATTCTAAAGTGTATAAAAATGTATTTTACAGATATAAGCAAATTTTGCTTAGAATTTTATTTATTGATAAAACAAAAGAAGAAAAAAAACTTATAAATGTTCTTCATATATAAGTAATGGTACTTTAATAGTAATAAATACAGACCGCGCAGCATTCCTAAAATAAATTTCAAGTTCATTTTATTATATTGCCACCCCAATTTTAAACAATATGTTTTTACATAATATGTTAGCATTAAAATATGCATGTTTTTCCCTGTAAAAACAACGAAATAAATAAAATAATAATAATGAATTTAAAAGGAATAAATAAAAAGGAAAAACTCATAAAGTTTCCTAATCACTGCAAAAACATTCTACCTATCCCCATTTTTTCCATGAATGTTGTAATGCTATCCTTAATCGCTCTCATTCTCAGTAAAATGTGTTTCCATTTCTTATGAGCTCAACATTTATTATTATTATTTACATTTCCTATTTGTATTATTTAATTTCATTATATTTATCATTCCTCTACTGGCAGACAATTCATTTCATGATTACCTCACTCCGTTATTTCCTCACGTTATTATGCAGAGGAAATTGCGTGGCATTGGCCAACAGGTGCTTCCAAGCTTCATATTTTTCGAAGTCTATATTCAGGGAAAACTTCTTTTTGATGATAGTGAATAAAAAATTAAAAAAAAAAAAAAAGGAAAAAAAAAAAAAAAAAAGGAAAATTTTAGGAACATTGTGAGACCTTTAAATATAAAAGTCAAGCCGAATTTGTACAGTTCTCTTTTAATATATATGATATTTTATTACCTCTGTTTCGACCATCACACCTGCCAACATACTAATTAGTAATTTAAAAAAAAGAACCACAGAACTAGCGTTTAAAAGTAATAAGTACAAACCTTTGAATAAACACCATAAAATGTAAGAACTCGCGAGTTCTTGCATTTTATGGTGCTTGTTCAAAGTTATGTACTTAATAGTAATTAATATTCCATAGTCTTTTTACACCACCCCCTTTTTGACACTATTTTTTTTTTAAATGTATTTTTCTTCTTACTTAAGCAGCATTGCATTTAGAGAATGTTGCTCAGAAAATAAAGTAATGTAGAAAGGGGTGACACTAGCAATGTTACGGAATATTAATTAGTATGTTGACATGTATTAAACATAATAATTTATTGTTGGATTTTTATATTTTCTTCATATTTTAATTTGATTTCTCGTAACTGATATTGGTATTATTACGATAATTCCATTTCTCAAAATATGTAACCATTGGAATATTTTTGTTCGTAACTTATTTTAACGACTGTTCATTTCTATTGATTTCATAAAGTTTATACGGATCACGATTTTTTCTTTTTAATACGTTTCATTGTCCATGTGTTTGTTTATTTATTTATTAAGTTCTATAACGCATATTTCTCCTTTTATGATTTGTATACAATTACTCTCTTTATTCATTACAGTTCGTTTTTTTATTTATCATTATTTTCTCTTTTAATCCAGATTATTTTATTATTTTTTCTTCACACTAAATTTCCATGCATTTTAATTTCAAAATATGCCTTTTAAAGTCATTTTAATATTAAATGTATCAATCTCTCTACTTATTTATATATACTCTAAAATCATAACCTATTTTTTTTTCTATTGCTGTCAATACTTAAATAATATATAGCTACTGTAAAAAAGAAAATTTTCTTTTAATATTTTCGTTATAAAATATTTTTTGTTTTTTATAAATATATATAAATGTCTTTATTCAAAGAAATTTTCGACGAAAATGAGTTTTAAACAATTTAGTTATACATATACATATTATTCATAGTTGCCAACATTTTAAATTATTCCTAGTATTCCTAGTATTTTTTAGCTCCGCCTTTATTTCACACCTCTTAACACTTTCGCAACCGCATGCTTTTGTCTTTTTGAAAGTAAAGTCTGCCTGTGGGCGTTATTCTCCCAAATTACACTATTTCAGACCAATATTTTCTATATTCACATTTATATTGCAAATGAATATACATTATAATTATATTCCTTCCAATCGAAGTATTTGAACCATAGTACATTTGAATAAAAAATATGAATATTGGATTTATTCTTAAGAAATAAATTACACACAAACTGGGAAAGAAACGCCCACTGGTGGAGTTACAGATTTTCAAATGACGTGAATCTACATCAGCTGTCGCGAAAGTGTTAATTTATAGAATAATTTTGTTAAATGTGTAACTACGATAAAACAAGAAAAATTACTCTTAAAACAAAAGTGGTATCGAATAAAGGAGGAGTTAAAAATGTTCCGGAACAAATTAAAAAGTTGGCATCTCTGCATTATCTAATTCAAATGTAATTCCATTCAAAATAAAATAAATTTAATAATCTCCAAATTCTGTCTTATTTTAATTTTTTAATTTTTATTTACTTAAAAAAAAAAAAAAAAAAAAAAAAAAAAGAGAGAGAGAGAGAGAGAGAGAGAGAATTATAAATTCCTTTTTCTTTTTCACATCTTTTCTTAGAATTATATTTTTTGTAAATAATATATTACGCAAACACTTGCTCGAAGGCAAAAGATATTTGAACATGCATTTAATTATTTTTTACTATTATAAAAATAATAATAAAATAATAATGAATGATAAAAAACGATAAAAATAGAAAAAGTTGTAATTTTGCAATAATAAATTATTTTTACAAAATCATAGTAAAGCTGAAAAAGAGTAAAAAAATTCTAAGAATTCTGTAAAAGATATTTAAAAAGAAAAACTCATTTAAGTTTTTTTCCCTTCACTAATTAAATTATTTTAGTTTTAAATATCTTAATGAAATATTTTCTTTAATTAATGACATATCAAATATATGTAACAAAGAAAAAAGCATGTAGTCATTTGAATACATGTAATAATATATATTTATATTTATAAGTTATTAAAAACGATATTTCCTCATGATTTAGGCGTTACGTATTATGTTACATAATCAAACATTTATAAATAATACTGTTGCGATTTATTTGAGTATTTTTTAAAGGTTTTGTGTAAGTCAAGTTTAATTAGCAATTGATTAATATTTCTTTATTTAAACATGTCATATAATGTTTTACCAAACCTTCACTGAATTACTTAACAGTTCGATTCAATTCACGATGACAAAATTTTTGAGAATCACAGTACATCGTAATACCAATAAACTTATTGAGCAATCTAATTTTTCCTTACAGATTAAAAGACAAAATCTTTATCTCTTTATCTTTAGACCAAAATCATTATTGCCAACTTATTACCTTTTGGCTACCGGACAATTTCAACATTTTTATTATTTATTTATTTATTTATTTATATTTAATTAGTGAAAACGATTACAGTTTACTGATTAAATGAAATAAATATTTCTGTTAAATTTTTATGGTCACTATGTTGGCAACTGTGATCAAAATATCATTATCATCTTTCTTAAGAAGTAATTTAATTTAGTTTGCAATGTTTATTATTCGATTTAAAATCTAGATACTTCTAGTTAATTTATTTAAAAATATATTTCAAAGAGAATGGAAATAGTAAAATATAGCTTCTCATCCATATAGACATAATTCAGTCCTCACAAATTTCCTAAAATTTTGCGCTAATTTAATTATATTGTCACCACGATTCTAAAACAATATTTCTTAACGTAATATTTCAGCACCAAACCATTGCTATCATAGTCACAGAAAAATGATTTATTGGTGATATTGGAAACGACATAAAAATATAAATATTAAATTTTAGTAAAACTGCGAGGCTTCTTAATTTCGAAATCTATGTGTTTATTTCATGTAGATGTAAGTATATTAAAAATCATGGGTCACAATATGTTACAGATTTGGCACCAATTTTTAGGATTTATTTTTTTTTTTTTTCCCAAGATTTGACCGTAGAAACTTATAAAATGAAAATAAAGGGGCCAGAGAGCAAAGAAATTTTGTTCCACTCACTTTAACCTTTTCAAGGATATTTCAATTATGTTTACTTAATATTGACAGCCACCAAAATTTACAAGCATAATTTGAAGAAGTTATATAAATGAAGTTGATAAGGCAAAAGATTCCTGAATGATTGTGGTTGTGTGGCTTAAGGTCAAATGACAATGACAGGGTTGCCAACATTTTAGTTTACTCCGGAGCATTCTTAGCCCCGCCTTTATTTCGCCTTACTTTATTTGTAGTAAATTTTCTCCAATATATAACTACAATAAAATAATTAAAAAGTACTTTTAAAATGAATATGGTGCGAAATGCCTTTATTTCGCACCACTTAATTTATAGAAAACTTTTCCTGAATGATTGTGGTTGTGTAGCTTAAGGTAAAATGATTATGACAAGGTTGCCAACATTTTAATTTATTCCGAAGCATTCTTAGCCCCGCCTTTATTTCGCAACACTTTATTTATAGTAAACTTTTCTCCAATATATAACTACAATAAAATAAGAAAAAATTACTTTTAAAATAAAAATGGTGTGATATAAAGGCGGTACTAGAAATGCTCCGGAATAAATTAAAATGTTGGCAACCCTGCTGTGATAGGATACTAGGCCTATGGGTAGCATGCATAAATGCCAGTATTTTAATTTATTCCGGAGTATTTTTAGCCCCGCCTTTATTCCATACCACTTATTCTTTAAAAGAATTTTTTTCCCCCTTATTTTATCGAAGTTATATATTAGAGAAAAAATTTCTAAAATAAAGTGGTGCGAATTAAAGGCGGGGCTAAAAATGCTCCGGAATAAATTAAAATCTTGGCACCTATGAACATGTCCTCCTTGGAGAGTTTTTATAAACGGCCGTACGTACGTGAGTTCCGAAGAAAATCAGGGGAAACTCCGAATTGCTAGGTCCATAGTTGACAACTTAGTAATTTTTGGCGACCAGAAAAATTTAATATTCATTTTATTTAATCAGCGAGCGTCAACGGTTTTTAATGATTAAGTAATGTAAAATAAAAGAAGAAATCAAAATATTCCGGTAGCCAAAAAGTGTTAAAGTTGGAAATTATAGCTAGGTCTATGAGCGCGATCTGGGTTCGAACCCTGGATGGATTCTTGCTATGTAGAATTAAATTGGATGCAAATAATAATTTAACCTCTGACGAAAGGGTTCAACACTCATTTGTAAAACGTTCGATAATGTCAAACATTGAATAAACGTATTAGTATTTATAAATAATTTTTCCATATATGTTTCACCTTTTTCGATATGTTTTAGTAATTTAATGTTAAAAAAAATCTTCAAATGTTTAATCTTATTTGACACTTAAAACAATAAATCAAAGCTACGATCATTTAAATTTATTCGGTAAAATTGCCATTACCTACCTTTCTTCTCTCATAACATTTTTTGTAGTGTGTACATTTTTTTTTTTTTTTTTTTTTTTTTTTGTATAGTGTTTTGTACTACATTTATTTCTTTTTAAATAGTAATTACATATTGATGAAAATTATTCTACAGCGAAAGTGGTATGAAATAAAAGGCAGGTACTAGCAATGCTGTATTATAAATTAAAATATTGGAAAATCTGTATTTAAGTGAAAGTGAAATATTTCTTCGAACTAGTTATTTCTTTAGTAAACACAGTATAAAATTCTTCAAACGCTTAAGCCTTTTCAACCGTACTTTTTTGGTTTTAAATGCTTATGTACCCCTGCAGTTTAATACAACTTTAATTTACAAAAGCAATAAATAATACATTCACTTTTATCAATTGGTAACATAAGGTAATAAATATACAAAAAACTATAAGCATATTTACATATTTATTAAATTAATTGTACTAAAATAGTAATTACTGTTTTCAAACATCAAATAACCTGGATGTTATTTATCTTACTAAATAAAACTTTACAAATGTTTAAAACATCTATTTTATTAAAAAAGGGAGGGGGGGAGGCAAAGTGCACTCAAATAATGTGTATTGCTTAATATAATTTTACATTAATATAATGCCAAAAATATTGTCACATGGCAGTCAAGAGATGACTACAATCCTGAAAGAATAAACACTTATTTTCGCATCAAAGAGCATTTTTTCCCCTAATAATTTTATATAACATTAATTCATTCTAATAAAATACGTCCATCAATAATGTCTAATTTACAGGAAAATATCTAAAATAAAGATAGTTACATATGCATCTTTATATAAAGTTTTGATCTTAGATTTTGGTATTTTATTAGTACTTTTATATTCATAAGTTACAGCTTTCTCGTATAACTTATTTCTTACAGTTTTTCAACAAAACTTCTTACGTAATTTGAGTTTCCAATAAGAAAAATTTTAAAAAACTTTATCATTCACCACACCTTCAACTTGTAAGTTTCTATTCTCTTCAAAGCACTCTAAGATGGATCTTCTATCTTATATCCCAATAAAAATCAGATTCGTTCACTTTCTTTCTTCCTTTTTGAAATAAGAAAAGAACATATGAAACCAATAAACATACCTCACTACACTTTAAAAAGTGAATATCTGGAAAAATCACGAAACTGCTTTAACAAAAATGAAACCAGCTACATATGTCATCTATTCCAGATACAGCACATATCCGAAAATGTTCACCAAATCGTAGAAAAGAAGTAAGACTATAAGGAAGAAATATATGTATTAATATCGCAGTTTAAGGTTTAGAACGAAGTTTCTGATGGAAGAGTTTTTCTCTTGGATTCGAATCTTTGCCAACACAGAAGTATGTTAAGGGATTTCAAAGGTTTATATCAAGAAATATTTCATGAACTAAACACTGTTAAAAAACTAACTAAATAAATTGATTGAAAACGTTTTAAGATAATCTTTTTTTTTTTTCCTATTTTCCTTGATTACATTTTCTGTTTTCTTTCTCAGAATATCTAAATAATTCAACAGAAATGATTTATTAATTTAAAATATATATATACTAGCAGGCTACGCCCGCTTCGCTGGTCACTATTTTTAAAATGAATCATTATAATTAATGAATTTTCAAAATTGCGTTAATTTTTATCATGTGAAAAAAAAAATAAATAAATAAATAAAAATAAAAAAACTCTGATCGGGAAAAATGTCGCACCGGGTCCCCACTGCCTTCGGCAGCGTAGACCCGTGCGCGATGCGCACGCGCGAATGCATATATATGAGCGCCCTAATAATTTTACAAATTCGAATATATCCGCAATCGATTTGTAAGTATCGAAAACCTCTATATACCAATTTTGAACGATCTGACACTATTTTTATTTTTTTGCCCCCCCTCCCCTTCCCCCCTACTCGCCCCTCCTAATAACTTTACACAATCGAAAATATCCCCATTCGACTTGCAGACTTCTTAAACCTATCTGTACCAATTTTGAACGGCCTAACTGTATTTCTTTTTGTTTTTGCCCCATAGCCCCCCCTTACCGCCCCACCCCCCTACTCGCCCCTCCTAATAATTTTACAAATTCAAAATCATCCGCAGTCGATTTGTAAGTATCGGAAACCTCTATGTACCAATTTTCAACGATCTGACACTATTTTTATTTTTTTGCCCCCCCCCCTCCCCTCCCCCCTTCTCGCCCCTCCTAATAACTTTACACAATCGAAAATATCCCCATTTGACTTGCAGGCCTCTTAAACCTATCTGTACCAATTTTGAACGGCCTAACAGTATTTCTATTTGTTTTTGCCCCATTGCCCCCCTTACTGCCCCACCCCCTTACACGCCCCTCTTAATAATTTTACAAATTCAAAAATATCCGCAATCGATTTGTAAGTATCGAAAACCTCTATGTACCAATTTTGAACGATCTGACACTATTTTTATTTTTTTGCCCCCCCCTCCTCCCCTCCCCCCTACTCGCCCCTCCTAATAACTTTACACAATCGAAAATATCCCCATTCGACTTGCAGGCCTCTTAAACCTATCTGTACCAATTTTGAACGGCCTAACTGTATTTCTATTTGTTTTTGCCCCATAGCCCCCCCCCTTACTGCCCCACCCCCCTACCCGCCCCTCCTAATAATTTTACAAATTCAAAATCATCCGCAATCGATTTGTAAGTATCGGAAACCTCTATGTACCAATTTTCAACGATCTGACACTATTTTTATTTTTTTGCCCCCCCCCCTCCCCTGCCCCCTTCTCGCCCCTCCTAATAACTTTACACAATCGAAAATATCCCCATTTGACTTGCAGGCCTCTTAAACCTATCTGTACCAATTTTGAACGGCCTAACTGTATTTCTATTTGTTTTTGCCCCATAGCCCCCCCCTTACTGCCCCACCCCCCTACCCGCCCCTCCTAATAATTTTACAAATTCAAAAATATCCGCAATCGATTTGTAAGTATCGGAAATCTCTATGTACCAATTTTAAACGATCTGACACTATTTTTATTTTTTTTGCCCCCCCCCCCTCCCCCCCCCTTCTCCCCCCTCCTAATAAATTTACACAATCGAAAATATCCCCATTCGACTTACAGGCCTCTTGAACCTATCTGTACCAATTTTGAACGGCCTAACTGTATTTCTATTTGTTTTTGCCCTATAGCCCCCCCCCCCTTACGCATGTGAAATCAGCTTTTGCCCCCCTGCCCCCCTTGGGGACCGAATTTCAAAAATTCCAGAAACCGATTTTTAGACACTTGTATTAGCTATATTTTAAAGCAAAAATTTTACGGATATCTGTTTTTTTGTTTGAGATAGGAAGGATTTTGTGAAATTACGTTTTCCCCCCCCCTCCCCCCTTGGGGGGCGAATTTTGTAAAATCGCTTGCGGCGTTGTCTTTCTCGGGTCGTAAGCATTAACCGTGCCAAATTTGGTCCCGCTCGGTGAAACGGCCTAGGATTCTATAGCGGACAGACAGACAGACAGACAGACACACACACAGACTCTGCTCTTTTATATGTATAGATTCATTGATTTCAAAATTTAACCTTTATATCAAAGCTACCAGATTTTTTTTTTTTTTTTTTTTTTTTTTTTTCCAAAAGAAGCTTTCTAACACTTTTTATTTATTTATTTATTTTATGATAATTTTAAAATTTCCAATAGCAGAGCTGCCAACCTAATCCGGCAAATTGTTAGTACCACCCCTTTCTCTACACCAGTCATTTCTTAGAGCTTTTCTCTTCTTAATTCATCGCAAATATATTTGAAGAAAATTACTTTAAAAATTTACTGGTGTAGAAAATGGGGCGGTACTAACAATTTTCCGGATTAGGTTGGCAGCTCTGCAATAGTAAAAAAAGAAAAATATATATTACGAAACATTACTGTTTTAAAACATTAGCAAGAAGCATTTGTGTAATTCCGAACGCTTTGCATCTACATAGCTGCCAATGTTTCAATTTATTCCGGAGTACTTTTAACCCCGCTTTATTTCGCACCACATTTATAGAAAAAATTTTCTTCAATACATAACTTCCATAAAATAAGAAAAAATTACTTTTAAAAATAAGTGGTACGAAATAGAGGCGGGGCTAAAATTACTCAAGAATAAATTAAAATATTGGCAGCTATGCAACTATCCTCAAAAAAGGGACAAGTAGAAACCTTAATATTTATAAATTCAGTGCTGTCAACGCTGCGGATTAATTCATACGAACCCGTAAAGTCATCTTCGGCTTATTTAATCTCACATTTTTTGCTAAAATATAATGCGGGTAATACATATATACTGATATTTAAAACATTTTTTACAGTATGTGTATATATATACACACAAACCTATATATGTATATGCATATATTGTCTGCAACCCGCTGTGGGAAAAAAAAAAAAAAAAAAATCAACCACCCAAAATTAACCATCCTTTTTTCACATTTTATTTCTAGTAATTTTTTTTCCAATGTGTAATTAGGATTAGATATGAAAAAAAAAAATAAAAAACCCTACAAGAAAAGTGTTGTGAAAAAAGAGCAGACACTAACAATGCTCCAGAATAAATGATAATGAAAAGGGGCAGAGTATCGCCCTTTTCAACACCACTTTATTTTAAGATTAATTTTAACCAAATGTAACTACAATTAAATAATAAGGAAAATACTCAAAATAATATTAATAAATTCTGGTGTGAAAAAAAGGCGGATACTAACGATGTTACGGAATATTAATTAGGATGTTGGCAGGTACGAGGGTTCAGGAAAGACCGCATGAACCCTGTACAATATTTTATAAAACAATCAATCGTGCGAAATCATGGTGGTGATGGATCTGCTTATATTTTCTTTTGATTATTCACCGCAATATTCATATAAATGTTGCACTTAGTTAATTGCGCGAAGATTCTATAAAAAGTTTACTTAAAAAAAAAAAAAAAAAACTTGTTCTGAAAAATATGGACTATATTTTGAAAATTGTTAATATATTTCCATATAGATTTGTCATAGGCCTATGGCCTATTTTGAATTGGATTAGAGATTTGTATTTACATATTGATTGAGCAAAAAACCTTATAGTATACAGCCTCTTAAGCACTCGACTTTAATTATACTATACTTATGAATTACCCAACATTCCATAACGATCGAGGATTTTTGAGTGCATAACACCTGGATCCGTCACCAACAGCTTCTACGCAAGATAAATGGAAAAGGATTTAATCTTTATGTAAACTAAGGTACATGGACAATTAAAATTTTGAGTACATGTAAAAAGACAGCATAAAAATCTAGTATGTTGTGACCATCACAAAACTTTCTTCTGTAATTCCCTGTACAAATTCACACAGTACAAATTATTTATTATTTATTTATCCGTTATGAATGCTGACTATTTTCATCTCAGAGATGCATTACACTTGAATTTTTACTGTACAGATGACATCCTTCCCGTTCGCAGGGAAATTACTGTATAACACCGCCACCTGTTGAGCAATTGGCACTAAAAGTTAATAGATACTGATTTATGTCAAGGTGCATCTACATAAAAATTTATATACAAATCTGTACACTAATGCCTGAGATACAACCTTCCTTCAAATTTCGAAAATCACTGTTTAGAGCAATATCAGTGAGTGATTGACACCAAAAGTTGATAGGCACTAATTTCTGTCTAGGTGAATCGACATATAAATTTATATGAAATTTTGTGCAGTAGTTCCTGAGATATAGCCTTCCCTGAAATTGAAGAAATCGCTGTATAACACTGCCACCTGTAAAACGATTTTCACCAAAAGTTGATAGGCACTAATATATGTCAAGGGGCATCTGCATAAAAATTTTTATACAATTGTGTGCAGTAGTACCTGAGTTATAGTCTCCAGAAAAAAGTTTTTCGCACACATACACAGACATTTTCTAAAAATGATCAAATCGTGTTCTGTACCTCTCAAAACATGTAAATCCATTGAAAACTGGAAGTCGAAAATTTTTATGAATCCAATAATTTCTTCTATTGAATGTCGAAGAAAGTAATGTTGCAGAAAATTTCCTAAGTAAGACTAACGATACACTCTAATATACAACAAAAATGAAAATTTATTAAGAATTTTTTCCCAATAACGTATATAATAGAGAGGTCTAAAGTTCTTACTAAAAACATGTAATTTAAAAAGTGTTAAAAGATTTTTCTATTAAATATTTAAATAAATAAATATATATATATATATAAATTCAATAAGAGCACATAAAACTTCAGAGAATATTCTAGATATTTTTCTGAGTTTCATCGATTTTGTTTGATTTAAAGTCTCTTTTATTTATAATTTCGCTTTCTTTTCAAAAGTAAAAATGATATTTCATAGGAATAATTTAACTCATAATTTATTATGCATCTCCTAACCATATAAATAAATACACTAATATTATGAATGAAAATCGATACTATATTTAGAAGTAATCGAATATGAATCCAAAAATGAATTAAACTAGTTTAAATCTCATTATTGGAAAAAGCGGCTTTCTATTTCTTTATCATTTTACAAAATCTCATTTAATACAGAAAATATACATAATTAAGGAACCGAAATTCATTTTGAATTCTTTCAATAAAATGGAAAGTGAAATAGCTGATTAAATCAAATTTCATTAGAAATATAAGTTTCTGAAACATGATATCCTTCCAGATTTACTTAAAAGACAATACCAAATCCTCTTTTGCCTCCCTCCCTCTCGGAAAGATCTTATTCATAAATATATTATCTTTAAGAAAATGAAGGATTCAGACTTTAATAAGATAAAATTTTCCATTAAAATGAACTCTTCATAAAGCATTCTGTAATAACAATAAGATCACGGAATTCCCTGAAGTATTGGTTGGAATTATTTAAATAAATTTCAGCAATATAAGTTTTCCTGTCGCTAACTATACATTAAACAAAATGTTCACCAAGCACTTTTCAAGCGTACCCATTAATTAGGATGTTGTATCTTATGTTTTTTCCTAATCTTTAAAAATCTAATTGTATTATTTATGTCAAAACACTAGATTATGTTATATTTCGAGGCAATATATGATTTCTCTAAGAATAATCAAATAACCTGCAAATGTACTGTTCTTTTTTTTATGACAAATACTCAATGTCAATGTAATTCAAAATAAATGGTATTTGTCCTTAACGCTATACTGTGATTATGAACAATCAAATCAATATACAGCATTAAGACAAATGTCATTTATTATGAATTAAATTGACATCATAAACCCTGAAGTATTGGTTTGAATTACGTAAAGAAATTTCAATGATATGTTCTCCTATCACTAACTATATTATACAAAGTTATAAACTTGTACGGTTTAATTTTACCGGAAATTTTTAATAGGAGATTTTTATTTATTTTTGTATAAGTGTACTACAATTAAATAAGGTGTAACGTTTTTTAAAGAAAAAAGTGCTTTTAAAAAACCATTCAAGTTGGTAGATAAGACTGTACATAAAATAAATGCTCACCAACCACTTTTCAAGTGTACCCATTAATTACGATATTGCATTTTATGTTTTTTCCAAACCTTCGAAACAATAATTGTAATACCTATGTTAGTATCTTACATTGCGTTATATTTTCGGTCCGCATATAATTTCTGTAACCTCTTCCCGGCTTAACACGAGCTCAGCTTGGGTAGGCGAACAAACAAGGGTGCCAGATTTTCCGTCTGAAGACGGACAACTGACATGAGTACTCATTATTAATAATTTCTATCACGTTTGTGCAGTAATTTATAGTGATAAAAATTATTGATAAAGAATACTGTTGTCATTGCTCCTTTTTGAGACGGAAACTCTTGCCACCGTGCGAATAAATTAAACCGGCAAGGAGTTAAAAATAATCAAATAACCAATTATTGTACTGTTCTTTTGCTCTTTTTTAATGACAAATATCTAATGTCAGTGTATCTGAAAATAAATGGCATTTATCCTAACGCTCTATAATGTTTATGAGCAATCGAATCATAGTATATAGCATTAGAGTACAAATGCCATTTATTTTGAATTATACTGACATCCCAAAATTTACTGAATTATAAGTTGAAATTATTTTTAAAATTTTTCAGCGATATCTGGTTTCCTGTCACTAACTATATTATACATATCTGCCAACTTGTACTTTTTTGCGACAGGAAATTTTTAATAGGAATTTTTTTATTAATTTTTGTAGAAGTTTGCTACGATTAAATAAGGTGAAACTTTCAATCATGCTTGCCAACATACTAATTAATTTTCGTAGTATTGTTAGCCCATCCTTCTTTTTCACACCAGTATTTTTTTAGAGTATTTGTCTTCTTATTTAATCGTAATTTCATTTGTATAATATTAGTCTAAAAATTTACTGGTGTGAAAAAAAGGACGTGAGTATCAACACTACGGAATATTAATTAGGATGTTAATTAGGATTATTAATTAAGAAAAATGGTGTTAAAAACCGTTCAATTTCGCAGATATGGCTATATATTAAAAAAAAAATATTCACCAAGCATTTTTCAAGTGTACACCTATTAATTAAGATGTTGCATCTTATGTCTTTTTTTTTTTTTCTAACCAAAATTAAGTTTAAAAAAAACTGAGTCAGAATTTTAGATTGTGTTAAAGTTAGGGGAAATATATGATTTCCTTAAAAACAATCGAATAACCAGCTATATTGCTTTTATTTCTTTATTTTTTATTACAAATATCTAATATTAATATAATTCAAAATAAATGACATTTGTGTTAACGCTATACTATGACTATGAGCAATCAAAATAAAAACAGTAAAATTAGTGAGTATACATTTGTTGTATTTCAAAGTTGATTTTTTATTTTACCTAGCATAGGTGATTTTTTATTTCACCTAGCATATATCATATCCAAAAATTGTACAGTATTTCCTGTTGTTTATTTTTGTTAAATGAATTTGTATAGAGTGATATACATTATATCATTTTATACTCGAAAATTCCGGATTCAATCCAGGGTCATGCTTGCCGTCCTTGCCTTTCGGAGTTTTCCATGCTTTTTCCTGAAATTCGTCTGAATATGCGCTGGGTCCCCCATGGGGGGCATTTCACTCTGGCATAAGTCCTTAGCGCTAACAATTGGCTACAAATAATGTTTACACGATCACAATCTTTTATATTCGAAATTCTGCAGCCCGCAAAAGTAAACATTAATAGATAAAGATTTCGTAAATTCATAATATTTATTAAACAAACTCCATGTTAACATAAAATGTTCTGTCTCATTCTAAAATATTCATTTCCTATGAGTGCTGTGTTATTTCCAGAACTGTTTTTCGTGCATTAAATCATTGAAATTATAAGGTTTATCATTATAGTTGATTCTTCTGAAAAAAAGTATTTAACATTAATTAACCAACAAAGAAAATCTTTCCATTAAAAAGCTACCAACCTAGTCCGGAGGATTGTTAGCTCCGCCCCTTTTTCCACACCAGTCTTTTTTTAGAGTATTTTTCTTCTTAATTCATCGAAAATATATTTGAAGCGAATTACTCTAAAAATAAAGTGGTGTAGAAAAATGGGCGGTATTAACAATCTTCTGGATAAGGATGGCAGATCTGCATTTATATATTTATCAAGATATTCTAGAATTCAGAGAAGGTTGAATACAGTGTTTTCTACAATGTACTGTTCCAATACTCTGGCTTTAGAAATCTGACGTACATTACACACCACTATTTATAAACAATAACTTTTCTTTTATTGCAGAATACGGTTATAAAAGATTACTTTTTAATATAAAATAGTGGTCTCAAAGCTGGCCAAGATTCCACCCTTAGACACTGTTCTACACGATTTTTAACTGATTTAAACAACAATGTTATTTAACACAATCTTTTTTAAAACTCATAATCATATATGATAAAAGAAAAAACATAAAAATGTAAGCCATCAACGAAAATGGCTAAAATAAAATTTATGTAAAATATATATAAAAAATAAACCAAAGCTCATTATATGGATATTTCTGTTTTACCTTGATATCCTAAATAGTTTTATCAAATAGGAATACTGAATCTTTTTTCCCCATTTACTTTTGATTTTTTAAATCTATTATCTTATTCAAAAACAAAGAAGCTAAGACCTTAATATGATACAGTTTTCTGCTTATGTGAGCAAAAACAATTCTATAGCATCTGGATGTGAATGTTAACAATAAAATAACGAAATTCCCAAAGAATGTTAGATAAAATTATTTAAATCTGATGCTAAGATATAAAATGACCGTATTTAACGATAAATGAAACCCATATCACAAGAGGAATTATTTATTATTACCCCACTTTTCGAGTTTTCCCTCTCATTATGTGTTTGTATTTTGCCATTTCCAGACCAAAAGTGCATCTCTTTCCAATTTTATTTCTATTTTTTGTTGTATTGTTCAATATTGGAATGGGCTCTTCTTTCTCTAATCTTTTCTTTGAGTTTTCGCTTTTCTAATGCAAAGTAGCGTCGGCTGAGTCTGGAATTTAATGCAATAATTCAAAGGAAAGAAGAAACTTGTATAAATTTGAAATTGTGTAAAGAAAGAAAAGCAAAACCGCTCCCATTTGGCAATCTTACATAAAGGGACTTCCACAGTATTCTCCTGAAATCAGAAGATAATGACGTAGAAAAGATAAACGACACACAAAACGCGCTGACTTTTTCTTGCTCTTTTCACTGTAAATTTTATTTTTATTTCTGATTTTCGAAAAAGAGGAGTGGAAGAAATTTTTGAATAGGAAACCTGTTAGGCTGTGTCGTTAACTCAGACAGCGCAACAATCTTAGAACTTTCCATCTTGCACATTATTATGATTTTTTTTTTTTTTTTTAAAGCATTACGCGGATATACTACATTAGGCGCATTTTAAATCATTAATTTTTAAAATGAGACTTGTTACAATTTTATGTTTTCTTTTTTTTTTTTAATACCACGACTATTATGAAATAATTTTCTTTGTGCCCGCATAGTTAAATGATTCATTTATTTTATGCTGATGATATCATAAAATCTGAATTCCTCATTGCTTGTTAAATTTGTCAACGCGTCTGCTTAATGAGATAATTACTTCTGATTTACACATGTTTATTATTATTATTATTATTAAAATTGCACGTGAGACATCGATGTCTTTTAATTTATTGGTTATTGTGTCTTAATTAAAAAAATAATAATAATAAAAGGAACCACAGGGATTATTTCACTGAATTGGTAATTATTTGTTCAGAAAACGTAATGTTTTCTATTTGTTATAAAAATTTTAAATTGAAAATTTAAGCCACTTTTTTAAAATTATAAAAAATAATAATAATAATAAAATTGTTTAAATTTAATGTATTTTGATTTAGAATAAACTAAATAAATATATTATTTAAGGAGAAGAAAGGAGAAATTAAAAAGAAAAAAAAAAAAAAAAGAAAAGAAAAAAGGAAAAAAATGAAAGAAAAAAAGAAAGAAGAAAATTCGTATGTTTATAATTAAAATAAAGATTATAAAATTTTGTCTTCAATAACTAGTAATTCCTTTTTTATTAATTTAAATTAAAGTTTTGTTCATACTATCATCTAGTAAAATGAACTTAAGTGTGAAGGGTATTACGATGAACAAAAAATAATAATTATATTTTTCTGGAAGTATTGCACAAATTTAATATATTTGTGGAAAATTAATATAATCTAGAATTTTTTTGATAAATTAAGATTAACAATGCAATTAAACTTTTAATAGACGTGACAGAAAAAAAAAAAAAAAATCAATTAACTATTTTTCAGCTAATTCAGGACTGCGACAGTCCGTGTTTCCGTTAATCAGTAACGTTTTACAGTAAAATTTTAAAAATAAATTTCCGGCATTAATACGTTGAAAAATTATTATAGTAATACAGTGGTGGAAAATTCAGACCAAAAAAGCTATTTTGTAGACACTCAATAAATAAAAAATGTTTTTGAATCTTGACATAGTGATATATTATATGTGGGTAAATCCAGTGCACATACCTGTGCCAGTCACACACACACACACACACGCACAAAATAATTAAAGATCCCCCCCACACACACACACACCTTTTTTTTTCTATATTTATTACTATATAGGAATCGTCATCGTGTTTTACAGGCTTCTTTTGGGATAGGATAATGATGACTGATAGAAAATACTAGTGGTAGGGAATATATCTCTGCGTGTGACTGGCACTAGAGGGTAATTCCATGGCAGTAAGAGTTTCAATCACACAGAAGGATACGATTTTCTACCACTATCACCACATAGGAATCTTTATCGCGCTTTTACATCAGGCTTCTTTTGTGATACAATAGTGGTGATAATTAAACAATACTAGCAGAGCCTGATTAAGGGGGATGCACACATTATCTCCGCTCTCACCGGAATATTTTTACAATTATTTTTTACTTCATGTCATAGAAATTCCACGCTTGACGAGGAAATATTTTTTATAAAAAATGAACCGTGTAAAACAATCCAATTTACTCACCGTTATTAGACACCAGAATTCTTTTAAAATAATTTTTAATCAGAATTTTCTGTTTATTATAGGAGGAAAGTATTTGTTAAAAAATAACGGTGTGAGTATAAATAATATGTGCTTCCCCCTTAATCAGGCTCTGAATACTAGTGAAATGGAATGTGTTTCTGTGTGTGATTGGCATTACAGGATAATCCCACGGTAGTAAAAGTGTCAGTCACTCAGAAGCAAACGACTCCCTACCACTATTGCCACACAAGAATCTTTATCGTGTTTTTACATCAGGCTTCTGTTATAAAAGGATAGTGATGATTGTTAGAAAATACTGTGGCACATGCGAACATTCTAATTTATTCCGGAGCATTGTTGTTACCCGTCCCTTATTTTACATCACATTTCTTAAAGGATATTTTTATACTTATTCAATCGTAAATACTTATTGGAGAAAATTTCACTAAAAATAAAGTGGTGGGAAAAAAGGGCAGGTATTAACAGTGCTCCAGAATAAATTAGAATACTAAAAATATTTTTAATTAATATGATAAGTATCTGAAGATAATTTAAGACAGACATGTACACATTTTAATTTATTTCGTAGCATTGTTATTACCCACCCCTTATTTCATACCACATTTGTTGAAGGACAAATTTATTCTTATTAAATTATAAATACTTACTGGAGAAAATATCATTAAAAATAACGTGGTGTGAAAAAAGGACAGGTATTAACAGTGCTCCGAAATAAATTAGAATACCATAGCTGCCAATATTTTAATTTCTTCCGGAGTACTTTTAGCCCCGCTTTTATTTCGCACCACTTTATTTATAAAAAAAATTCCTTCAAAACATAACTTCGATAAAATAAGAAAAAATTACTTTTAACAAAATAAGTGGTACGAAATAGAGGCGGGGCTAAAATTACTCCGGAATAAATTAAAATATTGGTAGCTAAGGAATACTGGCATGTCTGTTTAAGAATATGCAAAATCCAATATAACGGTACAAAAATTTTATGAATAAAACCTTAATAAAAAATCAAAACGTAGAAAAGAATATTTCAATAATGTATTTTTTTAACAATAAAATAATATTTACTTGTGAAATAATACAAATAATAAAATAAAAAATAACAGAAATTAATTTAAAATTCTTCAAAAATATCTAAAGTTCCTTTACGAATATTAAATCTTCAGTTTCTCGATAACACAAGTAAATAAGTAAAAAACATTAAAGCCAAATAAGTTATATTATTTACTACAATGCTTAGTTTATACCATGTTAACTGTTACTGAGTATATCACAATACATTTAGTTGTTATCTCAATTAAATGTGCTGATTAACCCTTTGCTGATCCTAAATAATTTTACTCCTCTATTTAGTGTTGCCATACTTGGAGATTTATTTATTCAATATTCACGACTAAAATTTAACTGTTGTGTTTGACTAATAATGTCAAATGTTATTCATCCATTGTATATGTCAAATATCATTTCTCAAAATTATTGGTGGCAGATGAATAAAGAAGTCTCTAAGTATGGTAATACTCTTTAGAGCGTTAGGTCAGGCAAAAGGTTAAACAACACAAGAAACCATGTTGTTTTAATTCTGTTATTGCTAAACTATTTTAATAAAAGTATTTATAACACATATAAGTGTTAAACTTTATTTAGTTAAATTTTACCGTTCGAGGCTTTTAGTTGGTGTTATTTATTATACTGCCTTATGTATAATAGACAAATCATCTTTAACCCCTTAACGCGCGCTGTCCTCGCTGCGAGGACGCAAAATTTAAGATCCAGCTGCAAAAATTCATCCCGGAAATTTTTAAGCAAAAATTTACGTTTATAACATATCAGAATGGACCAGTTTTTTTAACCTTAAAATTTAAAATTTCTTTTAGTTTAATTTCGTTAATAAATTTCGGTGGCAGTATAATTTAAATGACCCGAATTGTCTTGCGCCGCAAAGGGTTAAATACATTTATTGTATATCATTTAGAACTCATTTGTAATTAAAAGTACTGATCGAATCATTCAATGAAACATTTTGCTATTTTTTTATTTTATTTATTTTATTTGTTAATACTAAAATACTTTAAACATAGGAATTTTTAATATATATGTAGTTAAGCAAATTTACATCGTTCGAGGACTATAACATTTCTCATCTTTTGACGCATATTTAGCGTTTATAAATGATCTGTAAATAAATTTATTGGAAATGCACATGCATTAGAACCACGTGACACTTCGTAATATTTATGGCAATAAAGACATCCATTAAGAAAAATATGTCGCCATTTAGGGAACATGTAGCTCGGGCCAAATATTTTTCCAGATACTTTCAACGCGGCAAAATGGGCCTGTCTTTTTTAATTACTTAGACCCTATACAGCGTAGCATGCTGTCGCCTGTAGAAATAGAAAACATTAGTTAGCTTGTCAAAACTAAAAAAATGGATACGAGGGATAAAATGTCACCTAATACTTTTAAGCATTTCTCTGACATTTTGTCTTAAACTGCTGGCAAAGTACCAAAGTCCTGCCAAATCGACAATTCAGTTCTTTTGCAGCATGTTCTTTACAACAAGTAAGAATTGGCTAAATCATATTATCCATCTATGGCGTGTCAGTCTATTTTTGAATTTTAAGCGAGGTTGTAAAACTTACTGAGTCAACAAAGGATCAGTTAACGTTCTCGGCATATTTCGTGTCTGTTTAATGTCGGTGAATTTTCGATCAGGAAAATTTATTTTTGCAAATAATAAGAATAATTGAATAAAAAATGACTTTTTTGTGTAAAAATCTTTTCTTTTTTTTATTTTTAAAAAAATTCATATATATATATATATATATTCCTTTTAATATAAAATTTAAGATAATTTGAAAGATATGTGGCATGAATTTGAAATAATATATCTGTAATAGATATTATTTCAAATAGAATAATAGATAGTTTTTGGTTCAAAAAACGATTTTCGCTTTTTAATTTAAGAGAGATTGTAAACCTGTATAGCTATAGTTAAAATTATGAGAAGTATGGAAAATTAAATTTAATTTAATAAAAAAAAAAAAAAAAAAAAAAAAAAAAGAAGAAGAAGAAGCAGAAGAAGAAGAAGAAACAGAAAAACTACTGATTTTAAAAAATCTGATTTTGAGACATAAATATTTTTGTTATAATTTAAATCGATTAATTAATATTTTGCAATTAAAATGCTAATTAATCTAACGTTAAAAGAATACAACTAATAGATTTAACAATTCAATAAAATTAAAATTTAATTAATATGAAAACATTTTTATTCAAATTTTAATAAATTCTCACTTAATTTTTTGATGCTATTTCGCAAATACAGTTTTCATTCATAGCTGCCAATCTTTCGCATTTTTAGATAATGGTATTTTTTTATAGAATTTTTTTTAAAAACTTTTCAGGCAGGTGTTTATAAATTAAGTAATGCAAATGTAATGCAAATTAAGTAATGCAAATGTAATTAAGTAATGCAAAAATTTCTGCGAAAAAATAACTGGCATCCAAAAATTGGAATGGTTGGCAGCTTTGAATTTTTTCTCATATTTATTCCTTAATATGGAAAAAAAAAAAAAAATACTCTAATTTTTAATAATTCTCACAGTTTCATATTCAGATGTATTTTTTACACCTTTTCTAAATTATTATCTCTCTTACTAGAATACTCTTGATTAAATAATTTAACATTATGCAGAATGAAACAAATAAAACTCGTTTAATTTTAAATTCTATAATTTGCATCTGCGTGTCTTTCACTGCCCAATTCCCACTTCTAAATTTCTTTTTATTCATATCTTCGGTACGATAAATTATTTTCATTTAATTCTTTAACAGTAATATGCGATGCTAAAAATAACCGAATAACAATAATAATAAAAACACATTGTTGCATTTTCTTTTCAACGTCTTTTTAGTTTTAATGATATTGCAGATCAAAAACAGAAAAATCGAAATTCACCATAGCAACAAGCAGCCTGTCATCGATTTGTTACATAAATGTTTTTTTTTTTTCCTTAAATAATTCTAGTGTTTTTATTTTTAAGAAAAATGAAATTTTTAGAGTTTAATGTGATATATGCATTTTTACTTTAATTTAAATTCATTCTTTCTTAATTTATATTCAACATATGTATCTTGTAGAGTAATTTTCATCAATAAAGTGTATCAAATAAAGATTCTTTTATGTTTGTGTTTCAGCTTTTGTATTGTAATTATTATTTTAAAATGGTATGTACATAAAAGTGATCAAAATATTTTATTTTATTTTATTTTACCTCTTTCTAAATAAGAAATAAATAGTAATATTTAATTTTACAATAATTATTTATTGAAATCAACAAAAATTATAATTACTCAAACTATTGAGTCAGTACATATAAGCAAGCAGAAGAAAAATCGATTTTATTTGACTTTACTTTGTTTTACATAGAGTAAATAAGTTTCTTATTTACTCTATATAAAGCTGTTTGGTAGCTACTTTCATACCTGTAACAACTAGGCGATATTCATCCAGACGCATTTTACAACAGTAATATTAATATGACTATTACAGAACCTTACTAAATCTATTAAATCAGTCTTTCTATAAACTAAAAATTACATGTACAGTAAATTATATCTCTTAAGTTTTTAAAAACTTAAGTTTCTAAGTTTTAAAAACTTGACTGCAAGTAAAATCTTAGCTAAGACATGTATAATATATTCATAGCTTCCAACTCTCTTAATTTATTCCGTACCGTTGCTAGAGCCCGCCCTTTTATCACACTGAATTTCTTAAAGAATAATTCTCTTGATATTTATTTATAAATATATATTGATGAAAATTACTTTACAAGCATAATTAACGGTTATCGTGTTAAAAAAACGACAGTTACGAGCAAAGTTACAGAATAAATTTAAATAGTTAGCAGCTATTACATGTTTAGCAAAATTATATCATTTAAGTTTCTTCAGACCATGACCGTAAGTCTCGAATACAAACAGGTATAATTCTTCTTCATTAAAATGATAAATTATTAAAAAAAAAAAAAACTGAAAATAATTAAAATATTTCATGCTGAAATCGAAAATTAAATAAGTAATTGTGTATTAATTAAAAATTCTGACATTCAGCTAAGAGGTTTTTATTTATACCTTAGGTGTGTGTGTAACGCATAATGCTTGGCTTAAATTATTCAACACAAGATTAAAAGTAATGGGCTTAAATTAACCCTTTGGATACATTTGACGAGTGAGACTCGTCATGTGCTTACTTGGGCAAAGTTACGGTGGACGAGTCTGACTCGTCATCTGAATTGAAGAAGTAGGCGTTAATGTTTGCGATACCCCCACCAGTGGGCGTTGATCGCAAACACTTTCCTGGCGTTTTTTATGATATCTTATAACCATACTTATATCATCAATATAAGTATATTCCAAATAAAATGTATTACTTTTACATAGTAACACTTTCGCTACCGCTGAAGTAGATTCAAATCATTTGAAAATCTGTATCTCCAAAAGTGGGCGTTTCTTTTGCAATTTGTATGTTATTTTTTTCTTAAATATATAATTAATATTCACAATTTTACAATGAAATATACTATTAATACAAATACTTTGATTAGAAAGAATATAATTATAATGTATATCCATTTCTAATATAAAAGTGAATACAGAAAATTTTGTTCTGAAATATTGTAACATGGGAGAATAACGCCCACAGGCGTACCTTATTGTCAAAAATTCAAAATCATTCCATATAGCGACGAATTAAATTCGTCCCTTGGGCATAAAAATCTTCAAATAATTTAGTACTCAAAGGGTTAAAGATTAAAGATAGTTCAGAGTTTCACATCCAGAGCTGCCAACCTAATCGAGAGGATTGTTAGTACCGCCCCTTTTTCCCCACCAGTCTTTTTACAGAATATTTTTCTTCTCAATTCATTGTAAATACATTCAACGAATATTACTCTAAAAATTTAGTGGTGTGGAAAAAGGGGCGATACTAACAATCATCCGAATTAAGTCAGCAGCACTGCACTTCTTCTGATAGCAAATAAAGGATACTCGAGGATTTTTTGCCCTGAAAGCTAGTAGAATAAAATTGCAGGATTCGCTACCCTGCCGTATTCGTAAGCAGAGCTGCCAACTTTTCAATTTATATCCTAATATTTACCCTGTAGTGCTTTAAAAAACGCCACTTAATATGACACAGCCCTGGTAACTCCATTTCTTAGAATTTATTTTATTAAAAGACTTGTTATATACTTCAATATGTTCACAGAAAGAAAAGAATGAAGCAAAAAGATAAAGAAACCGGCAGTGTGTAAATGTTAACACTATTCTAACAACTCAAAAAAAAAAAAAAAAAAGTATCAGGTTGAAAAAGATTAAAACAAAATAGAAACTAGATTACATGGAGAAATAAATTACTTCAGTTTTTAAAGGTTACCTGTGTATAGTTTAAAGATATTCTGCTTTAACTAGAGGAAATATGTTTGTTCACTTTCATTCATAAATTTGAAATGATACAAATTGCAAAGTAAATGTATAAAATACTAAGTATCTGAAGAATATGCTAACGATAATATATATATATACCATATATATGTATATATTAAACAAGCTGTGTGAACTTAAAATGTTTTTAAAAATGCAGACAGGTAAAAAGATTTAAATATAAACATTAATTAATTTAACTTAAAAAAAATTTCATGCCTGTTTTGAAGTAGTACATACCTGATAATATTTATAATATTATTCCGGAGTACTGTTAAAACCGCCATTTTTTCACACCAATATGTTTTAAAAATATTTTTCTTCTTAGGTCCTCGTAATTGCTTATTGGAAAAAATAAATAAATAAATAATTCTTGAGTGGTAGCCTTTCTTAGCCCTTGCTTTCTTTCTTTTTTTTTTTTTTTCTCTCTATCATCTGGTATTTAGATTTTCATCTCTGTTGTCTGGTTGCCGAAGGTGTGGCTGTGGGGTACGGTATTTCGAATGCAAGCTCCTCGAACTTTATTGGGAAAAAATTTCCTTAAAATAAAATAGGTGCAAAAAAAGGGCCTGACAAACAGTAGGGGAGAGTGAGGTACAAAAGACAACGGGGTACAACGGACCGCTTCCTATAATTTATTTAATTATTTATTTTTATGGTTCGTATTTTGGTACATAGATTGCAGCACTGCAATGATGAAATTTAGCCAGCAACTTCATGCCTAACTAACAATTTAACCATTTTATTCGTGAAGTTTTGTTTACGGTTGCCAAAAATAAATATTTTAGTTAAACATTTTTCATTTTTGTCTTTCAGGAATAACGATCTGGAACACGCACTATAAAGAGCTAAGGTCATCTATTATTATATTTAATCTCATTAAAATATTCTTTAAAAGGATTTTTTATTTATTTTTTTAATAGAGGTCCAGACGGGGAACAACAGACCACTAAGAAACGGGGTACAATGGACCATGGTCCATTTACCTCAGTTCTCTGTCATAATAAACTTATTTACGAAATCTGCATTTCTGAAGTGTTAGCTATAAATTATAAATAAAAATTTCAAAGTTACCCTTAATTAGATCTATCATATCTTCAAAGATGAATAAGAAAGCAATTTATTTTGAGGTTTCTTCTTATTTCTTCTTAATAACCAATAAGTTACTTTTGTATTCTTATATTTTTACAAATATTATACAGCTATAACAAACTAAATTAAATAATGCAATTAAATAATAATAATACAAATAAGTTTGAAGAAAAAGACGGTTTTACATTTTGTTGGTTTAATCATAGATATAAAAGATAAAGAATCTGTTTTTGTGAGATTCGTGCAAAGGAAACTTAATTAAGATCTCTACATTTTTTTCCTGAGAGTATTGCTATATCTCTTCTAAATTTTCATGCTATTGTAATGATGAGTTTTCCAGACTAACTCCTTTACAACTTCACAAGAAAACAGCAGATTTTCAGTGACACAAAATTTTTTTAGCGTATCATTTTCTAATTTTAATGTTCATTTATTTACATTATTTGTATGAATCGAAGACATAAATAAACAAATATAATATATTATACATTTTATACTCTTAAAAAACATACTACATTGGTATGCTTTTTAAATTTGATCTGTTGTTCATAGTACCCCATGTCATAGAACATTGTACCCGCGGTCGGGGTACAATGGTCCATTTTGTCAGTTGTTATTAATAAAATTATATTAAAAAAAGTAAACATAATTATTGCTTTTGATTGAGTGCCACATAAGACCCAATATATAGGTAATATGCACACATATTTTCAATAGCGGGAAATTAATTCTTTGTGAGTAAACACCTAAAATTTTCAAAATTGTTCCATTGTACCCCACTGTCCCCTATTTCGGAAAAAAATAAAAATATTACCAGTTACGTAAGTATAAACTGAGAAAGATGTAATAGAACTAAAATAACCAAATAAAAATAAAACGAACGCATTTATTTTTAATCTCTACCCCAAAAGAATAGAATATGTTTTTTTAATTATAAATTTCAGCGTTTTTTTTTATGACTCAGTTAAAATTTTTTAAATCCTCAAATTATTTTATTTTATTTTATTTTATTTATGTATTTCTTTATTTATTTTTGAAAAAGAGAATTGTTGTTTAAAAAATACTCAGCAAAATGTTGCAAATCTGACATTTAAAGCTCCGTTCTTCCAAATACATGCGTTCACTATGCCATTTCTATGCTTAAAACAGATTTATTACAAGAATAAGAAAGATGTCTTTTGCTTTAAAAGCATTAAAAAGTAAATCCGAAGGCTCAAGCCATTTTTATGCTCCGTTTCGTGAAAGAGAACTTTTCTTGGGAGTTGTTCTTATCTCACAACCTGAAGAATGGGATGTGAATTCTGTATATATTTTATCTCTCTCCTTGCGTCCTGCGGTGATAAGGTTGAGAGTCTATTACCAAAGATCGTGAGGGGATCGCTGCACAAACGGCAACTTAGAGGGCAGTGTGCTTTTTCCAGAAGAATAAATAAAGTGCATGATTTCACTCTAGAGTGATTATTTATTAAAAGAGTTAGAGTACTGTCTTATCGTGATAAGGTATTTATATCATACTTAATCACCTTTTCCAAATTATTAAATAAAACGTAAAAATTTTTGGTTGTATTTTCAGTATCAGTAATTGCATAAAATAATTTTCCTTCACAAAATTGAAATTTTAATAATTTTTATTACTATTGCTATTACAATCATTTATTATAAATAAACATTACCATAAAGTTTCAAAATGAGGGTATTTCATCAGAATAGAGTACCACAACTTCATGCTAAATTTAGGGGGATGGAACACGGGCGCAGAACTCATACCACTATCAATGTAAGAAAAATTTCTACTTAAATTATCGATATTGTAGGTAGAGAAATTTCTTAAACAAATACCGGTATGATATCTACGACCATGTTCCATCCCTGTAAATAAGTAGAAAAATGTAAATTGATAATAATGTTGAAAAAAAAATTTCAGTTAACTGTAGTTTCTATAAGGTTAAGCGTACTGTCATTAGTATAGAATACTAAGAGGATTAGTGATATTAAATATATCGGGAAGCGAAAAATTTTATAAAAACCGCCAATACTTAACACTTGTTTCAGAATAATCATATTTTTAACTTTAATTCAGCTAAAATAATCTACAAGCTTAGATGTTCACATGAACTTTATTTTCTCGCCCTTTTATTTTACTTTTGTTTTAACTTTTAAAAAAAAATTACATTTTTATTATTAATTGTTTTTTTTTTTTTTTTTTTTTTGTGTGTGTGTGTGTGTGTGTGTGTGTGTGTGTGCGTGAAAAAAATCCCTTAGTATGGGAAAACCGAATTTCTACTATCTGGCCAACAACGGCTATCTAACTAGTGATGCATTTTGAGAATTTTTCGACAAGAAAAATAATAAACAATATTAGAGTATTAAAAACCCGGATAAACTACTACGTCAGAAACGCCAAAGAAAAATATTTGAGATGCATACAGCTGTTTCGGTAGCTTTAAGCGTACCGTCTTCAGTGCGAAAAGAAATCTGAATCTGGAGAAGTGCTCGTATATAGAGGAGAGGGAACGAATTTAGTTCAACCAATATGATTACGGGAAAGGTGGGGAGTGTGGCCAAACTGGCCACAGTTGAACTGAATTCGTTCCCTCTCCTATATCCGAGCACTTCTCCAGATTCAGAATTCTTTTTGCACTGAAGACGGTACACTTAAGGCTACCGAAACAGCTGTATGCATCTGAAATATTTTTCTTTTCGTTTCTGACGTAGTAGTTTATCCGGGTTTTTAATATTCCAACGCCAAGTCTCCTGTTATTAAATATTAGAGTAATTTTATGCGGCTTCCTAAGTTTGAACTTTAAGATAACTTTCTGTAATATATTTACATGTTTCTACAGATTTACATATTTTTACCGATTTTCATCGTATTTTTTTACGAAATTAACTACATTTTCTGTATACCAGCTGTACTTTGTTCCAATAGTATTGATAAATAAATTAATAGATAGATAAATTAAAACCCTGATAAACCTTTTCAACCTTGATTCGGAAACTTAATTAGAAAAAAAAATTACAAACTGAATTCAGAGTTGCGAGTTATTACGAACTCTCCTTAACACTCATATCGGAACTTTTTAATAATATTCTGATATAATAATTACCCAGGTCTACAACAATAATGGTGGCAAAACTTGATTCTAAAATTTTAGTTGATACATGTGATTTTTGCTGTGCTGGAACTGAAAATCAAGCCAGCTTTTCTCTATCACGAATAGATTTTTGTCAATAAAGAGCCTCCTTTGATCCAATTTCTTCATTTTCAGTAATTTCTAGTAAGTTTTTGTGATTATTACTTTCCGAACACTATAGTGAGGAAAGTATTGTAATCATGTTAAAAATCCGAATTGGAGATTTTGATGTTTCTATACGTTTCGAGGTCCCCTGAGTCCGTTTTCACTATTTTTGCGATGATGTATGTATGTGTATGTGTGTGTATGTATGTATGTATGTATGTGTGTGTGTATGTCTGTGAGTGAACACGCTAGCGTCTAAACGCTTTGTTCGAATAAGCTGAAAGTTTGTACGTACATTGGAAGTCACCATAGTACGAACCCTATAGATTTTGGTGAATCTAGCAGTTACAGTTTCTTTTACAGGGACACAAAGAAAAATTCTTTATCATTATGGCCTATGGGACCAAAATCTTAAAAGTACGATAGCATCTAAACTCCTTATTCAATTGAGCAAAAAATTTATACACATGTGATAGGTCACATATACTCAATCTGTATAGATTTTGGAGAATCTAGCACTTATAGTTTTTTTACAGGAACGCAAAGAAAAATTCTTAATCATTATGGCCTATGGGGCCAAATTTTTAAAAGTGTGATAGCGTCTAAACACCTTATTAATCTGAGTAAAAAAATTGTACACACGTTATAGGTCACAGTTGCACCAACTGTATAGATTTTGGTGAATCTAGTGCTTACAGTTTTTTTACAGGGACACAAAGAAAAATTTTTCCTCATTATGCTCTATGGGACCACATTTTTAAAAGTGCGATAGCATATAAACGCCATGTTCAATTGAGCTGAAAATTTATATGAATATTATAAATCACTGTTGCACTAACTACAAGCATTTTGCTGAATCTAGCCTTTATAGGTTTTTACAGGGACACAACGAAAAATTATTTTTCATTATGATCTATGGGCTCAAAGTTCAGTAGCGTTAAATAAAACATCGTGTAATATATGGACAAAAATACTCAAACACTCTATTATGGTTTTCTCTCTTTTGTTTGTTTAACAACTCCTCTTTCTTTACTTTATCTACAAAACTGTTAATTACTCAATGTTCGGAAAGTCGAGTGGAGTCACTCCAGATTTTTTATAATTAATCATATAAACATACTGTAAAAATTACCACATAACTATATTGGGGGAAGAATCACGGAAGAACTTGTGTCGGCAGACACCCTGTATTTAAAAATATCTATGCGTGATAGAGAAAAACTGGTGTCAGTTTAGGTTTCAGCTCACCACAAAATGTAAGCAATATTCAAAATTTTCAAATCAAAATTTTGGATGTAGTTCATTGTTATTAAGACTATTAAATAGGATGAAAATAACTATTTCGAAATTATGGTATGAAACTGATTTTCCATTCGTAGTATCCTTGTGAATAAAATAAGGCAAGAAAAAAAATAAGATTTAATCATGTTCATTATATTTTTTTTCTTGCATTTGGTTGGTAATTTAATCAAGGCTAGTATTTTTCCTGTAATTCCTTTAAGTTATCCAGCACAATATTAATTACTGTATTTCCCGTTGTGACATAGCCATCTAAACTAGATGTCTTCCGCTTGGCTCGAAAACTTGACAGCAGTTCAAGCAGTAGACAGTGCCACCTGATACAAATTGCGCGACTTTTTTATTCAACAGCCACCAAAAATTTTTAAAAGTAATATATGATATATATAATCGACGTTTAGTCGATTTTATTTGCATTTTATTCATATCAAATCCCACTTTTAAAAATTTTTGGTGGTTGTTGAATAAAAAAGTCGCGTAATCTGTATCAGGTGGCGTTGTCTACCGCTTGAACTGCTGTCAAATTTCCGAGCCACTCGGAAGACATCTAGTTTCTAGTTTAGGACGCTATGATAACCCGCAGGTTAAATAAATGAGTTACACACCAGAAAATTGAATTTACAAATAAAACTTTTTTTTTTTTTTTTTTTTTTGTAAGAAACAAATAGCTTGTTAAGAAATAGAAGCGTTTACCCTAAATTTAAATTTCCGATGTGAAACTGATTCAACGGACTAAATATGAAGAAACTTCATTTAAAAAGATTACGGTGTGGAAAAAGGGCGCGGCTAACAGCATTCCGGAATAAATTAAAAAAACTTGACAGCTATGAATAACGCTATACATACATATATATATATATATATATATATATATATATAAAGATGTTTCTAAATAGCGTTACAAATCTTATTGGGAAAAAAGCGGTTCCGCATTAATAATTTTAGAGTACTTTTATTCACTGAAGTTAAAGTTTCACTTTTAAAATAAATTAAATAAAAAATTGTTTTGTAAACTTGTATACTTGATTAAAAAAAATAAATAATAATAATAATAAAAATAACCCTTTTATAATGCAATCAGTAAAATTTAATGTAAAGGCACAGTTTTAATAAATACGCATTCCTTTTTAGACGCATAATTTATTTTTGCTATCAATAATATCTCCGCATCGAGTTAATTCTAAAAAGGAATTATATCGGTTTATATTGAGAAACAATTTGTGATTTATGTTGTAAAGATTAAAAAAAAAAAAAACACATTTATTCTTTAAATTACTTTAATCATAATATCTTACAAGGAAACATTCAAAAGGTGTCATCTTCAAAAAGTATTGAAAAAAAATATATGTGATTCTACTCTTCATAAAACACCAGAAAATGAAAAAATTATCGACTGAAATTAATTACAACGACCACAAAAAATTATCAAAATTAAGCATATTTGGCGATTTCACACTGCTTGGCGATTGATTTTGAGTACTTGACGGAAAAGCAAAACACGGTTCTGTTCGTACACGGCAATCCCGGTACTAGCAAACGAATCGCCTAACAGCGCTAAATCGCCAAATATGCTTAATTTTGATAATTTTTTATTGTCGCTGTAATTAATTTCCGCCGATAATTTTTTCATTTTTTGGTGTTTTATGAAGCGTAGAATAACATATATTTTTTTTCAGTACTTTTTGAAGATGACACCTTTTGAATGTTTCTTTGTTAGTTGCAAACTTTTACGAATTTTTACATCACTATTTTAAAATAATGTTCTATAACAAACTTAATTGAAGATTTTCAATGTTTAAATAATACAAAATAAATAAATACTAGTATTTTAAATTCGTAAATATTGGCAACTATTACACATAATTTAGTCTATTTATCTACTATTAGCTATCTCTGGCGCATGAATCCAACATACGATGGGACAAGAGGGCTCTTTATATGATGAAATTTATGAACTCATTGAAAGGTTTTGAACATAAATTCGATTTATATAGATCATTGATCCAAAATACAGACTCCAATGTAAATTACCGAAGTGCTTTGTGCAACTAATATACAATTCAAATGGCGAATGTTATCGGAATCGCGGATCTATATGGCTAAGATTATGAGTCTGTGACTAATCAGCGACATAATTACTGTCCTTTGAATGGTAAAGGATATGTTATAGATTCAAGCCCTGCTCTATCAAAATGTCATCGTAAAATTCTCTTAAAATATCTTGTAGCGATACCGAAGTAAAAGAAAAATATTTTACAACACAAATAATACAAAAGGATTAGTTTGCATAAAACATGCCTTCGTGAAGTTAAATTTGGTACAAACATGCCAAGTAAATAACTATAGAAATTGTTTGGTAAATAGAAAATTTGGTAAATAAATTTGTTAGTTTTAATTCTAAGATGTAAAAAATTTAAAACTATCGGTTTTAACCTAAATGAATAATAAATAAATAATTCGTATTAAAAAAAAAAAAGCTTTCGTTTTTAGGTGAAATTTATAAAATTTTGCATAAAATTTCTCAGGATACTTTTAATGCATTACACATTTTTTAAATAAATTATTTAATTAAAATTCTGTCAAAACATATTTTTTTAAAGAAAAACAAAACACATTTAATAATAACGTATCATTTTATGTTTCATAAATATATATATATATATATATATATATATATATATATATATATATATATATATATATATATATATATATATATATATATATATATACATATTCTTGTTATATCTGCTCTATTTAAATGAATCCTTTTTCCATTTTAAAAACTGAATCATATCTAAATAATTATAATATATAAAACACATTATAGGGTAAGTGCTCCAGTAATTGGCATCTATCCCGAAATAATTCATAAATAAGAAAAATAATAAAATCATATATTTTACATATACGAATTTTAACATTTTATGTCAAACACTGGAGCATAGGGTGCAATAACTGGTAAAACGAATAACTAGCAGTGTCAAACACTGGGACATAGGATGCCAATTACTGATAAAATGAAAAACTGGCAGTGTCAATTACTGGAACACTGAGTGGGTGTCAAAGAAAGATTCATAAAAAAAAATAATTGTTATAAAATGTATATATTTTAACATATATGTGGTTCTGAATGTCTTTCATACCATATGTAATAACTTAAGATTTCTAAAAATAATTTCTGATGACTAGAAAATTAAAAACATCAGAGATTGCTCTAAAAGTGTCAATCACTGGTGCATTTACCCTATACTATATTTTAAAATAAATCTAATGAGAAAAAGTTTATGTTCAATCTTTGAAACTTTAATGCTTTCATTATTTTTTTGTACATTTAAATAATACTACAACAAGGTGTTCCTTTAAAATAATTGCATAGCATCTAAATAAAGTGTTAAAGTATATTATTCAAGATATGTGTATTAAAAGGGTTTCTACGGTGCTCCCTTTTTTCACTGATTCTTCCACTATTATATTTATACAGTAATTTTCCTATTAATTGATCGTGAGAGCATATCCATAAAAATATATTGATGGAAGAGTCAGGGAAAAAATACGGACCGTAGCAACCCAGGTTTAAAATATATTAATAAAAAACATGCAAAGCAATTTGAGTCTAAACGAATAATGAAGAGTAAAAGTTTTACAGCATAGCTGTCAACCTTTTTAAATTTTTAATCAGATTTAACACCACTATTTTTAAAAAGGAATATGTCACATATATTTTCGACGATTAAATGAGTTCAAACAACTGTAAAATCATTAAAAACTTTTCTGTATTAGTCTACTTTGAAAAACGGGAGGCTTGAGACTTATGTTGTAAGCAAGTACCGTGAATTGCAACTACAATCAATAATTGTTTCAGATCGAAATGATTAAACACCACCTCACTTATGTAGGCGAGTGTTAGCATTTCCATAAACGACTGAAATTACAATATGGTGCGCCACTTCTGTCGATATACATCTAAATGAAACCGGCTTTTTCTTTTAATGTTGGACACCTCACATGCCAGATTTTGCGCTATTATACGCAATAGAAATTGAGATATTGACTTGAAATAAAGCAGAAAATTACAACTAAGCTGCGATATAACATAGATGTATGTTTACATATGCTAAAACTTAATCAGCACAAACTTATATCTAAATCCAATCAAATATTCATATTTGTAGAATTCTTCTATCCATTATTTTGAGAAATAAGATGTCCACAAAATTTTGGTAAAACCCAAACAGTTGGGGACACAATCAAGCAGTGAAGTTGTGTTCATACTTGCCAACCGTCTCATTATAAAGCGTAAAATTTTTAGTATTCGCCTTTTTTTTACACCAGTCAATTTTTAGAGTAATTTTATACCTATTTAATCTTAACAACATTTGGAGAGAATCTTTCTAAAAGTACAGTGGTGTGGAAAAACGAACGTTTTTTTAAAGGGGCGTTAAAAATTTTATGCTTATTAATGAGATGATTGGCAGGTATGTTATTTAAGTGTGCCTACTGACCCGCCTTTTTTTTTTTTTCGTGACTCTCAAATCACTATAGTCATGCGAAAAATGTTCTCTGAAATAATACATGTAGACATCATATAGAAATTTAGTATATAAATATATTGATGGATGTGCCACGGAAGAAATTGTGTCGGTAGGCACAATTTGTAATGTATACTTTAAAACAATAAAGATTTCACTTGGCGTATACTTAAAAGGAAAAATTAATTTTTATCAATATATACATAAATACTATAAATGCATATAAACTTAAAATTATAAAATTTGCAAATTACTGAGAACGTTTTAACTAAACTGAACTGAATAATGATCCAGTTATTAATCGAAATCACTACAATTTGCGGAAAACCTTACTACATTTATATGTTTATGCCAGAAGATACTACGTAAAGGAATTGCTACTAGGATGTCATCCTAGAATTGCAGAATTATTTTATTAGAAAAAAAAGAAAAAAAAAAATCACGACGACGTTTCATAACAAATTGTCGTTGGGGTATTTTCCTGTTTTGAACAGTAAGCTCCGCCTTTTGTCCTTCCTCTAAATCAATATATTATTTATTAAAATGATTTTAAGTATTAATGATTAAATTATTCAAGTTTTATCCTTAGTAATTGATTCTGTAAATATCACTCTCTCTCGCTCACACACACACACATATATATACCAGCAGTATATAAAGTGTTAAACACGAACACGTAAAATTATTATTTTTTTTTTTTAAGTAAAGTGTTTTTTGAGAGGAACGTCTGAAGGCAGGACTCGTTTCGCATGAAAAACGTAATTTTACGTGACCCACAAACAAAGTGTTAAGAAAGATATTTCTAGAGGCAAAAGCTTTTCAAGTACAGATAACCACATAATTGGTGATGTATCTGTTTATTTATTTATTTATCGGGATGATTATGACGAGAAAGTGTGACAGAATTGAAAAAAAAAAATATATATATATATATATATATATATATATACATATTTAGTTGTAGGGGCAAATATCTTTAATTGTATACCTTAACCTCTTTCAATTATCTTTAGTCGTATACTGAAAAGAAAAATTATTTTTGACCAAAATATATATTTAAAAAAAAATCTAACTAATGAACTAATGAAACTTGCAAATTACAGAAGCTACATCCGAACTAAAATGAACTAAATAATACTCCAGTTATTAATTGAAATCACTACAATTTGTGGAAAACCGTATTCCATTTATACGATTATGCAAGAAGATGCCACGTAAAGGAAACTACTAATAATACGTCATTCTAGAATTTCAGCGATATTTGCTTTCCAATAAAAAAAAAAAAAAAAAAAAAAAAACATCATTTTTAACGACGACGTCTCTTAAGAAAGTATTTCTAGTGGCAGGAGCTCTTGAAATACAGTCTCATGAATATTCAGGGAAAGATCTTTGAAAAAAAGAGAATTCTTATGATTAGTTACAGCGATGGGAGAAGGAGAAAACGCTACACTGTTATTTTTCGGAGGCATGATTACCTATTATTAGAATGGGAGGATATTTTGAAAAGCAAATTCGTAAAGAAATGATAATGCAGTTGTAAATCCCAGAGGGTCCAATTTTAAAAGACTTTATAAGAAGACTATTTTTATTCTTTGTTTTAAGGTAGCTGCAGAAAATATTGCATTTTTAAGAATAAAAGTTTTCAAATCATTAGGAACGCGAAGATGCATTTATTTATTTATTTATTTTTTAATTTTGTGATCTTTGGCATTTGCTTCAGGCTCAAAACACGAGTTCATTATGAAAAGATTTAGTTTAGTTTAAAGTGACATTATGTCATTAATATTTAATCTCAGTGGAATGGAGTTACAATTAAAATGTTATACCCAGAGGAAATAATATAAATATTTCGAATAATTGTAAAAAAAAATAAAAAAAAAAAATTATGTAGGTTATTTTAAAGAAATCTAAAAGCATGTTAGATATTTTGAATGTATTAAAGATTTTTAATAATCGTCAAAAATAAATATTCAAATGAGATATAGCTTAGTGAAATTTATGCAGACTTGTTCAGAAATTTGTCTACATGATTATCTTTATGCAAATTTCAAAAGCTGAAAAGTTTAAAATTTTCACATTCAAAAGCTTTTTTTATTTATTTATTTTGACAGTAAAAGAAGAAGATAAATTCTAATAAGACCAAAATCAATACACTTATATAAACAGCTTTCTTTTGAATAGTTTAAATCATATATAAAAATTTGAGTGAGTGCCTCTACAGTTCATATTTCAGCGATATTTCATTTTCCTAAAAATGTGTCATTTTTAATTGGAGCTTTTTAAAGATACTTACATTTGGTGAAGCTTTTGAACCGAATAAGCTCATGAATATTCAGAGAAGGATCTTAAAAACGCTTTATGATAAGTTGCAGCAAAAATGAGAAAAGTCGACATTCTCAAATTTTCTTATTATAAGATCGTATTACTTCTCATTACATTAAGAGCATATTTTTAAAGCCACTTTTGCAAACAAATGATAAAATAGTATTTTAATTTGAAAAATGAGCTAAAATTTAAGAAACTTTATTAAATGAAACTGCAATTCTTTATTTTATAAAAACTACACAGTATTTTTCATTCCTTCTTTTTCATTTTATTTTTTCTCTCTGTTCAAATTCATTTTTATTCATGAATTCGCTATTTAAAATTTCATATTATTTAGGGATGAAAAGGATCATGATAAAGTAGAAAAAAAAATATTGTATTTATATCAATTTTGCGTGCGTATGTAATTATCATAAGTTATTTATTTCATTTCATATATTTATTTATTTTTTAAGAAAATGTTAATATTTAAGGAATAATCTAGTTTAAAAAAATGAATTTAATTACCGAAAATTAAAAACTTGTTATAAAAAATTTTATTTAAGAGGAAAAAATGTATATAAATATACAGGGTGTTCCAAAATTCGACAGACAAATTCAGAGGTGTGATAGAGGGCATTAAGAGAATGAAAACTTACCATAGAACATTTGGTCGCAAACTACGTTGAGAGGGTGAAAATCGCGAAAAACCGAGGTAGTGAATTGGACGCGCTGGGCCTGCTGCATGGCCTCCGCAATCGTCCGATCTTATTTCGTGTGACTTTGTCATATGGAGTCACCCTAAATAACTCGTGTATACGACACCTGTGGCCATACTGGAGGATCACAAAGCGCGGACTGACATCGCTGTGACAGATATCAAAAACGTACCTGGCATCTTCGAGCACTTTCGGGAATCGTTTTTATGTCGTTGCAGATTGTACATACAATAACGTCATGGTGCCACTTCTAACAACTCTTGTGATAATGAATTAAATAAATTTTTCCTTAGATAGTATTGCATTTTAGTCGTTCCAACGTGATGTCAAAACCTGCACGCGTTTTTTGCGATTTTCGCCTGCTCAACGTATATTGTGACCTCCTGTATTGAGCTAAATTTCCCTCCCCTTGATGCCTTTTATAACTCCTTTTAATTTGTCGGTCGAATGGTGGAACACTCTGTCTGTAATAGATATCAAATCGTAAAATGTGTGAGAGAATTTGTTGTAATCATATTAGCATAGTTGCCAATATTTTGATTTATTCCGGAGTATTTTTATTTCGCCTTAATTTCATACCACTTATTTTTTAACAGTATTTTTTTTTTCTTATTTTATCGAAGTTGTATATAGAGAAAATTTTTCTATAAATAAAGTGGTGGAATTAAGGGCGGGGCTAAAAATGTTCCTAATAAATTAAAATGTTGGAGACTATGATATCAGGGGTCGTAATCTCCGCTTATTTTATTTCATTTTTTCGAATGATAAAATTATGCTTTTTTTGCTACCATTATTTTTGTACAATAATTTTTATCTTGTTTAATCCTGACATATTACTTAAAAATAAAATAAAGTTTTTTATAAGAAAAAAAGTGATGGAAAAACAGGCGGAGATTTCTCCTCCCTGAAAGAGTCTTGAAAAAAAAAAAAAAAAAAAGCGGAGACTATGACTAGATTTTTTTTTTTTTTTATAATAAATATTACTTTATTTCACCGTGGAAATTTAATATGAAATATTTCTATCAAAAGGGTCTAGTGTGAAACCTGATTTATAAGCTGGCAAGTGTTATCGTTCGGTTTCATTCCACAATTTAGAAGTAGTAATTTTCGTTTTATTTAATCGCTGATAATTACAACAGAATACGGTTACAAATTTCTGGTATGAAGATCATAGACGACCCGTATAACTTGGCGCTTCTGTGACATGTCTCAGGGTTCATGTGGACCCACCCTTTCGTAAGGATTCTTCCACCACAATAATTTTATAGTAAAATTTTACCTGAAATTACAAGATTGTTTTAAGCAGGGTTTGCAGAGTCCTTATTTTTCGGCGCCGGTAAAATGATTTAGCAATTTTTGTCATAAAATATGCTTATGATTTTGAATAAAATTTTATTAAATAAATTCTACGTGGAAGAATCCTTACGGAAGGACAGGTCTGTGCGAACCCTATACAGTGTTGCCAGATTGGGCGAATTTTTTATTTAATAGTTACCAATAATTTTGAGAACTGATGTTTGATATGCATAATAGACAATTAATCGTCGATTATATACATCAAATATCACTTCTCAAAATTATTGGTGACTGTTGAAAAAAAAAAGTTGCGCAATCTGGCAACACTGAACCTGTAATGAGAAAAACTGTTAATTTTTTATTGGTATCAAAAAATAAGCACTGAACGAACCTTTCGTCTGTTTAACCCTTTCAGGGGCGGTGATGCCACCACAGCATCACCTAATTTTAATTCTCAATTGCAAAAATTCATCCCGGAAATATTTTGCAGGATTTTACTTTTATAACTTAAAGGAAGAAATCCATTTATTTCTTCTCTTATAACATTGATCATAAATTCTAGTGGCAGTTGATTTTAAATGTATAAAATTACTCTGCCCTTGAACGAGTTAAACTAATGCTTAGTATTTCGGACTGACGCAGAATTCCATTTTTTTCCCCTTGCTCTTAATCTACTATCTGAAAAAGAAAAAAAAGTCATTAAACTTAAACGCTTTTTAAAACTATCAAAATAAGATGCTTCAGCTTTATAGATTAATGTGTGCAGCGAAGAAGAAAATTTCACAAATTATTGCACCATTCTGGAAGTAGTTTTTGAACTTTAAAATAAGCAGTTTTAAATAATTGTTTACTTAATTTTTAGCATAATTTTGAAAATCACAAGACTATTATGTTTTAAAGTATGAAAATAAATATTGTGTGTTTTGAAAAGTTCGTTCATATATTTGCAAGTGTCTATGCGTTGTGTTGGCTAATTATTAATTATCAACATGCTTGTTAAATCGTTGATTTTAAATTTAATGTATATATATATATATATATATATATATATATATATATATATATTTATTTATTTATTTATTTATTTATTTTAGGTGTAAAGAATAAACTCTGCAAATAAGACAGTTTTTATATACAGGATGGTTATAATTAAACTCCTCCTATAAACAGAATCCTACAGCGCAAATGGGTGAACGGAATGCAACAAAATTTGGTATATAAACTATACACGAAATGCGCTCATAGAATTTTGAAAAAAAAAAAAAAAAAATCCGAAATGTCCACCAGAAAGTGCCTTTTCCGGAAAAACATTAAATTTAACACAATAAACAACCAAAACGGAATCCAGAAACAATATTAACAATCTAGAAAAAGAATTATGAGTAATAAAATGTAAAACCGGGAAAAGCTGTCAGCTCTAGGAAAAAAAAAAATGTCGCAATTTGCATGCTTGCGAAGAAAAGGAAGCTTTATGCTAAACAGGTTAGGGTATAAAACGTTTACAGACGTTGTCATGTTTTATGTCGATGTGTCCGGCTGTAATGATGACGGTATCATTAGTTGAACGTGCATTATTGGTGAAGCTGTTTTACGAAAACAAAGGGAAGGCTTCTGCTGCAGTCCGTGAATTTCGTCGTAGAAAGAACCTACGGCATGGACCAACGTCTACTAAAGGTATCCAGGCCATGATTAAGAGATTTGAAGGGACGGAGAAATTAGGAGTTCAACCTGGAAGAGGCCTTAAACCTGTCACACCGGTACTTGTTGATGCCTTCAAGACAGCTGTTGCCGCACAGTCATAGACATCAGAGTATGGGGGCAGTAGCGCAAGTGCAGTTTCTCGACAGACAGGCTATTCTTACAACACCGTCCGATAAGTGCTCAGAAACATAATGCATTACTTCCCATACAAGATCCAACATACCCAAGAGCTGATTGATAGGGACAAGCCGTAATCTTTCTCATTCGCAGTCAGTTTTCTCAACAGAAGGACTGTTGATCTGTCATGGCCTTTGAATGTTCTGTAAAGCGACGAGGCTCATTATTTCTACCTTAGTGGGACAGTCAACACACAGAATTGCCGCATTTGGAATAAGGCAAATCGGCGGATGCACACTGAAATTCCCCTATATTCTCCAAAGGTGACTGACTGGTGCAGATTCACGGCGACATTCATCCTTGGGCCATTTTGAGGAAATAACTGCACGTGGTCTGTCATATGTCTGTCATATGTCTAGGTCTGTCTACGGTCCGTTGATACCATGACATGCTGCAGACGTTTGTTGTGCCGCAACTACAGCAAAAGTGGGTCCCTTTCATCGACCATTTTCATGCAGGATGGTGCGCCGCCACATATCCATGAGTCCGCGAAGGACGAACGTGCTATTAGACGCTTCTTTCGTAATTCATGGCCACCACGTTCACCAGATCTACCGTATTTTCCGGCGTATAACGCGCAGTTCACATAAATGAGTTACACACCAGAAAATTTAATTTATAAATAAAGCTATATAAGTAGGAAACACAAGCTTTTTTAAAAAAATAGCTTTCACTATAAATTTAATACCGGTGTATAACAGACTTAACAAACCTGCGCGTCATACGCTGGAAAATACTGTAAATCCGTGCGATTTTTGGTTATGCGGCCACTTAAAAACTGTGATATATCGTGGAGGTGTTGTGACGTTGAATGACTTAAAGAACTCCATAACGCTTCACGTGCGAAGCATCACAACTGATCAGTTGCAATCTGTTGTTGAACACACTGTCCATCGACTTGAAATTTTGCAGGGGAATGCATGTGGTCACATGGAGCACCTTTCCCTACATCGTCCTGGACACGATTAACAACTGATCCTCTTGTGCAATTTTGTCTTAATCTGTTCTTGTTTCTGCAAGTTGAACTGTGTTTTTTTCCTCAAACAGCGTGCTGGTATTTTTTCCTTACCTTTACTTAATGTGGTTCGATGACAAGGTGATCAGAAACTAGACAAAAAATTTAATTATTCTTTCTGTATTCCGTTTTGGTAGTTTATTGTGTTAAATTGAATATTTTTACCGGAAAAGGCGCCCTCTGGTGGACATTTTGGAACCTTTTTTTTTTTTTTTTTTTTTTTAATAATTCCGTGAGCGCATCTCGTGTATAGTCTATATACCAAATTTCTTTGCATACCGTTCACCCTTTGCGCTGTATAATGCTGTTTATAGGGGATGTTTAACTATAACCACCTGTGCGTTATATTTGCGGTCTCTGACTATTTTATTTTATTAAATTTTAAAATATTTTCTTCTTTCTTTCTTACTTTCTTTCTTTCTTAGCTATTTTTCAATATTCCAATGTTGTTTTCAATTTCTTTGCAAATGTGTGAAAGTAATTTGTTCACTTTTAAAATTTCTCTCCATTCAGCATCGTTAAATTCCCAAAATATTTTTCGAATAAATAGTTAAATAAGTAAACAGAAAAAAAAAAAAAAAAAAAAAAAATACATACCGAAAAGAAGATTGGATCAAACAATCTTCGTATCAAACGACTGTCTGGATAAATTGGTTGACGCCAAATTTTTATGCAAATCAAAATTTCACTTTCTTCGAAAAGCTCTACATACAACAAGACTGTAATTTGAATAAAACAAACAAAAAGTAAAAAATAAAGTTCTATGCCAAAAATCATTTTTCAAATTTCGTTTTCCCTCTGTGGATTTTGAGGGGATAGATGAAAGACAGACTCCAGTATGAACTAAAAAATAATACATAAATAAAAATCTGAACAGAGAAAAAAAAAAAAAATCGCATTATGTTTCACATTTCATATAAATAAAGACACTTGTGTGTCTTTTTGCGGTAAAAATCCTTTTTTTTTCATGTTTTTTTTTTTTTTTTTTTTTTTTTTTACTTTATATATATAATGCTTTATAACAAATATCTAACTGACATTCCGGGTCAAAATACATTTTTCAAATAAGGTAAAACTGGAAAAACAGATGAAAGAAATAAAGGGAAAAAAAAAATATGTAAACGTAAAGAAAAACTAGCTGAAAAGTGCTCTGAAAGATGCTTCGAATCAAAAACAAAATTTGCATTTTTAAAATATGAAAATCCGTTTGTATTTTTAAAAAGAAATGATTTTGCTGTTAAGAGAAATTGAATTAAAGTAAATGCTAATTTAAAAAAGTCCAAAACTTAGAATTTGACGAATCTACTTCTATTTCAACAAAAAAATATTTAATAAAAAAGTATTTTTATTTCACTATTAGTGAGAAAAATTTTCAAAAATGGCATAACAGTTTAAGTATACTAAAGTTTCAGTTTAAATGACAGTTTATGTACGATTTAAATTAAAATATAATGTACATCATTATTTTTAAAATGAAAAAAAAAAAAAAAAAAAAAAAAGGGGGGGGGGGGTAATTATACATATTTGCTAACTCTTTGGTTTTTGTAAAACCAATATTTCAGAACAAAGATTTTTGCTTTTTTTAAACATTTAAATTTTGTAACCAAATAAGAAAGAACGTAAATACTATAAAGTGATTGATTAAATAAATCGGAATGTTGGGAAGAATTACAACTTTCTCAAAATGTTATTTAACTCTTCATGAGGTAAAAATTGATAAATAAAAGTTTTAATAAAGTTATTGAAGCATTGTTGCTAGTTATTTTCCAAAAAAGATAAGAAGACAATACCTAAATGCTGTGGGTTTTCTACCGACTGGCCGAATTATATATTAAAAGAAAATAAATAAATAAATAAATAAATGCAGGCAAAAAAAAAAGAATTGAGTTTGGGATCATAACTGCTGACATTTTAATTAATTACTCCGTAACACTGTTAGTACCCACCCTTTTTCAGCACTTAATTTTTTTAAGTAATTCTCTCTAAATGTAATTACAATTAAATAATAAGAAAAAAATACTCTAAAAAAAGACTGATGTGTAAAAAAATAGCGGGTACTAACAGTACTACGGAACATTTTTTAAAAAAATTAGAGGTATATCTCGGACCATGAGTTTACTGTTTTGGCTGTTGTGAGGTTTTTGGGTCAATTCATCAAAATATCTAGTATATAAATGGTTAAGCTAACTGCTATAAATAATATCAGCATATATATATATATATATATATATATATATATATATATATATATATACACACACACTAAGGGACAAAAAAAAAAAAAAAAAGGATAATTTTATTTTTTCTTTCAAATGGCCAAATTAATCATTTAAGAATAATTATCATTCGGATAGTAATTTTTCCGCATATCAAATTCCTATATCTATCAGGCAACAGAGGTACAAACACTTAATATTTGGCAAAATCACTATCCCAGGGATAGAACACGGGCGCAGAATTCATACCACTATCAATGTAAGAAAATTTTCTACTTCTTAAATCAGCGATATTATAGGTACAGAAATTTTTTCAACGGATTCCGGTATGAATTCTGCGCCCGTGTTCCATCCCTGCTATCCGATTCATCCCTAAATTTAAATAATAAAATTGGCAGTTTTTGAAAGAAAAAATTATTTATTAATAAGTCTCGAAAATATGAATTAGTTATCATTTACTACAACTGAAATATTTTTTAAATAACTCACGTTAATACATGCATTTATGCGATTGCTTTTACTTGTATAAAGATAATCCATAAATTATACTATGACTTCTTTCTTTTTCTTTTAATTAATTAATTAATTATTATTTTTTTTTTTTAATGCCACGTGGAAACTAGCCCAGGGTGTTAACAGTTGACACTTTTCCCCTGATTCTTCCACCAGTATATTTATATAATAATCTTTTACTTAACTGACCGTGCAAATTTGCTACTAAAATTTCCGAGATAAAAGTACTGGCAGAAGAATCAGGGAAAAAATTTCGACTGTCGTCACCCTGTAAGTCGATTTAATTTATAATGGTAGAAACTTAGTTCATTTTAAACTAATTAAATGCTAGTATTATTCTTTTGTATTAAACAAATTGAATCGGTATTTTTATGACATTTTTTGACAGTAATATGATTGTTAAGGTATTAAAAAGTTGCACAGCTCCAAATATTCAAATGTAAATAACTTTCAGGGGTATTAAATTGAATAAAATATGCAAAATATGAACATTGTTATTCTATTCTGTAAATTACCAATATCATATTAGTCTATTTTAATAATTTGGATCGTAGATTATGTAGATAGTTTGGCTCTGCTTATATTGATCAAAATATTCATCCGATTATAACAATCATTACATTAAGATTTGTTTTACTGTTTTCTGTGTTTAAGTTGTTCTGTTATTATGAAAAATATAGCAAAGTTAATTAGTGTAAGCGAGATCAGTATATATTAAACCGTAAATATACCGTGTTTAAACTTTAAATAAATGACTTAAAAGTCTTGCATCGTTCCTGAAACATTACACTCATTTTGTTATTACCACAATTTTAAAGCAAACCTTTTGAGGATAATATTTTAGCCCTAACCCAGTCAAAAATAATCAAGGAAGGTTAGTTATTCACGGTACTGGTGACTAGAATAAAGTAAACGTAAAATTTTAGGAATGCAGCGAGGCCTGAATAATAAATAAATAAAAATGAAGTTAGTTAATAGTTATTATTATTTGGGCCATTTTAGACTAACTTTAATTTTTTTAATTGAAGATTTCACGACAAAAAAAAATATATATATATACAGGGTGTCTCTGGCACATAATTTTTCCCGTGACGTTTCTTATATATATATGTATATATTAAATTACATTGCATCTTTCAATAAAGACTTGTTAGATAAAAAGTAAAGAGTCAGAAAGGAGAGAAAAAATAGTTTCAATTGACCTTCATCCCCCTATTATAAAATATGTAATTGAGAATCAAACAACCTGTCCTATTCTTTATCTTTGAGTTATTCAGAAAAAAATCTTAACCCTTTTATCGGCAATTTTAATTTAATTAAGATTATTTAATAACAAAGCCACTACAGTTTAAAAACTAAAGCTAGGTAGAAATATCATAATCTACTGTTCTTGAAAGAGTTAAACATACCTGCCAATATACTAATTAATATTCCGTAGCATTGTTAATGCTTCCCCCTTTTTCCCACACTTTTTTTTTTTTTTTTTTTTTTTTTTTTTGAGCAATGTTTTCTAAATGCCTAGCTGCCAGTCTAATCGGAGTATTGTTAGTACCCGCACCTTTTTCCACACCAGTTAATTTTTATTGTAATTCTCTTTAAATGCATTTACGATGAAATAAGAAGAAAAGTACTTTTAAAAAAGACTGGTGTAATAAAAAAAGTGGGATTAAGGACTTTGTTGGCAGCTAAATACAATCCTGATTAAATAAGAAGAAAAAGACTCAAAAAACGAAAGAAAAAAAAAAAAACTGGTGTGACAAAAAGGGGCGGTTCTAACAAAACTACGGAATATTAATTAGTATGTTGGGAGGTATGGGGTTGAGCAACAATTGCTCTTAATTACTTTAAAGATTAAAAATAAAAAAGATTGTTGATATTTCTATTTTCAGTTTATAATTTTTTTAAACAATGAAATTTCTAACCACATTTAATTCGAAATATATTTATTCAAAGTATTAGACAGTGAAACATTTATTTGATAAAATTATACTTTTTAAGAAGGAGAGATATCTATCAACACCTCATCATTCTCTTTAAATCGCAGCTTTTAACTATCTCATCTGACTGACAATACAAAACACATAATTCAGCTTATAAACATTGTCACATCTTGACGAATGCCCTGTCTTCGGGACTTATCAGAGAAATTCGTACTTGTTCTCAAAGGACCATCCGTCTTTAGAGCCCTATCGGAAGGGTACTTCTTTGGACGGCGTTATCTTAGTTACTTTCGTGTGACATACACATACAGCACAATTCAATCACCGGACCATGATAGAGTTACTGAGCTCTTCTCCTCTTATCTCAGACGCTCTCTTGAACAAGGGTCAGTGATTGGTTGATCAGGCAAAGAAAAAAGGGGTGTAGATGAGGATTTAGGATGAGGTTTGTTTGAGACCAGTGAGAGTCACGGTTGATCTTTGTAATTTTTTTATTTAATATCTAGGTTAATAATGTCAAAAAGTGTATAGATGAGCTCTGCTTTTTGCCATGTTTTGGTTATAGCGTGACATTTCTGTTTGGCAAGCACAATATATTTTTATGATAATTTCTATAAATAAATAATGCATTCCTATTTTTTTTTTAAAGGAATTATTTAAAGTATAATAATAAATAATGCATTTCTATTATTTTTTTAAGAAATTATTTAAAGTATATTAATAAATGTATGCATTCATGTTAAAAAAGGATTTTTATAAACTGCGAAATTGTTATATATCTTCTTCTTCTTCTTATTACTATTATTCAAGTAATCCTAGCAACAAATAAGTCATCAAATCCATAATAATCTACATTTTTTTAATGATTGCAAACCAAGCATTGTATATCTTTCATATATAAATGCATACCTGCCAACCATCTCATTAATAACCGTACAATTGTTAACGCCTCATGAAAAAACGCCCCTTTTATCACACCACTATATTTTTAGAGTTATTTTCTCCAAATGTTGTTACGATTAAATAAGACTAAAATTACTCTAAAAAATTATTGGTGTAAAAAAAGGCGGGTACTAAAAATTGAACGGTTCATAATGAGATGGTTGGCAAGTATGTAACTGTGACAGCTTTTTCTTATACCATTTAAATCAAATAAATAAAGCGAGATATAAAGAATGCAAATATTGTGCATGCAAAGACAGTCTTTTTGTATTCCTAAAATTTGTGTACACGCAGTTAAACTTTAAAAAAGAAGAAAAATAAAAATAAAAATACAAATGACCATTCTTTCTAAAAATAGATATTTCTGCTATGAATTTATAATTTTTAGATCAAATCAATTAAAAATCTTAAATCTTATTTTATAAATCAACAAATCAACACACTTTTATAAATGTTATACTATTTAAATAAAAGAGCTTAAATGTAGTCTAAAACTAAATGAAAAAACATATGAAAACAAATATCATCTGATTTTAGATTTTTTGAAAAAGTGCATCGATGACTGTTTTTATGCTGATAATTACAAAAGCTTTTAAAAATATATCTATATATAACATCAATGTAGTTTTCATTAAAAACATATCTAAATCAGCACAAATTGGAAACTTGCATCCGAGTTCTTTGGTTAAAACCTCTGGAGCCAGAAACGTAAACTAAATATTTAAAAGTGATACTTAAAAGAATGATTTCTTTTTAATGACTGTTAAATTTAAACTGTGTTCTTTATTTGAATTATTTTTCCTGTAACTTTGCGGTAATTCTCTGCATGTAATAGGTTTTTAAAATTAAAATTCTGATGCTTGAAATCCCATTTAATAGTTCCTTCCGCATCCAAAACTTATTTATTTTGTGAGATCTTTGAAAGTATGGGACCCTAGCGGTTCTGCTATTTACGTGCATTTTATTATTTTGTCCCCACTGTTTTAAAGCAGCAATCTTTTAACTATTATTATAGCATTGAAACTTTGAGAAATTTTCTTTTTGAAAATAGTGGTAACACAATAGTAAAATGCACGTAAAAATAAATAAATAAATAAATAAAACTGTGGCTGCAAGCTTTATGACGTGAGTTTTGGCGATTTCAATTCTTGGAGTTCACGAATATAAAATTCTGGAATGAAGTCTTCCTGGAAATATGAAGTTTAGTCAATTACGACATATCTTTATAACCCCTTCAGGGGCAGTGGAATGTATTTTATATCACCTAATTTTAATTCTCAACTTCGAAAATTCATCCCAGAATTTTTCAATAAAATTTATCTTTCTTAACTTTCCGGATAATAATTCCTGTATTTCTTTACTTCTAGCTTTATTTTCAAATTCTGGTGACTCTTAGTATTAAATGAGCGTAATTACATTGTCTTGAATGGGTTAATATCATGAGTAACAAATAAATATTAATTTCTTTAACCCTTTGCCGGCCCTAATGCTCTAAAGCAGTGATACCAAATTTAAGGACTCTTTTATTCAACTACCATCAATAATTTTGAGGATTGATATTTTATATATACACGTGGCTGCCAAGTTTTTAAATTTCTTCAAGAATGTTCTTAGCCCCGCCCTTTTTCGCACCGTAATCTTTGTGGAAAGATTTTCTTCAATGTATAATTACGGTTAAATGTTAAGAAAATTACTCAAAAAATATTACGGTGTGAAAAAGGGGCGGGGCTAACAACATTCCGGAATAAATTGAATAACTTTCGAAGTTATTGTGCGACCGTTACAGTTAAAATTTAGTGGTGGTTATTGAATAGAAAATTCCCAGGTATGACAACACCGACAAAAGAGTGATATAAAATAGTACCGGTAAAGATTAATTGTTTTATGTAGATTATATAAAATGGAATTTCATTTTGCACTAACCAATTTATTCCACGCTTACAAAATTTTAACTTTTTAAAAATTTAATATGTTTAAGCAAAATAAAAACTTGAAAAGAAAAAAAAAAAAAGTATTTTTATTTTTTTAGAAATGAAAATAACTTTTATCTTGTCAAAACTATGAACTAAAAAGGTTATCATTTATTATGCAAATACTGAAATACATAGCGCTAAATAGCTTAATACAATGTTTGTCAAAGAGAAACCTATAACTTATTTGAAAATTACTTTTATACAATTAATTAACGAAAGAAATCTCTCCTCTCGAGCTTCAAAAATTTTCATTACATTTCAGAAAATTAATTGAATTCGTCACTCGTTACAATGTAAGTAATTCATTTTGGATGGGATTTTGGGGAAACAACGTGTATTTGGATTTATGATAAATCTTGTTATCAGAAAAGAATGATATTTTTCAAGAGGAATACTTTAGAAACAACTTTAATTCAATGTTTTAATTATTTTCTAAGTTTATAAATGGAGATGTTTTAAAATTTCCTTGTTCTTTTAGCTACTTACGAGCTTAGTTATTGATTAAAGTGCCTGCCGCAGTTATGGTTTTAATTGCAAAACTTATATAATGAATATCTTCAAAGACGCTAAATAACTTTTGTGTTTTTCTTACATTAAGAATATTTAACTCCTTTAGATATTCAATATTCTTCATGGCGTATAGTAAAGAATGGAAGACAATTTCAATTATTTCACTTTCACAATTTCGGAGCACTTATTCTAACCGTTTTGTTTTGTTTTTAATAAAAGTATTTGCTTAAAAATTTATCATTTTTATAATTGCAACTCTAGTATCTTAAAAAAAAAAAAAAAAAAAAGATTTTGTTATTCACTTGTAAAATTAATTGGCTTGACTTGAGAAAATATTTCAGAACACAAAAACAATTAACTTACTTTAATTTATATTTACAGAAGGTAACTTGAAATTTATAAAATAACACTTTCTTTTTCGATTACTTTAGATATTTTGCAATCCAGAAAAAAAAAAAAAAAAAAAAGAGAAAGAAAAAAAAAAAAAAAAACCTTTTTTTTTTTTTTTTTTAATATTTTTTCTCATAAGATAACAAGTATGTATTATTAAAATTTTATTTCTAAACATATAAAATTTAGTTTAAATTTATAAAAGTTACAATGTTTAGCCGACGCAGAGTTGTCAATATTTTAATCTATTCCGGAAAAATTTTTGACCCACCTTTATTCCATACCACTTTTTTTTTTAAAGAGTATTTTATACATATATATATATATATATATATATATATAATCTTAGTTATATATTGGGTAAATACTCTGAAAGTAAAGTGGTACAAAATACAGGCGGAGCTAAAAATAATCCGGAATAAATTATAATGTTAGCAACCATGATGATGATTGAAGTAATTATAGTAGCATTTAAATATTTCTTAAAATTACTTTTTTCTTTTATTTGCCTTTTCTTTATGATACTATGCATTTTCATAGCTGTTAACTTGTCCGTTTTTTTAATACCAGAAAGTTTCAACAGAAATTTTTAATAATTCCTTTTAGCAGTTTTCTGGGATTAAATTTGATGAATTTTTTTACTAATAAATAGTGGTGTTAAAAAGCCGTACCATTTGGCACCTATGGATTTTAATACATAGGAATTATATTGTATTAGTAATTACATAATAATATTTATAATAATAATAATAAGTTGGTATGTAACATAATAAACAATGAAATTTTTCATTTAAGCTAGTTTAATTTTAATAATAATAATAATAATATTTTTTTTTATTTATATTTATAAACCATAATTTAATAACAGGGTTGCTGCGCATAGTCAGGATGGTTACAGACACGTCTTTTTTTCCCTGATTCTTCCATCAGAATGCTTATATGATAATTTTTACTTAATTAACCCTTTGCGGCGCAAGACAATTCGGATCATTTAAATTATATTGCCACCGGAATTCATGAACTAAATTAAACTAACAGAAATTTTAAATTTTAAGGATAAAAGAACTGGCCTTTTCTAATATGTTATAAACGTAAATTTTTGCTAAAAAATTTCCGGGATGAATTTTTGCAGCTGGATCTTAAATTTTGCGTCCTCACAGTGAGGACAGCGCGCGCTAAGGGGTGAATGGCACAAACATACTATTAAAAATTCCGGAAGAAAAATATTGTTGGAAAAATCAAGGAAAATATGTGGCCTGTGACTACCTCGATAGTTGCTAACTTTAGCACTTTTTGTCTACCCTGAAATTTAACACTTTCACGACCGCAAGCTTTTGTCTTTTTGACAGTAAGGTCCGCCTGTGGGCGTTAGTCTTCAGACTTACAATATTTCAGAACAATATTCTCTATATTCACATTTATATTACAAATGGATATGCATTGCGATTATATTCTTTCTAATCAAAGTATTTGTATCCATAGTATATTTGATTGTAAAAATCTAAATAAAAGGTGTATTCTTAAGAAATAAAGAACACACAAATTGCAAAAGAAACGCCCACTGGCTGAGTTACGGATTTTCAAATGACGTGAATGTACGTCAGCGATCGCGAGATTGTTAAATAGAATTTTTTATATAATTCTGCAACATGTTTTAGTGATTACATAAAATAAAATCTTCTATTAAGAATTTTCGGTAACCAAAAAATCCTGAAGTAATAAAATAAAATAAAATCTTCTATTAAAAATTTTCGATAATCCGAAAAATCCAACTACTATGCTGTTATAGTTTGAATTTTTTCCTGTCTCTTTCACTACTATAGTCATATAATAGTTTTCTAGAGTATATTTCTATCATCTATTAGAGGGAAAATTGCTATATAATTATAGTTGTGGAAAAGCCAGGGAAGAAAGCAGGATCGTAGAAACCATGAATAAATTTATGAATGTACTTCATTTATTTAATCATTCATTATCAGTTTGCATTTATAATTAGCATTTATTTGTAAAATATTTATATATATATTTTCTTATTTCTAGGTAAGTGGATTGTTACGTTGAAGTTTCAGTTGAATCAATTATAAGTAAAAGTAAGTTAGAAAAACTTTTATGTTTTTATGGAAACAAAATGCACTTGTTTTCACACATACTAGCACAGATTCCTGTGTATTAATTTAATCTAAATGAATTACTAACGTGAGACTAAGTTATTGCTTAAATAATCACTAGTTTATGAAGAAAATAAATATTGAATGTAGATTAAATTCCTAACATTATAACATTACAGTAACCGATGAATGGTTATGCCGGTTATCTGTTTAACTGGCGACCTTCTGTGTAAGAGTGTGAGAAATAAATTCAGTTGAGATTTTAGTCCTACGTTTTAAGAAAATATAGATTAATTGCATGAAAATTAAAACACAGATCCGAAAGAGAAAATACGTAAGCAAAAAGGGACATGTATGAGAATAAGAACATCCATCAGATCATTTCAATTCTATGACCAGTTGCAGTTTGTTTAAAATTAAAGTAATTAATTGCCTTTTGCTGAACCAAGGAGTCAATTTTGATAAAGAAAAAAAAAAAGATATAATGTTCCAATTAGAGGATATCACTGTATCGTCACCTTCATAATGTTTGTAGAAAAAAAAGGTAAAATTGTATGACATAAAATGATAAAATGTTCCTTAAGATATTGCTCAAATGACAAATCTTGAGATTAATCTTGGGATTTTTAAATTTTGTAATAAATATATAATGGAACATAAATGAAAAGGGGAAAAAAATAGAGACAGGAAATGAAAATATAACTCATTAAATGTTTTTATGCTTTTTTCTACACTACAAATTTTACGCTTTAAAACAATACTGTGCAAAAAAATATTATATTGTATATCATGGAAACAGAAAATTGAGAACTGAATTTAATTATTAATTTATAACTTAGGGATAGTTTCTCCCTCCTATTTATTTCTAAAAAAAAAACTTATTTAATTTCCTTGTTACCATTTTATTTTTTCAAATTAAATTCACTTTGTTATCAATTGAGCTGCTCTTAAAATATTTGATCTCAACAAATCTTCTGGCAAACAGGAAGTTTCTAACTGTTCTTGTCAGAAAGTAGCTAATCCAATTTAGTTTTAATGCATCTATACAAAAGGTCGAAATAGAGATAAGGCTACAAAATCCGAAACGGATTTTAGAAATTTTCCAGAAGATTTTCCTGTTGTAAAAAGAATAAAGGCTCAAAGAAGGATTACAGTAATATTTACTTTTTCTAAAAAAAAAAAATAAATAAAAAAAAAATAAAGATAAAAAGATGTTATTGGATTAGTAAAACATAGACTCATTATTTTTTAAGTACTGATACTTATTAAGTTGTACTGTGTAGGATAACTGTACTATAAATGCTTAAAATACCTTCACATAATTTTTTATTACTTTTTTTACAACAACAACAAAAAAAAAAAAGAGTATGCATTTTTGCGGCTGCTATTGCAATACATACAAATTCTGTCCATAATGATAAGAAAAATGATGGTATGTCCCTGCACACAAATATAATACACATCTAAACAACTACAAATATAATACACATCTAAAACTATACAGCTAATTCCCTGTGACTCATGAACTTATGTGCCAATTTTCAAGTCAATAGCGTGGATTTTGCGTGATCCCGCTATCGCGAGATAGACACAAGCACACAGTTCCACAGACAGAACACAAAATCTCTTTGAGTCTCCACACGGGGACCTCCACTGACATTTCGGCAATTAATCGTAAGTATAGCTCAGTTACTTTAAATTCTATATATTATGTATTTAATTCATACTTACAAAGTTTTTTTTTTAATACAAAGAAATCTAATCATCCATTCAACAAAGTTAGCGATTAATTCAGAACATTAATAAATACTATTAATTTAAAAAAGAAAAAACACTCGCAAAAATTGCTTGGGGTCAAAACAACAGCACCACCACTCATCTAGTTAAAAGACGGGACAACCCAAACAGGGTTGACAAATTTGGTCTTTTTTTTATTCAATAGTCACCAATAATTTTGAGAAATGACATTTGATATACATAATACACTATCAATTTTCGAAGTGATTAGTGAAACGTTACAAATTAAAATTACTGGTGACTATTGAATATAAAAAAGGCCAAATTTGGCAACCCTAATTCCAACTGCGGCTAGTAAGCAGGGCGAGATTAAATAAATAAAACAAAAATAAGTCATAGATACTGGTGTCAAGAGAATTACAAACGGGAAATAGAAAAAAAAAATTACTATTAACAAAAATGAACCCTTAAATGTGTTGTCTTTCGACAACGTACCCAGTTTTGTCTTCTAAATTATTATTAGGATAATACCAAAGCTCTAATGCCTCATGTTTTCCGATTGACAACAAATTGCTTTTTAGCTGTAAACCATAGTTAAAATAAAGTTTAATTTTTTAAAGCATTTTTCCCGTGATTCATTTAGTAGAGGTAAGAATAAAACATTTTTTAAATGCTTTAAAAAATAATCAAGCATTTAAGTGTTAAGTAAAAAAAAAATTAATAATAATAATAATAATACCGAAGATAATGAGAAATAAACAATGCTTTTTTTATTTTTTTTAATCTAATCCCTTTCTTCGGTTTTGTGCGTTATTGCTTGCATGCTGTACTCCGTGCCTACTTTTTCGCCTGATAAATGGTCCTGTTATTTTGACCAGAGTCAATTATTGATTTTTTTTTGCAAACTATGGCTTTTTTTTTTCTTTTTTCACGTTAATTCTTAATTTTACTTCTTCGCTCATTTTCAAATGTTATTCCTGGACAGATAAACGTACCCTTGATTTCCGAAATACATTCATATAAAGCTTGTATAAGAAACCAAAATATTATAATTAATTTGAACGATGTTCGTAAAATCATTTTAAGTTAATAGATGTAATTAAAATTACATTAATAGTGGAAGTGCGTTGCCTAAAAATGTTATTTTGCTATAAAATATTTTTTTTTAATGTTTAATATATTCTATGCGTTTGGACTTTTTTCTTTTTAATTCAGATTTTCACGAAAAAAAAAAATCTTCGCAAAAATTTTAGATTTTTATTCTTTACTATTAACTCTGGTGGTATGTTCCCATTTACTGTACATTATATATGCATTATTTTAATATGTATATATATATATATATGTTTATCTATCTATCTATCTATATATATATATATATATATATATACAGAGAGAGAGAGAGAGAAATTATATAAATAAATTTTTTTTTTTTTCTTTCAGAAACATATTATTCTCACTGACAAAGTTACAAAATGTATAACAAATATTTCTATATCTGCATTATCGTTTTTTATAAGGAAATGCAAAGCGTTTCGCTTCATATGTAACCGAACAGACCAGGACGTTAAGCATGGAATAAAACATATCATCAAAATTTATATCTCTTAAAAAGAAAAACAGATTTTTTTTTACCTATATTGTTTAAAAAATGTATAATAGGTCTTAAAAATTAAACTGTCTTTAAAATTAAATTGTTTTAATCAACATGTAATATCTCTTATATGTTAATTTTTGTTTAAAAAAAAAATTACAGCTTTATAGAAAAATGATACATACATATATATATATAGTTGCCAACATTTTAATTTATTCCTGAGCATTTTTAGTCCCGCCTCTATTTCGCACCACATTATTTTTAAATTATTTTTCTCCAATATATAACTATGATAGAATAAGGAAGTTTACTCTTAAAAAAAAAAAAAAAAAAAAAAAAAAAAAAAAAGTGGTATGTAATAAAGACGGGGCTAAAAATGCTCCGGAATAAATTAAAATGTTGTCAACTCTATATATACACATATATATATATATATATATATATAGTATTTTCTTATTTTATTTATTTATTATATATACATATCATATGGTTCACTGGAATTCATTTTAAAATCTTACATGTTATAGGAATTTCAAAATAAATATCTATATCGCCTTATACACATATTTGATGAATCTATCTCAGGAAGAAAAACATCATCAATATAAAATAACATAGATATTATCATTCTTTTTGTTATCTTCTTATCCTCTTAGTAAAGGAATCAAAAAAGGATTGATTTGTTATCCCAAACTCCAGCAGTATGTTTATCTTTGTGCTGTATCTTTTGTCGCCATTTTTCTTAAATCCAAATAAAGTCAGTTTTTGCAACAAACTATTGTCTTTTAATTTCGTTACTTTTCGTTAACTTTACATCTTCATTTATTAAAATGGGAGTAGGGTATCTTAAAATAAAGAAGAAATCATTTAGGAACTTTTTGGTATAAATTTTTAATCGAAAATTTATTTGAAATGCATAATGTTAGTATTATATATAATTTCTAGAAGTGTGGCAATATTTTGTAGCATTTACTTTTTATAACATTTAATTTAGATGAAAACTACTTTTCGGATTTTGAGATATTAATTTTTAAAAATGAAGTGAAATACAATATCTTCATTATCAGGTAATGAAATAGTTTGAAAAAATATCGTGAAGGTAAACGTAATTTTATTTTTAACTATTACAAGAAAGAAACATATATATTATACCATACTTGCCAACATTTTAATTTATTCGGGAGCATTTTCAGTCCCGCCTCTATTTCGCACCACATTATTTTTAGACTATTTTCTCAAATATCTAACTATAGTCTCCTAAACTAGATGCCTTCCGCGTGGCTCGGAAACTTCGCAACAAATTAAGCGGTAGACAGCACCACCTGGTACAGATTGCGTGACTTTTTTATTCAACTGTTACCAATAATTTTAAGAAGTGATATATGATATATATAATTGACGTTTCTTCAATTCTATTCGCCTTTTATGTATATAAAATCCCAATTTTTGGTGGTTGTTGAATAAAATAGTCGTGCAATCTGTACCAGGTGACGCTGTCTACCGCTTGAACTGTTGCCAAGTTTACGAACCACGCGGAAGGCATCTTGTTTAGGTGGCTGTGATCTAACTGTGATAGAATAAGAAAGTTTACCCTTTAAAAAGAAGAGTGGTATGTAATAAAGGCGGGGCTAAAAATGCTCCGGAATAAATTAAAATGTTGGCAACTCTGATTATACATGCGATCAAATTGATTGTATAATACCATACCTTACAACATTCTAATTAATATTCCGTGAAATTATTAGTACCCGCCCCCTTTTTAACACCATTTTATTTCTGGAGTAATTTCATCCGTATACAACAAAATAAGAAGAAACATTTAAAAAAAAAAAAAAAACTGGTGTGTCAGGGGAAAAAAAAAAAAAAAAAGACAGGTCACATTTTTGTTTTCATGATTCTTTCACCAGTACTTTTTTTTTTTTTTTTTTTTTTTTTTTTTCAGTATGTTTAATATTAAGTTTACATGATTATTTAAGTAAAAAATTATCATATAAATGTACTGGTGTTTTTTTTACTTTCTTCAATACACAAGAAGAAAGTATCGGGTTCGTGAAAACTTTCTATCTACGGTTTTTGATGGATGATATGCACATGCATCAAAATTAGTAAATGAGAGCGTTGTTACGAAATACAACGTGGATTCAATTTGAACATATATCAGGCAATAGATGAAGCTGTTGTTATCCGCTTCATGCGATTTTTCAGATCGCTATATCTCATCATCTATTTTTTAGAAACTGCACCAAACGTCATGAGTAAAATTTTCATTATTAAAATATATGTATATTAAATATTTGTGCTTGTAAACCAATATGTGGTTTAGTTTTCTAGGAAGACAAAGAAGAGAATTTTTCGATGGTCATAGCATACTCGTTCTTCTTTGCTAGAATTAGAAATACCTAAAATATTCAGCAATTTATAAGAATTAGTAAACGTTATAACATTGTTTCAATATTTATATTTGGAGACAGCAAGTGAGCAAGTTAGACATGTTTTAAATTTTTATTAAAACGATAATTCATAGGTACCAACTTTACGGTTTTTTAACATCAGTATTTCTGTGTAAAAGAAATCATTATGATTAATCAAAGAAAACTGCTAAAAATATTTATAAAAATATTTATAAAATATTTCCAGTAGCAAAGAAAAACCTACAAGTTGGCACTTAGGATAATTTAATCCATTTTAAAGTTTCCTTTACATATACTACATTATCATAGTTTTTATATGACGTATATCGTAATCTTTGTAAATAATTTTGTTCTCACTTTCGTTAATTCTACACGTCTTGTATGCTAAAGTGAGATAAAAGTAATATTGCTGCCATCAATTTAATTTCTATCTTTTTTTTTTCTTTTATGTATTAAGAAAGCATTGGTATTTTAAAAATGGTCACATTGACAATCTACTTGAAGGACTCCGTAATTTATTTCCGAAATCTTCCATGAAAAAGATGTCTGGATAGTTTATTTTATACTTGATTTGAAATACCAAACTCGTAAAAATAAAGACGACATGCTGTAAAGATTCTCTTTCACCTGTAAGCTATACTTCGAATAACGACTCGTTCAATTTTGGACTTTACAACATTCAAGCAACATGATGCTCCTGAAAAACATTCAGAGCTAAAAATTTCCAAATCGAATGGCCCCATCGACAAAAACATTGCTTTCCTGATGAAATAGGAAGAAAAAAAAGAAGTACTGCGAATGTGTCGACCAAATGTCTAGTCCGAAGATCGTAAACTTCATGAACCCTTTCCAAGCACTTGATGGACAGTGCAATATACTACAGGGAGGCCGCATTAAAGCCTGTAGAGATCACATCTTTGCTAGCCAGCTTAGCTGCATTTCGCTCCTTTTTATGCTATTTCTCTCCGATTTATATGTAGTCTCGTGAGGCGAAATAACGGCTCTGACCTCGTTTTCAATATAAGAAGCAATTACTTGCAGGCGTACAATAGCTTCTGAGATGGAGGTTTGTTTTTTCAACTTCTCTGTTGGAAATGAAGAAAGGTTCCCAAAAACGCTATGCGTTGAGATTATCAAGGAGAGATATTTTTGTGCGCAAAAATTTGTAGCTACATAAAGTGATTCGATTTTAGAAACTGTATATTGAATGTGTAATGCGAATGCTATATTGAAAAGTGTACGTGTAATCTTATAACCAGCCGTACTGTAGTCTTATGTTTAGGAAGCTAATATTTTTCTGTCTTTTCCCTTTTGTTAAAGGTAGAATTATATAATATAGTGGAATTTAAACTATGAGATTTCGCTGTTTAGGTATTACTGTAAGAAACGTGAGTGGGAGATTCAGACAGAGATTTGAAATTACCATGATTATTTGTACTAAATTTAACTGGTGTGTGGGACATAAATGTGTATGTTAAATTTAATAAATAAAATCTCACAAATATTTTTACTCTTTACAAACTTATATTCATGTGAAATATCCTTTTGAAATTTTATATTAGCTATTAAAAGTACGACAGAGAAATATTCGCTACAAAGATGAAAAAAATAATGTATAGAAAGATGGCCTGATATTTTTAATTTTTTATATGTTTTATAAAAACACATACAAGGCATTTAAAAAAAATTTGACCTTTCCTGATACTTAAATATTGATCAAACTTAAATATTGCGATACTGTGTATTGACAGGTTGCGTTAAAAAATTATACAGAACTTTATCTAATCAATTAAAATATTTAAGGATTCAATTTCAAGAATTATTAAATTTAAATTTTTATACAGTCCTCGTATAAAAGATATTCGAATAAACAGAATACGCTGCATGCCGCAACGAGTTCATGTGCAAAATTTCAGCATTGAACCATTAAATGTGCCCAAGATCCAAAAAATACAAAAAAGTCGATTTATACCTCACTTAAATAAAATTACACACTAAATAAAATTAAAATAAACGAGAGGGCACTTTACAGTGATCCATACAATATGCATGGGAAAACAGTAATAATATAAGTAAATAATTTTTTTTTTAACAAAAACCCTACAAATTTGTTAACCCTTTGCGGCGCAAGACAATTCGGATCATTTAAATTATACTGCCACCGGAATTCATGAACTAAATTAAACTAAAAGAAATTTTAAATTTTAAGGTTAAAAAAACTAGCCTTTTCTGATATGTTATAAACGTAAATTTTTGCTAAAAAATTTCCGGGATGAATTTTTGCAGCTGGATCTTAAATTTTGCGTCCTCGCAGCGAGGACAGCGCGCGTTAAGGGGTTAAATATATTTCGAAGGTCGTTCACTCATTTCACTCAACTCACTCGATTAGCGCCTTTAACGAAAGCAGAAAATCACATAAATTGTAGAATATGGCTTAATAGTTGAAACATATTTTTATTTTTGTTTTTGTCTTAAATAAACTTTTTTCATATGTCTAAAGAATCCAAAACTAACACAAATATATTTCATAGCAGCCAACGTCTTTAATTTTTTAATCGCATTTATCACCACTATTTTTTAAAACGAATATGTCACACACATTTTCGACAATTTAATATGTTGAAAACATTTATAAAAAATTTCTGGTATTAAGACTCCCTTGAAAAATAGGAGACTTGACACTTATCATATATGACCAACGAATTACAAACAGCAGAGCTGCCACCCAAATCCGGCAAATTGTTAGTACCGCCCCTTTTTCTACACCACTTAATTTTTAGTGTATTTGTTTTCTTCATTCATTGTAAATATATTTGAAGAGAATCACTCTAAAAATAAAGTCGTGTAGGAAAACGGCGGTACTAATAATTTAGCCGGATTAGGTTGGCAGATAAGAAACAGTGTTGCTAAATTAACAGTCATTTTTATTCAATATCCACCAGTAAACTTTAACTATAGTTTTGTTTAATCACTTCAAGAAGTCATTTATTCATTAAATATATTAAATATTATTACTAAAAATTATTGGTGCCAGTTAAATAAAAAAATTGTGAATTTGACAACGATAATTACAATATGTATAAGCAGCTCATAGTTGCCAACATTTTAATTTATTCCGGAGCATTTTTAGTACCGCCTCTATTTCGCACCACTTTATTTATAGACTATTTTCTCCAATATATAAGAATAAGAATAATAAAATAGAATAAGAAAGTTTACTCTTAAAAAGAAAAAAAATAATGGTATGTAATAAAGGCGGGGCTAAAAATGCTCCAGAATAAATTAAAATATTGGCAACTCTGTAAGCCCTTTTTATAATACATATTTAGTAAAAGAAAAACCTATTTAGTATAAAAGAACTCAAATAATTCTCTATAGACAAAAGTGGGTTATAATAGAATAAATATTGCAAATTTAACGAAATTCCTTTATTATTTCATTATAAACAGTCGGCTACATCTCAGATGCTAGAAATGTTACATTGAAATAAAACTGAAGTTAAAATATTTAGCTTCAGTATCTAGAAAAAGAGCTTACAATAAAAGATTTTATTAAAGATTTTATTGTTTGAAGCAATAAAATCTAAAATAAAAGGCTTTGTTTAGAAGAAGTTTATATTACTCGATGCTATATAATAACATTCTCTACGGAGACAATAAAAATTTGATTCACAGCAAAGTTCTGCGCAATGCTTAGCTTAGACTTTGGTATTGATATTTTTTTTTTCTTTTTTGTTAAATTTTTATAGACATTTTCGATTCGGGAAATCTAATCATCTCAGATGTCTAGGAATACTTTTTAGGCATAAAATATATTCGTATATTCAAATTCTGTACCTTTTTTATCTAATAAAATATTGTGATTTTATCAGCCAATCAATATTTTTTGGCATACCTATAAAAATTGTGATTAACTATACCTGCTTTAATGTTACATGCAAGGAAAAAAAATGCACAAGATTTTGTAATTGTTTCTTATAGGTTTTACTCACTAAATACTAGAATACTAGAAAAAAAAAAAAAAAAAGACATCACATCAATTTATTTTGCAAAAATGATATTTTGTAAACAATTTTCCGTGAAAATAACCAAATTGGAGTCAGTCTAGTTGATTTTCATCACAATGACCATATTACTTCTAAATATCCACTTAAAACTCATTTAAACACTAAGGTAATTATTCAAGAATGGTTTTTATTAAATCCTTTCCCCAATTTAAAAAAAAATCAAACAGAAAAAATAAATAAATAAATAAATAAATAAAATATATAAATAAAAATAATTACATAATTGTAACGTTTCATCAATCATTTTGTTTAATTGTTATTTTTTTAGAATTTTACTGAAATTCCCATTGGTTGTTGTTAAAACTTTAAGCCCGTGATTTTTTATCTCATTTCTTTTTTCTTTATGACTCCATGAAGAAATTTTCAAATTATCATTAAACTTAACAGCATTTTTGAAAATAAGAATTTTAATCTTTGCTTCAAAAATGTGTGAATATATATCGTATATATGTATGTACGCATGTGCATGTATTATTTTTTTTAAATAAGATTTTACAATCGTACATTTACTATTATTACAATAAAAGTTCAAATCAATTTCGATTTTATTTCAGATGTATAAAATGTTATGAAGCAATTCCTTGCTTAAATAAAAAAGATTGTTCTTAATAATATAATATTTTGAACATTTGTAATGTTACATGACAAACCGTAACGACTATCACAGAGAAGGATTAGTTTTTCGCATTAATAGATACAAGCTTCATTATTGACAATATTTTTATTTATACAGTGAATTTATGAGAACTTTAGTCTTTCAACAGCTAAAGTGTCGCTTATGAAACATATTGCCAATCATTTATTGAAGTATCGATCTTATTTTATAGTTGTCTTAATAAGACTTTAATTACAGACGACTTTACTGTTATTATTTTACACAAGCTAACGGCATAAAAAAACATTAAATTACTACCGCACACACGCGCAAAAAAGAAAAAAAAAAGAAAAAAAAAATAATTTCTGAATGCAGACAAGTTTCTCGTGTGAGATTTTGAAAAAAAAAAAAAGAAGCGGGGAAATGTTTATATATATATATATATACATATATTTCTCCCAGAATAAAAAATATTAATGTAGCTAAGGGAATTTTCAATTATATAATATTTGGAGAAAATTTATTTTCAAATAATATCAAAACAAAAAATTTCTTTTTCTTTCTATTTCATTTTCTTTCTATTTCATTTTCTTTCTATTTCATTATTTCTTTCTATTATTTGTATGAGGTTTTCCCATTAATCTTAGCTAAAAGTATTGCAATCGTTAACTAATAATTTAATTAATTAAAGCATTGTGTTTGGTTTTTCGGTCGCTACTGTACGACCACCTTTTGCTTATTAAGGCTCCTTTGACCGAGAATTACGTCTTAAAGTTTTTTTTTCAAATATCTACAAACCCGGCACCAGAGATAAATTGAGGATAATCAAAATCACAGTCTAAAATCACATTTGAACATTTTTATTGAAAAAAAAAACGTTTTGGGAGGGATTGAAGTGATTTTTGACTCTTTAAAAGGTATTAAATCTTATATAAAGAAAGAAAATTTTCATGAATGCTAATTTTTTTTTTTTTTTTTTTTTTTTAAGTTTTTATATTGTACTTCTTTTGTTCATGTATTTATTGATGATTCATTCACTTTTTTTGCTAGTGTGCAAAATTACTCGTGTATATCTTCTTAGAATTTGAAACTTGAACTAGATTTTTCTAGATTACAGTTTAAGCTCAAGAAAATATTTTTCTTTGCTTTGATAAACGAGGTGACTTCAAAAATTGACATAGATTTCAGATAATCTAGAAGGATTTGTGAAACTCTATTATAAACAGTGGACAAATGTTGAGGCCAAAGGATCTGTCAGAGTTGTTTATCTTCCTTGATGCGTCAAGTTTCTTTCACGAGATTGGACAAGTTGATCCTACCTGCACATTAATAGCATTGTATTTTATGACATAAAAATACACTTAACAATTCGAAGTAAATTCTCGTATAAATATCAAAAGTTTCTCAATCTATCCAGACCTCGCAGCGTTCCTAAAATTTTACACTCATTTTATTATATTGACACCACTATCGTAACTAAAAATATTTTCTTCAATATTTTGATGCTAAAACATGTCTAAACACTAAGTAAAAAAGTATTATTTTACCATGGTGGTGCGAGTGTAATTAAATGAGTGTAAAATTTTAGGAACGCTGCGAGGCCTGCATTTCTTTTACATAATCACATTGTAAAAATGTATTAATCATTAGACTTAAGTATGTATAGTTATGTTCCATTTGAAAAAAAAAAAGTGGAGAACATATTTCAAATTTTCTTTTATTGCAATTTATAGAATATATTCAGACCAGAGTTTCCAATTTGCCGGATTTTTTATATCAGTAAATTTTTACAGAAATATTTAATGAATTTACTATCGTAAATTCTGTGATTAAATAAGATGAAAATCCCTTTACAGAAATAGTGGTATGAAAAAATTCGGAGGCTTGACAGCAGCTCTGTCAGATACATGTATGATTTCTGATAAATGTGTTAATAATTATGATAGTATGGTCTAAAATTAAATTACTTTAAAAGTATAATTTCTATTTAACACAATGGTTACTTTCTTTATAATCATTAACTTAATGTAAACACATTAAGTTAATTACCCGGACAACTTTTTCTATTAAAAAGATTTTTATTATTATTATCTTTTTCACATTTATAAACTTTCTTATATTAAAAAATTGAAAGTTTCAAAGGTAAATATTTTCAATATTAATAAATTAGCAAATCATTGATATATATACAGCGTGGATTCAAAAGTCTACGTACAAACTTTCAGGGGGAAGTTGGGGAGGCCTCATTATAAGGATTGAAAATTTCATATGGTCGCAAACGCCATTTTAACCCTTTAAAAATCGGATGTTTTTGGCTACTGCCTACAACTTCTCCTATTGTGTAAATTTTAAAATCTTGTATGCTTCATAATTTCGTAAAATTATGCAAATTATTCGTATTAATGCAATCAGTGCGATAAAATATTTCAATTAAAAAAAAAAAAAAAAAAAAAAAACAGAATTTGTTTATTTATGTAACTATTAGCATGTAAAAAAAAAAAAATAGAAAAAAACGAGATTCATGACCATATCCACGCAAGAACATCCGGTTTTTAAAGGGCTAAAATGACTTTTACGGTTATGAGGTTCTAAGCAATTTTCAATCCTTATGATAGGATCTACCAACGCTAAGAGCTTGTATGTTAATTTTAGAATCACCCTGTATATATATATGACATTAGCTCATAATTTGATTTATTTTCATAATCTGATCAAATCTTGCATGAAAATATATTTTATAATAGCTAACATCATGAAGCAATGATTTATATATTTTTCCCAACGTTTCTTCCATCATTTATAAACTTCAAGAGTATGATATATATTTGCAGTAAAAAAATTAACTAGAATATAAAATGTAACATAATAAAACGCCATATATCCGTAAACTCTACATTACTCTAAGAAAGTTTTTTTTTTTCTTTTAATCTTCTTTAATTGTTACGTGTCTGTACTTAATCTTTCTTCACAGATTAAAATTAAAAATCATTGAACACTATGATTTAACCTTAAAAACAACACTACGCTGTATAACATAAAGCATTGAATTTTAAAACACTTCTATAAAACCAACCTGCATAAAATTGTCCTTTTAATAGAAAATCTGAAAATTTAGATTGCTGTATAAACATTTAAACAATACAAATCATAATTTTTGGAAAATAATAGGGTATTTGGAAACTTTCTGAAGCGTAAAACAAAAGCCTTTATTCATGTTCGGCTTAATAAAGTGACACGTGCGACTGACATAGATTTCTGACAATCCGGTAGGATTTGCCGGACTGCGTTTTAAAATGATGAATCTCTGTCTAGACATCAGAACCACGTTTTCGCTTGTTAGCCATCAAATTGCTCTAACAGTCTTTCCGCTTGACTTTCTCAGCCAAAATTTCACCTGGAACAATTTAATTCCGTTCATTTATCATTAAGCTTTGAGACACATGGTGCCAGCAATATTTTAAAGGCATCGTGCTTTGTTCTCGAAGGAGATTTAGTTGTGGAATTAGACGGAATTTTATTCAAATTCTGTTCACTTCAATCTTTGAATTTTATAGTTTAATATTGGAAAATATTTATTTTTTGTTATTTATTTTTTCATTTTTATTTCATAAATTACTATAAAAATTCATAAAGGTTAATATTTGAAGGAATAATATTGATTTTTGCGAAATTTTATCAAGGACTACATTTTTTAGTTAAAAATTGTGTTTTGACAAACAAGTGCGCTACAAAGTTGCCAACTTTTATAATTTATTCCGGAGCATTGTTAGCACCGACTTTTTCCATACCAGTAATTTTGAACAATGATTTTCCTCTTATTTAATCTTTGTCACATATTGGAGAGAAATATTCTACAAAATTCCGGTGCGAAAGGAAGACGGGACTAAAAATACTCTGGAATAAAATTAAAAAGTTGGTAACTCCGAATTAAGCTAATAAACATGCACATATACACACACGCAGGGATGGAACACGGGCGCAGAATTCATACCGGAATCTGTTTAAGAAATTTCTCCACCTATAATATCGTTGATTCAACAGGTAGAAAATTTTCTTATATTGATAGTGGTATGAATTCTGCGCCCGTGTTCCATCCCTGCACACGCATATATATACAGGTATTAGGCAAAATAATGTGAACACTTTTACTTTTTTACGTTTTGTCAAATATCTTGAAAAATACTTTTACCGTGTTGTTTTTCAATTTGGGGAATAAGGTAAACATGTCTTTCCTCATATTTTTTAGCAAAGATTTTTTGTCGAAGGCCCTTAGGGGATGAACAACAAATCCAGTAAAATAAAAAAGTATTTGCGATAACCCTGTATATAAAAAAACTTCCGTTGATCTGTAAATTTAGATATGGTTATAAATGTCATATTTTATGTTTGTATACAGTTTTGTGAGGCTATCTTGAATATTTAAAGAATTATCAATATTGTATTAAAAAATGCAAAAAAATTTCGGAAATTTTTACTTATAACTCCATTTTTTTTTTTTTTCTAATTTCATGAATCTTTCTGAAATATGACAACAGATGCCTAAATCATTATACTATATTTTAAAACAAGTATATTTAATACTGAAAGAAATATGGACAGTTGTAGTAAATACTACTGATCATGCACGAACTGCAGCAAAAAAAAACTTTGACTTAGTTCAATACTCAACTGTATAGAGTAACTTATAAAAAAATCCAGTTGAATATCACAAAAGTATATAGAGATATGGGTGATTAAATGAGCTGTTTTTCAGTTGTTTTCTATAAATAAAATATATTGGTGAAAAATCTGTATTAAAAATTCAAAGCGGTGGAGATTATGCATAGCATATAACCCTGTCTAGGTAAAATATTAAAATTATAGATATTCTTCATAAATTATAAGAAACATAATAATACATACGTAATACTTGTATGTATAAATGACGCCGAGCCTTTAATTTTTAAGACAGTGGTAACATAAAAAGGTTGTTAACGTTAAATATGTAAAAAAAAAAAAAAATAAATAAATAAATAAAACATGAAAAAAAATTATAATAATAATAATAATAATAAAATACCTTTTATACTTCCCAGTTAGTTATTTTGATTTTTTTTTTTTTTTTATGGACTAAAAAAAGAAATATTTTCTAAAACTAACTTAATTATTTCATCAAAACAAAGTCAATGCGGAATCCTAAATCTCACATAAAGCAGAGTATGCCATTTCTACCCATCATGCAAACACTAATTTAGGTATCTTTTGAAATGTATATCAAACAATGGCACTATAAATAGTAAAAGCACAGTGAAAAAAGGCGAGATAAGTTACAATTTATTTACAGTGAGAAAAATAAGTGCCACTCCTTGACTAATATGTATTCATGATTGAATAAGAAGAAATTTGCTACTAAAAAAGTCTTAGGAAAACACTTGGGTACAAACAATGTCACGAAATAAATTAAAAAATTGACAGCTCTGTAATGAGATACGTAAATCCAGAGTTACCAACATTTTAATTTATTCCGGAGTATTTTTAGCCCCGCCTTTATTTCACCCCACTTTTATCTTAAGGATACTTTTTTCTTATTTTATCACAGTAGTTTAATGCAGGAGTCGTATTCTCCGCCCTTTTTCCAAGACACTTTCAGAGGTAAGAAACTTTTTAATTTATGCTACCACTATTTTTATACAAAAATCTCTGAGACCTATAATCATGGCACATTACTATAAATGTAGCAGAAATATTTCCGCGTGAAATTAGTGGTGACAGAAAAGGCGAAAATTTCTTATTAATGGGTGTGTCCTGAAAAAGAGGGCGGAGAGTATGCCCCCTGTTAACGGCGAAAAATATTCTATATTTAAAGTAGAGCGAAATAATAGTGTGGCCAAAAGTGTTCGAGAATGAATTAAAATGTTGACAACTATGGTTAAAACTATATTTAAAGTTTGGTTTATCATGAAAAAAACTCAGAAAACGAAAGTAATAATTTGTTTTATTACATGTTTTATATATATATATTCCCTTTGTTTTTGCTGCTTTTGTTGGTGTGTCTTGCTAAACAAACAAAAAGTTTCAACCAATTACAGAACATTTTTTAAGATTATTCATTTAATACTTCCACATATGTGAAATTTACTCATATTGTGTTGAAAGCTATCTATATTACTTAAAAATTAAATGATCATTCAATGATTATTCCACAAATTTAAATCCCCATATTTTCAGAACAGTTATTTTCTTTTCGAAGACTAAACAGAAATGACATTTTTCTTTTGTCTTTGAAAGATTTTGATACATCAAGGTCTACATATATATTAATATGTGTTGTTTCCTGAGATCGCCAGACCTCTCTTAAATGAAATATTTATACATATAATCACATTTTGAATAAATTGATGATTTTTAAACAAAAATATGTCTATTGTACAACATGAAATTATTCTAATATTTTTCTAGGTGGTTTTAAATGTTTATTAAATACGTTTTTATATTTTAAAAAATCATAAGCAACGAAACTTTTAAAAAAGTTTATTTTTTAAATATTAATATTAAGAACCTTTTTATCTAAAAATGTAAAAATGAATCATTTTATCATCATTTTATATGCAATTTATCATTTCAAGAAAAATAAGGACGCACATTGAATGGGACGCAAGGAGATTTACCGGATTTGTTACAATGATAAATCATTGTTGAGACAGCAGAAAAATATCTCCTCTGCTTCAGCCCGTCATAAATGCTAAACTCTTCTGCCACTTGATTGTCCGTGATACCAAGGCACCTGAAACAGTTTAATTGAATTCATTTATCATAGAAACCAAGACACATGTAGCATAAGCAGAACTTAAGTCTTTCCTTTTGTATCTATCTTTCTGCTAAAGCAGCGGAAATGTTGGACAAGTAATGAGCCGTGCATTTAAGAGAAAAATATCACCCCGACTTGAAACTCCTTTAAATGTCATATTTGCTTATTTTGTGATGAGTAGTGATATACTTTCGGATAAAAATGCAATATTTGTCATATGGACATTTGATATACTTGCTTGAACAATTTTTCTATACAGCAAATTTCTTTTGCTGACGAAAGACTAGTTATAATTTGTTGATATTCTTCAAGCATACTAAATATAAATTTAAGGCAAGAATTTACATCATCTATTAGATTATCTCCTAGCGTTTTTTTTTTTTTTTTTTTTAATATTTATTTATTTTTTTTAATGTTTTATAACTTTATTTAATAGATTCGTGATTTTATTTTGATAATAAATGGTGATTTCTAAAAAGGGTATGTTTTCGAAGAAGAGTATATTAGTAATAGTTGCTTTGTTCTCTTAACCTTATATTGACGAAAAGATATTTTAATGTGATGCCACAAATGTCACATGTATTATAACGAAAATAATGATTAAAAAATTAGTATATTTATACTAAAATTTAAACAATAACGTACTCCAATATTTGATTACGATAAAAAAAAAAAAAAAAAAAAAAAAAAGAAGAAGAAGAAGAAGAAGAAGGTATGAAAGAAAACCGGGGCTAAAAGTGCTCTGGAATAAATTAAAATGTTGGTAACTTTGATATTATGCATCATGATGACAATACAAAATAAGTTTAATTTGTACCGTACCATTTAATTTTTTTTTCTTTTTATGAGGTATTCGTCACATCCCAAAATTTTACAATATCAATTTTATTCCTTTTATATTTAATTTTTACTATCCTTTTATTTAGTTGTTTTGTTCAACTGTCAACCTATAGATACAGATGTCTATGTAAAACATTTGCATTATTTATTTACTTTGAAAAACCTAAAAGGCAATCGAACAGAAAAACAAAACAGTTCTCTTTACGTTCAAACTAACACGATAACATAAGTTTTACTTGTAAGATTTCATTTAATGTTTTTGTAAGATAATTATTCGTAATATCCCAAAATTTTACAATCTCATTTTTATTCCCTTCTTGTTTATATTTTATATCATTCATTTAAGTTTTTAGCTCAATTGCCATCTAATATACAGATATCTAAATTGAATGTTTTTTATATATCTATTTACCTTGTCAAACCTAAATGACTATTTTCGATTGTCAGCTAATATATATACATCTAAGTGAAAATTTATTATTTATTTATTTACTTTGATAAACTATCTGTTAGAAAAACAGTATAAAAGGATTTGTACAGCTATACTTATTCACATCATTCATTATGAGGAAGACGTGAGATCAAGATCTTTACTTGTAAGTCCTCACAGCCATTTAATGTATTTCAGTGAATGATTAGTTTTGATGTTCGACATTTGATGTTGTAGAAAGGAATAATCTTTATTAATTCAAGAAAGTCTCGAATTCCGACGTTTCTTTTTTGTGTGAATAGGTATATTGCTTTGTTTACAATGTCATTTCTCCTGTTCACAATTATTCATTTTTGAACGATTAATTTATTATTAATCAAAAACGTAAATGAAAAATATAGGTTTTTATGCACTTTTTTAAACATGTGTTTGACTTTTCGATCACACTCATTTGAAAAAAAAAACTTAAAATACTATTTCTATAACTTTAACTTGTGACAAATGTTTAAATTGTAACACAACTTTTTAGGATTCGTTATCTTATCGCACGTGTGTTACTGGTATTAATGTAATCCCTATTTTGAATGAAAATGTTGGGTTATTGTATTCATAAATGTTATCTCATGTTTATTTTATAATATAATATAATTACAATCGATTTATTTAAGATTTTCAATACACTTGTATGAGGGTAGCAATATAAATCTATACTGATAAGTACAAAGGATCTAAGTCCAAAAATGTCGATTTTGAGTTAAGTACATAGTCAGACTCAGAAAAAAAAAATTCTCAATCGATTGGTATAAAGGATTTAAATCCATGTCATTTAGTCTTTGAGAAAATCCATTGGTAAAAAAGTTCAAGTCGAAATTTACCATTCATGTGTGGTATAAAATATTTAATTCAATCTTTTCCAGTTATTAAATGAAGGTTGACAACCACTGAATGGTATATAGGGTATAAGTCAATGAAATCCCTTTTTCCTAATCGATAGTTCTGCTTTGTGTTTAGCTAGTTTAACTTTATTTTTCGTCTCCTGAATCAAGAACATGGACTTTATACCTTTATACTTATCAGTACAGAAATATTCTTAAAGTTTAATCAATGTTGTCAAGGATAAATTTCCGGTGTCAATTATTTAATTTATAACTACAGAACTTTTCCCGTCAAATTAATATAATAAATCGTTAATTAGTAATATTTTTTTATATAATAGTAGTATATATTTTGAATTGCTTTTACTTTAATTTTATATAAATATGTCTTGTAGTTCATGCTTTGTGAACTGTTTATTTAAAGTTGAATATTCATTTTCTTACAAACTTTCTAAAATTTAATGTATAATTTTATTCATTATTTCTGCAAAATAAAACTACAGTTTGATGTATTTTTTAAGAAAATAGATAGCATATATATATATATATATTAATTATCAGAAACACTTTATTAACGTAATAAAATATTTAGCATTAATTAATAAAGGGTAAATTTTAACGTACTATTTTAAGAATAAATAAATGTAAAAAATTTACAATAAAAAAATTTCTGCTTGATTAATTAGAAAATTCTTATTAAATTATTAAATTATATTAAATTATCTTCAGAACGAAATGTGTTGTTATACGAAATGCAATGTTCATATTAACTTTTAATTCTTTACTACTAGTTAATTATTTTTTTTTTTTTTGCCTAAAATCTTTTTCGTTGTTATATATCAAACTTTTAATATTATAAGTGGTTAAACGACTTATTAAAGTAAAATGAATATGAAATTTTTTTTTATATTTGAAATGGAACTTGAAACGATAAAAGATAATTAAGTAACAGGTTATGTAAAATAGTTTATATTTCATACATGCATGTGTATATGGACATCTTTCTTTTCTGAAATATGCTTTTGTTACACGAAAAGCATACCTTCTAGCATTCTAATTAATATTCCGTAGACCTGTAAGCCCTACCTTTTTTATATATAGATAAACACAATCCTTTTTTTAGAATCTTTTTCTTCTTATTTAATCGTAATTAAATTTGGAGAAAGTTACTCTAAAAATAAAGTGGTGTGAAAAAAGGAGAGGCACTAACAGTACTACGGAATATCATAGCTGCCAACATTTTAATTTATTTTTATCCCTGCCTTTATTTCACACCAACTAATTTATAGAATAATTTTCTTAAATATGTAACTACGCAAAAATAAGAAAAAATTATTCTTAAAAGAAATGTGGTATGAAATAAAGGTAAAGCTAAAAAATGCTCCAGAATAAATTAAAAAGTCGGCATCGCTGGAATATTAACTAGAATGGTTGGCAGGTATGCGAATAGTAATTTTTGATGATTAATTTTGTAAACATATCAATGATTTAATTTTATATTCTGATATATTTAATAAACTGTTTTTTATGCTAACACACAAAATATCTCGATAAAAATGTCACAGCAACATTTTATCATTTTCCTCTAAAAGTTATGTTACTATTTGTATTGTATAATAATTATGAATTTTAATCGTCAGCACATTTTAGTGAATAATAAATTGTCTCATATTTCAAAGATAATTTTTTTTTCCCTCCCGATATATTTTACGTTTCAATAAATTATTCCACGGAATTTCATTTTATTTTAGAACTTCTTTCCTCACATATTGAATTATATCCTCCTTTAAGTAATTGCTTCATATTGTTGAATGAAATAAATAACTTCATTCTCTCTCTCTCTCTCTCTCTCTTTTTTTTTTTTTTTTTTTTTTTTTTTTTAATAAACTACCAGTAAGGAAAATTTGGCATAAAATAATTTCATTTAACCCTCAGACGTATTTTATTTTTATATATTTACCTTGAAACAGTATAATAAAAATTTCCTTTTTGCAAACTTAATATTTATTTTTCGCTTATTTCGTTTGAAATATGGCTTTTTTTTTTTTTTTTTTTTTTTTTTTTTTGAGAATTTTTTATTAGTTTATAAAAAACGTAAATAAAATAAGATATGAAAAAAAAAAAAAAATGAAATATGGACTGAAAATAAGAAGAAACTTCCCCCAGGTGTACCATTCAATATTCTTTCCCGACAATTTTAAAGAAAACATTCATTATTTGTCTAAGAACAATGTATAAAAGACCGTTTTTTATAACCGTATTTTTCCAATTATGTAGTTCGAAATAAAAAAACTCTTGTTTTAAATACAGCTTATTATTCTGAGGGAAAAAAAAAAGAACTAAGATCCCAATTTCTGAAATATAAATTGAGCTTTTTTTTCTTCGACGCTAAGTCATTAAGTTAAAGCTCCCTTTACACCTTTTTTATCTACCTTTCGAACCGTTTATAGTAACCATATTTAAATTTTGAGACACTATTTTTCACTAAGCTTAACAGTAACTAAGGTTTTCTTTTAAGGCTTTTTTTACGATGCCGTTTGTGTTAATGAGCCATTAAATTTTCCCTTTGCTTTCTTAGCGATGCTAACGATGGTGGTTTCTTTTAAAGATTTACTGAAACTGTAGAAAGATGAAGACTTAATTTTTTTTTTCTTTGCTTTAACTGACCATATTATCTTAGCCACAATCTTAATGACAAGCAGGAGTTTCATTTGTTGCAGTTTTTTAATCACAAGAGAAGGGACTAATTGTAAAGTTTGAACAAAGAAGATTTAACTACTTATTCTCGTATTATTATCGGATCGAAAATGTCGTAAATTCTTAGAAAGATATAAAGGTGTAGAGTTATCTCTCTGAGTCAGCTTCAATATTAGCTATTTGTTGGTAAACGAATAATTATTTACTTTTCTTTTAGAGGTATTTAGATTCTTTTCGGAATTTATTTTTCAGGCAGGTTTTATAATTTCTTACCTTTGTTTATAGACTTACCAACATTTTAATTTGTTACTGAGCATTATTAATCACCGCCATTCTTTCACACCACTTTTCTTGAAAAGTAATATTCTTCTTATTTAATCATAATTAAAATTTCACTACAAATAAAATGGTGTAAAAAAAGCGTGGGTAAGTAGCATTGCAATATCAAAATATTTTTATAAGATATTGCATGCAATATTTTTTTCCTATATAGCTTATGTATATTCATGCAATTTTCACAAGTATGATATCGGCATTAATATATGAAATTAATAAAAAAAATTCTAGCAGTAGGAACAATGTATTGTTACCAGATATGCCATAAAAATATCACAAGCGTAAATGAAGTCTTCTTTTCAACTTGGAGCGATGGATAGCAACTCCACTCTGTTACTTTGTGTACAGAGATGTTCAGAAAATTATATGATCATTTTTATAGACCATTTTGTGCCGAAATTTTGTGGCAAATCCAGAACACGAACAAATTTATATAACTTCCTAAAATTTATATTTAGTTACACCTTGATATAAATGGAGCATATCACATACTTGCCAACCTCACCCGGAAGATTGTTAGTCCCGCCTCTTTCTGCTTATTTTTTTACACTAGTCTTTATTTAGAGTATTTTTCTTCTTACTTAACTGTTAAATTTATTTGAAGAGAATTACTCTAAAAATTAAGTGGTATACAAAAAATAGTAGGGACTAACAATCTCCCAGGCAAGGTTGACAAGCATGATATCAACTTTTGGTACATTTCGCTCAACATGTAACGCTGTTGTGTTGAGATTGCTTCCATTTACCTATATTATGGGTAATTATAAAAAATATGTTTATTACATTTTGGTGTATACCAGCAAACAACTGTCGTTCCTGTGTTGTAATTTTCTCCTTGTATGGGAAGGCTATATCTCATCTTTTAAAGCGTGTAGATAATCCAAACGGGTTATATGAGATGGTCGCTAAGAAAAACAATGCTGAATTAAATTAGGGATTAGTGATCTACAGACGACAGTGCCGATTCGCCTTCAGGTAATTTCCATGTATCTCAACAAATTGCACCTAACGATATATGTAAAAGCCTAAATATGAGCAGCTATGTTAACTATATTTTTGTGCGTACTAATCGATAAGTATTGCTCATATATAGAAATATTTGGAAGAATATTTTGTGATGGCCACAATATACAAGGTTTTTTTTTCTTTCCTTCGATATAAAATCGAAATATGTTATACATGTATAATTTCGGTAATTTTGTTTTGCCTATGTGCTTATAGATTTCCAGAAATACACCTAATTTTGCATACGATATTTTAATAGTGCCCCTGATGACGTATTGGGTTTTGTATGTTTTCTTTTCTTTCTTTCTTTCTTTCTTTTTTTTTTTTTCTTTTTTCTTTTCTTTTAAATAAATCTTCTATTTCTTCATGTGATATTTTCCATTTCTATGAAATGTTTAAAAAGATTTATGTGATATACGTATATATATATATATTTATATATATATGATATTCAACATAGTATTATACTTTAGATAATAACAGTGACATCCGCCAAAAACTTTTACGAGTAAATAAATTTATTTTTTGTAAATGTAGTAGATGATCAAAAGTTTAGTTTTTGTTATTCGCTTTAACCCTTTGCGGCGCATGACAATTCGGATTATTTAAATTAAACTGCCACCGGAATTTATGAACTAAATTAAGCTAAAAGAAATTTTAAATTTTAAGGTTAAAAAAACAGGCATTTTCTGATATGTTATAAACATACATTTTTGCAAAAAAATTTCCGGGATGAATTTTTGCAGCTGGATCTTAAATTTTGCGTCCTTGCAGGAAGTTTATTTTTAATCGTTTCTTTAACATATGAATTTTGTATGATTTTTTCCCGAATGTTTTCTATCAAATTGCAATTTTTATTTTTTATTTTTTTTTTAATATTTCAAAGAAATTTCCGATTAAAAATTAACGAGAAATACATAAAGTCAGTTATCTAAAATATCTACAGTTTGAGATGCATTTATTGACGAAAACCACACTTGCAAAATTATTTAATTAAGATTAATTTGTATATTTATTTCTTCTCCAAACGAATATGAACAAAATTTCTCTTTTCGTAAAACTCCTATGTATATATATACATTCATTACAGTTAATCAAATTAAAGGAACATTTAAAAATAAAAATTTGTACTTTTTCTTTCATTCGGAAATGCAATAATTTCTTTTAAAGCTGCATAAAACTAACTTTTATTATACACTTGAAAAATAAATGAAAATAAAATAAAATACATTAAAAAAAAAAAAAAAAACTTTAAATGTAATATGCTTTTTTTTTTTTTTTAATCGTATTTGATTACAACATTTTTTATGTTCATTAAAACTTTTCATTAATATATAATCGTTCATTTTCAAGCAAGATTCCCCCCCCCCCCGAATAATAATAAAAAAAAAAAAATCAGTTATTATGTAGCAAACATTAATTAAAAAACACCACATTTCCAGTTTCATTAATCATTAATTTGAATTTTGTATAGTTGTTTTTTAAAACGTAATAAATGCAATTTTCATTTTATATTATTCCAAAAATTTTAAGTTCTTTTTCCTTACATCCGATATCAAAATATAATATTTTCATTAAAATTAAATGATAAATTGTATGTAAATTTGGGATAAAATTATTCTGGTAATTAAAAATTCTCAGCAATAAATTGTAAGTAACAATAATAATAACAACGAATATTTCAGCGTTTTTCTTTTCATAGAAACAAATTAATTATTTTTTTTTGTCATTAAATTAATTATTATTATTATTATTTTAAATTATTTTTATCATTATACTAACTAATATTATGTAAAAGTTTTTTTTTTTTTTCGAAAAGATTAACTAATAAAGAAGTACAATTGAGATATACAAACTAAAAGAAATAATATTAATTTAATTCCACTTTAACAGAATTTTAACAAATGCAGGGATGGAACACGGGCGCAGAATTCATACCGGAATCCGTTTAAGAAATTTCTCTACCTATAATATCGTTGATTTAAGAAGTAGAAAATTTTCTTACATTGAGAGTGGTATTAATTCTGCGCCCGTGTTCCATCCCTGCAAATGCTATTAGAATTTTAAAAATCACCACTATTTATGAAGTACGATTTCAATTTCTTACAAGCATTATTTAAATGATAATTTCAATAATTCAACAATTTACTCAAAAAGAGTTACTTTGTAAACAAACACCATAAAATACAAATTTCTTATTTCTCATCTTTAACCCTTTGCTTGTCCTATTAAATTTTACTCCTCTGGTCAGTGTTGATTAATTTAGAGAAATTTTTTCATTCAAAATCCAGAACTAAATTTTAACTGTAAAGGATGGGTTGGGTTACCATTTTAAACGACGACGATTGAGCAATTTTTCTGGGTAGCACCTGTGCACGAGGCACGCATCTACCTCTGGAAGTTGAATGGCACCTAAAAGGAGTGGAGATCAGATAAATGCAGGAAAGAAAGAGAAGTAGTTTAGGTTTTGAGAAAAAGAAGCTCCTGCATTTACCTGATTCTCCATCTACTAAGGATCATCTTCCTCTATACTACTGGCGCCATCTGTCGGCCTGACAGACGCATGGAAATTACTTCGGAAGTCTGGAAAACCAGGCATTACAGCTCTTATTTGTTCAACAGTAAATTTTTGATTTGCCCTTTTAGAAGGTCAGTTTTGGCTACATTTTTAACTAACAAGGAAACATTCAAAAGGTGTCATCTTCAAAAAGTATTGAAAAAAATATATGTGATTCTACTCTTCATAAAACACCAGAAAATGAAAAAAATTATCGGCTGAAATTAATTACAGCGACCACAAAAAATTATCAAAATTAAGCATATTTGGCGACTTCACACTGCTAGGCGATTGATTTTGAGTACTTGTCGGAATAGTAAAACACGGTTCTATTCGTAGACGGCAATCTCGGTGCTAGCACCTAACAGCGCTAAATCGCCAAATATGCTTAATTTTGATAATTTTTTGTGGTCGCTGTACTTAATTTCAGCCGATAATTTTTTCATTTTCTGGTGTTTTATGAAGAGTAGAATCACATATATATTTTTTCAATACTTTTTGAAGATGACACCTTTTGAATGTTTCCTTGTAAGTTTCTAGCTTCAAGAAGTTGGGCATATTCATCATCATTCATGGATTTATACCAATTTGGATGGATTTTGTGAGTGTAGCCAGAAGTAATGCGTTGAAGACACCTTTTACATATCCTTTTCTTGAGGAATCGGTCATAAGAAAAGGGTCTTTTTGACCCTCTGCTGATGATTCAGTTTCAATGAAGGGCATATTGAGAGAGAGAAGGAATTAGCAAACTGTCCGTCAGTTCGAATACTTGCCATGAAAAGGATTTCTAGTTGACTTCGAAAGAGTGCCAATAACTGCCAACAGGTGGCGTGCGCTAGACAGTGTTGCGATATCTGGCGGATTTTTTATTCAATAATCTCCAATAATTTTTAATTGTAACGTTTGCCAAATCACTTGAAATATTGATAGTCTATTATGCACATCAAATACCACTTCCCAAAATTATCGGTGATTAATGAATACAAAAACCGCGAGACGCGAGATATGACAACACTGGCGCTGAGGCTACCTAGAATACTTCTTCTCTCTATTGAAGCAGGAAGAGAACTCTGTTAAGGACCCACATTAACGATATTTGTCCATATTTATATATCAAATATCATTCATTAAAATTATTGGTGGAAATTGAATAAAAAGGTCCTATATTTGGCAACACTGTTTAGAGCGTTAGGGTTGGCAAAGGTTTAAACATCGAGTGTCAAGTGGAGTTTATCACAAATTCAGCCTATTAAAAAATCGTCTCAGCTGAGAATTTTATGAAAGATATCCTTAAATAAGGATAAAAAAAAAAATGCGATCACAAGTGTGAAAGCAAATTAAAAAACTGACAGTAATGAAATTACATAGCGAAATGAAATAAGTTAACTGACACCTGGAGATATGTAATCACTAGATAGCTCTCTGCAGTTTATGAAAGCCGGATAATTATTATTTTAAACACGTAGATAAAAAATTAAATACATTTTTTAGTGTCTTATGTATGATGTAGAACGATATAGAAAATTTGAATTGCTTATACGGTAGTTCTATTCACACAAAAGAATGGCGTTTTCGCTTTTTATATTTTAATTATTACCATACAGAAATCTTTATCTTGTATTTACAGACATGCCAACATTTTTATTTTATTCTAAAGAACTGTCAGTACTTGCCATTTTTTTTCACACCGATTTATTTGTAGTGATTTTTTTCCCGTAATAAGTAAGAAGCAAAATATCCTTTCAGAAAAGTAGTGAGGAAAAAAGAGCGGGTGCTAATAATGCTTCGAAATAAATTAAAATGTTGACATGTCTGCATTAGTTTTATAGTGATTAAATAAGATAGTGATTATTATTAGAATATATTGGTCGAAGGAGTAATAGCTCTGTGTGTTACTGACACTACATTTACCATATCTGCTAACCATTTCTTTAAAAAGCGTAAAATTGTTTACGCCCTTTTTTCTACACTACTTTATTTTTAGAATAATTCTCTCCGAGTGTTGTTACGATTATAAGAATAGTTATTACTCTAAAAAATGATTGATGTGAAAAAAAAAAAAAAAAAAAAAAAAAGGCGGGTACTAAAAATTTTACGCTTCATAATGAGATGGTTGTCAAGTATATATTTACTATGGAAATACTCATATATTCACGAAAAAAAAAAGAAATTAAAATAAAGCATTAGATAAATATATAGATAAAAAGATCTGCTAACTTTAAATTTTATTCCGTAGCATTATTAGTTTCTGCCTTAATTTCATAACACATTTTTAGAAATTGGTGTGAAAAAGATACAACTACTAAAAAAGGTTCGGATTCACTTCTGATTCAAAAACAAATTTATTTAGCACTTAAAATTTTGTAAAGTCTTAGAAAAATTTTTGCAAGTATATTTCGCATATCACAGCCGCTGTAAAAAAATGAAATTTACATTTTAATGCATTTTGTATTTTTGGGAGTGTTTTATCATAAATGACGTTCATTTATTTTTAAGCTAAGTACATCTGCTAATTCAATATAAGAAAAACTGCACTAAAAATAATATCTGAAATCCTTAAAATGTCTTAACTGAAACTATGAAATCACTTAATATCTACTTCTGGTTGGTTTAATTTTCCTCATAGTTTTGAAATACACGTGCATAATATATGCTTTTATTCTAGTCCAGAAAACTTCACATAAAAGATTCATTTCGCTGTTTAAAAAAAAAAAAAAAAAAAAAAAACAAGAAGAAGAAGAAGAATTTAATTTAGTGCACATTCTTACTGTCTAATCTGTCCTTAAGCTTTTTCCACACTTTGAAAAATGTACATTTACAAATGTTCACATCCTTTTAAGTTGAGGTATCTGTTAATATAATAGAAGAAAAATTTCGCTAAAAAAACTTTTAAAATCCTTAAAATATTATAACTGAAATCATGAAACCACATTCTATCTTCTTTTGACTGACTTAATTTCCTTAATAGTTTTAGAATATATTTGTATAGCATATGCTTTTATTCTAGCACAGAAAACTTCACATAAAAAATTCATTCGGTTTTAAAGTTTAAAAAAAAAAAAAAAAATTTAACCATTTAATTCAGAGCATATATTTCCTTTTTAACTTGTCCCTAAGCTCTTTCCATGCTTTGAAAAAATGTACAAAAACTTTACAAATGTATCTTATGTAGTTGAAGGCTTTTTGAAATACCAAGGGAGCAGTGAATTTTGTAAAATTTTGCCTATGAGAAAAACATATGCGCGAGTAACAGCTGAGGAAGTATTCAAATATTCTCCAAATGTAGGTATCCAGAGATTTCTTTACATACAAACAAACAAGAAACTTTAAAAGTATGTTATATTTTATGCTAGTCTTATACTAAAAGGATAAGATATTTGTGTTCAATTAAGAATATAATATATTCAAGATTTTAATATGGAGTTAATATTACGTTAAATTAAGAATACAATACATAATAGATTTAAATATGGAGAGAGAAGTAAATCTGACAAATTATTTGCGTGCTAGAAAAATAATAAATTCTTTTTTTTTTTTTTTTTTTTTTTTTTTTTTTTAACTTGATATTAAAAATAACAAAAGCAGATTCAAAAATTCGCTACCGTTTGGTATCAAATGAGCGACCACTTTATTACAACCATCTGCACCGTCTGATTGGCTTTCGCCTTTTACAGATAGCCCCTACGAAACATGGTACGACGCACAGTGCTTTTAACCCTTTGCGGCGCAAGACAATTTGAAAAATTTAAATTATACTGCCACCGGAATTCATGAACTAAATTAAACTAAAAGAAATTTTAAATTTTAAGGTTTAAAAAACCGGCCTTTTCTGATATGTTATAAACGTGAATTTTAGCTAAAAAATTTCCGGGATGAATTTTTGCAGCTGGATGTTAGATTTTGCGTCCTCGCAGCAAGGACAACGCGCGTTAAGGGGTTAAAGCTAATTTTAGAAGGATTGTGGGTTAAGATTTGTTGCATTGTGATTTTTGTTTCAATTTAAGCGATTCTTCGTTTCGAGTGATATTTCACCACTCGGTGCCGATTATAATTTACCCGTTCAGATCCAGTCTTCTGTCTGACAATTGAGTCGTAATAAACTTTCATCACAGCTGATCTTGAGCGATTCCCAAATGCCGCAGATTCGCTGATACTTCATCCATTTATACGAGTTTTCACTGTCCTCCACATTCGAATATTGTCAAATTAAGTTTTCTCAAAATTTATTTATCTCATTAACAACAAGGTTGACACGGACCGTTTTCTTTTTTTTTTTTTTTTCTTTACCCTGTCTCTTCCATTAGAGCATTCATACAGCATTTTTCACTTTAATTTATAGGAAAAGCACATTACTGAACAATACTTAAAAAAATTATTGCAGAAGAGTCAGAGGAAAAATATATGATAATCTTCTTTCTGCCATGGAATTATACAATTACAATTTTTTAAGAGTGGTATGTTATAATATTCTTTTCGCATTATAGAAAAAAAAATACATATTTGAACTTATGACAACTTTTAATATTCTTATTTTTGTGTAATTTATACTAATATATATATATATATCTTTTTAAATATCCAAATTGTTCGCTAAAAAGGTTTAAATTTCTCTATTTTAATGAGTATCACTTAGTTATGCACAGAATGACTGTAATTTAAATTTTGTAATTTAAATTAATTAGATCTGAATTGATGCAATATACGGAAATGTATCACTTTCAAATGAATGATTAATTTCAAAACGGCATAATTTACAGGTCTATCATGTTTAAAGCTATTAACTGAAGAAAAGTAAATTTTAAAAATTTGATTCGATTGATAAATCAATGAACAGTTGAACAAATCTTTTGCTACTAATTTTTAAAATAATACGATAAACTAATTACGAAAAATATGTATATTGCATATTTAAATTACATAAAGCTCCTTTACAACCTACAAAATGAAATGCTTCTATGTGTACTATTATTTATAAAATTTTCTCTTAATCATTAAAAATAACTTATTATTATAAAGAATATTAAAAAATTGCTCTTTTAATACAATTTTAGTGATATAACATTTTCCCTTTCTTTATGATAAACTTAGACTTTAAGCTACAATGAAGACACTATTATATAACTACGAATATAATAGATACAAATATTTTAACGGAAGAAATGAAATTTAATTTAATTGGTCTAGATCCGATAAAGCGATTCATAATCCTATTAAACGACTTCCAGACATAAAATGATTTTCAATTAATATTATTTACTACGAAGCCTGAAGGTGTTTTATTAATTTTCATGAAAACTATAATCATATAAAATGTTCACAGGTCCTAAAACTTTTGCATAGTTTAATTATGCATTCCTTCCTCTTGTAGTGTAAGCTTATTATATGGCTTGCAGTTTAAGGAATCAAGCGTCTTTTCTCTCTGGTAGGGAGCTTCATTTACATAAGTATCTTACAGTAAACCCAATATGAAATAGGGTAATACATTTTCTCTTTATTGTATTCTAACTAAAAATTATTTTGCACATATAAGTAAATAAATTTATGATAAATATTCATTTCTCTATCATAAAATTATTAAAGGTCATGTAAAATTTTCATTCGTGTTTTCCAAAGTACTTAATCATATATTTTTATTATTTATTATGCATACTTGCCAACATACTAATTAATATTCCGTAGTATTGTTAGCCCCCTCTTACTTTTTCACACCAGTATCTCTTTACAAAACTTTTCTTTTTATTTAATCGTATTGGCATTTGGAGATTACTCTAAAAATTTACTGGTGTGAAAAAAAGGGCGGGACTAACAACACTACGGAATATTAATTAGAATGTTGGCAAGTGAGATTATATTTCGCAGAATTCGAAACATTTTAATTTATCCCGGAGCATTTTTAGCCCCGCCTCTATTTCATACCACTTTTACTTAAGAGTAACTATTTCTTATTTCAACGAAGTTATATATTGGAGAAAGTCATTTGATAAATTAAGCGGTGCGAATTAAAGGTGGGTCTGAAATTGCCCCGGAATAAATTAAAATTTTGGCAACTATTTATTTGGTAAAAAGACACTGTAAGTACCAACGACTTACTGCAATTTCTTGCGTACTTACTTGCCAACATCCTAATGAATATTCCATAGTGTTGTTAGTCCCGCCCTTTTTTCACACCAGTAAATTATTAGAGTAATATTCTGCAAATGCCAATACGATTAAATAAAAAGTTCTCTAAAAAGATACTGGTGTGAAAAAGAAGGCGTGGCTAACAGTACTGTGGATTATTAATTAGGGTGTTGACAAGAATACTTGCGTATAATCCGCATGCCAGATAAAACAATTTTACACCAGATATTTTAACACTTTCTCGACCGCATGTTTTTGTCTTTTTGAAATTAAGGCCCGGCTGTGGGCGTTGTTCTTCCAAGATACAATATTTCAGAAGAAAATTTTCTATATTCAGATTCATGTTAGAAATGGATATACATTATAATTTTACTCTTTGTAATCAAAGTACTTACATTCATAGTATGCTGGTTACCCAAATATGAATATTGTGTATATTTTTAAGAAATAAATGACATACAAACTTCAAAAGAAACGCCCACTGGCGGAGTTGCAGACTTTCAAATGACGTGAATCTACGTCAGCGGTCGCGAAAGTGTTAATTAAAAATTCTTTTTGGTCAAATTTGCAATGTGTACAAGTCTGTTTGGTCTGAAAATTAACAGATTATTTAAGAATTTACGATTTTTATAGCTTGCAATGTTTTTACGTTACTTTTACATGGACAGGAATTTGGCGCAGAACTTACACCAGTATTTGTTTAGCACTTTTCTCTACTTATAAAATCGTTGATTTTTGATGAAAAAGTTTTGTTTCATAAATACTGGTATGAGTTCTGCACCAAGCTTTTGGAAAATATCTGTAGAGTGTTTCAGACAGAAAAAATAATTCTGTTATTTTTCATTGATCATACAGGGGTGAAAGTGTTCCATGTTTTGACGGAACTCTTCCACTGGTATTTTTTAACAATAATTTTTATCCTATATAATTGAAGGACATTTGTGTAATAATACACTGAGTTTTTCTAAATAAGAATAGTGGTGCAGCTAACGATAACCACTTTCTTCCCTATGCTGATAGCATTCGTCGAAATTCAATACTTTATTATTATTATTATTATTATTTTAATTAAGAATTTTCATATTTATATCCTCTTTTTTTGTTTGAAACAGAGAGGCCTGATAGACAAAAAATTTTTAGTTCGAATATTCATTTCCAATAGAATTAAGGTTTTAGAAAATTTTCACAATATTGAAGCTATCGAATTATGTGATTTCTAGAAATTTTCTTTTAAGCACACGAATGGCTTTCTTATATTTTAACTTAATTCAAGTGCATTTACTGAACTATTCAATAAACAATTATTGACATCACCCTGTTTTTATAAAAAAGTTTTATTTTATTTCATAATGTAGTTTTTATGATCATACTAAATTTTTATGATCATATCTATTTTTAGTTTGAAAATATGCAGTAAACACTCGTACAACGCGGGTGCAAGTTTGCCTCATAAATACTACAATTTTATTTTTTAACACCACTAATTTTATATCAAAGCAACTGGTTTATACAAAAAACTAAATCCACTGCATGAACCAATAGATTGGTACTCCAAATCTGTAGTGATGTAAAAAAAGATAGAACTGTTTTATTTATTTGTTATCTCTGCCACCGCATTGTACCAGTCTTTATTGTATATACCGTACTTTCTGGCGTGTAGCGCCCAGGTTTGTTAAATCAGTTATGCACAAAAAATTTAAATTTGCAGTACACGCTACTTTTAAACAAGCTTTAATTTCTTACAAATATAGCTTAATTTGTAAATTAAATTTTCTGGTATGTAACTCATTTATGTAACTTGCGCGTTATACACCGGAAAATACGGCGTATACCGTACCCACTTCTTATTCACACCACTTCATTTAAAATGAAATTTTTTCAATATGTAATTATGATTAAAGAAGAAGAAAATACTCTTGAAGAGAAGTACAGGGGTCGTACTCTCCGCCCCTTTTTCAGGACACACTTAATAATAAGAAATTTCCTCCTATTTTGTCACCAGTAATTTCATGCAGAAATTTTTATGGTACTTTTTACAGAAATGTCTCCAGATTAGTCTGGTTAGAGATCATCGTGAAAAAATAGTGGTAGGAATAGAGGCGGAAATTTGTCATATTTGAGAGTGTCCTGAAAAAAGGGCGGAGAGTACGACCCCTGGAAGTGGTATGAAAGAAAGGCGGTATTAAGAATTCTACGGATTAAATAAGATGTTAGTCTCTCTTATATAAGTGAATAAATATACGAACTGGCTGCTTCTTCTATGAACATACTTGCTAACATCCTAATTGTAAATTGGAAGATATTAGAGTTATTTTCTCCAAATTTAAATACTAATAATAATAAGAAACAAGCAAAAAATATACCAGTGTGAAAACAAGGGGCGTATACTAAAAAATCTACCTGTTCATAATTAAGAATGTATAAAATATGCTTTATTACGTTATTAAATGTTATTATTATACTTAATCCAAATCTGCCATCATTTCTAATTTACTCCGTACCGTTGTGCCCATAATTTTACACCACAATTTTGAAATGTAACTTTTTCTTATTTAACACGTTGAGCGCCATGTGAGCCATTCTAGATTCTAGACATTTTGTCATATATCCCTAAATACTGAAGGAATCATCTTGAAACTTTAGGAGTGTGCAGAACATGTTATACTTCAAACATTTCAGTGAAAGTTTTACCCAAAAGTAAAAGCAGTACCAATAAAAAATTAAAACGTTGATCCTCCCGTCAGCCATTGGTGGCTGACAGTGTCAAATATGATATAAAGGCGCGTCAACCATCAGTGGCGGATATAAAATAAGTTATAAAACTAAAAATATTGCATTTAGTGATGAAAATTTATTAAAAATTTGCTTAATTTTTATTTATTACAGGAGGAATCACTATGGGATTTTAATGGATTTTAAGAATTTGCGTGGCACTCAACGTGTTAATTGTAATTACATATTGAAGAAAATTAAGTGGTGTGAGAAAAAGGCGGGTTTTAATAATTCTACGGAAAAAATTAGAAATATTGGCAGCTCTGCTCAATCCAGAGTTGCCAAGTTCTATAATTTATTCAGAAGCATTTCTTAGCACCACCTTTCATTCATATCACTTTTATTAGCAAAACTTTGTTTTTCTTATTTTATCGTAGTTATATATTTTAGAAAATCATTTTATAAATTAAGTGTTATTAAATAAAGGCGGAACTAAAAGTGCTCCACAGTAATTTAAGAAACTTGGCAATTCTGCTTAATCTCATAGATTGTTACCCTCAATATAGAGCATAACGTCACCGATATAATTAAAAAAAAAAAAAAAAAAAAAAAAAAAAAAAGCTTTGAACTTATTTGTAAACTTTAAAAATATTTCTGTACAAATTTTACGCATAATGCAGCAATATTAAAAAATAAACTATTACTTTGGGTTTTGAAAAATAAAAACTAGCTGGGTATTGTTCAGTTTAATAGTATTATAAATTATCAGAATTTTTTTTATCTGTGTATCTTTTAATATTTTAGAAGAAAATTTAATACCTGATAATTACATTTGTTTAAAATTTCCTTTCTGTCAGATAATAAGTATATTCAGCACTGCCGCAGGCGAATAATTATTATTATTGCGCCGCTATTTCCATAAATTCAATGATTGTGATTTTTCAGGACTCACACCTCGTTAGTTACCATCCTTTGGTAGAGGAAGATGCGTGGCTTTTGACACGGGTGCTTCCATCCCCCAAGTTTCCGAATATCAGAAGATCTGTTGATTTACCTGCGAAAAATGCATTAAAAATATTATTTTTTGGAAATTGTGGTACTAAAACAATATAAAATGTCGCCTGTGGCAATCCTATACATTAATTTCACTAGAAAAAAATATACCATAAACATATTCATTTTATTACTGTGACATAATGTTTACATCAAAAATAATGTTATTCGTAATTACGCTTAGCAATGCCTTAACCCTTTGCGGCGCAAAACAATTCGGATCATTTAAATTATACTGCCACCAGAATTCATGAACTAAATTAAACTAAAAGAAATTTTAAATTTCAAGGTCAGAAGAAACGGCTTTTTCCGATATGTTATAGACGTAAATTTTTACTAAAAAATTTCCGGGATGAATTTTTGCAACTGGATCTTAAGTTTGCGTCCTTGCAGCGAGGACACTGCGCGTTAAGGGGTTAAGAAAATATTTAAAATTATAAATATGAACAAATTTATTTATTAATAACTTATTTCTCTGCATGAATAATATAGTTTTTTAAATATAATAAGATTAAAATTATAAAGGCCTTTTTTTCCCCTTAGCATCTACTTTTACTTGGAATTTACAACATGTATTATAAAATTCAAAACTGTTTACTGTCTTTTATGATATGTTTATTTAATTTAACTGAATGTATTACATTATCAAATTTCCATTTTCAAGATAATGCCACTTGTACGAAGATGCCAATAGTTATCAGTTCGTAATAGATACATTCCCAGAAATGATTTGAGAAACTTTTTATATTTTCCAATATAGATTTAAAAGTAAATAATTGCCAAATTAAGAAATCATCATTTTATTACATGTGTTATTTCTTTTAGTGCATTCATTTTAAAATGATAAAGCTAAGAACATTAAGAAACCGTTTTCAAGAATTCTTTAATTGTTTAACAGAAATCACTAGACGTACTAAGACGACATGCTCATAAATATTCACCGTCCCACGTGACAGGTTTCTTAAATTTTCTGAATGCATTACTTCATAAAAACTTTATTTCTGAGACGATGCCACATGTTATCATGAAGACACCAATAATTCTACTGAAAACAGAAGCACCCAAAATTAATCTATCCGATGAGACAAATTAAAAAGAAGACCTCATGGAAGGCATCGCAAACGATCTAATCTCAGGGGTAGCGTTATAAAAAGAGACAATATTCACAAAATTGAACTTTTCTTTTCCACATAATTCGCCTAATGAAACTGATACAATCAATGGACTGCCTAAAAAATAGGCACTTAATGGTTTTCACACCTAATGCGTGGAATGGGGGCCCAGGATTTCATTTTAATCTTGCTTAATGATGGTGTCTGTACTGTCTGGAGAGTCACAAATGGGTTTTTGTTCTCAATTTTGGAAGCTGTGTAGTGATTTGATTGCTCCAAGAAGAGAAAATGATGAGGCGGAGCCAGAAATTTCCTCCGAAGAAGCATGATGGTTGTACTAGTTGAATGCGTTCATTACTTTGAGTGCCAAATTAATTAGATTTTTTTTTTTTTCCTAATTGGAATGATTTGATTCAGATGAAGTTGGCGTTTAGAAAATCTGCTTGCTTTTCTACTTTCTTTTATGTTCTGTCGTTGTAAAGATAGTGTAGAAATTAATTCCTGGGCCGTCAAATATAATATTCTTTTTGTATAATTGAATGAAATTTTTAAATGTTAAAGGCATACATTTTAAGAAAAAAAAAATGCAATTTACATTTAGTGCATTGTTCGTAAAATGATGTATTGAAATTGACACTTCCAGTCATAAAATGTGTAAGACGAAAATCTAGGTATACATCAATGGAATTTGTTTATTACAGTTTCTATAAATGCATTTCTCTTAAATTAAATGATTTAATTTTGAAAATTTTACAGATTGAATATTATTTTTATTTTCATTTATGGTTAACTTATTTTACTATGATTTATTTTTATAATGTTACCATGGTTAATTTATTATTACTGCATCTCATAGATATCTTTTTAAAAGATAAAGTATTGAAACTATGACGGTAGTTAAGAAACGATTTTACAAGACTGCCTTGCATTCAAATTCTATTATTATTATTATTATTTTTAATTGGCAATTTTTACATTCAACCTATTTTTCTATTTTAAACAGTAAGCCCAGCCTACTTAATTAAATTTTTTCTTCTATTGTTCGTTTAAAGGATCCAAAATTTATCACCAGTAAACGTTGAGGTAAATACCACTTGTTTATTTTTTCACAATGTAGAATAAAGGGTTTAATACGAATACTCAAAGTCACATTTGCTTTTCTTTTCTGTATTGTTTTGTTTTGAAGAATGATGAAAGGCGGGGCTTGTCTTCTTTAGAAAACAAGAATTCTTGATCCTAACACTAATATCAAAAAATCATCATTTTTGTTTCATTTCTTTGCGTTTGACGTTGTTGTTATACAATTTGACGCGTAAATGAAAAATAAAACTATTCTGTTTAATTTTCTCTGTTATTTTTTTAAGATTTGTTTCGTTATCTCATGCAAAAAATCATAAGTGACGACCCGTTAAACCTCAGCAAAAGAAAGACTTATTTATATCTCGAAAACTAATGACTGGAATGAGCTGCAAATTTGCCCACCTATATTTTCCATCATTAGAATTCATTTTATGTAAAAAATAATATAGGTCATCTTTAATAATTTTTATGAATATGAATTTATTAATATTTCTCATAATTAAAAATATTTTTCAGAATCAAAAGTGATGACGGATTATGTTTGGGTTTCTTCACTGTATCTTGTAAATATAAATATAAATATATATTTATCGATAAAGTTATTTTTTGTGAAGATATTAATAAAACTTTGAAATATGAATTTAACATTAGCACATCCAAACTTTCAACGCGTATAACTCTAAGAAAAAATAATTAAAATATACAACCAATATACTTTTTCACTTTGTCGCGATCCCAGGGATTCAAATAAAAAAAAAATAGGGCATTACTATTGAAAAAAAAGGGGGGGCGCGTTTTAATATGTATACGACCCCCAATTCAAAATTTCACTTCATTTTCTGAAAGTACTCACAATTCCAGGTCGAATGATACCTATTACATTTTTATGCATCGATTAGTAACGAATTTACGTGGAGTGTTGCGGTTTTTTTTTTTTTTCCGACTGTACATTATAACAAAATTTACTATATAAAATTACTGTCCATATAAATTCAAATCCGTGGGAGCTCTGAGACAAGAATGTTGGTACCAAGACTTAAAAAAAAAAAATCTAGACACTGAAAGCAAAAGGCAAAGCATTGCACGCAAAGATTTGGAAAAGTTAACAATTGTCATTGAAATATTTTATCAGGGTTCGTACGGACCCACCTTTTTTTTTTTTTTTTTCTTGGGTCTCACAGTTCTTGAAAAAGTATTCTAAAACAGCAGAATTCATCTTAAATTTATAGACTTACTTTTAAACAAAAATCTTTTTTAACTTTTTTTTTTTTTTTTTTTTTTTTTTCTTTTTAAAGATATGAAAATGAACCCCGACTTTATCTTTCCTGTAAAACAACACTTAACATTTAGAAATAAACAAACAGAAAAAAAAAAAAAAAAAAAAGGATTGTTTTAAACACTTTATGTGCCGCCAGCGTATACTTACGCTGTGGAATTGACGATATGTATTGCTAAAATAAAATTTAACTGATCAAACCACAAATACGTAAAATTATTTTTATAAGTTATGCAATGTTTTGGAAAAACGACAAGAGTGAAGGTTTACTGTTCAAAATAGAAAAATAGCCAAACGAAAATGTGTTAAAATTTCAAGCATTTTCTTTAATTTCAACAACACTGAATCTAAATCAGATTTAGGCGATGAAAGCAAAACTGTTGCATGGAACAATTCGATTAAAATTAAATATGGGATTGCTGACCCTTACATTTAGTGATCTAAATGTTCTGATTAAAATGTTTAATAATAAAATCATGAGCTCCGTTTTATTATTATTATTATTATTATTTTCATGAAACTTCAAATAATTTTTCTTACAAACAGGAATGTTGAAGATTAAAAAAAAAAAAAAAAAGAACGGCGAGAGCAAAAGCATTGCATGCAAAAATTTGATGAAGTTAAAAATGGTTTTGAATATTTTTACATTTATACAGATGCCAACATTTTAATTTATTCTGGAGTAATTTTAGACCCGCCTTTATTCGCACCACTTTATTTATAGAATAATTCGCTCCAATGTCTAACTGCGATAAAATAAGAAATAAAATATTCCTAATAACAAATGGTACGAAATAAAGGCGGGGCTAAAAAGGCTTCGGAATAAATTAAAATGTTGGCAACTATGCATTTAGAAATTATACATGCATATTTAATTTTATAAAAAGAAGTTAAATATATGTAAATCTCTTCTTTCGGTTAAAAAATAAAATGATAGAGGTAAAATTGATAGTGTAAAATTGCAAGGAATTAATTTAGAAAGAAAAAAAAAAAAAAAAAAAAAAAACATTACATTTACTCTCAGCTTTAGAATTCCCATAGCATATTTTGTTGTGCCCAAATCCTAAACTCCTTCCATTAGTTGTTACTAGTAAATTTTAAAGAAAGCTCCTAAATATATATCCAGTATTCTATTTTTAATGAATCAAGTTTTAATTACCTTTCATTATCCATAGCAATTTCATGGAATATGTATAGAAGATATAGTGTTCGTTAAAAAATAATAACATCCTACTTAATCAAAGAATAAAACATGTAATTTTCTTTAATATTTCCCGGAACATATATATTTTTTGTTTTAAATGTCGTAAAACTACTAAAATAATCCAATTTTGACGAACATTAATATCCTTATCTTAAATAATCCAATGACTGTTCAGCAAAAAGAAAGATCATGACTTTTTTTTTTCATTCTACTTTAAAGATATTAAAATTCTTTTTCAAGGCGTTTTTCTTCAAAGCAACAGAATTATGTTATTAAACGAACAGTCATTTTAAAATATAATTCTAGAAAATAACAGCAGTTTTTTTTTTCTTTTTTAAAGATTAAAAGACATATTTTAGAATAAAAATTATAGATTTTAATCCCCTCTGTCTCCAAACAAGCCATAATATATAATTTTTAAAAAGCGCGATGTCCTTTTTTTTTTCTTATCTTAATTGGAAATCCAGACATGAATGCAGTTTTAAAATAAGATAATGAAAGTTTTTTTTTTTTTTTTTCAATCAAAAAGCATACGGTTATCGCAGCAGTAATCTTCCTTGATCTAAAGCACGTTCAAAAAAAGATAAATTCCGTAAGAATTTTTTCTTCTAAAAATTTTAAAAGAGGTTTTTTAATTGACATAGTATGAAAACTGCATATTTTGACAGTTCATGTCTTAATAAAATTACTCCTGGTTGTTAGTGGTTCTTTTATAATGAAATTAGTGAATCTCAAATTTTATCAAAATAGAGAGAAGAAAAAAAAAAAAAAAAGAAAAAAAAGAAAAAAAAAAAGAAAAAGATAAATTACCCGCATAACATCTGTAGTTCCTATAAAATTTGAGGCATGTAAGATTTTTTTTTTTTTTTTTTCACGTTTTTATTTTTCTTTCTTTCTTTCTTTTCTTTCCATCTTTTCTTTCTTTCTTTCTTTTTATTTATTTATTTATTTATTTTTTTAAATAATAGTTCTTTAACGTTGCTCAACTTTTGAGTGATTAGAAATTCTCAAAAGAGTTTTCTTGAGATATTTAGAATCTTTTTGTATCTCAAAACTTTTCAAACGTAAAAACATTTAGTTTATAATATTTAAGTATTTCTATATAAGAGTAATTATCTCTTAGTTTTATTCTCGGAAATATTTTTTGAAGAAAAAAGCAAAAGAGTATAGCAAATATATTTATTTATAAATTTTATTAACATTCTTATAAATAGCAATTACTAAGTCATATTTGATATTTAGATTAAACATTTGTTTTGAAAATATTTTTGTATCAATATTTAAGATTTATGGATTGTAAGTTTAAATTAAGAATATTATCATCCACTTGTTAAATAATGGAGTTCAAGGACTATACCAGGGCTAAGCTCAGCTCAGCATAGGTGCCAACATTCTAATTTATTCCGGAGTATTTTTAGCCCCACCTCTATTTCGCACCACTTTATTTATAGAAAAATTTTCTCCAATTTTTAACTTCAATAAAATAGGAAAAATTTATTTAAAAAAAAAAAAAAAAAAAAAAAAAAAAGGTGGTATGGAATAAAGGCGGGGCTAAAAATACTCCGGAATAAATTAAAATGTTGGCATCTATGGCTCAGTCTGTATTTCGAATATAAATTTTTAGTTCCATTGCCAGAGCCTGATTAAGGGGGAAGCACACATTATCTCCGCTCTCACCGGAATATTTTTACAATTATTTTTTACTTCATGTCATAGAAATTCCACGCTTTGACGAGGAAATATTTTTTATAAAAAATGAACGGTGTAAAACAATCCAATTTACTCACCGTTATTAGACACCAGAATTCTTTTAAAATAATTTTTAATGAGAATTTTCTGTTTATTATAGGAGGAAAGTATTTGTTAAAAAATAACGGTGTAAGTATAAATAATGTGTGCTTCCCCCTTAATCAGGCTCTGTCCATTGCCTGACTACCGTAGGTAATGGAAATATTGCATTCAGTCAAAAATTTCGACATCGAGATTTTACTTGATTTACATGTTCTATGATCCATTGCTGCCAATATTTTAACACTTTCGCAACTACTGACGCAGATTCACGTCATTTGGAAATCTGTAACTAAGCTAGTGGGCGTTTCTTTTGCAAATTATATGCTACAATATTTCTTAAAAATATTCTTTATATTCATATTTGTACAATTAAAGTACTATTGATACAAATACTTTAATTAAAAAGAGTACAATTATAATGTATATTCATTTGTAAGTATGGATACAGAAAACTTTGTTCTGAAATAATGTAGCTTAAAAGAACAGAACTGCCAACTTAATCCGGAAAATTGTTAGTACCGGCCATTTTTCTATACCACTTAATTTTTAGAGTAATTCTCTTCTAATATATTTACGACGAATTAAGAAAACAAATACGCTAAAAATTAAGCAGTGTAGAAAAATGGGCGGTACTAACAATTTGCTGGATTAGTTTGGCAGGTCTGAAAGAATAACACCCACAGGCAGAACTTACTGTCAGAGAGACAAAAACATGCAGTCCCGAAAGTGTTAATTTATTCCGGTGTATTTTTAGTCCCTTCTAAGTTTCATACCACTTATTTTTTTAAAGTAATTTTTATCTTATTTTATCGACGCCATATATATATATATATATATATATATATAATGAAGAAAAATGTTCTATAAATAAAGTGAGATGAAATAAAGGCGGGTCTAAAGGTACTCCGGAATAAATTAAAATGTTGGTAGCTATGCATAATCTTCTGAATCCAAAAAAGTGGTTCTTAGCAATTGTTCTATGTATATATGTGTGGGGCGGGGGCTGAGGGGAATCTTTTCATTATTATATCTCCAAAACGAAAAAAGATAGTCCATCGGAACTTTAAAATTAAAACCCATCCTGTGTACAGATGATTTTGCCAACTGTTAAATTTAGAAAACTGGAAGTGGGACTATAAATCAACATCTCAAAGACGATTTTAGTTATTTTTTCAACGTTGCTATATAAACCCATTTTTTAATTTATTTTCGTATACATTAGTTGTTTACCTTATAATATTTGATAGGTGTTCTGAATGTTGAGGTCAGTTATAGATAAATTAATTTAGGGTTTCTTAAAAAAAAAAAAAAAAAAAAAAAAAAAAAAAAAAACGGACCATCGGATTTTCTGAAAACTTGGTATATTAACCACTTTTAGAAGTTTTTTCGTATGTAATGTTGGTTTCTGATTAGTTTGCCAAATTGTCATAAAAATCGAAATTGGTGATGCAAGTTGGAATCTCAAAAACTACTCAAACGATTTTCTTAAAATTTTCTACATAAGCTCCCTTATTTTTCTTTTGCATATATTACTTGGGTCTCCATAGGATGCTGATTAGGTAGGTGAATTTTAAATCTTGAAAATTGTTCTTTTTTCAAAAAGCGGCTCTACTGATTTTCTTTAAGCTCGCTATTACTCTATTTAATGTGTTTTTACAACGTATATATTAGTTTATTTCTCCAAGGAAATATCATATCTTTCATAAGTGTTTGACATACACAATATACACAAGTGCAGATTTTCCTAAAAACTGTCACGAATGTAATGAAATTATTGTATATATTTCCTAGTGTATTTATACGGTGTTTCAACGATTACATAGTTTACACGATTACACAAGGAAATTACATACATAAATTACATACATCTAATTTTTAATAATAATTTTTATCATAAAGTAAGTTAATACATCAAAATAAAAAAAATAAATAATAATAATTTAATGGTTAGAAAACAGTAACGGAAGAGTCTACAGGAAAAAAAAAAAAAAAAAAAAAAAGGATCTGTGCCAACTTTTTTAAACAGAAAAAAAAAAAAAAAAAAAACTATGGAGTTAATATTTAGTGTTCATAAGTGTTTGATAATATACACACAAATGTAGATCTTTTCTAAAACCATCGATGAATGTAATGAATGTATCGCCTCTTTAAAGCGCCTCTTACATTCGTTATGTTTAGTGAGCGATAAATAGTATTGAAATATACTAAATAATAATAATAACAACAATAATAATACATCACTTAGGCTGTAATATATTTCAAATATTTTGTTATTACCAGTTTACAAACCAGATTTGTTAAACCTACGACATTAAATAAGCAACTTTCTACAATATGTCTATCATTTTGAAAAAATTCTAGAAATATTTACGGAAATAAGAGTTTGGATAAATAAACATACAAGAAAACCGACAGATATAAATAGACAAACAGAAATCCTAAACACTTTTTAACTTTCTTGTAAAGTATTAAAGTCACATAACATATCCGAAAATGTACTTCAAGAAATTTTCACTTAGACCTCCAGTGTTTTTAAGTATTTTGAAATGACACTTTAAACCAATTAATGATACTAATTACATCATATTTCTAAAAAAACATTATTTTGTGCATCTGAGTTATCACCATAATCATCATCAATTTCAGTCTTTATCAATCCACTGCAGGATGAAGGTCTCTCCAATGTGATTCCAATCTCCATGTTTTCTGTAATTCTTTTTCATTCTGCTTTTCCAAATTTGACAATCTCATCTCTCCAAAGACATTGTGGTCGCTTCCTCGATCTCTACATATCTCTTTGTATCCGAAAAAGGACATTGATGGTACAACTATCATCGTTTCTTCTTGCACGGTACCCAACCTAGCACAATTTTTAGGTCCTTTACTCTGCAAATGACACCAGTAATTTGGGTTTACACCCTAATCCACGTGTTAGGGAGCAAATCAAAGTTTCTGATACCATTTGAGTAATATATATCAATTCTATTGTATTATAGGCAGTATAAAGATGCTATATACTCTTTAAAAATATATATTATAAAGGGTAATACATTGTAATACTTTTGTAAGACCTCGTAGAAACGAGCAGCTCTATTTATATTATTTGCAGGAATAAGTATACCATAGATAACCCGATTAAGATATATCAGTTTTAATGCATTTTAAAATACCATATATGGAATATACAACTACCAGTGCTGCTAAACCAAGTGAAATTTTTATTCAATTCCCACCACTAAATTTTAAAAGAAATAGCTATCTAATATTTTCTTAGCGGCCTTCGAAAAAATTGAGAAATCGTTATAATTGAAATTTAGTGGTGGATATTGAATAAAAATTCCCGTCAGTCTGGCATTACTGAATACAACGAGAACAAAAGGACGGACAGATGAATAGACAGAGAGACGAACGGATAGGCAGAAAAACCAAAGTCATAAAAAAGGTTTCAACTTTATCGGAAAGTGTTTAAGGTGTTTTATTTAAAGATACTTGGCTTTCAGTACCAAATCAGCAAGTCGATATTTAAATTTAGTTTTTAATCTAATTACACAGGTCTGCATCTAAAATTTTAAGTTGATAATTTTGGTTGATCTTTCTGTTTTTTTGGTGTGCTGAAACCGAAATTGGAGCCAGTTTTTCTCTATCATGTATAAATTTTTGTCAATACAGGGTGTCCACTGACACAGTTTCTTCCTTTACTCTTCCACCAGTATATGGTAACTTTTATAGTATGTTTCCATGACTGTAATTTTTCATGGAGATATACTAGAAACTACCAAAAATGAAGAAATTCTACCGGTAGATAACCTGTATGGTTTCAAATATCTATACGTGATAGAGAAAAACTGGCTTCATTTTCGGTTTCAGCACCCCAAAAAGTTAATGCATCAACTAAAATTATTTATGTGGACTTGTGATATTTAATAAAAATTTCAAATCATTTTTTGAGAATTTGTGTAGGATTTTTTTTTTTTTTTTTTTTTTATAATTGATATTTTGAAAAAATAAATGTAAAAGCATAATATTAGAACAAGTTGCAACGCTTTTTTTTTTAGTTTCTAGTTTCATTAAAACAACTAAAATACTTAGCTCCTGTGCATTAAACTAAATCATGTAGCCAAATATTCAAAACGATTTCCATGTACATTTGTAGAGGTAACAACATTCAAGTCATATTCCCAAAGGGACTCTGAAGTACAAGAAAAATCTGAAACGCGAAAATTCATTTCAAAATGGTCTCATTTTCACCAAAACCAGTAACACATTCAAACAAAAAAAAAAAAAGAAAAGAAAAGAAAAGAAAAAAGAAAAATCTACCAACGGAATTTACGCGAAGCAAAAGTGCATTGAGACACGTAAAATAATATAAAATAAAAAGGACCCTCCGTTTAGATTCAGAAAAAGGACCTGTTAAGTGATTGGTGGAGGCAGAAAGAGATCATCTTAGAGAAATAGTTCATAAATAATGAAAAAGCTTACGTGCTCCTTCGCCGGAGCTTAAAGAAGGAAGGTTGTCTACTTTTACGTTTCGTATCCATTATGAAATGGGGATAGAAGTTGCTATAGCAACAAGTCGGTGGCCTTTTGCTAAGATAGAAGTGGGAGTACATATTTTTGCTTCGCATCGAGCATGTCATCGGAATTAATTTTTTAAAAAATACGCATGTAAGAGTTTTTATTTTTTATTTCTTACACAAAGTGTCTAAAGGGACATATTTTGCATAATAAAGTTAAAATATGAGTAATAAATAGATTAAAAAGGAAAACTAATCCTATATTCCGACGATTATAATTTTAAAGTGGGAGAGAGAAAAGTAAAAGAAATGCTGTATGCTGCAAATTTTTGTAAGGTGTTTGCATTTTTAATTATAAAAACTTGCAGTTTTCTTCTTAATATTTTTTTTTTCAACTTTATATGTAAATGTAAATTATTTTGAAATTTTTTTTATTTTCTTTTTTCTTTTTAACTTTTTTAAAAATTATTTTATTATTTTTTAATTTTAAAAGTAAAATATATAAGAATTAACATAAAACTATTATTATTGAATGAAAATTGATGAAAATGAACTAAAATTTGATAGATTTTATTTTATTATTTAGAGATGAAAATAACCATTTTGTTGATATTTGCAGTGAAGAAAAAAAACTCAATTATTTAAAATGTTTTATTTTAAATATCACTTTAATAATATCTAATCACTAAATATCTAATACCTAATCACTATCTATCACTAAATAATATCTAAAGGATTTTTTTTTTTTTTTTAATTTATTTAAAGACTAATTTCTGAAACACTGTAAGATGAAGATAACTACTTTATAAAAGTTATGTGGAAGAATTGGTAGCTAAGGACAGTCTGTACGTTAATACCGTTGTTAAATTATTTCATCATATTTATTGAAAGCGTTTATCTGTTTCAAGAGTTGCCAACTTTTTCTTAATTTATTCCGGAGCATTTTTAGCCCTGCATTTATTTCACACCGCTATATTTGTAGAATTATTTCCCCCAATATATAACTACCATAAAATAAGAAAAATATATATATACTATACTTGCCAACATCCTAATTAATATTCCGTAGTCTTGTTTGTCCCGCCCTTTTTCTCACACCAATAAATTTTTAGAGTAATATTCTCCAAATTCAATTATGATTGAATAAGAGGAAAAATACTCTAAAAAGATACTGGTGTGAAAAAGAAGGTGGAGCTAACAATACTACGGAATATTAATGAGTATGTTGGCAAGTATGTATATACTTAAAAAATATATATGTAAAAAGGCGGGGCTAACAATGCTCCAGAATAAATTAAAAAGTTAGCAACTCTGTGTTTCTCACCAATTACGTAACAAATTACACTATTTTATGGATACACATAGCCTATGAGCAGTTATTTTTTTTTGTTTATTTTACAACAATTTCGTTGTATTTAAAGAAATTATGTTACCTGTTACAAAACTTTTACTTATAAGTTATAAAACTTATCTTTAAGTGATATAAAAATGCATAGGTAGTCACCACAATCTTAGAAAATGAATCATTATCATAGATTATAATTTTATTTCAAAAGCTTTTTATTCAGTGTAATAAATTTATTTTTATTTGTTCGTATAATTTAAAATTTGCATTTGTTTAACATATTTGCTTAAATGTGATTTAAATAATAAAATTTGGCGAATAACATTTATATTTATTATGTACTTAAAATGAACGTATGATAGTTATAATTTGCAGGCATGCCAACATTTCGTAGCTGCCAACTTTTTTAATTTATTGTGTATCGTTGTGTATTCGCTCTTTTTCTGCACAATTTTTCTTGAATAGTAAATTTCTGCTTATCTAATTGTAATTACATATTGTATAAAATTAATTTACAAAGACAGCGGTGTGAAAAACGCCGTATACTAACAATATTAGGTAATAAATAAATTGGTAGATATGGCATAATAAATTAGTCTGGAGCACTGTTTCGTTGGTACCTGCCTTTTTTCACAGAACTTGGAGTAATTCCCAATAGTGGATTTTTCTTTAATATGTAATAACGATTAAATAAGAAGAAAAATACCCTTAGAGAAAAGTGGTGTAAAAAGTGGGCTGGTACTAACAATGCTGTGGGGTAAATTAAAATGTTCGTATGCCTGCCTCTTAAAGTATTCTCGACTTCAGTAATTAGTACATAGCTGCCAATATTTTAATTTATTCCGGAGTACTTTTAGCTCCGCCTTTAATCCATACCATTTTCTTTTAAAGTGTAAATTTTTCTTATTTTAACATAGTTATATATTGCAGAAAGTATTCTAAAAATAAAGTGGGGCGAAATAAAGGCGGAGCTAAAAATATTCTGGAATAAATTAAAATATTGGCAGCTATGTTAGTATTGGAGCTGCCAACTTTTTAATTTATTCTATATTATGGTTTAAACTCACTTTTTTTTTTTTTTTTTTTTTTTTTTAACCGTTTCAGGGGAGGAGGTGCGGGGGTGCATGTGCATAGTGAAACCACACATTTAATTCAAAATTGCAGAAACTGTTCCCGGAATTTTTTTATAAAATTTTTCTTTTATAACTTATACGTCGAACTTCATTTATTTCTTGTCTTTTATTATTGTTGGGAATTTCTGGTGGCTTTTGACTTTAAACGATGAAAATTTGCTTGCCCCTGAAAGGGTTAATTCAACTTTTTAAGAAAATAAATTTTCTGCTTATTTAATTATAATCACATATTCGAGAAAATTACTACACAAAGAAAGTGGTGTGAAAATAATGACGGATAATAGCAATGCTACAGAATAAATTAAAAAATTCACTGCTCTGCTCTGCTAATATGAATGTCACAAACTGGAGTTTCTAAATTCTTCAAGATAACTTTAATAGAAATGAAGATTTGGTATAACCATAATTTACACAATAAAATGTGATAAAACAATTCCTTTAATAAGTACATTTCATTAATACTTTTAATGAATGCTTTAAATAATACAATTTTCCTTACATTAAAAGTTACATACATTCAATTTCGAAATAGAAAGGTACAATCGATAATCAAATGATGCATTTTAATCTTGGAAAACAAAGTAATATTGAAATTAGAAAAGGAAACTAAATTAATTATCTTCAATTAAAGCACCTTTTAAATGATAGCATCGCGATCAAATTTTAGAAATTAAAATATCGTTACTTTTAATGAAAAGAGTAATATCTTGATTGCCTCCTGTGTAAATCAATAATGAAATTTCGAAAAATGAAGCAAATAGATTTCTTAATTAAATCAATTAAATACCTCTGAGATGTGAATAAGAACACTAAAAATAATTAAATTCAAGAATAAGAAGTACTACGACAATAAATTAAACTGAAATTCATTTAACATTCAGACAACAGACTTTTTTTTTTTTTTTTTTTTTTTTTTTTAAATAAAGTTAATGAAAATTTTCTTAAAAATTACGTACAATGTTTCCTTAATTATTGTGTTTGATATTTTAATTAGAACTTAAAAGAATGTATTTCAAAATGAGTAAAGCAATCAATATGTCCTAAGAAATAAGAAATGCATTTTTTTTAAACATAATTATGATTATTTTGCAGCGTACTGCATAACAGAAAGTTCATATTAAACTGAAAAAATAAACGAAACTATTTATTCCTCTACCTATATAGTGTATTATTAGTCGTGAAAAATACTGGTAACATTTTGTAGAAAAGACAAACATTTTGTTCTCAAACGGTAAACTTTTACATTTGTAATTCTCATCAAAAAATTATACTCATTCTGAACTTCAATTTAAATATTAGCGCGTACAGTTGTAACTGTTTCATTTAGATATTTACTAGCAGTGAAAGACATTTGTGTACACTTGTAATTCTCCCTTCGTGAAAAATTCTTGAGTTTCTTTCACCTTTTCTGAGTGATCACAGTAACTTGGTCGGAGCAATGTGGAATTTGTAATAGAAAAATAATAGGCTTTATACTCCAGCCTCTAAATATCGCCACGTACATTAAGAGGCCTCTCCACTTATCTTCCCCAGAAGCCAGAGTCAGTGTTATTCTATGGAGAACTTCGCCCCATTATAACTTATTAACTAATATATATTTTTTTAAATTCCGTTTTCACATTCAGGAACTTCATAACTATTATACAATTTATCGCTTTCTAAAAATTATTATTATTATTTTATATATATTTTTTATTTTGAGGTTGTAAAATGCGAATTTTCACTGTGTGAAATTTTTCATTTTTGAGCTTAAAAATGAAATCTTTAAAATAAAAAAAAATCTATTTTTAGAAAGCGATGAATTGTTTAATAGTTGTGAATTTTTGGAAAGTGAAAACGGAATTTAAAAATATGTATTAGTTAATAAATTATAATGGGGCCAAATTTCCCATAGAATAATATTGACTTCGGCTTTCGGAGACGATAGGTAGAGAGTCTCCTTAATGCTTGTTGTACGTAAAATCCGTTGTAACTGCAATTATTACGTGTTCCTTTTTTACTCGATATTTTTCTCAGAATTAAAAAATACCCATGAAATATTTCCTCACCATCCAAGAGGGTAAGCCGAGACTGTCGCCTGTTGCTATCTGCGTAGCTCTAGTGCTCCATTCGACCCAACCAACTTCAACTTCAACCTTTCTTTTTTTACATGATATCCTGTGCGAAGGATCACAATTGTGATGGCATGTCTCCGGGCCACCACAAGGGGTTAATCCCACACCATCGCCAATTTCTCAGTGATTAGAAAATCTAGTATAAAATTAAACCCACTCAATATAAACCTCTTTTTATTATTTACGGTGAAGTAGTTGGTTCGTACTGTCAAACATCTAATAAGAGGAATATAATCGTTTTGAATTGGTTCAAGTATTTTTGAGCTTTCTCAAATATTAAAATTTTGTTTTAAAGAAAGTAGGTTTGTGTGTTTTAATAAAGAATGTAATTTTATATACATTTTTTAAATGAAAATTTCATAAATATAAATTTAATTAAAAAAAAATTAAATTTAATAAAAAAAAAAATTAATAAAAAAGTAATTTTCGATTGTTTATGTTACTTGCATCTTTCTATTAATTCTTGTTTATATTTTATTTTCCCTTTATAAAGTGACTCGTAATAAGAGGGTTATAGGTTTGATATTTAAACCGATCAAAGTCCGTCGTTTAATGGCGTCTGGTGCACGTGAAATTTGTTGTGTATTCAATGTCATCCTTTTTCCATAAAATTAATATTTCCGACGATTACCAAAGCGGAGAAACCAAGCCCTCCGCTTCGGTAGGGTAATAGTTACCAAACCCTATCTATCATCCCCATGTTTTCGACCAGAAATGTTTATTCAAAGAGGAGAATCTAATAACAGCCATTGGAGTGGTAATAAGAAAGCATCACAGAACTGGTCTTTTAAAGTATTACGTACAAAACTTTGAATAAACACCATAAAATGCAATAGTCACGCAAAAATTGTTTCGGGTTGAAAGAGCACACGACCCTTCGTCAGGAGAACAAAATAGACCCGAGTGCTGCAGTCACTGGTGCCTAGTAGGTGCGTTGCCGCTTTGACTTCAGTACTTGTGCTTACTTTGTTCGCCTGACGAAGGGTCGTGTGCTCTTTCGACTCGAAACAATTGTTGCGAGATTATTGCATTTTTTGGTGTTTGTTCAAAGTTTTGTACGTAATACATAAAAGTGGTAGCATTTGGGAACAAGCTCCTCCATGGAAGATGTCACAACGCAGGGATGGAACACGGGCGCAGAATTCATACCGGAATCCGTTTAAGAAATTTCTCTACTTATAATATCGTTGATTTAAGAAGTAGAAAATTTTCTTACATCGATAGTGGTATGAATTCTGCGCCCGTGTTCCATCCCTGCACAACGGATTTTTTATTTATAATTTTTTTTAACCCCATATTCTTGAAGTTAGTAGACACTTCTGAATAAACGATAGCGCATTAAATAGTTTCTTAATAGACTGTATTCAAGTATTCTTAACCTTAATAGTCATAATATTATATACCTGATATTTGAAATACTTTTGTTAGATTGTAATATCCATTTTAAATAGGTTTTTTTTTTTTTTTTTTTTTTTATCCTAACTGTTATCTTAGTGAAATTGAAAATTCTAGGCTGAAAAACATAGTAGTTCATGCACTAGAATTTTATTATTTTCTCTTATATTCAATCAGAGAAAGCACTAGATTAATAAATATCTTCGACTTTCAGTCTAAGCCAGTTTCCTAGGTTTTCATAAGTCTTGAACAGGTTTTGACAAATAAAAATTTAATGCACAGAATTTCATAAAAACTTAGTTGCGCTTTCACATAAATTAATGTCTTTCAACTTTTGATGCAGATCGTCTAAATCCTACTGGTTACGCTCTTATGTTACAATATCCCTCATTTACGGGAAAAATATATCTAAGTTCCTATAATGCAGAAAATGTAGTATGCTAGAGAGTCATTATAAAATATTAGGCTGATTCAGTTTAAATGCCTATCCGTCGACAGCTAAAGATACTATGCCACAACTTTTCCCGTTTACCAGAAGGCAATATATATCCCAGGATCTATAGAATATAAACCCATCAATCTTGATATGTTACATTGGTATAATGACATAGAGTGCAGACTTAATTTGGGTACATATTGGCTGATAAATGGTACTGATATTACCTTATGCAATTTGATTATTGCCAATCTTACCGATTTTTATAAACCGATAAGTTTCATAGAATATTTTTAAAAGCTTTTTAAAGCTTTTCTATGGTTAAAAGAGTTTAAAATGTCTATAAAAAATACCACTATCCAAAAATTGAAACAGTTCGCAGCTATGCAGTGTTCAATATATTAGGTCGTTGCAAAAGTTCGTGCGGACGCGGATCATTTTATTGCCTCCAAAGACGAGAGCTTCTATCACCGTGGTATACATTTGTTACCCGAAAAATGGACAAAGGTTGTAAAAAGTAATGGAGAGTATTTTGATTAAAAATTGTCCTTTGATCTCATGCATTTTTATGAAATTAAGCAATAAAAAACCGCACGAATTTATACAAAGACCTAATAGTTTTACCTAATCATCTATTAGTAAAAATTGATACAAAGTGCATTTATAAAATCTTTATTGTGAGAAACAATGTTAATTATTATTATTATTTATTTATTTATTTATTTATTTATTTTATTTTATTTTTTACTTGTTAACCTGTAGGTGATGCTGATATATAGAATAGTAATGAATACGTTCTGTGGTTGCCTATAGCATACTAGTTTCTGATAGCTTTTATCCCTCATAATTAATTTCTTAAATATGCCATCTATTTCGTTGCTAACATTATTCATTAAACATCACAATTAATTCAATGGATGCATTTACCCTTTCATTTTTGATAGCATTTTTGTAAAATGTATTTCAGCAGTCATTTAATCAATTTAACCGATCTGATGAAACTTATGATTATGAATGTGAAACAGTTGGAAAAAATAATGCTTAAAAATGTTGTGCAACATTGTCGTTTCAAAAGCCTGTTCTCAATTTCGTTCCAGCTCTGAATAAATTTTAGTTTCAAAAGAGAGAATTTTGTGCACAACAATTTCTTCTGTAATCCCCCCAAGTAAAGAATTCTAGACATTCATTACAGCTCAAACAGTTGCATCAAAGCGTATTTAAAAGCTTGGAATAAAAGCCATTTTCAATATAACAAAGACATATCCTAAAAGCATAATGCAAAAGTATATTAATCCCCAGGCTCCATTTTCTCCGAGAATATGGCTTTTCAACGCTAGTAGAACAACGAAAGGTAATTTTGAATTGAAGCTCACCATTTCCCATTAAAAAGTTCCTACGTCGTTATAACAATTCCACCTGAGGCTGAAAGCTGCGCCATTTATGACAGATGTCGCTTTGTTTTCCAACTGGACGCTCGACAGATTCAGGCGATTTGTCACAGGCAATTAGTGTAATATGACTTTAAAAGATTCGCTCATCTGTATTTGTACAGTGATACACTTACTTTTCCAGAGACAGAGGTGAAAATTTTGCGAAAGATATGTCATTAGAAGTTCCTCCGAAGCGTTTGAACTACTAAAAAATGATAGAAAAAAAAATGACATGACAAAGTAAAGATAGTGGAATTATTTTTTATTGTACCTTTAGCTAGAAGTAAGTAGAAGTCTGACTTTTAGAAATTTGAATAATGCGTTTTTTGAAACCTGATACTGGTTTTAAATCATCAGTTATAAAAATGGAAGTGAAATATGTATTTTTCATTTTTGGACTCAATAGACTGAACTATGCCGTGACATTTTTTTTTATTTTTTTTTTTATTTTTTTTTTAGTATTATTATTACATGTTACAGAATTTTAATAAAACATTCTACAGAAAAAATGAATTGCGAACATTTAGAGTAATGGCTTTATCTTTCAACAATTTCAATGAATATATTTGTTTAAAAAAAAAAAAAAAAAAAAAAAAAAAAAAATCCGATGTTATGGATATTTTTTTATTCTAGAAAAATATGTCATTCTGAGACAATATAGTTAACATAGCTAATTTCAAATGATAAAGTCAAATATTATTATTATTATTGTTGATAAAAATAACAAAAAGTTTGTGTAATTATTAGTGTCATTCAGCATTAAATTTTAATACAATGACATTGCTGAATTTTATTCCTTATTAAAAATTAGATAAAGAAAAATACTTCAAATTAAAGGTACTGTGAAAGACACTTGTTTATGTCTTTAAAATTTTTGAGATTTCTGTAACCAATCAGAACAATAATAACTATTTAATTTAATGGGTCGAAGTTATAAAAATGTAAAGAAAATTTATAGACGAGCGTTTCGTATGAAACTTTGTTGGTTGTTTCTTTCTCTTCTTTCTTTCTTTCTTTCTTTCTTTTTTTTTTTTTTTTTTTTTTTTTTTTTGAGAGAGAGAGAGAGAAATCTATATTAACCCATTCATGGTCATGCCATTTTTAATTTTTTCGTTTCGAAGCCATTTTAGTGGGATGTGTTTTAAATATTTTTAAGTCATTAAGTACTAATAATATTACAAATTTATTAGGAATACTGAGAAACTGATTGTTTTCTATTTAGCAAATTCGTAGCAATGAATAAATGATTCAGAAGTAAAAAACTCTGACCGTGTATACACATTCATGACCATGAAAGGGTTAACAGAGACTGTAGGTGTACCTAATCATAAGAGTTATATATTTATATCCATAGCTATAAACATTTCTGGTTTGTCTAAGTTGAATCTCATATTCTTATATTGATATCAAAACTTTTATTATTTATATATATATTATGAAAATCACACGATTTTTATATTTAATTACAAAAATATCTTATTTAAAAAAGCTAAAAAAAAGTATTTATTAAATTATTATAAAAAATATAAATCAAAAAATACTAAAAATAATTTTAGCTTTAGAACCAAAGTCCTCACTAAAAGAAATCTGGATACTATTATTTTTATGTTATAGTAATTTTATATATGAAAAATCAATCCTATCTGATGATATCTATTTAAAGAAAAAATTATTCTATAAAATTACTCTATAAAATTACTGGTTTAAAATTCCCCTTTGTGAGAACTAAAACCCAGTCTAAAAACGTTTAAGAATTACATTAGAATAAATAAATAAATAAAACCTCAAAATTATACTTGCACAATGTGTTCCAAACTTTAATAATATGTCACTAAAATACAATGAACTACGTTAAAACGCATTATTTTTTAAAAGCGGAACACTATAATTTCTCTACTTTACACAAAATAATCTAAAAAACAATTAGCTAAGTAACAAATAAATAAAATACACATAGGTGAAATGCCTTTACGCGACATGAATAAAGTTTTCTAAGCTTTCTGAATGACACTAGAGAACCCTGTTGTCGATTGCCGTTTTGCTACTTTTTTTTCTTAGTAAGCATATGCTCATTTCGTTGATCTTTATCCTCTTTTAAATAGAAACGGTAAAGTGAGAAAAAAAATAATATGAATGCTTCTTTAAAAGCATACTTAACAGCTTATTATGAGACGTGCTTAAGTACTTAAGGACACCTTAATCGAATTAAAATGGTGTATTTAATTCAATGCGTGTACGCACTTAATATTATTTTGTTTATCGATAAATTATGCGCTAAAACGTTTCCTCTCTCATCCGCAAACGGTTCATGCTACTTTCAGAATTAAAATAATAATAATAATAGTAACAGAATGTGAAAAACTACAAAATCAGCAAAAGGTATGTATTAAGAAGAAAAAGTTAAACGGAAAAAAAAAAAAAAAAAAAAAAAAAAAAGATTGTAAATTGAAATATTTATCTTGCTTTTTTTTTTTTTTTTTAATACCAATTTAGTTATAATATTCTTATCATCTATACATATAAATCCTGTTTTCAATTTTCAAAGGGTAAATATATATATATATTTTACGAAATGTTAAAATTTTAACTATTAAAAAAACCCAATGATTTGCGTAGATGCTTAAATTGCATAGATAAATACGTTCTATAATAATCTGTTTAATTAATTTTTGATAAATATACTTCGATCACAGATCCAACTTAAGTGTACCTTAAATTTCGGTGTATAATCTGCAGGCAAGTTATGTCATTGCTCCACCAGAAATTTTATTTAACAGAATAATCTATATATTTTGGAAGAAAAGCCACTTCAAATATATATTTATTTGTCAATTAAAATTTCTGGTGCAAATCTGTTTTATCATTCGCCGAAAATTATGATATGTCTTCAAGTAAAAGCACTCAGAATTTTGAACCTCGAAGCCAATTATGAAGACTTTAATTTATTCATCTATTTCATTTCTGAGGGGAAATATATACATATATATATATATATATATAATATGCATATGGATTAATATGTTGCAATGGTAAAACATCTTCAGAATGAAGAAAGGAGTGAAATATATGACTTTTATTATGAGTAAATAAATATAGCATCAAATCTAATTTAAATTTGTTAAAAGCTTTTTTGTCCCTCTCATACTTGCCAACATCCTGATTAATATTACGTAGGGTTGTTAGTCCCGCCCTTTTTTAATATTCTCCAAAAGCAATTACAGTTAAATAAGAAGAAATATAGTCTGAAAATATACTGGTGTTAAAAAGAAGGCGGGGCTAACAATACTACGGAATATTAATTAGTATGTTGGCAAGTATGACCTCTTTACTCAAATTTCTCTGAATAGGCTCACACAAGGGTGGAACATTGGCGCAGAACTCATACCACTATAATAATAATAATAATAATAATAATAATAAAATTGTTAAATCAACAATATTGTAGATAGAGAAAATTCTCAAACAAATACTAGTATTAGTTCATCGCCAATGTTCCCTGCCTGTACACGCACACACGTATATATGTATATAAACATAGTGTTATCTAAAAGTTCCCCTTTACACTCTGTACTTCGGGAGCACGTCAGAATTTTTGAACCGAAAAATTGTATTTATTCAATGTCAACGGGGCAACTTTTGACTTAAAAATTGAAGTTTGAGGCATGAGTTGCAGCTAGCGGTGATAAATGTCATATTTTAAATACGATTTTTTTTCCCCACTAACTCAGTCAACCTAACTGACCCTAATGGAACTGCAATCTTTTTTTGTAAACCAGTGTCAAGACCAACAATTTTCCAAAGCTGTTTTGTGATAATAGGACGCGAGGTTTAAACTTAAGTTCAAAATTTATATAGATACAAAAGCTAAAATGAGAAAAAAATATATATATGTCTTAGCAAAATGCAAAAATAGTATGTTTATGAATACGAGTTAGTGTATTCTTCGACCACATTTCATGAAACCATGGAAGCATCTGCGCAAATGCTAATTCAACGAGTCCAATGCTAAAATAGGGGTGACAGTCATCTGACTCAGAGAAAATGAGCAATAACAGAGCGTGGAATTACTGGATGTTTTCCAAATTTCAAACTGTTGGTCACGCTGGCATCCCTTCAACATTTTGGACGCGTTTTCACTGCTTAGTTTTAGGATATGTGGCCGCACTGTGCTATTCGAGATTTTTCTGTATGTTTCACATTCATTTGTAAATTTACTCTTAAAATTTAGTCATGTTCGGTTATGCTAAAAGAATTATTATTACACATAAACTAAAATAAATTTGAAATAGAAAGGTAATTTATAATTGTATTTACAAGTATCCCATAGTTTAATTAGATACATTTAAAGCCTAACATAATGGAATAATTGGGGAATATTGTATATACTGCACTATAATTGAATATAGTTAAATTTTGAATCAATTTGAACATATTAGTTGTGTGTGATTAATCTTTTTGATTGATATATAGTTAATGTTGTAGTATAAAAAGTGCTTGATATCAAACATATACTGTAATAATCTACTTTAAATTAACATAATGTAGAATAAGTAGAACAAAGAAAATAACCTAATTAAAACTTATTGTTATTGAAAGCTTTCTTATATAGATCTTTCAATTTTACAAATGCACCTTCAAAATTAAATCCACTTTTAAGGCCTTTAATAGGTATCATTAATAGATTGCTTATACTGTTTAGTGATAACCAATTTTTATTTTGTTTTATTTTATTATTATTATTGTCATTATTATTTTAACCAAATTTAGGCGACTAAAAAACCTTTTTTTTACAACTGGTCCGAAATCATAATACTTTAGAGAAAGGTTCATCCTGAATTGTTACTTTTCGTGAAAGATTTTTTTTAAAATAGAAATACCTAAACAGCACATCTCATCCACATGACATCCTCAGGATTTCCTATGGATGAAATTAATCCAAGAGACATCCTCAGGATGTACTATGGATAACTGTGCTGTTAGGGATGAAATCCTTTAGTAAAATAGCGAAAGTTTGTTCCTTAATTATCGCATTTTTGATAACAGTTTAGCATTTCGCAAAAAATGTGACTGTAGTGGAAACGCTTATAGGACAAGACGTTTTTGAAATTGTTTTGGGTTTAGGACTGATTGAACATTTCGCTAAAAGTCCAACTCTCCCCCTGTATCTCTGGAGCACACCAGGATTTCTGTAAACTGTAAATAATCTCATTCGATAAATTTAATGTGGAATTTTTTTTAATTAAAAAAGGAAGCTGGAGTAAAAAAAGGACCTTTAGGAGGAGGATCTTCAGTCGCTAAATGTGCTGTATTTTTAAATTTTAATCAGTAATAATTGCCTTAAAAAGTATCGAAACACTTTTTTAATTACCATATTAACACTTTCGCGACCGCATGTTTTTGCCTTTTTGACAGTAAGCTCCACCTGAGGGCGTTATTCTTTTATATTACAATATTTCAAATCAATCGTTTCTGTATTCACATTAAAAATATAAATTAATATACATTACGATTATACTCTTTCTTATCACAGTATTTGTATCCATAATGCACTGATTGCAGAAATGCGAATATTGGGTATAATGTTAATAAATAATTTAACCTATGTAATCTAAAGTAACGCCCACTGGCGGAGTTACAGATTTTCAAATGACGTTAATTCACGTCAGCGATCGCGACTGTGTTAATACATGTCTACCTATATACACATATGTAAATAACAGCTCTATGAAAATTTGTAATGTACTTATAATAGACATATTTATAGCATTTGCATATTGTTATTATGTAACATAATTTGATGTGCTTATGTTCATGTAATTTGTTTATTCAAAATTCTGAAAGAATACAATTTAAGAACTTTTGAGAGCAATAAATTTTCTTGCATATGCTGAAGGGCGGATTATCTTTTTTACTTTTTCTCAAAATTTACCTAATTTTTCTCTCATGTGATCCCTCTGAACGTCCAAACTTTCAGTGATAAGCCGAAATTGTTCTTTTTTTCTTTTATATTCCAGCAGAAAACATCAAAAAAGCACCATTTAATTTTTCTTATCACGTATGTTTCAGGCAACGGTTTTAAATATATTGCCACTTCAAGACGTTGGGCTTCTCAAATAACTTACTTAATTGCCATACACATAGAGTTTAAGACAATTTTTGAGACAAATGAAGAGCACTAACGAAAAAAAATTCGTGTGTATGTATATACTGTTTATAGAAGGAGGAGGGGGGGTCAATTTACTGTAATATTTTTAAAAAGAAAATTTAACATTAAACGTTATTAACTCTTCTGTTGAAAAAATGTAACTGTGTTAATTTCAGCAATATTTTCCATTTACCAGATGTTTAGGATATATCTTCGTAGAAGTACTTTATGTTTGCAGGAAAAAATAACTTTAAATAATAAATAAAATTCCTGTATCTAAAATGATTATTTTATTATTCATAGCTGTATTAAAAATAAATTACGATTGCCATAACTGTATACCACTTTTATAGGTTATTTTAATTTTATTAATAGCAAAAACAAACCGCTAAAATAAATAAATATTATTATTTTTATTGACAAAATGAATACTAGTATTCAAAAAATTGAAAACTCGTCAGCTATATCATTGTAAACGATAACAGATATTTTACATTTGTAGTCATTATACTCAACATGAATATTATATATATATATATATATATATATATATATATATATATATATATATATACATATATATATAATTAGCAGTTCTAGTGGTTAAAATTATAAATTAATTACATTTAAATTTAAATATTTAAATATTTATTTATTTTTTAAATAATGTACATATTAGTTTATAAAAGAAAAAAATATCCCAATCTATAAAAACATAAATAGCAAATTTTATAAATGTAGCAACGTGTTTTTAATATAAACTAAAATTAAACGTAATTTTAACTATCATTAATACAGTCCCTGCCTTTTTTATGGATTTTTCGCCTTTTTCATAACCATTATTTTATACAAAAATATTTATCTTATTTAATCACCACACACTACTATAAAAGTACGGTAAAGATTTCTGTATGAAAATAGTGGTAGCAAAAACGGCGGAAATGTCTCATCCTTGAAAGATCCCGGAAAAAGGGCGGAGACTTCTAGCTCTGTTATTATAACTTCGATTAAATGTAATGCCAAATTAAGTTTATTTGATGAGAGCAAAAATTGGCTAGACCATACCTCGAATCTGAATACACATGTTTCATTGCAAGCTCTACTAAGTGAGCTTGACGACATACTTCTACAGATTAAATAATATTTATCTTTAAATCCAGTGTTTCTGAACAGCAATGAATAACTAAGAATTTTACAATTTTGGCCAAATCAAACGTATCCTAGTGCAACCATGTTTCTCTTGCCTAACATTGTGAACGATTCCAAAGGCTTGGAGGGGTTTCAAAAAGACGGACTGGCTGGGATATAGTGGACCTCCAATCTTTCCGCGTTCACTTATTGTTATTTCTTCTCAACCAGAAGTGTTTTCACCCCTATTTTAATACTGGACTTCTTGAGTAAGCACTTGCACAGACAGTGCTGCCAGATTGAAGGATTTTTTTATTAAACAAGCACCACTAAATTTTCACAGTAACGGTTGGCTAATCAAGAAGTCTTCAAAATGTTATAAAAAAATATGTTATGTAAAAAAAAAAAATTGCTTTTCCAATATGCGACATAAGGTAAAGCTAGGAGAGATGACGCAGTCGGAAATATTGGGCGCATAGAAGATTGGTGGGAAGCAGTGGCGGATCCAGAACTTAACTTTTTTTTTGGGGGGGGCTAAGATTTTTTAAGGTGTTATTCCAGATTAATGAAAAGTTTGCAATTGTTGTATTCAATTGGGAATGTCAGTACTATTGGGGGGGGGGCTTCATCCCCCTGCCCCCCCCCCCTTTAGATCCGCCACTGGTGGGAAGTATTAGCGTGTGCGAGTAGCGATTTTATGCAACAGTACAATAGTAATAGTGGAGTGGCTACTTGGATATGCACGTTGGTTTTCGAACGTCTACGTTCAAATTTTTTTTGTTTTTCTTAAGTACATACTTAAATTTTAATGCATCTTTGTCGTAATTTCTATATAATACCAGTAGTACAAAATATTTTTTAATTAAACGATTTCAAAAGCTACTAACCTAGACTAACGGTCGAAAACCAACCATTGTTTTTAAAAGCGCCCATGTTTTGTTTGAATGAAAATCCGCGTAATTTTTTCTACCAAAATTCACGAGTTTGCGCATTTCTTACTTTGTGGCGACAACGCATTGTTATGAGTTTCCATGCTAGGAGAGATTACGCAGTTTTTTTTTTTTTTTTTTTTTTTTTTTTTTTTTTACTGATAGGACGATAAGGATTAATACATTGAATATCTTAAAGTGCGTCAGAACCAGAGTTCCCTACTTTTATAATTCATTCACGAGCATTTTTAGTCCGCTTTCTTTTCGCACCATAAATTTTGTAGATTATTTCTCTTTAATATGTGACAACGATTAAATAAAAAAATCATTTTTCAAAATTTCCAGTATGAAAATGAGGCGGGGCTAAAAATGCTCGTGAATAAATTATAAAAGTTGGGAACTCTGGTCAGGACACAACTTTGAACACTGACCGGATTAAAAATGTTACTTGTACTAGGTGGTTGCACGAAAGCTCTACCATTTACAATTATAAGAACATCGAATGTAGTTTATGATAATTTAGGACAGAAAAAAAAAATAGAACTGTGGAAGAGAAAATGGATTAATTTTAAGTTAAATTTATTATTAGGTAACTTAATATTACTTTGGAATATTATTTAAGATTGCTTTTAATTATTCTTTATTTTTTCTTTAATTAAACTTCTTTGATTCTTCTTAAAACTCTCATTTTACGCAATTTTCTACAGGTCTATTTTCGTACAAAAAAGTATAAAATTACTTTACTATTGAATAAGTGAAAGATTCTATTCAAAAGAGTGGTATTTAAATATACACGCTTCGCGATCCTTGAAATGTCTAATGCGTAAACAATAAAAAGCTTATTGAGCGCATAGGTTTTCAGTCAAATAAACAAACATGAATTCCGTTTATAAAACTTTAAAATGTTATTATTTTTGTTATTTTATTTTTCATACATAATTAAAATATTATTTTTATTATTTTACTTTTATACATATATATATATATATTTATTTATTTATTTATTTATACATGAAGTTTACACTGTTTGTCTCTGATGTAGTGTTTATCTAATAACAATTCCAATAAAATAAATTATTTGTGGAAATAGGTACAAAAAATGGAAAAAAAAAAAAAAAAACTTGATTCTTAATTATGTAAATCAATGATTTACATATTTTCCATCAATCGAATTTTCCACTGCGGGAAAATATTATCATAGCTTACAGAAACAACTAAAATTATTTATTTTATTATTATTGCTGATTTTTACACAGTTTAGTAATGGACACGTATTTATTTTAACAATTTATTTTGCCACTTTACGATAAGTATTTTCTGTGATGTGAGTACTTGAGTGTAATCAAATAAAAAACCCGATAAAATTTACTTCAAATACTTTGTCCATTCCGTAATGAGAATTCCTTTAAAAAGAGTACTTCCAACAGGTCTCAGCAGTTTTATTTGACAAACGTGATCCCCATTTTTTAAGTGTAATGAGCATTTTTCTTACTTTCTGTATGTTTATATCTCGAAGAAAAATTTATTACATCATGCGTGATCGATATATATATTAGGAAGTAATTCCTTTCATGTTTAGAAAATAATTTCGATTTAATTATATAATAATTCAAAATTACCTACATTTTCTTGTTTTCTTTCTTTTTCTTTTCTTTTCTTTTTTTTTTTTACTACGAAGTCTAATATTTTAAGAATTACTTTAAATGTACAATAATTTATATTCGGGTAACATGATAATCAGAATATTATTCTTCATGAAAATATTTTGATACAGACCAATATAAAAAGAAGACGACAGTACCAAATTCAGTTTGAATTTTTATTATTTGTCGAGCATTTTTTATCTTTTAATTAGAAAATGGTAAAACGATCACACGAAGATCTGCACATGCATTGCCCTCCGCTAGTGTCCATCCAAAATAAGACAGTGTTTTTGGCTGCTGTAAAACTTTATGTTGATCGATATCAACCATGCCACGTAAAAAAAAAAAAAAAAAAATCTGGTGTGTCACTCACACGACTTTCTCTTACCCTGAAATTTAATACTATAAATACAGGTTGGAGATTAAGAGGTAAGATAACGATGTTATGTAAACCTATGTTAAACAACTCATATTAGGCTTCTGAAGAGTTTTATATGATAATTAGTTCTGTGTGAGGGGGGCTACCGCCCCCCTCAACCCCCCCGTTTCATTAATGCACCTACATTTATATAGAATTTAATTCGGTTATAAAAAAATATTTCTCTTTTTTAAAAATAATTTATTAAAATTATTATTTAAAAAAATTATCTTTTATAAAAAGGCAGACGATTTCCATATTAGAGAAGTAGTATAACACCAAATATCCAAAAAAGTCCATTTTATTCTCAATATTAAAAAAAAAAAAAAGTACGATTTTTTTTTTCAGTTTTTTTTTTTTTTTTTTTTTGTTAAAAGTAAAAAAAAATCAATAACTTTGTTTTAAGTTATCGCAGATCGATGGTTCAACCATTCGTTTTAAAGGTGTTGGTGAGCTCTTTTTAAAGATACCCATCATGAAAATTTACTCCCCTCGAGGGGGGACTTCCCCCCCAGGGGGGGAGGCGAGGCTCCTACATACACAAAAAAATTTTCCCAGTTAACTGTCTCTATTACAAAAAATATATATTTGTTTCATTTGGTTTAGTGCAGTCTATAGACGTTAAACTCTATTTTCCTGCAATTTCCTCCATAGACGTAATGTATTAGAATTCTCTTGATTGTCCCTGTAAACGAACCATTTGCTTGATCTTAACGAAAAGCTTACTGTAGCATCCCTATATGATACACATTTAGAATACTAAGTTTGAACTTTCTGCCATAATTTGTTTTTGAGATATGCTGATAACAGACAGACACACACACAGACCATTTGCTAAAAACATGATTTTAGTATTCAGGGGACCTCAAAACGTGTAAATATAACAAAATCTCGCGTTCGAAAATTTGACTCAAATACAATACTTTCTCTACCTTATGGGTAAGAAAAAGTAAAAAACATTTGGAGTAGTAGGTATCCCATTAGAGCCAATGAAAAAACATATTGCTTTTCAATAGTCGCGCAAAATAAAGGGTTAGTTAGGCGGACTGAGCCCATTCTACGTTTAATCGCATATAATAGCATACCTGCTAACATTCCAATTAATTGGTACTAACAACTGGCAAATATCAACAATTCCGTTAAATTGGTAGTACCCCCGCCCTTTTTCGTATACCTTTTATTACTTTCTCTTACCCATAAGGTAGAGAAAGTATTGTTTTTGGGTCAAATTTTCGAACGCGAGATTTTGTTATATTTACACGTTTTGAGGTCTCCTGAATACGAAAATCACGTTTTTAGCGAATGGTCTGTGTGTATGTCTGTATGTCTGTGTGTGTGTCTGTGTGTCTGTCTGTTATCAGCATATCTCAAAAACAAATTATGGCAGAAAGTTCAAACTTGGTATTCTAAATGTGTATCATATAGGGATGCTACAATAAGCATTTCGTTAAGATCACGCTAATAGTTCGTGTACAGGGACAATCAAGATAATTCTAATACATTTCGTCTATGGGGGAAATTGCAGGAAAATAGAGTTTAACGTCTATAGACTGCACTAAACCAAATGAAAGAAATATATATTTTTTGTAATAGAGACAGTTAACTGTGAAAAAAAAAATTGTGTATGTAGGAGCCTCGCCTCCCCCCCTGGGGGGGAAGGTCCCCCCTCGAGGGGAGTAAATTTTCATGATGGGTATCTTTCAAAAGAGCTCGCCAATACCTTTAAGACGAATGGTTGAACCATCGATCAGCGATAATTGAAAACAAAGTTATCGATTTTTTTTTACTTTTAACGAAAAAAAAAAAAAAAAAACTTAGAAAAAAAAAATCGTACTTTTTTTTTTTTTTTTTTTTTTAAATATTGAGAATAAAATGGACTTTTTTTGGATATTTGGTGTTATACTCTTCTCTAATATCGAAATCTTCTGCCTTATCATAAAAGATAATTTTTTTAAATAATAATTTTAATAAATTATTTTTCAAAAAGAGAATTATTTTTTAATAACCGAATTAAATTGTATATAAATGTAGGTGCATTAATGAAACGGGGGGTTGAGGGGGGCGGTAGCCCCCCTCACACAGAACTAATCATCATATAAAACTTTTCAGAAGCCTAATATGAATTGTTTAACATAGGTTTACATAACAGTACTCGTTATCTTACCTATTAATCTGCAACCTGTATTTATAGTATTAAATTTCAGGGTAAGAGAATGTCGTGTGAGTGACACACCAGATTATTTTTAAAGTAATTTTTTCCAAATGTAATTACGATTAAATAAGAAAAAAATGTTACAATAAATGACTGGTGTTAACAAAAGGCGGATTCTAATATTTTTACGGAATATTAATTAGAATACTGACAGGTGTGTAATATTATGTGAAAAATTTATTATTTTTCTCGTGATAAATTTTGCAGCACATTTTCATTAGGAACAAAATCAACAACATTTTTTAATGCATGATTTTTTAGTAAAGTTTCCTTATTATATTGCAGACATACCAACATTTTAATCCTTAATCGGTCCTAACGCTCTGAAGATCTCTAAACACTGTTGCCAATTTAGGGACTCTTTTATTTAACTGTCACCAATAATTTTGATGAGTGATATTTTATATATATAATGAACATAATGAGTGCGTTCAGGGTTGCCAGTTTGGCCTTCTTGGAGCCAAACTAGCTCCAAATCAAGGTGGTTGAGAATAATTATGATAATAAATAAAAAGGAAAGAGAAATATTTGGGTGGTCATACTTTTAATGTTTTCCTTTTTATTTTTTACTGAATAAATATTTAAACTTTTAAGGTATTTTGGAATTTGGCATAGGTCTGTGTTAAAATTACCTTGTTCTATCGCTTATTTTTATTTTTTTATTTACTTGTAGAAAATATTTTTTTTTTTTCATCGAAATATATATTATATATAACATTAGTGTTTTTTTGTGAGAAAAATATGGAAATGAAATATATACATATATATTAAGAAAAAAGAGTTTTTTTTTTTTTTTTCGCTAATATTATAATTTTCTTTATAATTAGTCAAAAAACTTTCCCGGATGATATTTTTCTTTCTACGTATATCTTTCATAATCCCATTTTGCATATATATTCCTCGAGCAGTAGTTATGAGATTTTTTTTTTTTTTTTTTTTTTTTTTTTTAACGAAATGTGATTTTGAAGTCTTTAAAATATATAATATTAAAGAAATTTTATGAAAAACAGTAAACCGAAGTTTCATTTTTTTTTTTCTTTTTTGAATGGTGCATTATAAGAACAATTAAAGTTCATAAACCAAGAACACAATTTTAATGCATTATATGGTGCTTACACAATGTTATTGATCTATATGGTGTTTATTCAAAGTTTTGTAAGTAACAAGAACACAATGTCTTTCCACTGTTTGTTTGTTTGTTTTATAAGTACATGAGATTTTCTGCTTGCCTCTAGTGCCGCTTATATCTCGAAAAATCCACACCAAAAGGGTTTACAAGTTTTTATTACAAGAACATTTACATGAACACATTAACAAGGATAATACATCTATGCCGTCTCCGGGATTTGAACCCAGGTCCAACCGTGTAGAAGTCAGGGACGCTAGACACTACACCGACTGGGCGGCTCTTCCTACTGTACTTTGAATCTTCAAATGCAGGCCAATGTTGCCAACTTAAATTTTGCCATGTCCCCACGGACAGCATAAAATATCCCCACTTTGATGATAAAAGTCCCTACTTTAGTGCTTAGGATGTCCGTGCGAAGAACTTTCATTCTCAGAATATCCTGAGGAAAAAGGGTACCTCCAAAAGTTCCTATTGTGTCCCTACATGTTGAAGAAAACTGCTAAAATTCCTTATGCGTAGGTACAAATCCCTACAGTTGGCAACACTGATGTTGGCCTTTTTTTTTTGGCTTTATTTTGTTAGTATTTGGCCCCATTTCGCTCTATTTTAAAGAAAGTTTGGCCGCGTTTAAAAGGTATGACCTGGCAACCCTAAATGTGTGTTAACAGTACTGCGGAATAAGTCAAAATGTTGGCATGTCTCATATTGCATACCTGTCTATATCGCGCGCCGTGGTCTTACCATAGATGCCAACATTTTAATTTATTCCCGAGTATTTTAAGCCCCGCCTTTATTTTGTACCACTCTTATTTTATGAGTAATTTTTTCTTAATTTATTGTAGTTATCTAAAGGCAGGGCTAAAAATACTCGACTCCGGAATAAATTAAAATGTTGCATCTATGGTCTTACGCGTGTTGCCGGCTTTAAATGAAAATGGCACCTTAGATGAAAATGAGTTTGATTCGAAAAACTATTTAAACATTTGTGTAATAAAAGTAACTTTTCAGCGTTGACATTTTTATGTAATCTTAGGAAAATCTCTATCGCTAGGTATCACTATATATGGATGCTGATCTATCGCCTTCTTTATTTATAATAAAAGTCCTTTCAATGTACAATATAAGAAGCACATTTTATTAAATGATCCTTTTTTCATTTACCATAGAAAAAATTGAGTTCAACTCGAAAACTGTTTAAATATTTTTGTAGTAAATGTCACTTTCCAAAATTGGCATCCTTATGTAATCGTAGTAAAATCTCTCTCGCGAGATATCTAGCTGGATATTCCTATATCTAAAGTCTGATCTATCAGCTTCTTTGTTTATAATAACATTTTTTCACTGGACAATATAGGAAGTACAATTTTTTACCTTATCATAATTGCTTACCATAGAAGGAAAGAATTTTGCTCGAAAAATTGCTTAATTTTTTATCATAAAAGTTACTTAAAATTGTTGTCATTCTTATGTAATATAAAAAAAAAAAATCTCTATAGCTTGATATCTAGCTAAATATTACTGGATATCACTATATCTAGATGCTGATCAATCTCCCGCTTTATTTATAACAAAATTTCTTTCACTACTCAATATAAAGAAGCACATTTCATTAACTAATCATAATTGCTTACCATAGAAGGAAATGAGTTTGACTCGAAAAACTGTTTAAACGTTTTTATAATCAAAGTCACTTTCCAGCGTTGACATTCTTATGTAATCTTAGCAAAATATCCGATAAGAAAGCTCTTGAAAAACTCGATCCATTCCGTAATGAGAATTCGGCAAGTCTCCAATTTCAACAGGTCCCTTCAGTGTTATTCGTCGAACGTGATTCCCATTTTTTATTCCCTTGTTATATATTTTTTTCCCTTTTTTTTTCTTTATGCGACGACTGACAGCGCAATTTATTTCGGGATAAAGTATCTGTGTCTTTTATTTATTTTTAAAATTTTTAGTATATTGAATTATGTAATCTTTTTTTCTCTTAGATCTATATTTGCTTTTTTTTATTTAAAATTTATGTAATCGTAAAACTAAATGATGATGTATATATATATATATATGTCAAATGTGTTTGGGGTTCTACGCTAAACTTGTTGAACAGGCCCATTGTAAAAAAATCGATGTTGTTCGGATAGTTCTTTGGATTTATATTCGTTAAATGTCCGTAAATAGAGTGCAGTGGTTTTAACGTCACACGATAGCTAAAAATAGACCTGCTAACTATGCTAGTTTATCTGTAATGGTATTAGATCCGCCTTTTTTTCACACCAGAATTTTTGTAGAGTAATATTTATCAGTATGTTTTCACGATTAAATAAGAAGATTATTGCTGTACAACTATTCTGGTGTGAAAAAAAAAGGCGGGGCTTAATACCATTACGGATAAACTAGTATAGTTAGCAGGTGTAGTTACACATTTGCAATTGACGATGGTCTGGGACTTATCCTTGGAGGTGATCCAAAAACATGCCATCACAAATTTGATTCTCTGTGAAAGGAATAAGTGTTCGTAAGACTGGAAAGTTTAATCAATATAAATATATATATATATATTCTCTTTCCACCAAAAGTGAAAAGTTTTTATCGCTTCACATTGTCTATTTATTTGTCCATTGTTTCGCCTGTATATCTGGGCTCAAAATTCCTAAATATTTTTAAAATACCTTTTATCTGATGTATGTTATTGAAATTTGATATGGCATGCTCCCTATTAAAAATGATATAATAGCACTGACTGCTTATGTACAGGGGCATGCAAAAACTTTCCAACGCATTACGTTCGATTAGAGATATGAAACATATTTAAATTGTACTCAGGGTCCGATTAACCTTACAATTGAGGGGAAGCCCAAATCCATTTGGGGGCCCCCACTGACTTCTTGGTATAAAGACTCATACAAACATCTTGAAAAATTTATAAATTTTTCATTAAATTTTGTAGTTACCTGGAATTGAGAACAAGTAAATTCGCTTAAAACATCGACAAGCAAATTCACTTGATTTTTGTACCAAGATACAAACTGGTGAAAGCCTATATTCATCACAATATATGAAATGATTCCATTAAAAATGAATGTGTAAAAGCTTTATTAGCATATATCCTACATAATCTAGAAATGGTAGTTGTGCAGTCAGGTAGGACTGTGACGTTTTATAATCAGACAATGCTTTTAGACCACAAGCTTACAATTTGGGGCTTTTTCAAAAATTTTCAGGGGAAGCACATGCTTCTCATGCCTATTGGGTAATCAGGGCCTGATGGTACTTGTACGGCACAATACATAACGAAATTAGTACTTATATACACAAAGCATAGTGTAACCTTTCTAATTTTTAAATCAAATTCATCATCACTATTTTTAAAAAGGTATCTGGTATATATATTTCAGACGATTAAATAAACTGTAGAGCATTGTAAAAAATTTCTGGTGTGATGTCTTCCTTGAAAAACAGCATACTTGGCACCTACGACAAAGGCATCTTTTCTATAGAATATGATATAATTAGCACAGGTTCACAGCGCCATACAAAAATATTCATATACATTAAGGGATATGATTAGATGCGTTTTTGGAACTTTCGAATGATTGAAGAGTAATTATGATTTCGCTTAGTCTGTCTGTCAGTCTAGCCCATCTCCAATTGTATTAATATTTATCGAATGCCTTGAATCGGCTATATGTTTTTCTCTATTACAATGACATTTTCTCCATTTAAAATGGCATGAATAGCGCAGCTGGTTTGTGTATACAGGCATTTGCAAAAGGTAATTTTTTACTATATTCATACTGTACGCATCATAATGAAATTGATATTCATTATTAAGATACTCTAAAGCTTTTTTAATGTAGAATAACGTAGAATTAGCGCAATTGATTGGTTTACAAAACCGGACAAAATTACTCGGAAAATTTTGGAGATATAAATAGAAATTGATGAATGTAAATTTTTATCTTTCACAAGGAACAAGGATTTTTACAAAAAGTGTATTGTGCGTTTTACAGGGATATAGAAAAAAAAATCTTTTAATGTTAAAAAAAAAAACAAAAAAACATATAAAGATAATTTTATGAAATTCTTTTCTCCGCAGCAAAAAGTAAAATATAACTTTATAGTTTTGTTGCTTTCAGACAGTATACAGGGCTACACAAAACCAACCTTTTATAGTTTTTCTTTAAAAAAAAAAAAATGATGAAGATAATTTTTCAAAATTTGACGTTTAAGTAATGTAATGCTTGAGTATAGTTGGAATTGTGTTTATAATCTATCAATATTATGAGATTTTCTTCCTTTTTTTTTTTTTTTTTTTTTTTTTTTGTGTGTGTGTGTGTGTGTAAGACCAATATTGGATAGAGAAATATTATTGCGATATCATTCCAATACAGTAATCATTAACCAAAAATTTCAGAAATGTATAACAATAATTTACCGTTTGATGAAAGGTCGTATTTAAGCTTTCCTTTCCAAAACAAAGTTGTTATTCTCAACTGACATCCTTACATTTATTTTCCTTGATTTCTGATTTATACAATTATTACACACTCCCTTTAGAATATAGGCCTAGAATAAATAAAGACATATCTAACTTATTTTGACTGTACAAAAATTTAAATATCTATGCTCATTATACGAATCTTTTCATCTGAAATGATTATTACAAAAATCATAATTTCTTCTTTTAATTGATAGTTTAATTTAAATTATTACATTTTTTAATAAAAAGAGATTCTTTCACAAGTAATCCAATTATAAAATTCAATTAAAAAAAGGGGGGAAATTCTGTTTTTCAAATCATAAAGCAATTAGTAGAAATGCTTTTAACGGAACAAAAATTGAAATTCAAAATCAGTTTTTTTCCCCTTTCATTGGAAATCATCGCTTGCGTGATAAGCTAAAATTAAATGGTTTTATAATAGTGTATTGATTTTTCCCTCTATCCTATAAATTGTTGTACCAATGGAATTTACGAAGCGATGTACCTCCGGGCTTTGATTTAAGGAAAAAAAGGAAATAATGTGAAAAAATAATTCGGTGTAAATAAGGAAAGGTTTTTAATGAATTCGCAAATTGTATTTGCATTAAAAATAGATTTCTTTTGTGCTTAAACTTGAAAATAAAAATTATGAAATTCTCTAAATTTCGAAATTTGATGATTGAATAAATAAAAAAAGAATGCTTAAATTTAAAAAAGACACGTGTCCATTGAGACGAAAGACCTTAAGATATTTAAGGAATAATAATAAAAGTATAATTGATTCAAGTTATAAGCATTAAAAGCATAGCTGACAATATTTTAATTTATTCCAGAGTATTTTTAACACCGCCTTTATTTCGCACCACTTTATTTTTAGAAAAAAATTCTTCAATGCATAACTTCGATAAAATAAGAAAAATTTACTTTAAAAAATAAGTGGCACGAAATAGAGGCGGGGCTAAAATTACTCCAGAATAAATTAAAATATTGGCAGCTATGATTAAAAGTTATTACCGCAGCCTAACACGGAACTACGTGGTGAAGAAAACAAAAACTGCATAAATCAGTTTAAGAAAAAGAAGCCCAATAACCAGTGAAAGCAAGAAAGGAAAATGACGCTAATTAAAGAAACAACAAATTAAGAAATTATAAATGCATCAACGGAAATGAGTGGATGAGGGATAATTCTTCTTTGACAGTTATAATGAGTGTTGCCAAATGTAGTGGGGGGGGGGAGGACTTTTTAAATCAATAATCATCATTAATTCTAAGGAGCGATATTTTTTATTTTTAAGTTTAAGGATCTCTTTTCTTACATCAGCATCGGTTAACCTAAAGGGTGGGCATCAATATTAGAACTTAAGATCATAACAACATACTTGCCAACCAGTTCATTAATAAGCGTAAAATTGTTAACGCCCCTTAAAAAAACGCCCCCTTTTCCTCACCATTTTATTTTTAGAGTAATTCTCTCCAAATGTTGTTGTAATTAAACAAGAGTAAAACTACTCAAAAAATAATTGGGATTATAAAAAAAAAAAGGGGAGGGGTGCTTAAAAATTTTACGCTTCGTAATGAAACGGTTGGCAGGTGTGTAACAGTCGACTTATCTTCTAAATGATTAAGTTACCATTATACAATAAAAATTTAGTGATGGCTATTGAATAAAAAAGTCTCGAAATTTGGCATCAGTGGTTGTAATGCTATCCTTAACCTTTCTCACACCGAGTAACTTCTCTTTACATTTCTTATGAGCTCAAAATTGTTTATAATTTTTTCTTTCTTGTATATATGATTGTTTAACTTCATTTTTTCTCTTTTGTTATTCCTCATCTGGTAGTCAATTCAGTTTATGATTTTCCCAACACCGTTATTTTTTCTCACATTATTCTGCAGAGGAATATGCGTAGCATTGTCCTTATGTGATTCCAAACTTCAACATATTCGAAGTAGTCATATGGGTGGGTGCGGGTTGGACATAAGCTCAACATGTGTGAAAAAAAAAAAAAAAAAGAGAGAAAATGGTTTGAATAAGGATTGAATCATGTGTTGGATTTGGTGTTTGGGGTTAAGAACGATTGACAGCAAGATTGGTACCAGAGCTATATATATATATATTTTTTCTTTTGCAGCGCAGTGTAATTAGCCACAATCTTTTAGGAAACTTAAAAAAAAGTAGGCTCAAGTGAAATTTTTACGTTGCCACGCACATAAGGTATATAGCGTAATGCATATACGTCCCTTTACTTTGTTAGATTGAGAATAAATGTTTCTAAGCAAACAAAATAAATTTAAAAAATAAAGAACAATTGTTTCGAGTTCAAATAATTAACCACGACCCTTCATGTGAGAAAAAATGTGTAGTGCATACATGACAACGCATATATTACACACACACACGTAACGTATACCGTGCAATACATATATGCATTTATATTGTTAGATAAAGGATAAAATGTTTGGCAGCAAAAACTCTAAGTTTTAAAAATCAAGCAAAAATCGCTTCGAGCACAAATAATTAACAATGATCTTCATAAGGCCAAACATTATCAACATGAGTGTGCATAAGTATTTACTTCAACACAGCTAGATTTCATCCATTATTTATTAAAAACAAATTCATAAAAAAAACCTCTATTTGAGGTATAACTTAATAGAAGGAAATAGGAGTTAATCGTTTCATGTCGCCAAGTAAACAATTATTAGGCTTTTCAAACACTCCTTAAATACCTATAACTACTTTAATAAAAAAAGACATGGACAAAGTAAATAACGTTACCTAATTTGAATGTCAGGAGATTTTATTTGGTTAGAATTCCGATAATAACAATTTAATCCGTACATGTATATTCAAATAATCAGCCCCATCAGTGGCCGTGAGATTGTGCTCTCGAAAATTGTAGACAGTTCAGTAAGTGCCACTCATTGACCTAGTTCTTCAAAATTTTCCACAGTTTTCTACCAAACTCACGCAAATTGGGGTTAGGATCTCATAAAAAAGACTCCCACGAAGGCATTCCACCCAGGCCTAGGACCCTGCAGTCCATGAGCCTTAATCTTTGCACAAACACCAATACAAAAAATGGATTTTGCAGAACAAAGGCAAAACAACTTAGATTAATTAAATTGCTATTAAGCGTGTTATCTCTAATAGCTTGAGCAAAGGTTCTGATGTCTTAAATAATGAAAATTAAGTGTCATCAAATTTCTGACAAAATAAAATTTGTCACATAAATAAATAAATAAATAAAATAAAATAAAACAAAAAAAATAAAAAAAATAACATAGTTTATTTGACCTTTGGTTTTTAATTATGTATAGACTTTCTTATACTTCATGGCTTCGACACTATACGTTATAAAATTTTCTTTAATACCAATATGTGCAAATTCGTACCTTTTAGATAGAAATTTAAAAAATAATATAAAACCTTTTATGTCTTAATTTTTTAATGTCCAATTATGCTCATGAAAGAACAAATATTTTTCAATTTCTTCAACATACATAACCCCTTTACATTATAAACATATATAAAGTGTTGCCAGTTTAAGGGACTTTTTAATTTCTACCACTAATTTTTAATATTAATGCATGCCTAATCACATCAAAGAATAATCGACTATCGTATATATCAAACATCATTCCTCCTAATTATTAGTGATTATTGAATAAAAAAAGTATGTAATTTTAGCAACGCTGCATATATATTTATTAGATTTGCTCCAAAAGTAAAATACGATACGATATCTTTATTTGCTGTTCTCAACCAGGGTACACAAATCATGTTTTCTTTTAATATTAGGATATTTGCTTCCTTGCAACATATTAAGAACACAACACACTCCCATCTTTTATGTCATAAAACTGTTTTTTTCTTCTAACGTTTTCCCATATATATCCATGCAACGAAGTCTCAAATATCGCCTTTTACCTTTTGTACAGAAACACAACAGTCAAACAACAGCTATTATTCTTAAGCTAATGCTCAGTCAAACGTTAAGTATAAAACATGCTACACTTCTGAAGAAAATACTACTATCCTATCTTGAACATCTGGAACGTCTGATCTCGACATAACCATCTCATGTTGGGGGGCCAATAACTCAGATAAAGGCACTCCCTTCAATAGGAGGGGGTGCTACATTACTCTTTCCTCCCCCCATCGTTCCTGGGTAATACTCTCCATTGTCTTTCACATGAGTTACTGGCCCAATCTAAAACATTAAGGGCCATATAAATAACAGTTTATTAACCATATTTTGTGGCCGGGCAATCACCATTGTCAGTAGATTGAACCCCCCAACAAAAGAGGTGTTATGTATCCTTTACGCTCCTACCTGCACCCGTAACTGGAGGAGACGCCATTGATCTTTCGAAGTACATAGAGCGTTTGATAGAAAAATGGCGACTGCTTGATTTGTTGCAAGAATTTTCGAAGATGCGTGCTTTTTAGTTCGTTTTCCTCCATTTGTGACACCAGATATTTCTTCTGACGTTGAAACATGGCTTCGAAGGAACACTTAACAGTCTTCACAACTGTGGGGATATAAAAATATATTGGTTTTTCTCCTGTAATGAGAAAAATTCGTGAGCAGGCATAAATTACAAGTTATTACCTTGAGACGTATAAAATTAATAACCTTATCGATCTAACTGATGAATCTTTTCATTAGCCGAAACGTCTAAACTTGACTGGACTTTTAAAGAATAACTTGAGACCTGACACAATTTAAAATACTTATTTTCTGAAAAACAGCCATGTAGTACAAAAACTACATTATTTTACCTCTTTAAAAATTCTATTCGCTTGAGTATTTAATGATCCTAATAATTATTTACTTCGTTGTTAAATGTTGATATTATTATTATTATTTATTTTACTAATACATAATTGAAGAATTTAAACCTTTGAAAAAAGTTTCTGGTATTGATTAATTTCTATCATTTATACTAAAGTTATTTGATAGATAAGCTGATTTAAATGTTACATGAGCGAGAAGTTTCTAGACTAGAATTCGAACTTGATACTTTTGGGTTACCGTCTGAACTGTCTACCAACTAAGTTGTCTCGCTCGTATAGATGCAAACTTTTACTGTTTTTGGCTACCGGATATATATATATATATATATATACATATTTACTCTATGTAATCAGTAAAAACTCCCACAGAAATATATAAAAAGTTTTATTAATATTTTCCGAGGGCCAAAAAGCGTAAAATTTGTCATATTCGTAAAATTTGCCGATATCTAGCAGTATAATTCGCTCGTATTAAAATTTCAATTTTTCATCATTTGGTCGGCTTTGGAAATGCACAGTTTTACGAATAACATTATAGAGTTAAATTATAAACAAAATTCCTTCCCTAAAACAGTATCTGTATTTCCAAAATAGATAAAGTAATATTCTTTCCAATCTTCATATGAGCGAATTGTGTTACGAGATATCGACCAGGGTCGTTTAGTCAGTGCAGCATTTGAGCGGTAACTCCAAGGTTCCAAGTTTGAAACTTAAACTTGTCAATTTTCTCATGTTTAAAAATTAATAAAACCTATCATTCAAACATATTTATAGAAAAATAGTTTAAAACATTTTAAGTTTTCATCAGTACTAACACTTTTTCGATAAAATACTCAAAAATTTTGCATCATTTAGGCCTCGCAGCGTTCCTAAAAATTTATAGCCATTTTGTTATACTCTCACCATAATTTTAAATCTGCACTTTTAAACATAATATTTTAGCATTGAAACAAATATAAATATTCAAGGAAAATTTCTTGCTAACGGTGCTGGTGGCAATATAATAAAATAACCGTAACATTTTAGGATGGCTGTGAGGCCTGATCATTACAAAACTTATAGAGTTACTAAATCTAGTGATACATTTCGGTAATTATAACCACACTCAGAGCAACAAGCTTTTCTAAGCAATAGAAAGTAACAATATTAGCATTTGAAGCATTTATAGCATTAAAAAATAATAATCAATTATTTCAAAGCCTGCGAAAAAATTTAATGATTTTAAAATAATAATAATAATAATAATAATAATAATAATAATAATAATAATCAATAATCCGCTTGTTCTCGTACACTTTTAATTGTATACTTGGTAAAACATTTTTAAAAATTCTTTTATGAAAACACTTCCAATTTTAATAGATATACAGTTTGTCTACAGACCAACTTTTCCCTTCTACCTTTCCACCAGTATATTTATGTGATAATGTTTTTTTTTATTAACTATGCAAAACAATTCAAGACTCGGAAAGAAAATACTGGTGGAAGAATCAGGGTAAAAATGTGGTTTGTCACCGCCCTAATATACTAACTCCAGAGTTGCCGAAATTTTAATTTATTTCGGAGCATTTTCAGCCCCACTTTTATTTCACACACAACATCATTTATATAATAATTTTATCCAATGTATAACTAAGATAAAATCAGAAAAAAAAAACCTCTTAAAAATGTGGTGAAATAAAGGTGGGGCTAAAAATGCTCCGGATTGAATTAAAATGTTGGCAACTCTGTTACTGTCGATGTTTGAAAAAAAAATAAAAAAAATCAAAAATTTTCTGAAAGAAAATAAAATGTTTCAGTGAAATAACAATAAAACAATAATTTCTAAAATTAAAACTATAAAATATAAACCTTAGTGTGTGAAATATTCTTTTATTTAAAGTACAGCCTTTTTCTAGAGCTAAAATTACACTAAATTAATGTTAAAGATATAAGATCAATATGTTACTTGACTGTTCACATTACCTGCATAAATATGAATTTTATCATAACTTTTCCCTTCACAAACTCATTACTTTCTTTAACATAATAAAAAGGATTTCATAAATCTGATAATTTTAGAAAACTTTATTCCTTTCTAAATGTCAATAACTTTTATGCTATACGATATTATGTGTGATTAGTCTTATCTGTTATGTATAACTGAATAATTAATAGTAAATTAAATTATTGATAATTACAATAAAAGTCTTCAGTGTATAAGCTTAAGCGTCATAAGTGCCATGGTAGAAATTAATAATGCAACTTTCTTCATTTTAATGAGTGAGTAATAAGCATTTGCACGTTTTCTTAATTAGGATGCGTAATTTTTCAGACTGAAATTAACTCTAATAGGCCTTCTTGAAGAATAAATAATGCTAATTCATTTCTTTCGGTTACAGCATGCATAACTAAATGAACGCATCAACTTTATATACAATTAGCTTCATTAAAAAGGTTTCTAGGAATGGAGGGAATGTGACTGTAGCAACATAGTCTCGATTGAGAAGAATTAACAAGAACCTCATATTCTCTAAAGAAATAACGTGCATATCTCCCATTTAATATTTTCGGAATTCAGCACCATATACATACACCATGTTGTTGCTTTTATTTAACCAATAACATTTGTATATGTTGCGTAATTTGCTTCAAAAGCACTTTTTTTAAAATACTTTATTTGTTGTAAAAATATTTGTGTTAATTTTGCAAAGAGTGCTTTCCTGTGTCAAGAAAAAAAGTTTGGTCGATATATGTAAGTGGTATTTAAGTTGCAAAAGTGGTATAAAAATAAGTTATCGGAGCAGTCTCTATTTTGAAAAAAATACTTCTTCAAAAAGTGGTTTTTCCAAGTTTTGAATATATTCCAAAGCATTATTGGTACCCGAAACCTTTTGACATCGAATTTGTTGTTTAGTGATTTTCTTCAATATATAATTACGGTTAACTAAAAACAAATTCTGTTCAAGAAAATTACTAATGCAGTTGGCAGCTCTGTATTTAGTAATTGTTTATTATATATATATATATTTTTTTTTTCGCTTGAATATTAAAAGCCAGGAAACCATCCCATTAGCAGAGCTGCCAACCTAATCCGGCAATTTGTTAGTACCTCCCCTTTTCCTAAACCACTTAATTTTTACAAAAATTCTCTTCAAATATAGTTACGATGAATTATGAAAACAAATACTCTAAAAACTAACTGGTGTAGAAAAGAGGGCGGTACCAACAATTTGCCGGATTAGGTTGGCAGCTCTGCATTAGTAAAATAATAGAAATCAGTTAAATGATAGTCATTCGAGAGGGCATAATCTAACATGAATTTCGGCGCATAAACTGTTTGCCCTCGTAAACCTGTTCTCGAGAAATCTATATTTAAGTTTGAGTAGAAACGTGTCGTAACGAGAAAGGAGTGATAGAAGTTTCGATAAAACCTGTCCGAACCATGACTTTTATGAATTTTTCGATTTTACATTAGCGAATTTTCAGACATTATGTCTCGATAGAATATATCTCGAAGCAGAAATGAGCAATTAATTTATGCATCAAAAAACACGTTTGTCTATTCATTTTTGAATACTGGTTGTTTGAATTTCATTAAATATTTCAATAAGGTGTTGTTTAATCAATCATTACTAAACTTCCGGAATTTGTAACTCGAAAATGAGCGGTCGAGTGTAACTGATGTATGCGTCAAAAGCATGTTTATATATGCTCTTTCGATTGATGCTTGCTTGATTTTTATTTATTATTACAATGTAAGGTTTCCTAGTAAGATTACATAGCTGACAAATCTCCTGATTCGTACAGTCGTCTTCATACCAAAAAATTTCTACGGCAATTATCACTTTTTTTTCAATCATAGAAAAATGATAGATAATATTTCTATTAAAAGTACTGGTGATAAATCTAATTTAAAAATTCCCAATTTTGACAAATATAAGACTGCTTTACATAAATAGTGGTATTCAAAATAGATATTGCTCCAATTTTTGAGGAAAGGGTAATTACTAATTGCTTTCCGAAATAATCTAAATTTACTGTAATATTTATCCAATCTCGTAATCATATATTTCAGTTTCGCTTTATGGGAGTCATATTTGTATTTGTATCAAATTTGCACCGAGCCATTCCAAGTTTTACATGGTTTTCTTCTAAATTTTTCTTCTTACTGGCTAGGGCCACTTAAAACGATCCCCCTCAAGGAAGGAAACTCAAACAAGGCCTAGGATCAATGTGAAATCATTCGGCCTTAAACCTCACACCTACACCTACAGTTACAACCAGAATTGAAGTGCATACTTGCCAACCATCTCATTATGAACCGTACGATTTTTAGTACCCTCCTTTTTTTTCACACCAACAATTTTTTAGAGTAATTTTAGACTTATTTAATCATAACAACATTTGGAGAGAATTACTCTAAAAATATAGTGGTATGAGAAAAGGGCCGTTTTTTCAGGAGACGGTAACAACTGTACGGTTATTAATGAGATGGTTGGCAAGTATGGATGTGGGTTTACTTTTATCTAAAAATAAAGCATTAAGAGTTTATTATTTGTATTGCTTTTTATAAATATTCTATACTTGCTTTTTACATGCATATTTTTATGCATTTCAAAAGAATATTTTTCAAAAGAATATTTAAAAATTATAACACATCTCTCTCTCTCTCTCTCTCTCTCTCTCTTTCTTTTCTTTTTTCTTTTTTTTTTTTTTTTTTTTTTTTTAATTCAAAGTTATATAAAGCATAAAAGTTTCAATTTTGTTTGTCTTTAAAAACTAACTGTAGACTAATGCTCTCCATATCATTTTGGAGTATTTTAATCTGAATATATGTTGACGAAATTTCGAATATTTTTTTTTTCGTGCACAGACTACAGAAAAGAGGTTACTGCATATAAAATACTTGTTCAAATTTTCACTTCCATTGTTGTTAAAAAATAGATTTAAATATTCATGAATGCAGATTAGAAGATTTTAATTTTCCTTATTACATAATATAGTTAAGTAGCCTGTTTAACATAGTATGTATTAAATTACATATATTCGATTCTTAACATTAGGTAAACCCATTAACTTAACTGTTTAATAGTAATTATATAGCACACTATTTGCATTGCAAACTCCCATTTCTACAATTTATTCATTATATATATGTACTAATTTTATGAAAATCTGATATGTAGAACAGATTCTAGTTAAGAATGAATAATATCGCTTCAATTATAACCATCCAATGTAAAAAAAAAAAAAGAATAATAAATAAAAAATAAAAAGAAGCTGTATGTATTATTTATAAGTGTCATTATAAGAAATGAAATGAAAAATTAATCACTCTTACTACGATAAGACAATTTTTTTTCTGTCCATGTTTATTTAAAAATGCAAAAGAAAGAAAAAAAATCCCACAGTAACATTTTACGAAAAAAAAAAAAGCATTTACGAATTTGTTTAAATAAAACTTTTTTTTTTTTTTTTTTTTTATAACATCTAGATTAGATTAACTTCGGTCGTGCCTAAATAAACATCTTCAGACCAACGTTAATGGAAAAAAAAAAAAAAAAAAAAAAAAACATAATAAGTTAATTAGAATCTATATTTTCTCAAAATTAAACATGTTTATTTATACAATTTCGAAAAAGATAAAACAACAATAAAAGATAAAAAGTGACCTATTTTCGTGGTTTTAATTTTAAGAAACAACATGTCGGTTTCCGAGATTTTGTATCGTTACAGCCACACATGACGTCATAACGTCATCCTATTTGCATATTATTCTATATTTGGTGCCTTCCTATTCCCAAGAAAGCCCTCGCTACCGAATGGTATTTGAAGAATATAATTAAATATTCATGAATTTCTTCCTGCTTTTGCTTGTACAGATTGAATGAAGATGTCTTTCTACAGGACTTCTAAAGAAAAATAGATTTTTCATTTGTTAGGTTTTTCTCTTTTTTTATCGAGCCAATGTAAAAGAATTCCTTATTAATAAGCAAAAAATTTTCCATGACGACATATTTTTCATAATAAGGGAAATGGGATTTCCTTGGAGTTGATAACGGAAGAAATTGTGAAAAAGTATTTTATTTTTTATTTTTATTTTTATTATTAATTTTTTTTTTTTTCATATTTCGGTGCAGAATTAAGTTGCAGGAATGATAAAGGAATAAATTAATAAATAAATGTCATAAATAAAGAAACGGCATAGAAAGGTCTAAAGTATTTCAAACTGCTTATAGAATATTTCACGAGTTCTTAACATAATATGATTTATAGTCTTAGTTGTTTTTGTGATAATCCTTTTATTTAAAAGTGCCAAAATCATGGAATTGCTTAAATATTTGTAAATTTTGTCTTTGGTGGTAGCTTATTTTTACTTCAGTGTGTTTTAAACCAATTTACACACGTGAAAAACGGGCTAAAATTTTACATATTATATATGTATAAATAATTTCAAAAATCAATTTTAAAAGGTATACATTTGAATTTTGTATTTCTCACATCTCTTATGTATGCAACTTTCAACAATAATATATATATATATATATATATATATATATAATGACTGTAAAACAGAAAACAGATTACATAGCTCCCAACCTAATCCGGAGTACTTATAGTTAATACTCGCCTCTTTTTCTACACCACTTAAAATTGATAGTATTTCTCTTTAAATATATTTACGATGATTGCTCTAAAAAAAGACTGGTGAAAAAAAAAAAAAATGTCAGGTACTATCAATATCCAGACAAATAGACAAAATAGAGTTAGTAACCAGAAATTGTTTAGGCATAAGAGTGTCAATTCATGTCAGATTTAAACAAAATTAAAGTAACAATAATAAATCTTTAAAAATTGAGTGATAAATCACAATTTGACAAAAGAAAAAAAAAAAAAAAAAAAGATTGTCAATTCATGTCAGATTTTAACGAAAAAGAACGATAATGAATATATTGAAAATTTTAAATAATTGGAAACCGCTTGAAACCCGGAGAGTTTAATATACTTGCCAACATCCTAATTAATATTCCGTAGTGTTCTTAGTCCCGCCCTTTTTCTCACACCAGTAAATTTTTATAGTAATATTCTTCAAGTACAATTACGATTAAAAAAGAAGAAAAATGCTCTATAAAGGATACTGGTGTCAAAATGAAGGCGGGGCTAACAATTCTACGGAATATTCATTAGTATGTTGGCAAGTATGTGTTTAATTATTAGATTCGTGCAACTCATTATATAATTTTAATGATAAAAATTAAAAATACCCTTCTGTTTTTGATGTTACAGATGAATCAAATGTTCGCGAAAATACCTTTATCTTTATAACTTATTAAGAACACCGTAGCAAAGAGGAGGGGTCCGAAAGTGTGCAAATCTGTCAAATATTTTTCATTAAATTTCATTTTTAATACTTAATATTATAAACTGAAGTTTGAACTTACTGCAAAATATTTGTCAGGCTACATTACAGGCTTGTTTATTGAATATCCCTATGTCTTAATGCGCATTTATCATTTGTTTGACTTACTACATGTAAAAACACCTGAATTAGCGTAGCAGTGTGTGGTGTTCGGGTTAAAGACAATTGTTTATTAGGTTTAGGGAGGATGTCCTGGGTGGAAAAGGATATATTGGGTCCTAGCCCGTATTTACATGAATTTCAGAAAAATTCACGGAATGCTCCGATGGATGAACGTGAGAGTAGTAGATGAGCGTGATAGGTAGATGAACGGTAGATGAACGTGATCTAGAATCACATAAATTAACCTGAATATAAATTAAAATTTTCTACACGTAAATTAGCGTAAGCATCTTTATTCAATTTTAATTCGATTGTGCTCATAAGATTTGAGTAAATTTTTTCCTTTTTCGACAAAGTTTTCAATTTTTATTACATCTGAAATGTGAAAATTTGTATAAATAATAATAATAATATTACCGAGACTTTAGTTAAAAAAAAAAAAGTTTCCATTAATTAAATGGTACATGCTATGTTAGTAACACATAAGGATGAAGTTTAAACTTATTTTTCTTAGAAACATTTCCTCCATCATTGATCCGTTAATTAATCACAAAAAAAAAAAAAAAAAAAAAACTAAAAACCTAAAAATAAGATAAAGATTTTTGTCCGGAAAATAGCAGAGCTGTCTACTTTTTAATTTATTTCGTATCATGCTTAGTACGCTTTTTTGACGCCAATTTCTTTGTACAATAATTTTCTCCAATATGTCATTACTATAAAGTAAGGAAAAAACTCTATTTTAAAAAAATGGAATTAAAAACAATCGGTTACTAACAAGGCTACGGAATAAGTCAGAGGTGCCAACTTTCTTAATTTATTCCGAAGTATTTTTAGTAACCGTTCTTATTTAACACTACACTATATTCGGAATAATTTTCTCCAACATGTGACTACTATTGAGTAAGAAGAAATTTACTCTTTATAGATACTTGTGTGAAAAAAATAAAGAAAATAAATTAAAATAAATAAAAAAAATCGTATTCTAACAGTGGCTTAGAATAAATTACAAATGTTGGCAACTCTGAATAAATTAAAAAGTTAGCAGACTTTGAAATAATGGTAGCACAAACAAGTTTAAATCTCCTTTTTGCGTATGACTAACAAAACATGCGTCGCAGAATTACCCTTTTCGTATTTAGATAGTGAAACAAAAGACACTTGCACATTAGTAAATATAGAAATACTAAATAAATGTTTGTACCGAAAAAAATTGCTGTATACATTGGATATGTTGATAATCAGAGCCTGATTAAGGGGAAAGCACACATTATCTCCGCTCTCACCGGAATATTTTTACAATTATTTTTTACTTCATGTCATACAAATTCCACGCTTTGACGAGGAAATATTTTTTTATAAAAAATGAACGGTGTAAAACAATCCAATTTACTCACCGTTATTAGACACCAGAATTCTTTTAAAATAATTTTTAATGAAAATTTTGTGTTTATTATAGGAGGAAAGTATTTGTTAAAAAATAACGGTGTAAGTATAAATAATGTGTGCTTCCCCCTTAATCAGGCTCTGTTGATAATACAAAATATAAAGGTTTCTCTTTTAATTAATCACCTTTATATGTATATACTTACACAGCTTAACATGGTAAAATAATAATAATAAAGATAATAAAACAGGGAAAAAAAATAATATGTAGTTTTCAAGGTAAATGAGAAAGAAATGTATGACGCCCATAACTGCTGTAAATAAAAAAAAAAAAATAAAAATAAAAAACTTTATCGTAAACATGAAAATCGGTATTTGTATTTGTTAGACACTAATATGTTCCATGTTCCCACCATGTACATTTTGGCATATATGCACGTGACGTGGAATGGCTGACTACATATTTTAAAGCAATGGGGTTTGCACCAAAGTACTAGGGGTGTAAAATTGGCGCAGATCTCATACCGGTATTTCTTTGAAATCTCTTCCCATTTATAAAATTGTTGATTTAAGAAGAAGAAAAATTTCTGTCATAAATAGCGGTATGGATCCTTCGCCAACTTTCCACCCCAAAAGTACACGCAGCATAAAAAACAACAACTAAGTCACTTTACTAAGACAGTATACTAAAAGGTTTCTATAGACTAATTCCTTCATATACGTCCAAAGGCGTGAGATCTAGCGATTTAGCCGACTATAAAATCGGACCCCTAATTTATATACAGTGCCTGAGTTTTACCTATTGTTTAGTCATTTTTATGTATGCCCATGGCTGCCAACATTTTAATATATTACGGAGTATTTTTAGTGCCGCCTTTATTCCACACAACATTATTTATAGAAAATTTTTTCTCCATTATATAACCTCGATAAATTAAAAAAAAAAAAAAAAAAAAAACCTCTTAAAAAAATAAGTGGTATGAAATTAAGGCAGGGCTAAAAATACTCTGGAATAAATTAAAATATTGGCAGCTAATATTAGCATAATATATGGTATACCAAGTGAGTTTGGGTGGTTTTGATGGCACGCCCATTTAACATACACAAATAGACCTGCCAATTATACTAATTTATCCGTAAGAGCGTTAGGCCCCGCCTTTTTTTCACACTAGTAAATTTATAGAGTAATATTAAGCAATATGTACTCACGATTAAATAAGACGATTGTTACTCTACCCATAGCCTCTTTAACTAGATGCCTGTCGCGTAGCTCGGAAACTAAGCAACAGTTGAAGCGGTAGACAGCGTTACCTGGTACAGATTGCGCGACTTTTTTAACTCAACAGCCACCAAAAATTTTAAAAAGTGGGATATGATACACATAAAAGGTGAATAGAATTGAATAATCGTCGATTATATACACCATGTATTACTTCTTTAAATTATTTATGAGAGTTGAATAAAAAAGTGTTGTAATCTGTACTAGGTGGCGTTGTCTACCGCTTCAACTGTTGCCTAGTTTCCGAGCTACGCGACAGGCATCTAGTTAAGGAGGCTATGCTCTACCAATATACTGGTGGGGGGAAAAGGCGGGGCATCACACTATTACGAATAATTAGCGTAATTGGCAGGTCTACACAAACACCTATTAAATTGCATTCACATACCTGCCAACAATCTTATTAATAATCGGAAGATTTTTAGTACCCGCTTTTTTCCTTACACTTTTTTTTTAAAATAATTTTATACTTATTTAATCGTAACTACAATTGGAAATAGTTACTCTAAAAACAAAGTGGTGTGGAAAAAGGGACGTGTACTAAAATATTTTCCGATTTATAATTAGGATGCTGGCAAGTATGCATTTAATTACATACCATTTTGTTACATCCAGTTTTTGTACAGTATAAGAATATTAAAAAAGTTACCAGGAAATCGTCCCATAAGTGTAATAATAGGAAACAGTTTAATCATGTTCGTTCGAAAGCGCATAATCTAACGGGATTTTTGACTTGTAAGCAGTTTGCCCTCGTGAGCCCGTTCTCGATAAATCTATATTTAAGTTTAACCATTATCGCTCATATGTCCCTTCAGAGGGGACATTAAAAAATCGAGCCACGCCTTAAGGTGTTCCTCTGCAAATGAAATGTTATTTTTCAAAAACGTGTAACTATAGGCTACCTTTCTACGACCGGAAAATTTTAACAGAAAGATTTATTTTATTTAATGATGAAGTAAAATAAAACAAATTATTACAATTTTTCGGTAGTCAAAAGGTAGTAAGTTGGAAACTATACGTGTGAAGTTTTAAAGGAACGCCAAAAGGCGTGTCTTACGGAAAATATGCCGAGCGCAAATGGTTAAGTAAAAATGTAATAACGAAAAAAGGAGGGGGAGGAGACCCGAAAAAACCTGTCAGAACTGTGACTTTTATCAATTTTTAGATTCTACGTTAGCGAATTTTTAGACATTATATCTCGATAGAATATAATTTCAACTGAAATAGATAACTGATTTATTCATCAAACAACGATTTTGTCCATGCTCTTCCGATTTCTCTTTGTTTGGTTTTCATTCATTATTTCAGTTAGACGCGGTTTTATCGATTCAGGCGTAGTTGAAATGATCATTAGTGAACTTTCAGAATTTATAAATTAAAAACGAGCTGACGAGGGCAATTGTTTTATGCGCCAAAAAACATTTTTATTTCTGCTCTTTCGATTGATGTTTGTTTGAATTTAGTATTGTTATTACAGTAAAGGGTTGTTACCTGGTTATATATAACAGTATGCCTATATATCTAAATAATACAAAATTGGAATTCTATTCGGTAGCGTTTTATTAATTATATACTATATCTACATTTTTTTTCCTCTCGAATATCCTTCAATAGAATTGAACTTTTTTATTATTATTATTATTGGTAGCACTAGGGATAATTTTTTATCTTAAATCTTCAAAATTGCATAAAAAAGCGACAATTTTTAAATAATAATAATAATAAAAAGAGGGAAAAAAATAGAAAAATGATTCACTTAAGTGCTTTTTTAAACATGAAAAGTATTTTATGGGCATTTTTATGCATCATCTCTTTATTATTTTAGAAATATTATACCAATTAAGTAATATTCACAGTTAATAAATTCTTTATAAAGATGTATTTCTCACAGTAATTATCCATCATATCTCTTATCAGAACATCATATGCACTCATTAATAGTGTAGCTTAATTACTCCATAAACAAACACAGTTTAAGTTTCGTGTCTTTATACTTTATTTTTTAAGTAACGAAGTAATTAAAAGTATTGAGTCAGCAGGCATCGTTATGGAAAAAACACTTTCTTTAAAGATTTCTTTTTTTCCCTCTTTATTTTCCCTTCTTTATTTTTAAAACATAATTTACAAAATGGAAAAAGAACGATGGGGAGAGGGGGGGGGGGGCTATAAAGTTGCTTTTATAATTTTCATTAGACGAAGTAGATCGTTTTATTCATGTATCGACCACTTTTTTGATATATATATAGATAGATAGATACATGGTGTCCCCCAAATTCGTCCCAATTTAAATATTTTATTAAAAATAGTCGGTGTACTGAAGTGCGGTTTCACCTTTAGGCTTGTCAAGAAGTCGGATTTTGTATGAGCTAAGAAAGAAATAGTTCATACATACTTTCTTCTATCGAAAGAACTATAAGGTCAAATTTCCTAAAATAAATTGCAAATTATGTCGCTTTAACAGAAAAAAGTGATACACAAATTCCTCAAAATTAACTTCTTCCGTAAAATTATGGGAAATTAATTACAATGTTGTGTAACGAGAGATTCCATCCATTTCCGTTGCTATTCTGCTGATTGGCTTTTCTGACTATATCTTCGGCCGACAAATGGTGAATAATACTCCAAGCATTCGGTGTCTTTAAACCATTTCACTAAAATTAGGAGTCCTTTTTCAGTAAGTGGACCAAAGCTTTCTCTTATTTTCTTTATAGTTCTAAATTTCTCAGTGCTTGTATTGATAATTTGTTGTTAGCACAATATATTTTTAACAAACGAACAAGTGTCAGAACTTTAGTAATTTCACATGCTCTAATCTTACGGTAGAAGTTGGTTTGGAGCTAATTGTCTATTACCTTTCTCTTTTAAAGTTTTGTCCTTTAAATTTGCCTTTTTTCAGCAAATTTGACCTTACAGTGCCATCTATCGGAGAAATTTTAAACTTATTTTTTCTTAGTTCATATAAAATCCGACTTCATGACAAGCCTACATCACACTTTAATGTATCGATTAGTTTTTTTTTTTTTTTTTTTTTTTTTTTTAATGATATTTTTAAATTGGGACGAATTTATCTGATATATATATATATATATTGCTTTTAGCATGGCAGAAAATTTAGGAGTGCATTTCTACTGATTTAAACTAGTTTCTAAAAACAATTTTACAATTCCACAATATTAAGTAAAATGTGTACCACACAATGTATTTTTGAGGAATAACTTTTTTTACATTTTTGTAATAGACACAGTGTTCAGAAAAAAAAAAAAAATCATGTTTAGCATATGAACAGGGATGGGCATTTTTCGTTACTTTTTCTACCACTATATCTATACAGAAACCTTTATCGTATTTTACAATATTTTCTTTTCTTTTCTTTCTTTCTTTTTTTCTCTTTTTTTTTTCTTTTTTTGAGTGGGGATTAACAAGATGAAGGTTTAATGTATAAAAATAGAGACAGAAAAAAAGTCTGAAAATTTTCATCCCTATATATAACTAATATTAATAATTATCTAAGACACAAAAACTAGTAATTCTGCACACATTTCTTTTTAAGTTACAATTATTTATTATTATTTGATTTTCAGAAATGAATTCAACAATATACAATATTTAAAGGAACAAGAAAAATAAAACTTTCTTAACAGACAAAATATAAACGTGTTTAATATATTTGATTAAACTTTGAAAATAAGATGATTTAAAATGAAAATTAATGTTTTGAAACCAAGCTAAGTTAATCAACGAAAAAACTAATACGATAACATTGAAAAATCGAATTTTTTTATAAAAGTCACAAATTCTATACAACTAACTAACATTAGTGTTAATTACGAATATAAGTCGTGTTTTCAAATTCTTTTAATATTTTAAAACTATTAAAGTCTGAAGCTGCCAAATTGTCGCGAGCCTTTGAATTTAGCTGAACCTCTTCTGCTCAAAACCTCCAGCATGGGGAGAAATTACGTTTCACTCTCTGCCATTTCTAATTTCTCATCACTTACTTAGCTCATTACAGAGGCTGGGTGAAAATTTTAAAATTACGGTAAACTTTCCGAGTGAAATCTCAATGTGACTCAAGGCAATATCGCTGTGATTAACGAAACGCGTAGCAGGTACACTTCGGGATGATTTCTTTATGAGTGTTTTAACGACTTAATATTAATGTGTAATATTCATTTAATTTCTATGTTTGTTATTTAATTCGAGAACAACAGACATTAAAAAAAAAAAAAATAAAAAAAAAAAAGCCTGTTTTATTTAGGAAATAACATTACCAAAATCTTATTTATTACAAAACTTTAATTAAGGCCTAGAAAAAAATTGCAACATAAAAATGAATTTTATTTATTCCATGTAAAAGGCATTTAATTATTTGTTAATATTCGATAGAAATATTGTAATATTAGTAAGATTTCATAAGATCCTGTATAACTTAAACACAAGTCATAACTTCTAAAAACAGGAAAAAAAAATTATATATGTTTATCGATTTTTTTTTTTTTTTTTTTTATAAATATGAGTTATTATATTGAGTGTAATTTTTATACCACCTTTTTTTTTTTTTTTTTTTTTAAATATAATTGGTAATAAAACAATGTATGACTATAAGCAAGCATATATTATAAAATTAATTATCTCCATATTAAAAAAAAAAAAAGTCTTTAGAACCTTTAACAAATACATTATCTATTGTACAGGCATTAACAAAAAAAAACTATGTGTTTAACGAAAGTGCATCATCACCCATATATTACTGCTACTATATATACACATTAATATATATAAGTATATATATATATATATATTGCATATGACGACTTTGTCCAATATAGTATACCACCTAGAAAGCAAAACCATTTTGAACGTCCAATAATAAGGTATATCACAAAATTCGCCCATAAAACAACAGCGTGTCGGCATGAAACGTCCAATAGAAGCAAACTATAATTAATGCCTGAGGCATTTTCATCCCTCTCTTTGTGATGATACGGAAACGTCGGCTGTGTTTAATAGTGAAATGGAAGCTTTACGTAAAACATAAAAAAAAAAAAAAAGCACGTAAGACCCACGATAGCAGTAGTTTTATGGCTTTTTTTTTTTTCTCTTTGTTTAATTTTTTGCACGCAGAATAAAAATTTATTTTCTGAAGCTATCTTCATTTTGATAGATATGATTTTTGAATAAAAAGTAATAGATTGAGTTTCATTTGGTATTTTTATCTGGTTGAACGTGATATAAATGATATCGATCAGAATTTAAAAAGTGAATAAAAAGAAATATTTTTAAATTTCTTTCTTTAAGGTTAAATTCTGTCATTTTAATTCGAAATCGATTAGTATTTTCATCTGATGAAATTTGAAAAGTATTTCTATTACATTTTTTTCCGATGTGTATAATTTTAGAGAAAAAGGTTGGTGAGTTTAATTTTTAATTTATTGAAGATTTGGAAAAGGAAAATGTCTTTATTATAAAACAGATATAACTGAAAGAATAAATGGGAAACATTTCCTATACATGCACTGTTTATTTGTAATTATTTTAAATGTATTTTAATAACAGACGTGTTTGTATAAATATACTAACTAATCCATAATATTATTAATAATAATTTAACACGCCTTGCGATTCACGTAAAATTATGTTTTTCATGAAAAATTAGCTCCGCTTTCAGGCGTTTCTCTAAAAAATACTTTACTTAAAAAAAAAAAAAGATTTTACATGTTCGTGTTTAACACTTTATATGCTGTTTGTGTATATATATGCCAGTGACATTTACAGAATCAATTCAGTTACTCAGAATAAAATTTGAATGATTTAATTATGAATACGTAAAATCATTTTAATAAATAATATAGCGTTTTAGAGGAACGCCAAAAAGCGGGGCTCATTGCTCAAAATAGAAAAATACTCTGACGACAATGTGCATACCTGGTAACATTTATAACTTATTCCAGAGTACTGTTAGCCCCACACTTTGCTTACACCAGCATGATTTTTGAGAAATTTTCGGCAATATGTAATCACGATGAAATAAGAAGAAAAATATTTTAAAAACATGCTGGTGAGAGAAAAAGTGCGGGGTTAGTAGTACTCTGGAATAAATTATAGAAGTTACCATGTATGCAATAGGTTTTTAAAAAAAGTTTTTTTTTTTTTTTTTACTTTCTAACAGTTATTGGTTTCGAACTGGAATCAAGCATTTGGCATCATTTAAGTTTTCTTTCATGCAACGAATTTGATATTTTACTCCCTTGTTTTAAACAATTTTTGATTTCTGTTTCTTCTCTGTTCCGTAAATAGCAGCACTGTGAAAAATGATGTTTTAGAAGAAGTAAAATGCAAAACTGACTTCAAATTTCTTAGTAGGCGCGAGGTCACGTTACTGTTTTGATGATGTACTCGTGCCTTTTTTTTTTTTTTTTTTTTTTTTTTTTAAGCTATGCAGGACCTTGCATAGAAACCAACATTTCTGATTTTTAAATCACATTCATCCCCCAGTATTTTAAAAAAAGAATCTTTCACACATATTTTAGAGGAATAATTAATGTTATGTAAACTGAAAAGTCGTTATTTGTTTAATTTAAATTGTTCTTTTAAACTATTTCGTTACTTACACATTTAGTCGTTTTAACGTATATTTAAATAAATACGCAGTTGGTATTATTGAAACTTCGTGTGAATTATCCAAAAAAAAAAAAAAAAAAAATCACTTCCTTAAGCATTACCCTGATCTAATACGCTATGTAATGCAAATGCCTCTATTATGTCAGATATTTAATATTTAATATTTTTATTGGAGTAAATCGCATTTTCTAAACATGATGTTGCATTAGTTTAAAAGCAATGCGTGTTTTAAACAGAAAATCTACGAAGGTTTTTCGATATTGTTAAATAAATTTTTATATCTACATAAATATGCTGTTCTAACACAAATTAATACTGACAGTAGGGAATTTCTATTAATTGAATTTCACGTTTTTTAAATAGAAAAAATCAGTAATCGTTTGCTGTGATTTTCGGATAAAATCACTTCAAGCGACAATTTTTTTTTCTATTCAAAAACGTGGTATTCAATTAAGGGATCGCAATATGGTCTGAAATAGTTGAAAGAATTTTGAAAATTATATGCATAGTTGCCAACATTTTAATTTATTCCGGAGCACTTTTTGCCCCACCTTTTTTTCTCACCACTTTCCCTATAGAATAATTTTCTCCAATATATAAATATGATAAAATAAGAATAAATTACTCTTATAATGACAGTGGTATGGAACAAAGGCGGGGCTAAAATGCTCCGGAATAAATTAACACTTTCACGACCGCATGCTTTAGTCTTTTTGACAATGAGGTTCGTCTGTGCACGTTATTCTCCAAAGTTACAAAATTTCAGAACAATTTTTCTATATTCATATTTATATTACAAATGGATATACATTATAATTATATTCTTTAAAATCAAAGTATTTGTATCCATAGTATATTTGATTGCGCAAATAAGAATATTGGGAATATTTTTAAGAAATAAGTGACATACAAATCACGAAAGAAACGCCCACTGGAGGAGTTACCGATTTTCAAATGACCTGAATCTACGTCAGCGGTCGCGAAAGTGTTAAAATGTTGGTAACTCTGTTACATGCCATGCTACAATTTCAACACATTTTAAACATTATTTTGTACAGTGTGACCATAAATAATATTTTTTTCTTTTAAATTGTTACTGGTTTCCTCTTTTCCACCGGTATAAAACCTTCGCTGATATATGGGAAGTGTAAAATGTTACTTGCATCCCTAAAATTCTAAGAAAATTTAGCAAGTACTTTTAAATATTCGTTTAAAGGTCTAAATTCGAAAGCGTATTAACAGTCTATATAATAAATAATTAATTACAGTAATATGTTAACTCTTCAGCTATTTATCGAATAAATTATAATAACAAATAAATATACATTATTCCAATTTAAAGCATATTGCAAATACACATTTCTGATTTGACAAATGTACCAATTTAAAATAAAACATTTCTTCTTCAGAGAATGTTTCCCAAAACAATTCTGCGCATTTGCACTCCAATAGGTAAATATATCTACAAGCAGTTGTTATTTTCTTTGTGGGTTTTCGGAATGCGGTAATTCAGATAATTTAATGTTTCTCTGGGCATCGTTATTTCGGATGAGATACATATCTTTCGACATAATTCTTTTTTATTGCGTATATGTTTTTCAGTATTTGTATTTTTTCAGTGTATACATATTTCGCATACGTTATATTATATTTGTATGTTTTTTAGATTTTATTTTAGTTCTTTTTTATATTTTCAAAACAGGATTATTGCATAATTGTAATTGTTAAAGACGTTTTTCTGAGACTTCATAGTTTCAAAACATGTATGCAGTGTTGCCAGATCTGGCGGATTTTTTATTCAATAATCACAATTAAATTTTAATTGTAACGTTTGGCTAATCATTTCGAAGATTGATAGTCAATTATGAATATCAAATATCACTTCTCAAGATTATTGGCGAATATTGAATAAAAAATCCGCTATATCTGGCAACACTGCATGAATGTGAAAAACTTAGATGTTAAAACCTCATTAGTTTTTACATTCAAACATAAGAGTATTATATACGTATTCTTAAAATGTTACGCAATCGCCTAGTGCGTAAATAAACTATTCCGCAAGTTTTAACTTTTAAGAGATGTAGTTTATATATTCTATTTATATATTCTAAATACATTTAGAATATATAAATACACCGTGTGTATGCATGATCAAGCCTGTCCAACCCGAAACACTTGGCGGGCCGCATTGGAAATTTATTTTATTCAGGCGGTCCGCACTGAAAATTTATTTTATTCAGGCGGGCCGCACCGTGTGTACGCATGTATTTGTTTATATATGGTTGTGAGTGTATGAAACATGTATGTATAAACACCCAAAAAAAAAAAAAGCCCCCCCCCCCACCTAATTTCGCCGTAAATTATCGTAGAAACATTTGACTGGTACCGATCGATTTGTAATAACATCTAGTTTATAACGGTATAGTTACATTTTGCCTATGGGGTCGTCTACATATTAAAACTGGCATTAACTTCATTTTTTCAATAGCAACCCCTATTTTTGACTTCATATTCAGATTTCTGAGACCAAGGCGGTTCGAAAAACATACCTATTTATATACCTTAAATCAATTTTAAATAGAGTTACACGTGAAAATGTATTAGGGGTCCGTCTATACATTTAGAATACATAAATCATGATCTACTAACCATTACACATTATTTATTAAGTTTCACACCGGAAAAAAATTTAAGAAATGTTAATTATAAAATAAAAAAAAAATGACTAATTCACAGAACTTTCTGAGTTAGTTTATGAATTAAAAGATTTTTATTGGTTTCTATTGAATAAACATCAGGTAGTTCACTTCATACGAAGAAAATTAAATAGGTTGAATAGATATTAAAATATCTATCAAAAGAGAAAAAAAAAAGGTGAATGGTTTTAAATTTGTTTGAAAATTCAAAATTATTTTAACTCAACCTGCCGTATAATTGTCTGAAACGGCGGCACTCAACCTGGTTCCCACGGCCGTTTCACAGTGACAATGGGAGTTTGTTCTGATACTGCAGTACTTTCATTTTCTTTAATTTAATTGATTTTTTAAAAATATTAAAACAGATTTTTTTATTTTTATTTATTTATTTTTTTAATTAATTATTATTATTTTTTTTCCATGACATTATTAAAAACTTTTACATAAATCTCCACGATATTCTTTTGCTTTTATATTTTATAATGTGTAACAAATTAATATGCAAAATAATAAATCCTACTACTTAATGGGATGTTCTAAAATTCTACTCTTTAACACAGATACCGAAGTGGACGGTGGGTGTAGAAAGGCTGACTACCCTTAATCTAAATCTTCACTTGAAAAGGTCAAAATGTTACATAACTCTTTTTTCTTAAGGAAAAAAGAAGATAAGGAGGAGGAGGAAAGATCAAAACGAATAGAAAGCATATTAAACGTTAATACCCTTTAAACACTGGAAAAGGGCGGGGTTTCGTATTGTGTGTCATTTGGGAGCTGTAGAGTGCCAGAAAATTACTTTATGTACTAAAACTTTTCATTTAAAGGGTATTTAAAGCAGCATTATGTTTAATACATAGACTATTCAGAAAAAAAATACCATTCATCTGGTTCATGAAAAATAAAGAACATTTTCTGGTATTACTCTCTGTATATACATTCTTGTCAACCTAACCCGGAAGATTACTGGTCCCGCCCCTTTCCGTACATTTTTTTCACATCAGTCTTTTTAGCGCCATGTCAGCCATCGGTGGCTGACACTGATCTTTCCATTTAGGCCAAGTCAGCCGGCAGTGTAAAATATGATATAAAACTACAGAACTTACATAGTTTTAAGTAATTACTGACACTATATTTAAAATTTACTTCATGTTTTTTTTTTTTTTTTTTTTTTTTTTAATAGGATTTTTATAGGATTATATCGTTAATGGGGTTTATTGAAACTCGATAAGCATAACACGCTTCTAAGCAGCACGTGTGGCCTGAATGGGATTTCCATAAGAATTCGCGTGGCGCTCAATGAGTTAATCGTAAATGTATTTGAAGGTAATTACTCTAAAAATTAAATTGTGTACACACAGGGTCGGGAACTAACAATGTTGCGGGTTAGGTTGGCAAGTATGCATATATATTTTGCTTGAATTATAAAAATTTATAGCACATTTTCTTCTTTTTTTTAGTATTTTGTGTTTATATGTCTCATTAAAAATAAATACAATATTCATATATAAACATTTCCATACAGTAATCAGGGATGGAACACGGGCGCAGAATTCACACCGGAATGTGTTTAAGAAATTTCTCTACCTATAATATCGTCGATTTAAGAGGTAGAAAATTTTCTTACATTGATAGTGGTATGAATTCTGCGCCCGTGTTCCATCCCTGAGTAATGTATATAAACATATTGATTAAAGAAGTTTTGTTGATATTATATAATTATTCTTCTATCTGTATAGTATATTAACACAAATATATTTTGTAAATTTCGCAGCATCGAAAAATAGCAACATAGCTTCCATATCAAAGCTTAATGTAAATAGGACGTAAGCGTACTGTAGCTTGTGTTGAAGTTTGAAAAAAAAAAAAAAAAAAAAAAGAATAACAGTGGGCTAAAAATACCCCGGAATAAATTAAAATGTTGTTTATTCTGGTTTTAGTCAGGTGATATCACTCGTGCTAAATAGCTGGATCCGCCCTCTCTTAAGCTCAGGTTCAGCTCATCATTAAAATATTGTTTTTAATATCTGCCGCACCAAAATGTTCAAAACACAAATGCCAATTTTCATATATTTTGAAATCTTCCCGTTTCAACTTTAAAAGCATTTAGATTAATTTATTTTATTTTGAATTTTTAAATTTAGACGTTTAAAGTCTTTTAAATGAAATTTCAGGATTCTGTAAGATCAGTATCTATATATTTGAAAGTAATAAGACAATTCCTTTGTTTTAAATTTTTATTCCATAATAACTGTGACTTTGATTTCGTGATTAGGAAATTGAAAATAAATACTGTTGAGCTATGTTCCAATAATAGATCTTATAAACTTAAAAAAAAATATATATATATAAATAATAAACCAATTTTTCACTATTTGATTCTGTATTAAAAAACTTTTAATAGAAATTTGATATTTTATTATGTTACATTATGGGATAAATTTTAAATAACACAAAGCTTACAAACGGTACAGTAACCAAATGCAAATATGTCACAACAAAATTTAAACAGAAAATTCATGGTAAAAAATCTTTTTAAAATTATTAAATATTCATAATAATAATATTAAAACGGTTGTCGAATGCATAATTGCTGTTTCATGCAATCAGTTTCGCTGTACCGTGTTTTCTAAAACATGATATATAACTAGAGGTGTACGTACTCTTGAATATTGAAATGCGAAAAAAAATGTAACAGGGTTAAAATAGAATTTTAGCAGCGAAAAACTAGAAAAAGATAATTAATACTTATGAAGAAAGACTTAACATATTAGGATCGGATATATTCCTCCCTTGTACCGTAAGCCACGCCTTTTCACAATTTTTCTAAAACTTTATAATATAAAACAAAATAATTTTGCTTATTTGTAATTAAATCATTTAAGTTTTGTCTTCAATAATCGAAGTAGTAAATACCATTGTGATTTATGCATACCAGCGTCACATATAGAGTCAAATAGGAATATGCAAATTAGTCTTTTTTTAAAAATAGTGTTTCAGCGAATCAGAGGCAGCGAATCAGAGGCTTTCTTTTCTTTTGAAATTCTTTCACAATCCCTCACCTACATTGTGATAACTTTACAAAAATATGCCAATTTGTATAATAAACATCGAAATATTGCTTAGGAAACAAAAAAAATAACATAAAGGTAAATTAAAATAGTTTTCCGTCAAATTATATACAAACATTTACTTATAGAGGATACAGATTATAACAAGTGACGGCCTCCTAACAGGAATAAAAAGTGAAATATCACTGTAACTCAAAAAATAATGTTAGGAACGAGCTGTAAATTTGGAAACCCATGTTTTTGATGATGTCCGTTCTATTCGTGCAAAAATTAACATAGGTCATAATTCATAATTTTTTCAAATATGAATTTATTAATAATTTTCATAATTCAAAAAATGTTTTTTTAGCAAAAATTTGCATGGACTATGTTTGGGTCACTTCATTCTAACGAATAAAAAAAACAGAATTTAAATATCATAATTATTTCGGAAGATACGATTTAATGTTTGTCACATTCATTTAACATTAGCATCCCCAAATTTTGACAGCTTATAACTCTATGAAAAATTGAGCGAAATATATAAACTATACCATTTTCCGTGATGATTTGATCCAAAGAATTCAAATAAATTATAAAAAATGGGGATTACCATTGAAAAAAATGAAGTTGATGTCAGTTTTAATATGTAGACGACCCCCTAAGTAAAATCTAACTATAACATTATAAACTAGACGTTATTACAAACTGATTGGTACCAGTCGCATGTTTCTACGATAATTTACGGCAAAATTAGGTGGGGGTGGCGTTTTTTTTGGGGGGGGACTGTACATACTTTTTTCGGGAGAAGAGACTGTGAAGATTTAGAGCAAAATACATTGATATTAAATTTTGATTTACAAATTAACAATAGAACCGTCAAATATTTATGATTGTATATTAATAACCATAATAAAAAAGGAATGAATAATAGATTTAGTACTATTTTTTGTACAAAAGTGCGTTGTTTCTTTATTTAGCAACCGTTTAAAGGTATTTTTACTTCAAAAATTCAGAGAAAATTTATTAATTTAAGCAAAGTTCTCGAACTATAAATTTCGTTAATTTACTCGCGGGCCGCAAAATTCTACATGGCGGGCCGCATGTGGCCCGGGGGCCGCGGGTTGGCCACCCCTGGTTTAGATGAAACAGTATTATAAAAGAATGAATTATAATTTTCAATTAAAGAAAATACATTTTTTAATCCAATGTGTGTGTGAGTTTAAAGCGTAGGCTATATACAGGATATCCCTCTAGATTCAGCAAATTCCAATCAGTGTTGCCAGATTTAACAACTTTTTTATTCAACAGTCACCAATAATTTTGAGAAGTGAGTTTTCTCAGTTAAAAGATCCTATTGATATGTATAATTCTTGGGGCATATATAGTAGTTCCTGTCAGTGTGGTTTATCATATATTGGCTAAATTAAACGCAGTCTTAAATTTCGTCCTTAAACAAAGAAACCAATACATCGGCTATTTCTAAACATTGCTGGGAGGAAAATCATAATTTAAAATTTGATTCTGCTAAAATAATTTGCAGACCTCAATCCATTCATGAACTCGATTTCTTTGAAGCTTTTCATATTTATAAAAAAATTTAAAACCTTGTAAATTGTTATTTCGCTGTTCCCTATTTGTCTGATTGTTGGAAATTTTACATTCAGTCCACATTTTCTTAATTTTTCTACTGTTTACACAGCTAACATTCCTAAATTCCTATTGGCCACACTCCCCACCTTTCCCGTAATCCTATTGTTTGAACTAAATCCGGCCCCCTCTCCTATATATACGAGCACTTCTCCAGATTCAGAATTCTTCTTGCACTGAAGATGGTACGCTTAAGACTACCGAAATAGCTATATGCATCTCAAATATTTTTCTTTGGCGTTTCTGACGTAGTTTATTCGGGTTTTTATACTCACAAAGATAAAGACCTGCTAACTATGCTAGTTTATCCGTAATGAAATTAAGCCCCGCCTTTTTTTCACACCAGAATAGTTGTAGAGTAATATTCAGCAATATGCTCTTATGATTAAATAGGAAGACTATTGCTCTACAACTATTCTGGCATGAAAAAAAGGCGCGGCTTAATACCATTATGGATAAATTAGCATAGTTAGCAGGTCTAAATATATGACAACGACTAAATAAGCAAAAAATTATTCTTCAAAATTACTGGTATGAAAAAAGGCGAGGCTTACAATGTTCCAGTTTAAATTATAAAAGTTGGTAGCTACTTATACTATCATGTTTCTAAGTGTATGATGTCAGTTCAAAGTATATTTTATTTTTTTATTATGTCAGAATGTGTTCTGTTTTGCTTTTCTTATTTTTCATCAGCTTAACTTTTTAAAGAATAATTATATATATATATATATATTATATTTGCGAACATACTAATTAATATTCGTAGTATTGTTAACCCCGCCTTCTTTTTCACACCTAGATCTTTTTAGAGTATTTTTCTTCTTATTTAATCGTAATTGCATTTGGAGAATATTACTCAAAAAATTTATTGGTGTGACAAAAAAGGCGGAACGAAATATACGGAATATTAATTAGGATGTTGGTAAGTATGATATAGATAATACTAGCAGTGTTTTTTAATAATGTATTTTCTATGTAATAATACTTAATTATGATTTCAATTAATATTTCATTAAATTATATATTTTTCTATATGTTCATTAATTTTTATTTACTCTTTTAGGTAAGTGCTTGACTATCTAATTCTTACGGGCAGCTAATTTGTAAGTGACAATTATTTATTTTTTATTTTGTTTCTGGTAGATGAGTGCAAATCGAAACAATGGCTTAAATATATGTATGTGTGTACTTGAAGAATTAACTAAATTTAACCTATTGTGGTTGGCAAATTTTCTTTTCTTAAATCCCGCTTTTTGCGTTTCTCTAAAATTTTACCTCTAAGTTCCTCTAAAGATTTTTATGTATTCGTTATAAAATTATTCAAATTTTGTTCAAAGCAATCAATGTAAAAAATAATATTATCATATACATACGCCGCCAGCACTTATTTTTATGATTAACCACTTCGTTACATATTTTATTTTGATAATTTCTAAACTAATTTCACAAATGGTTACAAGACACATAATGGATGATAAATAAGAAAAAAATAAAAAAAATAAAGCATTTTTTGTTTTTGAAAAAATTTTCATTTCACAGTGAAACCAATGAAGAGCTCTGACCCATTACTCTTTCTTAAGGAAACCAATACGAGAGATTCCTAAGAGGTTGATTTTATATAAAAATGAGTATGTTTTTGCTCATTAGAATAAGTATTTCAATTAAAACACAAATAATAAATTCATCATATTATATAATTGAATTAAGCAAATACAAAAAATATATTAGATCTACCGAAAAGATTTGTCTCTTTGAATTAATAAATTGCACCAAAAATTTTTATTTAACAATATTTACATGACATTTTAAGAATTGTTATATTAAAACTTAGAAAAAAATATCTAAAATGTAATCCGGAATAAATTTCTGTTGTCATTATTATAATTCAAAAGGACAGAATTTTCCGATAGACCTAATATTTAGTCATGAATGGGAATTTCGAGCAGAACTCGTACCAGTATTTGTTATGTAATGTAAAACAATTCAATAAATTTATAAAAATTACACGCACCAAAAAAAAAAAAAAAAAAAAAAAAAAAAAAAAAGACTAAGAATAACAGACATATTTTTATTTAATTATGTATGAAGTATAATAAATGAAAATTAAAAGTACTATAAACTAAATTCTCCACATACACTCTTCCGTCTGACAGATTTAGACCTTTACCGAGGTTTGTTTTTGTGGTAGCATCAAATATTTGCCTTAATTTTTCTAACACATCTATTTATTTTTATAAAATGCCGAAAGTTATGATTCGTAATTTAGAAGAAGTATCTGTGAATCCATATAAAATTATTAAAAATAAATAATATTTTTATATTTTGAAAATGGGTGTAATTTAGGAAATTTAAACTTCTTTTGCATATGACCTAGCCTAAAGATATATATATATATATTTTTTATTTCGGAGTAGTGCGCTAACTAATGCACAGGGAAGGAAAAAAGTTTAAAAATCGATTAGAATAAGGAGAAATATTGAAAAATTATTGCAATGTATATATATATATATATTAAATGTTTGATTTCACTGCGAAACCAATGAACACTAAAGGGTTAAACATTAATCCGCAACATTATTTTTAAAAATAATTTCTTTCTTAGAGGAATGACTAAAGGTCGAGATTTTTATATGTTGTCTGCTATTTGCAAAGACTCGTCCGCAAAAGGGTAAATTCGAGCTATGTTTGAACAAGATGTATAAAATTAATTAATTAAATAAATAAATAAAATTATGTTCACTGATTTGACAGGGATGAAAGAGTTCCGCTTTTTCTGTCACCAGTATTTTTATACAGAATTTTCCATCATATATTTACTGTTATTTTTGTGATTTTATCGGTTAGAAAATATTTTAAGAAAATTCTGGGGTAAAAAAGCGGCTATATTTCATTTCTGATTAGAACAGTCTTTATAATAAATATAATTAAATATAATAATATTTAGAGAACATTTGGAGTACCTTTTTTTTATTGAATATTATGTAGATTCTTTTATATAAATATTGACATTCGGAATAGTGACTGCTTCGATCCCTGATGATGTCGTCCTCGTAGTTAACCCCTTTGATCCCAATTCCTCCTCCCCCCCTCAATGTTATGTTTAATTACAGTAAATGGTGTAAAATGAATTTAAAAATAAAAAAAACAATAATTTTATTTATTTATTTATTTAACTTAAGCTATAAAAATCCAAACGACCCCATTTTGGGATGCTAGGCACAAATCGATACAGGTTTTTGACATTATCTAATGAAATCAATCTTTTGAATAAATATTTTCTTAAAGTAAAGTACTATTAAAAGCAAGAAATATTGCCTTAATATTGACACAAGATAGTTAAATATACTATTTACACTCGATATAGTAGTTTAACACTCTATATAGTGATGCTACTTTAAAGTACCATTAATTTAAATAGCATATAAAATGAAATTTATGAAAAAATAATATATAAAGGATAGAAGATTATACCTCGCTTTTATTTCACTACACGGCACTAGATGGAGCAGTTTTTGTTCCAGATATGATTTTATGGCAGACTCTCGTTGTTTTTATTTGGTATATTTAACGATCTTCACATGTGTCATGTTTAATTCCTCAAAAATCTACCATCAGTCTTGGAAAAAAATACAAATAACATTAAAAGTAAATATTGTTTTACACTTTCATAGCTGCCAATATTTTAGTTTATTCCGGATTACTTTTAGCCCCGTCTTTATTTCGCACCACTTTATTTATCGAAAATTTTTTTTCAATAAATAACTTTGATAAAATAAGAAAAAAATTCTTTTAAAAAATAAGTGGTACGAAATAGAGGCGGGACTAAAATTACTCCGGAATAAATTAAATTATTGGTAGCTATGCACTTTTTTAAAGACCTAACAACTTTTTCATCTCTATGTAGCAAATGGTACACTGAAGTACCACAATATAATATTCAGCGGATTAGAAAACGATAAGAATAAATAAATTATTTAATGCTACACGAAAGCATAGTTGCCAATATTTTGATTAATACCGGAGCATTTTTAGCCCCGCCTCTATTTCGCACCACTTTATTTGTAGAATATTTTTCTCCAATTTATAATTACGATAAAATAAGAACAAAATACTCTTAAAAATTAAGTTGCATGGATTAAAGGCGGAGTTAAAAATGCTACTGAATAAATTTAAATGTTGGCATCTCTGCGAACGCCTTCTGAATATAAAGGATTTTATGGAGTGCCCTCGTTGTTTTTACTTGGTATTTTTAACGATCATCCCGTGTGTTATAATTTATTTCCATATTACCTCAAAAATCTCTCATCAATCTCATAAAAAAATGTAAAGAACGTAAAAAGTAAATATTGTTTTACACTTTTTTAAAAGCCTAATAACTTTTTCATTTCTATGTACCAATGGTGCACTGAAGTACCGCAATATTCAGCAGATTAGTAAAAGATAAGGATAAATAAGTTACCTAATACTACACGAACACCTTCTGAATATAAAGAAAGTAACTTGAAATAAGTAGATAAAATAAATGGATAATAATTTTATGTTGTTAAAAAAAAAAAAAATAGTGAATTAATTAATTTTTAATAAAGAATGTTTTTCTTTTTTAAAGTACTCTCAACACTTCTTTTTCGTGCATTGGAAAAAATTATACTCTATGGATTTACTTCATTAAAAAATACATTTTTTTGCATAAGTACTTAGAGTATTTTTCGTTTAAACTAAAATAATAAAAAACTAGCCAACCGAAGTTAATTAATCTTAATTACATTTTTGTGTCCAATAAAATGACATATGTTAGAGAAACTTTAAGCAATCGAGTATAATTTTTTACTTTATTTTTCGTTAAAAAAAGAACTTAGTGAAAATTTGGACTATTTTTATATTTTGAATAGATAATAATTGACGATATCACTCTGTAAAAAAAATTCTCTTTAAAAGAATTCTCTTTAAAATACTTCTTCCTGAACAAATTTTAAATTCATTTAAATAAAAATAAAGAAAGTTCAAGCAATACTAGAAATATTTTAACTCGACTATAAATTTTATGATAACATTATGTGATATCATTACGCATGTAATTTATTTCATGCATATGTTACGTGTATAAATGGAAACTAAATTAATTAATGTAATTTATTTATTGGGCGTTTAATTTAATATAATAAAAAAAAAAACAGGAATTAATAAAATATTTTTAATGCACAAAAGCAAAAATAAATAATATTTTTAGTTGTGGTTGCTTTGTCCGCAAAATTCTCTATTACAATTTTTAAATAACAATAATCTTTTGTAATGTTCTTATACAATTGAATAAAGTATAGATTACTGCAAGAAAATGGTGGTTAAAGAAATGGAAGGAAATAGAAGCCCTGGTTTTTCCATTTAAAATTTTCCTTGTTTATTTACGAATAAATGTTCATCATATTTTGGATTCGATTTAACACCTGGAATTTTATTCTAATGGTACTATTAATTTATACAGTTTTTTATATTATGCTTTAATCAACTACACAATAGCTTCCTCTACCACATAAAAGAAATAAAAAGGATAGGTCGAAAGTTCATATTTTATTTCATATTCGAAAGTCATATTTTAGAAATTAAAATACTTTTTCAAGCACTTAGCGCACTAAATATATAGTTTAAAAATCGAGGGAAGTTTAATTTATATTAAAATTCGTAGTTAAAAATTGAATTAAAGCATATAGAATACAAATACAAATTCTATTTTTACTGAATGAAAACAGATACATTAGCTGAGGGTATTCTTTTTCGTTTACATATTTCGCATATTTCGTAATCGTAAATGTATTTCCCTGCCTTAAGAAATATATGTATCTTCGTATACCGAAGGTTAATGGTCGCGTAAAAAATATATCAAATAAAGGCTATATTTATGTCATATATATCCTCTTTTCTGATAGTACTCCTCTTCCGATTGCGACATTCCTAGAATGTTACATGAGCTACGTTGCACAATAATGTTTTCCTCTGTTACAGAAAAGCGAACACACAAATGGAAGCATTGCTCCTGAAATCTCATTTTATAGCCTTGTGTTTACTCAGGCATTTCGCATTCATTCTTTTCAGCAGCCGATTCTTCACAACATCACATCCCCTCTCCCGCCTCTGCTTCTCCACGTGCTTCAGCGGATCGATAATTACCCACGCACAAAAGCATCACATCTTCATCGATTTGCAGCCCTTTTGGTACAAGGTTTCCCAGAGGCTTTGATTAAAACCTCTATCTCTTTTATGACAAATAGAAGCGACTCTTTCGCATAACAAATTTCCCGAAGTCAAAGGCAAAGCCTTAACAAGCCAACCAAAAGCAACACCATGGTATTGGGAACACGATTTCCGTTGCCAAGAAGAGGCTTGTGTAATTATAGTAATGAGCATGGTCAGGAAACAAATCGGAATCTGATATCTTCATCGTACTTTCTGATAGTTGCTGAAAAAAAAATTAAGAAAGCATATTCTTTCTCCTTGTAAGTTATGATTGATTTTACAATGGAAACAAATGGAGTGAATCCCAGTTCTAGAATAATCAGTGTGCGTGCCATCAAAACATAGAAACTCTAAATCAAATAGTTTCTGCTTCTTTATGATATCTTCTACTGCCCATGCCGTTCTTAAATTGAGATTAAGGAGTTGGATTAATTTAGATAAACAGTGTTTTAGGTTGTTCTATAATGGAAGTTCTTTTATTCGCTACAAGAGAATACAGGGAACACTAACATTATTAACCGTAAAAAGGTAAATCACATATCTGTTGACGTTTTTACTTTAATATTTAAGAAATATTTAAATATTGGGAAAATATAAATACTGGTGGTTTTAAAATAGTTTATTTATTAAACTACAAAAAAAGTAGCAATCAAAGTTTTACGTTTTTAGTATACCGGAAAAATTTAATGGAAATTTTCATTTTATTTAATCAGTGAAGTATAACCAAAACAATAACAGGTTACTGATATATATGCTTGTTTGATGTATATCAGAAACCTGTTACTGATGTATATTATATCCGCCAATATCTCAATTAATATTCTGTAGTATTGTTAGTCCTGTCTTTTTTTTACACCACTATTTTTTTTTAAGTATTTTTCATCTTACTTAACACTTTCGCAACCTTATGTTTTTATCTTTCTGATACTAAATTTTCGTTATTCTTTTAAGCTAAATTAATTCAGATCAAAGGTTTCTGTATCCATTTCTATCTCCATATATATATATATATATATGTATATTACAAATGAATATACACGCTTTCTGATTAAAGTATTTGTATCCATAATATTTTGATTGTACATATATGAATATTAGGAATATCCTTAACAAATGTAGCAACATACAAATTGCAAAAGAACCGCCTACTGGCGTAGTTTCCAAATGATGTGAATCTACGTCAGCGGTCGCGAAGTGTTAATCGTGATTATATTTGGAGAATTTTACCTTCAAAAATTACTGGTGTGGGGAAAAAAAATTTAATACTACGGAATATTAATTAGGATGTTGGCAGATACGTATACAGAGTTGCCAACATTTTAATATATTCAGGAGTATTTTTAGCCCCGCCTTTATTTCTTATCACCTTTTATTTAAGAGTAATTTTTTCTTATTTTATCGTAGCATACTTGCCAACCATCTCATTAATAACCGTACAATTGTTAACGCCCCCTGAAAAAACGCCCCTTTTCTCACACCACTATATTTTTAGAGTAATTCTCTCCAAATGTTGTTACAATCAAATAAGACTAAAATTACTCTAAAAAATTATTGATGTGAAAAAAAAGGCGGGTACTAAAAATTGTACGGTTCATAATGAGATGGTTGGCAAGTATGATCGTAGTTATATGATTAAGAAAATTTTTCCATAAATTAAATTGTGCGAAATAAAGGCGGGGCTAAAAATACTCCAAAATAAATTAAAATGTTGGCAACTATGCGTGTATATATATCAGTACAAAAACCCTTATCGGGTTAAAAGTTTGTGACGCAGCTACTTTATCGCTATAAAATTTTGAAATATGGGTCTTAAAAATAATGATATAAATTTTAAGTGACGCTTTACTATTAGTTAAAATATACGTAGATTTTCTTATTTGATCATTTGCTTTTTTCTTTTATTTATATTTACAATGCAAACATAATATTTTTAACTTCAAGATAAGACAAATATATTAAATATACTCACTGATACTTTTTCATTTGCACTTCAATTTCAAAATAACAGTTTTAAAAGGAATGATATAAAAATTCCAGTGACTCCTCGGTGTCATTTTAAAAGATTTGTTTTTAGATTCCATTAAAATTACCTTTGTTTTGTCTATTAAAGTATATTTACACATTGAAACAGTGCTTTTAATTTTCAAATATACTGTCAAATAATCACACTTTCACTGAGTTTGCATTATAAATTGAAATTATTTATTTCAATAAATTGATTTGTCTTTTGCGTCACGCTATCCAAAACTGCAAACAAAATTTGTGCAAATGTATTCTTTGCATCACACTATCTCTTTGCACAAATTTTCACTTAGTTGTATACTATGATACAAAGTAACATATTTACATAAATTTTATTCACAGTTTTGGATAGCGTGACGCAAAAGACAAATCAATTTATTGAAATAAATAATTTCAATTTATAATGCAAACTCAGTGAAAGTGTGATTATTTGACAGTATATTTGAAAATTAAAAGCACTGTTTCAATGTGTAAATATACTTTAATAGACAAAACAAAGGTAATTTTAATGGAATCTAAAAACAAATCTTTTAAAATGACACCGAGGAGTCACTGGAATTTTTATATCATTCCTTTTAAAACTGTTATTTTGAAATTGAAGTGCAAATGAAAAAGTATCAGTGAGTATATTTAATATATTTGTCTTATCTTGAAGTTAAAAATATTATGTTTGCATTGTAAATATAAATAAAAGAAAAAAGCAAATGATCAAATAAGAAAATCTACGTATATTTTAACTAATAGTAAAGCGTCACTTAAAATTTATATCATTATTTTTAAGACCCATATTTCAAAATTTTATAGCGATAAAGTAGCTGCGTCACAAACTTTTAACCCGATAAGGGTTTTTGTACTGATATCATTACTTTTTAGAGGTTATTGATCAAAAAATTAAAACAAGTCCTTCCGGCTCATAGGAAGGTTAGGTTGATTTATCTTTTCTTAAGAAGTTGCCACCATTTTTTCAAAATGGCAGCTACATTTTATTAATGAATTTGATGGGTTTATTAATGAGGGCTATGTATATATGGAGTTTTAAGCAAATCGGTTGAAGGGTTATTGTGATAATTTTCAAGTGGCCACCATTTTGAAACAAAAGGACAGAGTGACTGAGATGCCCAGTGAACTTATCAAAGGTACTTGAATGATATGTCAACTGTGCAAACGTGATTCGAACTGATTCAGTATTACAAAAGTTATTGTAATAAAAAAAAATTTAAGTGGCCGCCACTTGGAAACAAAATGGTGGAGCAAGTTGCCTAGCAAACTTATCCAAGATATTTGAATTGTAAGTTCACTTCCCAACTTTCATTTGAACCAGTTTAGTATTCTTAAAGTTACTATGGTGGCGCATTTTCAAGTAGCAGCCTGATTTCATGCGGCTGCAACTTGGAAACTAAATATTGGTACAAAATTCATCCAAGATATTGGTGTGATAAGTTCAATGTCCAACTTGAACTGATTCAGTATTTCAAAAGGTATTCTGATGATAAATTTACAAGTGGTATCCTGATTTGAAATGGCCGTACTAAAGATATCGGTCATTTTGTTAAAAATGGCAGATAAAATTCATTAATAAATACTTGGTTGAGACCTTTATGTGGTCAATGTAAACATCAAAATTCAAAATTTGGATTTGAAATTTTCACGTAGCTGCCACTTGAAAACAAACTGCAGAGCAACTTAGTTAACGAACTCATCTAAGATATTTGTACGATAAGTTTGCTGTATAACTTTGGTTCAATTCAATTTTGAGTATTATGTCAAGTTATCGTAATCACAAAATTTCCATTACAAAAAAACCCAATTTATACATCTTTTACATTTATACGACCTTTTAGTGAAGTCCTGATTCATTCCTATTCATTTGAATGAAAAATTTCTTTGTTTATAAGTCACACAATATTAGTTATGTCTTTTAAACTTTTCTAAAATTCACAAAATTTCTTGACTGGTCATTATTTTACCATTCTAAATATAAATTTTGATGAGTATGTGAACTTTGATATTATATCATGACTTTGGAGTTATTCACAATCTATTAACTAATTAAAAACAAATTGTCTGAAGCTAATTTAAGTGATAATGATGTAGAATGTGAAGAAGTTATTCTTAAGAGAGGACAATTCCTAACCTTGGCAACAGCTATGGCCTATCTTATGGGAAGATCTATTTTCATAACTAGGGGGCTCTGCCCCCTGCTCGCTCCGCTCACCAACCCCTGAGGGAGGCTTCGCCTTCCCCCGACTCACTTTACTTGTTAACACATGCAGAGCTCTGCCCGCCTATCCGCTGCTTTCCTTTCACTGAATAGGAATGTTAATAGCGCATAACACAAGACAAAAGCAGAAAATTATTATATAAATCCCCATATTCAATGTCAAATTGAAATATGTAATATTTAATAGCACATTATTTTATTTTTATAAAAATCATGCTTAAAATCAGTTTTTTTTTTTTAATAGAAAGAAATCCGTAATATCCAGACTATTTTCTATTATAGCTTTAGTATATCACCTTTGTTTTTTAACTATAGATCAGGACCGCGGCACCCCAGTCGATAGCACGCCGACCTCGTAATTGGAAGATTGCGGGTTCGGTACTCGAGCTGGCCAAAGACCGTTGTGTACACTAATGGTGGCTGGTGCACGTAAAATCTGTTGTGGCGACAATATCCTCCATATTCCCATCAAAACTATACCTTTTTGGGTCACCGAAGCGGGGGAGCCATCTCTTCCGTGTAGGATAAAAAATGTGATGGCATGTCTCCGAAACATACTTAGGGGTATACCCCAGATCGTCGCCAATTATCCATAGTGCAGTAATGGCCAATGTCATATCCAACCTATCTAACTACCTACAACCATGGATATTTTAATTTTCCCATGTAAGAAAATTTACTTTCTAAAAGTAGAGAAAAAAAGTTATTAATAGCAACACTGACATTTATTTTTTACAACCATGGTTCCAAGCAGCGGTATAGCCAGTCCATAAAGCACCGAGCTCATAATTGGAAGATTGCTGATTCGATACTTGAGCTGGTCAAAGACCGTCGTGTGCACTAATGGTGTCTGGTGCACATAAAATCTGTCGTGGCCACAAAGTCCTCCATGTTCCCATCAAAAATATACGTCTGGGGAATCTCCTCCATGGAGGATCAAAATTGTGATGTCTCTGGAACATCCCTAGAAGTGCTTCCCAGACAGTCACCAATTACCCATAGCGCAGTACTTGGGCGATGTTAAATCCAACCTACCTACCTACAACCATGGATCGTATTTTATTTTTCCCGTGTAAAATGACTTCATGACAGAAGACCAACGTCACTGGGAGAAACTTTTTTCAAGGTGGCAAATAGAGTACTTTCATAAATTTGTCGTTTATAGCTAATAACTTCTTTAATTAAAATGATAGAAATTTCTAAGCAGCTGAAATGTCTTCCTTGAAGTATTCGGAACACACTGATACCTCTCATGATGCGAAGGACCCTGCCCTCCGCGAGAAGATGCTGTCGCAGACAAAAAAAATTTGACGCCAGCGACAGTAATTTTTTTTTTTTATATATATAGAGATTACTCATTACCAAATGTAGTTTTTAAATTCCGTTTTCACTTTCAGAAAATTCACAATTATTAAATTGGTACTCATTTTCGAAGAAATTGATTTTTAAAAATTTTTATATATTTTTTTCGTTCAAAAATGCAAATTTTCACACAAATTGCTTTTTTTAACCACAAAATGAAATACTAAAAATTTAAAAAATAAATTTTTGGAAAATGGGTACTAATTTAACGACTTTGAATTTTCTGAATATATTTCTTATTTTAATTTTGTAAAAAAAAATTATTACTTGGTACCTAATAGAAATTCCAGATGAAAAAAATACAAAATTAAATTTTACTTCCACATAGAAAAGTTATTTATTTATTTTTCACAAAAGTAATGTCTTTAATAATATAAATGTGACATGTGTATAACTGTATATATATATATATATATAATCAATTTGATAAATATGCAGAAACTTAAAGAGAAATAATAAAAATGTTGAGTGACTCCAGTCGACTTTCTGAACATGAAAGTAATTCACTGTTGTTTAAATAAAATAACGTAAGAGAAGTCATTAAATAAACAATCGAGAAAATTATTTGATTATTTGCTCACAAATAATATATTGTTTAATGGAATGGAATGCATCCAAATTATTTTGTGTATATCTGTAAAAGAACTAATAGTGTTAGATTCACCAAAATGTATATAGTTTGTGTGACATATACTTATAATTTGTATATGAATTCAAAGCTCAATCAAATGAGGCTTCAGACGCCATCACATTTTAAATAAATTCAGACTATAGGCCATAATATTACAGAATTTTTCGTTATTTCCCTGTAAAAAAAACTATAAATGCTAGATTCAGCAAAATATATCTATACGATTCATTCAACAATGACTGATAACATGTATATAAAAGTTTCAGCTGAACTGAATAAGGAATTCAGATGCTATCACACTTTAAATTATTTGAGCCCATAGACTATAATGATAAAGAATTTATCTTTGTGTCCTGGTTAAAATAAATAAATAAAATTGTGCTAGATTCTCCAAGATGTATACAGTTTGTACTACGATAACCTATAACATATGCACCAACTTTTAGCTCATTTGAACAAAGCATTTAGACAATATTGTGTTCACTCTACTCAGATATGTACATACATTATCGTAAAACAGCAAAAATAAACTCATGGAACTTCAAACATGTAGATACACCAACTTCACGTCAAATTTTTGTTATAATGACAATACTTTCCTTACCTATGTATTTTCAGAAAGTAAAAAATTCCATGAAATATATGTGAATCATTCATTTCATCATGCTTAATAACAAATTTTTTAAAGGTGTTTACGACTATGAGGGAGGAGATGATAATGTAGTTGAAAGCAGTGGGGAGGGGTGGGGGGAAGGAGGGGAATTAAAATTGAAACTATAAACTATACTTTTGCACCCAATTCACCCTTAGAAATAGATATATTTATTTATTAAATATTGTTAAATTTGCATGCCTATTTCAATCATTTATGTCTATTTTGAAATATTTAAATTGATTTTATTTACATACACAGGTTTAACCTGGCAAAAAAATTACTTTAGCATTTTAGCGAAAATAGGCAAGCACTATTTTAGCTTTTTCGAAAGTTAATTAATTCTTTGGATACCATTGATTTCTTTTACTTTCAAGGAACATCACCCAAGCGTCCGGCTCAGATTTCAATGAGAGAGAGGCGTTTCTTTCATATTTGATATGCTATCAAATTTTACTCAAAAATATGCGAAAAATTTGTATTTATACAGCAAGTGAATACTCAAATGAATAATTCAGTTGAAATAATTTTCAGTACTACTATAAATTTTCATTTGTAACTTAAACATGAAAGCGCAAAATCATTTAGTATTTTTAAGTCACACCCAAAGGCGGAGCTTACTGTTGATATGTGGCTGATGTGGTTTTTAACATTTTAAAAATTCAATAAATAGAGAAAACATGGATGATAGCAAAAATTTCTGTGATAAAAAATATTTGGTACATGCCCTCTATCAGAAATTAAAGTTTCATTAAAATCACAGCCAGACACGGTGTTCCTTGTTAGCTTTGTTATCCTCAGTTTTGTTTTCTATTCCTTTTGTTCATTGATGATTTTAACCAAGCATCTATATTTGTGACTTTAAAAATATGAATCAGGAAAACTATGTTTTGATTTCAACAATAGAAAAAGAGGTACTCATATCATACATGTAAAATGAAAAAGCAATTTAAAAATTAAATAAAGTGTAGTGGTAGATATTACTATACAAATAATGATTCCCAAAAATTTCAGTTCTTTCGTAGTTTTTGCCTGCAAATATTACAAAAAAAAATCTGAGTTATTATATAGAGATATTTTATATAGTTATCCAGTTTTAGCTTTTTAGTGAAATTCTGACCAACATGTTTTAGCAAAATGCTAAAAAAACTTATGCCAGTTTAAACCCTGCACAGGGTTCAGGAATTTATTAAAAAATATGGTCGCCAACAAAAAATTATGGTAGCCCATAAAAAAATATTCTCCAACATTTTCTTTCTTTCTTTTTTTTTTTCTTTTTATTCAGTTTCAAAATTTACTTGAATATAGCAGGGGTGCAGAATATGTCCGAATGTGCGAACGATGTTCGGGGGAAATTTTGAATAATTATTATCTTAGAATAAAATAAAAATGAAAACGGAAGTAAGAAAAAATTACTGAAAAAACAAATTTTCGAATATTAAACTACAAATTAACAGCTGTATTCTTCTTTTACAAGTATATTCCCTTTAAATACCCGTTACCCCCCCCCCCCCCCCAGAAAAAAAAAAAAAAAAAAAAAAAAAAAACTTTCAGATAATAGGTTGATGCGTTATTTTTGGGGGAAATTTCAGAGGTCTGAACATTTTCTGCACCCCTGGAATATAGAAATTAAGATTCTATATACCAATTATTATACCAACTAAAAATCAATTATTTATTAGGCTGGAATGATTTATTTTTTACATCAGGAAGTTTAAATTTAACATGATGAAACTGGTTTTATTATTTTCTCTAAATTAATACACCATCGGCAATGGTACATCATTACACAGGTACAAAAATTCAGCACCAGATCGATAGCATGCACAGACAGGAGCAGTGTAAACCAATTCCCTAAAACGGTGCAATAATTTAACACAGAGTTGTGAAACATGCACGGAGAGGTGTAAATTCCCTAATTCAACACAGTGTCTCAAAAAGTGGTGAGGGCAAAACAGCGAAAGTAGAATTGGAGCCCGATTTCGGGACCAATTCTTTCACCAAAATATATATATTAAAAAAAAAAAAAAAAAATCCTTAAAGTTGAAAACATTATTACTAGTTTTAAAAAATATTGGTCGCCAATGGCGACCGTATTTCACAAGCTCTCACATACACATAATGATAAAGAATTGTTTTATATACATGGAAAGAATAAATGTAATTTTTAATTTAGGACTCGCAAATAATTAATAGTGGACAAAACGGTATTTTGTCCGGGGCGATTTTAACCAGGTTTTTTCCACTATGGAAAAAACCGAACAACCCTGACCCAAAGTACCCCATGTTTTAAAATCATTAATTACATTAAAACTATTAAAACATAAACGAGGAGCAAACATTCAAACCATGTTTTCACCTTTAGATACAATTTTTCAGACAAAAAAAAAAAAAAAAAAAAAAACTAATAAATTAAAAAAATAACTCTTTTTTTTTTTTTTTTCTTTTTTAAGAAAAAACTTGATTTGAACATTTGCTCCCCAAATGTTTCAATTCGATAAAATGTTAAAGTAAACATATATAATGTGCAGTATATACCTAAATTTGGAAAATATATAGCAGCATGTTAATTAGCTGCACTGTTTGAAAGTACTTGTTTTGATTGAATTGCCATCTTCAAAAACTAAAATATTTTTTGTGTCAATTTCAATGTTGCTAATATATTTTCAGTATATAATTATAGGTAATGATGATGTATATAAATGTGAATTCTTGTAGGCATATGAAATTATTAGTTTTCATTTTATTTCATGAAATATAATTCATACCCAAATCCAAAATTATCCCTATTCTATTAGCAATTCATGAAATGCATAAGATTTGCAGCTACAAGGAAAATAAATTATAAATATACACTTCCATTACTATGATTTAGAGACAAGTGTTTTATAGTTTTATTTTCTAAAATGTAGTTATTCATATTTCCGAAAAGTAAATAAATGTCTGTTGATCTGTTGGCTAAAACAAAAATATCTTCAAGTATAAACAAATCACTTGTAACCTCTATTTTTCGAATATGCCTGTTTTAAAGTTCCACACTTCAATATTCAAACATTTACTTGAGAAATTAATCTTCTAAAATACAAAATATTAATTTAAACTAAATGTAATTTAATTCACTTTAATTAATAGTAAATTCTGTTTCTAAACAAAAAAGAAAATGCAGACAACTTATTCATGCACTATGTTCCAGTGGCGGATCTAAAACTTTTTTTTTTTTTTTTTTTTTTTTTTTGGGGGGGGGGGGGGGCTAAGATTTTTCAAGATGTTATTCCATATTAATGAAAAATTTCTAATTGTAATATTCAATTATGAATGTCAGTACTTTTAGCCTAGCCCCCTCCCCCCCCCCCCTAGATCCGGCGCTGCTATGTTCTTGCATGCATGAGCATACCACAGTTAAAAAGAAAAAAGTGGCAGAATGGCTCTTTTTGCAATGTTTACCGCAAGAGAGTTTTCTGTTTTCAGTGGTGTTCAGAATGAAATTCAAGAGGAAAAGAAAAAGTAAAGATATTAACAGACATGTTACTTTTCAGCCTTTTTAAGCTTGAAAATTATTATTCTTGGGATCAATGCAAATCTGCATTAAAACTTTTTGGACATGTGTAGGGGGGGGGTCAGCCTGAATTTGTGCAATATATTATTAGCAATTTCTATGTGATTGGCTTTCAAGAAATGTCAAATTCAAACTTTGAGAAAATGAAAAAGAAATAGCTCTTCAACTGCATTTTCCTAATAAATTAGAACTACATTATTCTGCTAATCAATTGCCCGAGCAAACAATGCTTCTACAGAATAAACTTATTTTCAAGTATACGTAATAAGTTTGTCTGTTTTTTAAGCACTTAGAACTATTTTAATTATAATTAATATGATATTCAATATGAGATTTATTGTTCTGATTTTGTTTATTGTGTGTGCATGTATGCAATCAAATTTAACATTATTTTTATTATTGAAAAATTTATATTGTGTCAGTTGCCTGATACCACTTTTGAGGGGGGGGGGGATCGGGAAAAGTTCAGCCTTTTTTTCTGTAAGATTGTACCATGTCTGTATTAATTAAAACTTTAGCTCTACGAAAATAATCAGTTTTAGACACTTTTCATGGTTAATCTGTTTATTTAATGATTTTGGCCGAATGCCGAATATTTGGCCAGCTAATTACTGACAATCAGCTGTCAACTTCCTAATTTTTTTCGAACTATTTAAATAGTACCATTTACATTTAGTAATATTTTACTTTTTTAATTATGAGAAATTAACATAAAAAATTCCTTTTCAGAAATGGTGATTGATTTAAATGTAGAAAATTACTAGAAAATATTACAATACACAGTGGCATGATGCTGAGCTCACAGCAAAGAAAGTTATTAACTGTTAGATTCCTCAATAAATACTTAAACTTTCTTAGATGACAACATCATGTTGCACCCCAGTAATAAAAAATAATCTTTGAGAAAAATCAACTTAAAGATAACAATAAAGCATTGACTAGCTTACAATAAAACTAACAAAAATGCCTCTCACTCAGATGGATAAACTGCATGATATAGCTTAGGTGGGACACTTTTCATCCCAGTGACATAAAATTTTGTAGCTGTCTGCGACAGGTTTTTAAAATTTCGTAATCTGTACTCAAAAAGCCTGAAAGCGGCAATCTGGGAGGAGGGGGGGGGGGGTTAACAACCGTGGTGATCTCGTGCAACAATACACAATACAATTTTACTACAAAATAATATAGTATAAACAATTATAAAATAATAAGTTTAACTCATTCAATTAAATATTTCATAGCAATGTTTGACACAACACAATATAAATAATTATAAATAATAAAATTTTAGTTTTGATACAGAAATTTTTATAAGTGAATTTTGAAGTGGAGGAGAATTTTTGGAGCAGTTTTAAATGAAATTAGCACTTTCCTACATTCCCGTAGAATCTCAGTAACAGGTAACAGGAGAAAAAGAATACATGCATAACACTGCCTATCAAGGGAGATCTAGGCTCCTAGGTCGCCCTTGTTAAGCACTGTTTTGTGTGTTCCTTCCAAGGCACCTATAGGGAGCTCTAGAGTTCCTACCACAGAGCGTCTAAGACGTCATACATCAGTAGTGCATTGTCGTGGGCAAAAATATCTAAATTGCAGACAATTTTTTATGACTGCAGACAAAAACTGTCTTAAAGTTGTGGGAAATTTTTTTTTTTAGTAGTACAGACAAAGAGTGTCTGGAAGTTAGGGTCAATTTTTTTTATTAGTGCAGACAAAAACTGTCTGCAAGCCGTTTTTCTGTGTCCGTGACTATGTCGCCGTGTCGCGGCGTTTCTGCCACTGGGCTTTTCATATGACAAACTCAAATTCACTATTTTTTTACTTGTATCATGTATCACCTTTTTTAACGGGGGTGGACATAATATTTGTTTGATCTCCTAAAATGTCCTAGATGGCAACATTATCTAAAATACGTGCACTCCTTGTTAACTCGATTTTAAAGATATAATCTTTATTTAAGTACTGTTGTTAACAAAAACAACTTTTGTTAGATATTAGTGCTACACCAAATAGCACTTTGACCGAGTAGTTGCTGAGTGCTTGGACGAGCACCGAATACCGAGTAGTTGCAAGAAAGAATAATTGAAGCATATATGAAAATTTGCACATCTTAAAATTACAAAAAAAAAAGCTTTTGAACATAAAATTTAGTTAAATGGTAAACAGCACGCTTTCATGCAGAACTTTTGTAGTGTATATACATAATTAGGTTCATTGCTACATTTTGATACTTACAGCATAGTGAATTACTAAAACCAAAACTGATAACTTTATTCTTAACATCTTTTTTAGATGCGAAATTATCATCCTCAGATAATTCTTAGAGAATATAAAAGTTATTATGCTCTAAGATTTAATTTAAGATACATGAAATTTACATATGAAAGGGAAACATTAAAATATTTTATAATTTCAAACATTAATCTTCAGATCGTAGAAATGGCCATAATTGGCAAAATAGCAGATTTAATTATGCAAATACGTTTTAGATAACGTTTTAGTGTATTTACCTATTTTATATATACCGTAAAATACCATAAAATCCTTTACTCAGTTAAATGCCCCTCCTCTTTTCACATTTTTTTTGTCCTTAAAATACTAAATAAGCACACCTTTTGCTCGACGGTTGACTGTATCTGAATAGATGATAGTTTTTTACATTATTTATTTTATAGTATAAAATTCAAAATCAATCTTTAGATTCATCTAGCCAAATAATTTCATATTCAGCATTACGGTCGAATATCGAATATATATACTGAATATTCAGTACATTCCTAATAACTAGCTAATTATTTTGTAAAAGCAAATTTAGTTCTGCCTTTTGGGGTAAAATTCTGTTATGCTTGATTTCATAAATAATGCCTGCCTTGAACTGTTAGCGGCAAAATGCTTGTGCATTTTAATAACAGATTACAAAATTATTGCATATTTTGGTAAACAGAACTGAACAAAAAAAAAAAAAAAAAAAAAAAAAAATTATTGATAGGCAACAAAATAATGATGAATTTTGGCAATTATTTATATTATTAAACATAAAATTTGATGATAGATACAGAAAATACAAATGATTCTGTATTTCAATAACAGGCCACAAAATTATCATGGATTTTGAGAAATAGCTTTGGTGGATAAAAAAAAAAAAAGAATTTTATCAATTTGCAACAAAATACTCTATTCTTAGTAATTATTTGTATTGTGAAAAATAAAGTTTCTCAATAAGCAGCAATATGATTCCATATTTTATTAACAAGCTGTGAAATTATCGCTCAATTCAAAATAGTTTTCAAAAAATCGCAGACTTTATAGATAAAAAATAAAAATAATTGTGTATTATGGCGAAATGTAAGCAAAAAATATTTCAGGAATAGCTTGAAAAAGAAAAAAAAAAGTGCAAATTTTATTGATAAGCAGTGAAATAACAGCATGTAAGCAATTGTGATTAAACTATTAAACTGGTAATCTAAAAAGCATACTTTACTGCTGTCCATAATAAGTTTATCGGAATAATCTGCAGCGCTTGCTGCTAGAAAGCTCCCTCTTATTACAGAGTGATTTGAAAATCTTTAATTTTGGTATTTACCCAATCACATCTAGTTATTTTACAATTGTTCTATTTTTATCATATGTAATTGTATTTCAAAATTATTTTGTACATGTCGGTAATTGTTCAGAGCATTTTTTATTTTCACAAACTGTAAAAATTATAAGTGGGTTACCATTCTCAAAAACCTAGATTGACCTCTGCTGAAAATAAGAAAGAAATTTACTTTTAGGTTACATAACATATATATTTTGCTTTGTTTTTAAATTTTAATGTTTAATTATTTTTAAAGTTATATTTTTATTCTGAAATTTTATTTATTTATTGAAATTATTCTATTATTCAAACAAATTTCTTGGGTAGGAATGTCTGAATATTGAAACAGGTTACCGAGCAATACATAAACATGGAACTAAAAAACAGGCATATTTTGAAAATTACAGGCGATAATGAGTAATAATTTGTTTAGGCTTGGCAGTGCAAACAGATCAAAGATAAGATATATAAACACATTTATTGACTAATCGAAAAAAAATATGTAACCATAATAAAACACGTACCTCTAGATGCAAACATAATATTAAGTTTTGCTTTTCTCAAATCATTTATTTGAGAAAAGCATTTTCATTTTTTTTATCCTTCCCATATCAATTAATTTAGGGTTTTCAACTAGAATATCTTCTAATTAAATAATGCACTTCGAAGTAATCACGGATTAGGATATAATAAAATAGAAAAACGTAATGAAACATGAAATTGAAAGCTGCTGAAAGCTTGATTGGCGGAATGGGCGGAATAATACAGTGCAAACTTCGATGGTAAACAATTAGCGCCTGTCTACAGCGAGTCAGCGAGCGCCAAAAATTTTGGATGTACGCATGCGCTCCAAAGATCATGAACCATGGTATAAATTTGTGTGCATGAGTGATAAACTTTTTCGCTTTAAAAAGAAATTAATTCATTATAAATAACGATGAAATAGAATATCTATGATTACAAAATACTTCTTTTACTTTAAATATTATCTAAATAATTTTTTGACGAAATGGGAAATTTTAAAATTAAAAATATTTTCTTCATAACAAAAAGTTATTGACTGCATTCACGTTGGTCAGCCAACCAACAAAGCCTTGCAAGCAAGAAGTAAGAACCGATTTACGGCCATTTTCGCCGAAGAAAAGCATGCAATTGGCGGAGTAATATAGTTCTATTTTTAAAACAACTTTTATAAAAAACAAGAGTTTTCCTGAAAAAAAACGAAGACGTTACTAGATTAAGAAAGATCCTATTAACAGCATATATTAATTATATGAAAATCCTTCGAGCCGTTTTAGAGATATTTTTCAGAATTTAGTCCATTACACCAATCGTTTTCCCTTTTTGGCTTTAAATTGAGATTCAGATCTCAAAACATACTGCATGTAGAAATGTAAAATTTTAAGGATAGATTAAGACAGCAGATAAAAGACTATTTTGAAAAGATCAGAACAAAATATGGCATATTTGCTGAGATATTAAGTGTCGGCTTTTACAAATCTCTCTGATGTCAAACTAGCCGTATATATGAGTTCGCAGCGTTCAGTTTGGGCTTCCGCTTGCGTCACTCGAAAAACTGCCGTTTTTCATGATATGTATATATATATATATATATATAAATTCCGATAACCAAAAAGCTTAAACGTTGGTAACAATGTATAATAAATTTTCGATATGTTTTCTGTAAATATAGGAATAATCTCTTATTAAGGCATAATTGTTACAAAATAAATATAATTGAAATTTTGAAACATATTTTAATATTTTGATGGTATTCATTTAATTTTAAATTTCAAAAACTTGAATTAATACTATAAGTTTATATAAAATTCCCATTAACAATATGTAACAGAAGATTGATTTTGAAAAAAAAAATAAAATCTATAAAATTAATTGCATTAGTATAATTATTTTTCGTTAAAATTACTTATTACAAATGTTGCAACTTAAGAAAAAAATAATTACATTCACCTTAAGTTTTGACCATATAAGTCAAAATTTTCTTGTTGGTTAATAAAAGTAATTCTGCTAAGAATTTAACTAAAAGGCTCTACAAATCTATCTATACACATTTACTTTTAATTTACTTTTTATACTAAGTAAATACAAAGAAATATCCTTTAAAATCTACATGTCAATTACTTTCAATATACAGGAGCGAGATTACATTCATTGGTATTAAATGAATTGTTATTATTATTGTATATATATATATATATATATATATTTTAATACATTCTAAAGTAAGTTCATCTGTGCTATTAAACGAAGGTGATTATAAACCGTGATATTTACATGCAAAATGAAAATCAAATATGAAAAATATCAAAATTTTGAATAAGATCTTCCATTAAATTATAAGATTGTTTTCTTAATTATATGAAGATATTCTTAGTCGATCAATATGAACTTGAAAATGTTTAAAATGTCATAAAATATAATATCATTAGAAAATTTAGGAACGTATTAAAAAAGATTTTTAGCACAGTTAATTACTATGAATACCAGAAAACTTAGAGTGTATTAACTGAACGCTGTTTTGCATTTTATTGATAAAGTTTTTTAATTATGTGGGAGTAAAAGAAGGAGAACAATTATAAGCGTGCATTAATTTATCAAGATTTTAAAATAATTAAAGTTATTACTGGAAAGATTAATGGAAATACATAATTGAATTCATAGAAGCTCGATATTAACGATAAACTGTAAAAAAAAAAAAAAGGAAAAAAATTCTTTTATTTAACTCTCCACTCGACCGATACGGATTTTTCCATTCACAGAGCAAGGTTTTTCTTTCTCATTCAAATGTGTACAATTATAAATTAAGTAAAACAGTCATACGTAATAGTCATATGGTTTATCTTAGGGTGTATTATAATATTTTGAATTAGGAGGTGAAATAACAATAGTTTAGCACATGTTAAATGTTATACAGTAATAATAACATTACAATATCGCTTTTCCCAAGAATGTTAGAGGATTTTAAGTACTGTAAGCGTTTAAAAGATATTTTACCATTATTATTTATTTACCCTCTTTGGTATATTTAGAGTAATTGCAAGAGTCACGTTGAAACCTTGGGATTTTAGGGAAAAGGGATTTCTACCAAAATATTTTAATTTAACATAATAAAATATATTAATATATATACCCGCACTCCCTTTCTCATCATTTCACAGTCTGAACATGGTAGTTTTGTTCATAAAACATTTCTCCTGTTGCCAAATTACATATAAATATATATTTAAACTCATCAGAGAATTTTTGCTTACACAACACTTAGAAACCCTTTTGGGTTATCGTATATATTATTTACAAATTACACGCACACAAATACCAAACCTCCCGTTCTTCTTGGGAGCACCCAGCGCAGAAACAACGGTTTTCAATTTATTTTATCTTATAAATAAAGTGTGACAGATTTCTATTTTAAAAACTTTTAATAAATTTGATTTAAAAATTTAAAATGTTGACAGTTATGCATACACACCAAACAGTATACTTAAAATTAGCCCACACATAAACAAAAAACGCGACACAAATTTAAATACACTTCGAGCCACTTCCATGCATGGAAAGTTGGCGCAGAACACATACCACTATTTCCAAGAACGAATTTACTTCTTTTTCAATGTAAAATATATTAAGAAGAAAATCCTTTTCTGATATAAGCTCCAAAATTGATTTTTATTGTGTTTGCCTTTCTTTATGTTTGTTGTTCTCTCTTTGGCAGTGAAATTATGTTGAGGACTTCCCAATCAATACATAGCTGCCAATATTTTAATTTATTCCGGTGTTTTTTTAGCCCCGCCTTTATTTCGTACCACTTAATTTTTAAAAGCAATTTTGTCTTATTTTTTCGAAGTTATATATTGGAGAAAGTTTTTCTATGAATAAAGTGGTGCGAAACAAAGGCGGGGCTAAAAGTACTCCGGAATAAATTAAAATATTGGCAGCTATGTCAATATATGCCAAGGAAGATGCGTGACTGTCATAGGTGCTTCCGTACCATTGTTTCCGAAATCGAAGTCGTTTGAAAAAGAAAATTTGTCATCATAAATAGTGATATGAAATCTGCGTCGAATTCCCTTCCTTGCGTTTCTAAACATAGCGCTAATACGTCAGAAATATTTTATTTGTCCCTGTAAATTTAAGATAATAAATACTTTTCATACCATGTTATATGTGATATATACTTTAATGCATATAACAAATATAAGCCAATTTCATTTTGTTTAGAGCAGTCCATAGATGTTGAACTATTTCCCTTTAAGATTTTCACATAATGTATTTGAAAATTTTTGTATGTACACGTATACCTACCATTTACTTCCGATTTCAATAAAAAGTTTCACGTTGCATTCTCCTGTGATACGTATTTAGAATGTTTGAACTTCTTACTTATACTTTTTTCGAGAATTTTCCTGTGTCACAGATTGACAAACACGCACAGACCAATCGCTGAAATTATTATTTTCAGATTCAGTGGACCTCAAAACGTGTTACTATATCATAATACAATAACCCCAAAACAATATTGTCTGTACCATACAAGGATAAGATAATTTAACTTTGTGATATATTCATAAAGTTACTTGCTGTACCACATATGGTTAAGAGAAATAATTTTGTGACACATTAAAAAAATTATATACTTAATATCTTCCTGCGATTTTCAGAGCTAATAAAATTATTTATATTTTGTTAGACATGATAAAATTTATCAAATGTTTTAAATTTACATTAAAAGCATACATCTTTCCATATTTTTCGCTCACTACAGTAAATCCGGGTTTTGGTGAACATAGCACATTCTTTATATTGGTGTTATTATTAATTTGAATGCTTCTTTTGTTTTCGATTTCAAAATAACTTCAATATTTAAAAGAGTAACTTTACGCGCTTAAAAAAAAAAAAATATTTATTGACAATTACTGAATACTTATCTCACATAAAACCGCACTCAGACTTCCAATGCGAAAAAATGTTTTATTTGATTTCGGTCTACATAACCATAATAATGACAAGAAGCCAAAAATATATATCTATATATGACATATTCCCTATATTTTAGGGTAAACAACTGCATATGACATTCTAAAGCAGAGATCTTACTTAATATGGCTTGTCAGCGGATGTCCAGCTAGCACAAAATGGAATTTTCATCAAAAATGGCGTATCATTCCATATTTTTTATCTTCTATTTTGAATCAGTATCGGGTTTTCCAGAGAAATGGGACGCCTATTTTACATAATGCGCTTTCTGGACACAATGCTCGAAGTTTCTTCTTCTTTTTTGTATTTTTTTTTTATTTCAGGGACCCAATTTTCTATCGGAAAGGATCCAGAAAGATTTAAAGGCAACTTACGTTCAATATATTCAGTTCTCCGATGCCAGCCAGTCTCTTTTATAGATCTGATATACTTAAAAAAAAAAAAAAAAAAAAAAAAGTATATATATTCTTGAAAGCTTACGTTTGAAACGTTTCCTTTGGTAAGACCCGCTTCAGATTTGGGGAGAGTGTAGACTATCAAATCGCGTTTAATATCATTCTGTTTGATTTTTATGTAGATAATCGGTTTATCGTTTGTGAATAATGCATAAAGTAGATCATTTATTGCTCGTATATCATACGTAGGCAATAACTATAGTATTATTTTAGGTTTATTTGTATTCCTAATGCGTATAATGGACATGCATGTAGGTGATTTCCAGTATTTTATATAAATCAACACGTATATTTAGGTCATTATTATTTTTATTATTTATAAATGAGAGCTCTTGAAGGAAATACCATACCATAAAATAAAATATAATTTCCGGTGTTTAAAGTCTTTTGTTAAACTTGGTATATGTATTTATGAAAATCAGTGATTTTTAAACAAAGTATTCAAATAAATAAATAAATATATATATATATATATTTTTTTTTTTTTTCGCATTACATACATAGTCATTATAAAAATTTACATTTCATATTCATTTATTTATAAAGAACTAATAATTTATGTCAATATAAAGGTATATTTAAAGGAATATATATTTAATTGTATATTTAAAGGAAAAAATTAAAAATTCTGTGTTTGAAATCTTTAATAGGATATTCCCCCGCCCCCCATTTTAATCAAACAGGTAAATTGCATGTCAGTAGATTTCTTTTATAAAACGTTTTATATTTGTTTTATGTATGATTGTTCAGTGCAGAATAAAAACTCATTTTTAGTTAACACCAAACGTTATTCTAACACTATCATTTGAAATCTGTACCCCCTCAAAATCGTAAAACATTATTCCTTAGAAATAATGAACAGTTTTAAAAATAAATAAAAGTAAACTTTTGAAATATTTTTGGCAGAATTATTAATTTATTCGGGTTAAATATTAGGTGTTATAGCTTAAATATTAATATCGTTATTTTGACATCCCATGGTTTACATAGTAATTTTTTTCTACATCGTTTGCCTTGTAATTTTAGTGTATATGCATAATGATCCAAAAAATGATTGTGTCTATATGTATTATATTTATAAAATGTTCTTAGTAAGAATACAGCAAAATTCCCTATAAAATTTAAACAATTGTTAAGTTTTAAATAAAAATTAACTCGAAAAATAGTTTTTAAATGTAATTTTACTCTCCAATAAAGGTCAATACCAATCGATAAATTAAAAATTTAATATCTACTTATTTACCAAATAAATTTTACATACGATCAATAAATGTATTTTTCATTCTTTTTAGCATAGGTACCAACATTTTAATTTATTCCGGAGTATTTTTAGCCACGCTTTCTTTTCATACCACTTATTTTTTTACGGATAATATTTTCTTATTGTATCAAAGTTATATATTGGAGAAAAATTTCCTATAAATAAAGTGGTTCGAAATAAAGGCGGGTCTAAAAATACTACGGAATAAATTAAAATATTGGCAGCTATGATTTTAGGATTAGTTAACTTTAAAATAATGAAATATGGAATTTTAAAGTAATAAAACGTTAGAAAATGTCTTATTTATGTTAATAAAGTAATATCAAAATTTTAAATAACTGGAAATAGTTCTTTTACTAGATAAATAAATTTGTCACTTAATAAATAAATATTTTTTCGTAATTGCTTATTGGGTGTTACCCAGGATCTATGTGTAGAGCAGTTAGTAATAAAACATATTGCATTTCAGATGTAGAGATTAGTGTTGTTTTTATAAAATTGAAAACCAATATCCTGCACAAAACTGTCAAAATTAAATATTCGTAATTAGCAATATATATATATATATATATATATTGTGTAAATAGAAAAGATGCTGCCTCTATATTAAACATGAAATTGTCCTCTGTTATATTCAAAAGCCTATTATTAATAATATTTAAGATAATATTTGTGTAAGTATATATAGTTCAAAAATGTATAATGCTAAGTACGAATTGTCATTCAGTGGCACCATTTTCACAAAAAAAAGTATTTATTTTCCGTACCAAATTAAACACAAAACTTCTTTTAAAATAACTTTATAATGTATATGCAAACATTTTATGTAGACCTGTTACGGAACACGGGCGCAGAATTCATACCGGAATGTGTTTAAGAAATTTCCCTACCTATATTATCGTCGATTTAAGAGGTAGAAAAGTTTCTTACATTGATAGTGGTATGAATTCTGCGCCCGTGTTCCATCCCTGAGTATGCTAGTTTATCCGTAATGGTATTAAGCCCCGCCTCAACAGTATATTCTAATGATTAAATAAGAAAACTATTGCTCTACAACTATTCTGGTGTCAAAAAAAGGCAGGGCTTAATACCATTACGGATAAACTAGCATAGTTAGAAGGTCTAATTTTATGTATTTATTTATTTTGGGAATGGGGGTGTTGTCAGAGCCTGATTAAGGGGGAAGCACACATTATTTAGACTTACACCGTTATTTTTTAACAAATACATTCCTCCTATAATAAACAGAAAATTCTCATTAAAAATTATTTTAAAAGAATTCTGGTGTCTAATAACGGTGAGTGTTGTGGTTAGTATGGGGTTGTCCATAATGATAATTTAAAAAGTTTAAATTTTGCAATAACTTAAATTTTGAAAATTCCAATTTACAGTCATAACTGATCGTATAGATTTTGATTTTTGTACACTGCCGCAAATTCCTAACCCGGTTCTAAACATAAAGATATTAAAAGGAGGTCGAAACCTCGTTGGAAGAATGCTTTGGTCTCTGATACACAAAAGAAAAACTTTATAAATATAAATAAATGTAGCTTAAGGCCATGATGACTTATGGCAGTTTCTGTTAAAAAAAACCCAAAACATTAAATATTGAAGTTGATTAAAGTTAAGCAATTTAATGGTTACGACAGAAACTACCATAAGACTGATTTTCACATATAAACATTCATATAAAAAGTGTCAGCTAAATAATTCATCTATATTAATCAAAGTTACTAATATGTAAATAAAAAAAAATAACATTGGAGCCATTACCACCCCCCACCCAAAAGAAGCCTAACTTTGTAATTTTAGATTTTTTTCACATGTAACCTGCTGGAAGCATGAGGATCAAAACAAAGGGGGAATTTATGCACAACTTCTTTAAATTAGATAAATTATATACTCAAACAATAAAAGCTTTATCTTTTAAGAAAACAATTAGATCTCTCAGCATTTTCCAAAAGGTTACTAAATGGCTCACAAAACAACTCTGGCCTTCAAATCCCCATGAAAATGAAAGAACATATAATATTTACTCATAATAAAACTAAAAAAAACACATAAGACAGCTTTCAAATGAAAATTCACAAATTTTAATTATTAATTAAAGCATAAAAAAAGATAAGAGGATCCTCAAAACTAAATACATCATTAAAAAAACACATAATTTCCTTTTTGGTTTTTCTGGTTACATCAAACAATTACACCTAATATATTAATCCATATTATCACAATAAAATCATCTTTTAAAGAAAAACTTTTACCGTATCAAAATTTACTTCTCCCTTAACTTTTTACAGTTAATCAGAGGGGAGTCCTTCTAGTGCACTGCAGTCCTAAATAGCACTATAATTACCAACACATAAGTTCCTTAGCAATATATGTTACTTATTTACAAAGTTCACTTGGTTTACATTTATAGGAGGAGATATTAACAACTTGGACAAGTGATTGAATAAAATAGTTAAGTGCTTTTCTAAATTTATCAGGTACTTCTTGAACTAAAACAATTTATAAGAGTCTCTCTCATGAAAGTATATATAGATATAGACAAGATCAATAAACAATAAAAATAAAGTTGGTTACCGACTTTGATTATCTCGATGGCTTTCGATCACCTGGAGGTGGTCTCAGGTTGCAGTATGCTAATCCCCAAGCTGAGGAATTTTACGAGATTCTTGGTTGGGCTCGGAACACAGATTCTTCCCCACAATAGAAGGGAGCATGACGACCTGCTCATGCCACAGGTCTTTAACGCTCGGACATCAGGCCTCATATAGACACAAACCACGACAACTCGACCTTCTACAGAAACTTTTGTTTAAAAAGTTGAATATCACTTCTATTAGGTCTTCGCACCAACTGTACTTCGGTCTCCACATAAATCCGAATATGGCTACAGACACGGCAATTTTATCTCCATGAGAATAAGCAAAGCAAGGCTTCCCTCTAAAAGGAGAAGATCCAAGGAGCTAACCCAGGGCAAAAGCCCCTCTTTACGAGAAGAATTTTTTTTTCACATGCTATGTAGTTGATATCTACCGCCTCAATTAAAATTTTTCGCGCTCATCTAAAGGACGCTAACTTACTGTTGCCAATTTTGGCATGAAAATTCCGGGGGAGAAACAGCTCGGCCAATCAGAGGACGCAACTGCACTGTCGATGGAGGAGCTGAACCCCTTACCCATAATAATCGATTAAGAACCGAACACGGTCAAGTGCAAATGTGCGAGAAGAGGAACTGACCTTCATGAGAGCAGGGGATGCCCTGAAGGTCAAGACGGACCTAGAAACACGTACCCAAACCAGAGGTCAAACTAAATAATAGTTGAGGACAAATTCCTTGTCGGAAAAAGGGTTTGCACTGAAAAGAGATACGATTTTGAAAATGCGAAAGAATTTTGGAGGGGGAAAAAGGACTGACACACATTAATAACCACAAATTTCCTTTTAACAAAAAAAAGAAATTACAAATAAGCTATTTTAATTATTAAAAACAATAGAAAAAACACAACTGTTAAAATTTCATTTTAACAAATACCCTCCCCCAACGGAAAAAAAAAAAATTTACCCAATAAAATTTTTTTTTTTTTTTTTTTTTTTTTTTTTTAAGAACCGGAAGCCAGAACGAGCAGCAAAAAGCCCCTAAACAATCCCCGAACCAGCAGGAACTGCTAGCTAAAACTACCAATCCAGATGCTCGCAAGAGTCTGGCCACAACTCTGCGAACAACCCTCCGTCCAAAAAAAAAACTAACTATAAACTAAATTACAGAATTTGCCAAAAGGAAAAATTTTAACCCCACCATTTAATTTAAACCACTACTTAATACCTAAAAAAACAAAGGAAACTTCCTCAGCAAGCAAACTACCTCGCAACTTTAGTTAGAGAAAATACACACACCAACAATTTTGAAAAACACCAAGTTTAGACTAATCTCAATAAACATCCCCAAGGAAAATACTCCAAGAACAAGGGGTTTGGTCCACAATCAAGTAAAGTACAGAGCCAATTCTGAAACTACTTACCAACAGACTTAGGCACCCATTCCGTCAACACATAAACAAGAACCTCAGTCACCGCAACACCTATGGGAGACACGGATAGGAGAAGAAAAAAAACTAGCCCGCAACCAGATCCCAGAACCTCCATTACTACAGGATAAAATATATAACAATTACATCACATAATAAACATACACAATACATGAATACATTAGACGGTTCTATACAAATATAAACATTAGACAACATTACATATCGAAATGGTATATAAAAAAAAATTCTCTCTCAGTGCATATAAAAAATACAAGTCAGAACAAAATAAATTTATCCCAAGTCTCAGTGCAGACATCACTATAACCGTACAATTTCTTTTGACCAAGGACTAAATATTAAAAAAAATTTTTTTTTGCAATTTTACGATTTTTTTTTTTTTTTTTATATATAGATTTTTCAATTTTTATTTTCAATTAATACCTAGACCCCTGTTGTAACACCTAAGCACGGAACCCAATTCAATTTTGTAAAAGAAATTTTCCTCACCAAACATCGCTCACGACTAAATGTACTATGCCCTGAGAAATTATTACATACATAAAAAAAATTAAATGCATAATACTTATAAAAACAAACATTTTTTTTTTTTTTTTTCAACAAACACATAAACCAGAAACAAAATTTTTAAATCATCTAAAGTAGAAAATTTTAATTTTTTTTTTTTTTTTTTTTTAAACATACACATAACAACACAAAATTTTCAATTCGCACAAAACAGGAAATCTTATTTTTTCCCTTATTATTATTATTTTTTTTTTTTTTTTCTCTCTCACCTTCTGTAAACCACAAATGAAACCAACTAATAAAAAAAAATCCTAACCTATGCTAATAAAACAACCCACTCTAAACTATACTAAAATCATCATGACGAAAGAAATAAATCAAGCTTGGACAAGGCACCTCAAGTTTAACACCAACCCGACAGAAACCCCATCCCCCAGCAAGATTTACGTCCCAAGGTTCCACTCGCAGAAACGTCTTTCTGCTCATGGATGAACAATTAACATTAACAGTTACAAAAAATTTACTTTTTCAAAAATTCTAATCTGCTCAAAACTAAATTTTTTTTTTTTTCTTTTTAAATCAATAACCCAATCAAAACTCTAAACTAATATTAAAAAAATTTTCAAAATTCAAAATTTTCAAAATTCACTAGCAGTAAAAATTACTTCCTAACACACGACTCTAAAATTCGCACAGTCATACAAAAGGTGAGAGGGAAAACCCACTACCAAAACACGAAAAATGCTTATTTCCCGTTATCACTCATTTTTCAACCACATTAATTAAAATTTAAAACAGAAAACTTTTTTACCACTCTGGCAGATGTAACAAACACAGAGCTTTAGACAATAAAAGCACTAGAATACCTAAACACTAACTTTTAGTCACTAAACAAAATAGAGATGCTAAGTACTAAATTTTAAACATAAACACAATTTCTGACCCAAAAATTTTTGAACAAACTACAATCTAACCTAAATTTTTTGACATAAACCAAGCTAAGACTGATACAAAAAAAGACATGCAAATTTCTGAGAAATATTGTAATTAAACTTGGTTTAAACAGAGAAAATACCTTGAAGCTTGCTAACTAATAAAAAAAAATACAAAATTTTCCTAAATTTAAAAGATTTTTTTTTTTAAATCTGAATGATTGTTTACAAAATTTATAAGTAGTAAGAGCGAGTACAACTGGCAAAACTCTGAGAGAAACACCTATTTGCAAAACACAGTTTTTGGAATACCTCACAAAAACAAATATCATTACTTTGCAAATTTACACAATTCCACAAAACACAAGATAGCTAAATTTCCAATAAACTACAATAATTCTTAAACAAACATCAACCACAAAACTAATTCCAACTCAGAGTTTGACCAAACAAAACAGGACTGAATTGTGAGAACGATACAGCGAACAAAGCGCAAATCCCAACCCTGAACTCTTTTATAATAAACTATAGCAGAATTAAATAAATCTGCGAGCTAACAGAGTTACAGGTCAGTCACAACTCTTCCTAAACATGCCACAAATACTAACTCAAATATGTAAACAAAACCATAACAGACTCTAGATTACTGCAATTTTTACTGGAGTTTGCGAAAAATGTTGTAAATCATTTTCCCATAGAAAAAGACTGAAATTACACTTTAACACCTAAACAAACATAAAAATTAACTTAAGATTTATTAAAATATTAGCCTGGACTCTAAAAAACAACTTTTACAACAGATTACTACCAAAAATTTTAATTTTTAAACACATATAACCTCAGAAATCTCTATTTAAAAGAGCACAGAAGTACTCACACATACCAAATTCTTTAATCAAATTCTACTTCAAAGCATTTACTTAGACAATTTACCCAAATTCTATCCTAAAGTGACCCATACTAAAGCTAACAATATAAAGTGCCTTAAATTTATATTTAAAACAACATTTTCAAGCTCATAATTCCATTTTTGACCCTAGGTAGCTTAAAAAAACATCAACTTTCCTGCATTTATCCCATAAACTGCTCTCAACTGCAGCAAAACATTTATTACAATATCTACACAACTTCTAAATCAACCTTTACACAGCAGGATTTACTAAGATCAAACAAACTTTTATAACACAATCACAACACAGCTTGAAAACAAAACAGCACTTTACTCGTAAAAGGGTAAAATTAAATTTCTGACTTTTAACTTTTAAAATTTGACATTATCTCATTACCAAGTATTATTTTAAAAGAAAACCATGTAGGGAATCAACAATTTACTAGAAAAACACTATCTTAGTCACAAAACTAGCCCAACACAAGAATTTTGTCAGAAAATCCTTTAGAACAATTCTTGCACACAGCCATGTATAACCCTGATCTAAGCAATTACATTGAAATTAAGGGGTAATTTTTAATTTTTAAGCAACTATTTACATTTTTTCAAGTCTCTAGAGGTGGTAAACAGGTTTTGGAACTAAATACTTTAACAAAATTGAAAAATATGTAAATACCAGACACAAAAATCTCAAAAAAAAAAATTCTGATTAATTCTATCTAACTATTAAAATATCCTATCTATAGTGATAACATGTGATAACTGACCCAAAATACAGGAATTTAGCTAGAATTCTTATGTGCAATACAGAAATAAGTTCCAAAATAAAAACTACACGAGCAACAGAAACTCATTACTGTACACATTGAGCCAAACTAACAAAATTTTGGGCCAAGCGAATACATGTTTTTAAGCATTTTGAATAAACTAACAAAAAAAAAGCACTATTTCTCTAGCAACATTAAAAAAAACCACAAATTTGAACAAATATCAGAATGACACACAGAGAGTATTTCTCGCCTACACTCAAACTTCAATAAACTTCCTAAGCATTTTGCTTCAAAGATAAAATTAAAAGCTACTCTACACAATTTATAACTCTGCATTTCACAATATTAAGGCGAACCTAAAGGAAAGGGGCCAACAATCAGGATTGAAATTTTGAACCTTCCCTCGACAAAAAGCAGTTTTTCTGAAATTTACATAATTTTTGATTCAGGCCAAACATTTTCAAAACTTAAACAAAATTTTGTCTCTATATCTGCCAGAGAAGGCATAAATTAAAATACAAATTCCCATTTCCTAGCAAATACCAATGTATATACAAAAAAAAAAACTCACAATTAAAAAAAAAATTATACAAACTATATACACATTTTGCAACAGAGAGAAAGCATTTTCCAACGCATGGACAACGGCACCATTGTTGTGGTTAGTATGGGGTTGTCCATAATGATAATTTAAAAAGTTTAAATTTTGCAATAACTTAAATTTTGAAAATTCCAATTTACAGTCATAACTGATCGTATAGATTTTGATTTTTGTACACTGCCGCAAATTCCTAACCCGGTTCTAAACATAAAGATATTAAAAGGAGGTCGAAACCTCGTTGGAAGAATGCTTTGGTCTCTGATACACAAAAGAAAAACTTTATAAATATAAATAAATGTAGCTTAAGGCCATGATGACTTATGGCAGTTTCTGTTAAAAAAAACCCAAAACATTAAATATTGAAGTTGATTAAAGTTAAGCAATTTAATGGTTACGACAAAAACTACCATAAGACTGATTTTCACATATAAACATTCATATAAAAAGTGTCAGCTAAATAATTCATCTATATTAATCAAAGTTACTAATATGTAAATAAAAAAAAATAACATTGGAGCCATTACCACCCCCCACCCAAAAGAAGCCTAACTTTGTAATTTTAGATTTTTTTCACATGTAACCTGCTGGAAGCATGAGGATCAAAACAAAGGGGGAATTTATGCACAACTTCTTTAAATTAGATAAATTATATACTCAAACAATAAAAGCTTTATCTTTTAAGAAAACAATTAGATCTCTCAGCATTTTCCAAAAGGTTACTAAATGGCTCACAAAACAACTCTGGCCTTAAAATCCCCATGAAAATGAAAGAACATATAATATTTACTCATAATAAAACTAAAAAAAACACATAAGACAGCTTTCAAATGAAAATTCACAAATTTTAATTATTAATTAAAGCATAAAAAAAGATAAGAGGATCCTCAAAACTAAATACATCATTAAAAAAACACATAATTTCCTTTTTGGTTTTTCTGGTTACATCAAACAATTACACCTAATATATTAATCCATATTATCACAATAAAATCATCTTTTAAAGAAAAACTTTTACCGTATCAAAATTTACTTCTCCCTTAACTTTTTACAGTTAATCAGAGGGGAGTCCTTCTAGTGCACTGCAGTCCTAAATAGCATTATAATTACCAACACATAAGTTCCTTAGCAATATATGTTACTTATTTACAAAGTTCACTTGGTTTACATTTATAGGAGGAGATATTAACAACTTGGACAAGTGATTGAATAAAATAGTTAAGTGCTTTTCTAAATTTATCAGGTACTTCTTGAACTAAAACAATTTATAAGAGTCTCTCTCATGAAAGTATATATAGATATAGACAAGATCAATAAACAATAAAAATAAAGTTGGTTACCGACTTTGATTATCTCGATGGCTTTCGATCACCTGGAGGTGGTCTCAGGTTGCAGTATGCTAATCCCCAAGCTGAGGAATTTTACGAGATTCTTGGTTGGGCTCGGAACACAGATTCTTCCCCACAATAGAAGGGAGCATGACGACCTGCTCATGCCACAGGTCTTTAACGCTCGGACATCAGGCCTCATATAGACACAAACCACGACAACTCGACCTTCTACAGAAACTTTTGTTTAAAAAGTTGAATATCACTTCTATTAGGTCTTCGCACCAACTGTACTTCGGTCTCCACATAAATCCGAATATGGCTACAGACACGGCAATTTTATCTCCATGAGAATAAGCAAAGCAAGGCTTCCCTCTAAAAGGAGAAGATCCAAGGAGCTAACCCAGGGCAAAAGCCCCTCTTTACGAGAAGAATTTTTTTTTCACATGCTATGTAGTTGATATCTACCGCCTCAATTAAAATTTTTCGCGCTCATCTAAAGGACGCTAACTTACTGTTGCCAATTTTGGCATGAAAATTCCGGGGGAGAAACAGCTCGGCCAATCAGAGGACGCAACTGCACTGTCGATGGAGGAGCTGAACCCCTTACCCATAATAATCGATTAAGAACCGAACACGGTCAAGTGCAAATGTGCGAGAAGAGGAACTGACCTTCATGAGAGCAGGGGATGCCCTGAAGGTCAAGACGGACCTAGAAACACGTACCCAAACCAGAGGTCAAACTAAATAATAGTTGAGGACAAATTCCTTGTCGGAAAAAGGGTTTGCACTGAAAAGAGATACGATTTTGAAAATGCGAAAGAATTTTGGAGGGGGAAAAAGGACTGACACACATTAATAACCACAAATTTCCTTTTAACAAAAAAAAGAAATTACAAATAAGCTATTTTAATTATTAAAAACAATAGAAAAAACACAACTGTTAAAATTTCATTTTAACAGTGAGTAAATTGGATTGTTTTACACCGTTCATTTTTTATAAAAAATATTTCCTCGTCAAAGCGTGGAATTTCTATGACATGAAGTAAAAAATAATTGTAAAAATATTCTGGTGAGAGCGGAGATAATGTGTGCTTCCCCCCTTAATCAGACTCTGGGTGTTGTTGCCAAGTCTCCCGCTTTTTTTAAAAGTCATTTTTTTTTCTTAATATTTGTCTTAGTGTTATCTGTTATTTAACTGCAGGAGTCTGACTTTAAATAAATACACATAATTTTTATAAAGAAGTAGTAGTATACGAAATGTGGGAGAGTTGGTAGTTATGAGGAAAAATAACTTCAAATATATTTTTACAAATATTTTAAATGTCGAATGCAAAATACTGAGAGTACTTCATTAATAATAATAATAAATATTGAATAGAAAATGGCGTTAGGATCAATTTATCATACCACTTCTTCCTAGGAAGGTTAAACGAAATTTCGTATGAGTGATTCAATATGATGAAATGACGTATGCGTATCATATTTAGTAATTAAAATTTATATAAAAACCATAAGAAGAAATTCCAACAGAAACTTTTAATCTAAGATATCTATTTAGATTATTTCTTAAATTGGCAATTTTTAACTCCACCTCCTAATCCCAGGAGAACAACACTACGTTTTAATTAACTTTAAGGAAAGTAATATCATTCCGAGTTCAGTCAATTTTAAATTATTCCCCGCAATACCTTTACGAAAAATAAAACATTCTTATTCCTACGTGATTTAAAAGTATATACTTTATGCTGTATAGTACCTCAATAAAAACCTATGCCGTGCCGATGCAATCGTATCCGAAATCTAATAAATGGAATTCCCAATTCGCAACTTCACTGGATTGAGTGCACAACCCCTGGGACAGTGCCTCCCCCCGTTTTTTCCAAAGCCAGGAAGGAAACAATGATAATAACGTACATAACGATCGTTCTTTTTTTATATACTTTTTTTTTTTTTCCCCCATCCTGAGTTATGCGACAGGGAAATTAAGGAGGTAAAATATGACAGCTATGACAATTGCTCCTGGGTTGCTGATATCAAAAATAACTTTTATTCCCTAAGAAATGTCAACAAAGAATAGGACCTGTTTCCAACGTATTCTGCTTTCTTTATCTCGATTTTTTTTTTCTTTTTTTTTTTTCCAAAAGTGAAAATTATAGTTCCACTGGTACAAAAGGTATTACGAGATACCACGGTAGAAATAAAATTTAGACTTAAGCTGCGCTTCTCTTAATAAAATATATTCACAACGAATATCGTTTTATCAAATGACCTTTTTCTTTTACAGGAAATAAGCAAAGCTCTCTCTTTTTTATATCTTACAGCCTGGGTAATATTAAGAATAATATAAATATATGAATTTTCAGAGTTGAATTGTTTTTCTCCTTTTCATGTATTTATGTAACTCATTTCGGTTCAGGAAATAAATTGTGCTACTTCCGAATGTTGAGTTAACGTTTTTGCTTGTATATATGGATTTTTCAAAACAATAGAAGCAAAGAGTGAAGAATAAATTATTATTTTTTTCGAAGTTTGGAGATTACCATAGCTGAAAATTGAAGAGGAATTCATAAGAAAGTAAAATGAAAAAGGTGAAATAATTCAGAGCGTTAATATTTATTTATGTAGGCAGGATAAAGAAAATGAAAAGGCTGAAAGAAACATAAAATTTCTGATTATTACATAGCATTTAAAATATCCTGGCTTCTTTTTTCTTTTCCCTGTCATATTCATGTCTTAATATAAATGTTCAAATACGACTTATTCTGATCATCTGAAGACTTCGAAAGATTATAATTTACTACAAATCTGACATGTTTTACTCTTAAAAATATTATTTATTTTATTTTATTTTATTTTTATTTATTTGTTTGTAAGCATTGCAGATTACAATTCTTATTGGGAACAAAATTTCAGTTTTAAAAAGCAGTTATATTAAAAACAATCTTTTTCAGTTTTCAGTTTATAATTCGTGAAATGATACGAATATTATGGATTATAACTACTAAGTTTATATAATTCTTATAATATTCTACAATTCTATTCTTCACGCAGTTGATGATTTACCGACACTCACAAAACAATTTGCATTAAAACTTTTTTTTTTTTTTTTTACATTTCGTAGCTCTGGAAATATTTTTTAAATACCGTAATTTTCGGCAGATTAAGATTAAAAAAAAAAAAAAAGGGAGGGGGGGTAAAAATTCACGAGGTGCGTATTATCTGTTGACTATTTACCTAAGCCATGGTTGTAACTTTACTTTTTTTTTTATTCTACTTAAACCAAAATAAAACATATGTTTGATTTTTCACTCTGCAGATGGATCCATCTAATTCTGTAATAATCTTTATCTCGGCAGAACTTTTATTTTATTGGGTGTTCAAAAGTAGCTACTTTTATGTTTATTAAAATGCACAGTGTCATCACACAAGACAAACAGAGCTATTTGATTCGGTTCGGTTCGGTTCGGTTCGGTTCGATGAGTACTGAGATTTATTGCTTGCCTCTAGGGCCGCTTATATCTCGAAAAATCCACACCACAAGGGTTTACAAGTTTTATTACAAGAAACACACAAGTACAATATTTTTGAAGACATAAGACATCACAAACATCCATGCCCGCACCAGGATTCGAACCTGGGACCATTGGATTCGGAAGGCAGCGTCCTACCGACCGAACCACCTGGCCGGCGCTATTTGACAAAGATGAAAAACAAAGATGAGAAAGTGCGTTTTCAGGTAGGTAGATAAAGGGAAAATTGAAGCATATGCTATGCCACAAGGGCAGCGCCGTCTCGAAAAATTATATTTTTGAACCAGAACGTAGCTATCTTAAATGATTGTAATCCGCGTTTGTAATGATCGATAGATGCCGCTTTCTCAACTGCAGTTGTTAGTAAATATTGCCACGTGTAATAAGTGCCACGTGCATTTATTATTGTGCTTTCTTGTTGTTCTATCATTGTTTCAGCGTGAAAGCTATCAGTGGTATTATAATTTCACCTTAGCCCACCAGAGGGCGAGCATTTCATTACAATCGCGGATACTAAAAATTATAAGTGCTGTATTTTACAATTTCCGTGGACTTTAATGTTAGTAATTTTACTTTTATAGCAAAGATACCTATTGGTTTAATTTGGATTTCATTTTTTTTTTCTGAGTAACAGATTATTTGCAGATAATCTGCGCCGATGCGGATTATCAATAAATATTTTTTATAAGTTCTTAAAAAATAACAGCTTCAGATTATCTGCCGCAGCGGACAATACACCGAAAATTACGGTAACTGATGGCAAAGTATTACGGGTTGTCGATAATTTTAATACGTCGTTTTTCTAATAATATTCTTTTGAAAAAATGCTTTTAGGTGCGAGATACTTGTAAGATGCAATCCATTTTAAATTATAATAACTGCTATAGAATGTGTATGTTATAATGAAAATGTTAATGACTGTACAAAGTGATATCATGATACAAATAAATATACAATTACAATTTATCTGACAAATAAAATATAAATTTATCTCTTAGAATGAATTATTACGGTAGGAAGATGACGATAGGAAGAATGGATTCATAAAAGCTCCGTAAAATTACATGTCCCTCGTTCAATTTGTTAAATGTACAGTCACAAAAAAAAAAAAAAGCCACCCCCTAATTTCGCAGTAAATTATCGTAGAAACATGCGGCTGGTACATATCGATCTGTAATAATGTCTAGTTTTTAATGGTGTAGTTAGATTTTGCTTAAGAGGTTAACTACATATTAAAACAGACATAAACTTTATTTTTTTCAGTGACGAACCCTATTTTTGACCTCATATTCAGATTTCTGAGATCAAGGCAGTTCGTAAAACATACCTATTTATATACCTTGAAACAATTCTAAACAGAGTTACACGTGAAAATGTGTTTGGGGACCGTCTATACATTTAGAAAAAAAATCGTGATCTACTACCCAATATAAATTATTTATTAAATTTTACACCGAAAAAAAAAATTCAGAAATGCTTATTATAATATAAAAAAAAGATACTAATTCGCTGAACTTTCTTTTTTAGTTTATGAATTAAAATATTTTTATTGGTTTCCATTTATTAAACATTGATTAGATATATACATCACTTCATACGAAGAAAATTAAATAGCTTGAATCATATGATCCCTACAATGTTGAAATACAAAAATCTAGATACCAACGTGAAAGAATAATAGTAATTATGATAAGAATATTAATAGCGGGTAAAAAAATAAAAAGTGTTTAGTATGTAAGAAAAAGAATTATCTACTTCTTGCTGGGTATATTTTTATTTTATACAGTAAGCCCCTCATGAAAGTGTTACTATAAAGTTTTACATTTAATTTTAGGCGTACAAACCAACAATAGATAATATACAAAAATATAAATAACAAGATTTAAACTAAAATCTGAGAAAGGATATTTAACATTTTCGCGACTGCTGACGTAGTTTCACATCATTTGGATATCTGTAACTCCTCCAGTGGGCGTTTTCTTCCCAATTCGTGTTTTACGATATTTCTTAAGAATATTCCTTATATTCAAATTTATATAAACAAAATAGTATGAATACAAATATTTTCACTAGAAAGGGTATAATTATTATGTATATTCATATGAAAATAAATATGGATGTAGAAAAAACGGTTTCCTACTGCCTAGAACGAATATTTCCCGTTCTGCAGTCGTCTACTGTACTTGAATTCTTAATTTTAATGTGTAAAATCTATATCTTTAAAAGTAATAAGACGTATTACTTTGTTTTAAATTCTTTTTCCGTGATAAATGTGACGCCAGTTTTACGCCGTGATTAGAATAATCGAAAACCAATAATATTGCGCTTTGTTTCAATAATAGATTTTAAAAACTAAAAAAAAAAAAAAAATACCACTATATCATTCAGTATTTAAAAAACATTTCATAAAAATTTTATGTTTTTCTATGTTACGTCATGCCATAAAATTTAAATAGCATAAACGGTAGGGTAAACGAATGCGAAAATGTCACAAGATTAAAACAGAAAATTTGTTTTAAAAAATCTGATAAAAATTAATAAAAATTAATTATATTAATTTAAAAAAAGGAAAAAACAAAAGTATTGTTTACTGCGTATTGCTCTTTCTAATAATAATCCTCCTCTTACCGCGATTTCTAAATCATAATATTTAACTTGAGGTGCACGAATCCTAGAATATTCAAGTTTAAAACAAAAGACAAAAGGATAAAATAGAATTTTAGCAGTGAGAAACTAGGAAAAGTTATGTAATATTTAAGAACAAAGACTTAACATTTCAGAATCCAGTATACACCTCTTTGCAACGGAAGCCACGCCTTCACACAATTTTTCTAAAACTTTACGTTATAGAACAAAATTATTTTACATACTTCCAATTAAATCATTTAAATTTTGTCTTCAGCATTCGATGTAGTAAATACCATTGACATTTATGCATACCAGCGTCACATAGAGAGTCATATACGAATACAGAAACTAGTTTTTTTAATATTGTTTCCGCAATATAGAGGCGGGGCTTCATTTCTTTTGGAATTTTTTCACAATCACTCGATTGCATTGCGATAATTTTATAGAAAAATAATCCAATTTGTATCATAAACATCGAAATGTTGCTTAGAAAACAATTAGAATAACATTAAGGTAAATTAAAATAGTTTTTCGTCAAAATATATAGAGATATTTACTCACAGAGGATACAAATTATTATAAATGACGGCCCCCTAACAACAGTAAAAAATTAAATGTCACTGTAACTCAAAAAATAATGTAAAGAACGAGCTGTAAATTTGGAAACCCATGTTTTTGATGATGCCCGTTCTATTTATGCTAAAATTAAGATAGGTCATAATTCATAATTTTTTCAAATATGAAAATATTAATAATTTTCATATTTCAAAAAAAAAATTTTTTATAAAAAATATGCATGGAATATGTTTGGGTCACTTCATTCTATCATATATATATATATATATATATATATATATATATATATATATAAACAGAATTTGAATATCATAATTATTTTGGAAGATATGAATTAATGTTTGTCACATTCATTTAACATTAGCACTCTCATATTTTGACAGCTTATAACTCTTTGAAGAATTGAGCAAAATATATAAACTATACCATTTTGCGCGATGATTTGGTCCAAAGAATTCAAATAAATTATAAAAAATGGGGGTTACCATTGAAAACAATGAAGTTGATGCCAGTTTTAATATGTAGGCAAAATCTAAGTATACCATTATAAACTAGACGTTATTACAAATCGATTGGTACCAACCACATGTTTATACAACAACTTATGGCGAAAATAGGCTTTTTTCTTTGTGTGTGACTGTACAAATAAGTATATCTGAAAGCATACGCTCATTTCGAGAAAAAAATAACAATTTTACAAAAAAGAACCTCTTAAAATTTTCTGGTAGTTGTCTTTTTATTGGTTTACCTAGATAACACAAGCGTTTTAGCGCGTTTAAACCGGCAGAGGAAATTTACATTCCAAGCACTTTAGAGCGTTAGTTCTGACAAAGGGTTAAGATTAAATGAGAAGAAAATTATTTTACAAAAACATCGTGTGAATAAAAGGTGAGTACTAACAATACTACAGAATATACTAAAAAATTTGGCAACTCTTTACTTATATTTTCATTGCTGCCAAATCTAACGCTTTTTGCGTAAGAGTATTTCTTTACAAAAATTAGTGGTTAATTTAAAGCGCAGTTCCTGTGATTAAATAACACACACACACACACACACGCAAAAAAAAAAAACAATGAAAACCTGAGAAAATTCAGAGGATGGCATTTTAAGGATAACCTCATTTGGAGGATGTCTTCTGGATGTCAAAATGTCAAACCTGTAAACACCCTAAGAATGTTTTTTTATTATTGTTATGCGACAGCTACAGGGAGAATGTAGACACCATCTGCATGCGGACTGACATCCTTAACCAATCCATAAGACAGCATATTCAAGATAACCTGGCATCCAGTGGATGGCAAAAATTGCCCTATGAACTGTCAAAAAATATTCACTGATTAGGCGTCGTTTCTATTTTGAAACTGTAACAAATTTAAAGACTTTCAATACCAAAGCCTAAATTTTACATCGCTTAAATTTGATGATTAACACGAGGGCAAATTTTATTAATCACAATGTAGTGAATTTCCGTTTATATAAACTGTACAAAAAGCAATGAAAATGAAAGCACTTACATTATCTATCAACATTTTAGATTTTCGAAAAGTAAAAAAAAAAAAAAAAAAAAAAAAAAAAAAAAAAAATGTGGTGATCAACCGTCTATCTTCTATCTTGAAATGGTGGCCAAACGTAACAACAATCTCTTTCTCCAGCGCAAGATTGCACGTGCGTCAATTGCGCATGCTTGTCCGATCAGAAAATGTACAGGATTTTTGGTTAGTTGGTTGGGTTTTCGTCGCAGTAGTGCTGCGCAATGAGTAATTGGTGACGGTCCCCGCGACTCACCCCTAGATGTGGTCCGGAGACATGCCATCACAATTTTGATCCTACGCGGAGAATAATTTCATTGGATAGTCCGATCATGAAACCCACCGGCTTTATACTTTGGAGAAGAATGGTTGAATAATCCATTTGCTGTATCCTTCACGAATTCAGGGATAGCTCTCATATGATATGAGAAACGCAGGATCTGTATGACAATTACAGGATGTCCACAGGACAACTGTGGTTATATGGAACTAAGGCTAATAGCATTTTTACGCTAATAATAAAATAACTGAAATACAATATTTTTTAAACGTACTTTAAATATTTTCTTTTGAAATTTTATGACATTTAAAAGAAAATATGAAAATAAAAAATAATAGAAATTTAATCTGCACGTTTTTTTTTTTTTTTTTTTTTTTTTTTTTAATGGAGGAACTCGAATGCAGTTTACTATTTTTTCCTTATTAATCTTTGTTATTCTAATTTGTTTTCCAAGTCGTAAACTATAACAATTCTACTAAAAAAATAATAATAACAAAATTATTATTATTGGCATGCAACTGTTTCAAAAATAAAGGTAAATAAATAACAGGGAAAGAAAGAACATTTGATATTTTTAGATACAATTTTAATGTAATTTTCTTCCATAAACAACAAACACTGAATAATCTTTGAAATTCAAATAATAAATTATTTTATCTTTTCGGTGCTTTCCTTTAATTTTCATTTCGTTTTTAAAATAAAACAATGAACAAATGCTTTATGACGCAATTTACTTTTATTTTATTCCAACTTTAAGTGTATATGCAGGCCTAACATCTTGAGGTTCGAATTTTTTTCTTTCCTTTCCCCTCACATTTATGAAAGTTGTAATACAATCTAATGCAATTTCATTCAAGAATTTGTGTAATTTTATCCTTAAAGCATTTATGCTAGAGAACTGTTATTTTAAAAACTCTAGACGTGGAGGTAAATTTGCAGGAGGAAAAAAAGGAAACACTACAATTGAACTTGCAAGCAATGTCTTCTGCTATGCATAAGTGCAACCATTATAATCCTTAGATCCCCCCTGGAATTTACAGCTTTAGAGAAAGAAAAAGAAACCGTCCAGTTTGTTATAATGATCATTTTATACGAAGTAAAAATTTAAAGGAAGAAAAGAAGAAAAAATTGCTTTCCCCTCGTTCTTCAAAAGTAATAGGATATTTTTTGTGTCCTCCAAAAACTCTTGTGAAATAAGGAAAAAAAAAAAAAAAAAAAAAAAAAAAGAAGAAGAAGAAAAGAAAGAAAGAAAATTAAAAAAACAAAATATACAAAGGAAAACTATTTCAGAGAAAAATATTGTTTTGTTTTCCGAAGAAAAGAATTTTTAGACTACGAAGACACGAGTAAATTAAATTTAGGCGTTGTAAGCAAGCGGAATTATCATAATTTCATGATATTGAAAATATATAAACATTGCAGTGGAATAATACTAAAGAGTGTAGTTCTTGGTTATCGTTCAGAGTTTTGAATTTGCATTTCAAAAGGATTTTACGAGTCATCTTAAAAGATAATTTATGTGTTTAATTATTTATTTATTTATTTAAAGATATATTTGAATTATTTATTTATTTACTTAAATAATTTCAGTTGATTTATTTGAATTTTTGCGAAAGTTTATTAAATTCATAATTTCTTATCATACAAAAGCAGTGTATTTAAGAAAAACACCACAATTTTATTATTTACTTTAAAAATAGGTGACTATAATGCTGATTTTTTTTTTTTTTTTATTCAGATATTTTTAATGCAAAATCCTGATAATTTTTCCGTTTCTCTAACATTTTTACTTTCTTCTATGTTCAACAGGAAAAAGGATCGAATTCGTTAAAATTTTTGGCATCCGGTTTTTGTCATTTTTATACGTACTATGTCTGAAATGTATTTGGATCATTTTGGAAAAATGTCTGTCTCTGCATAACAAAAAATTTGTGGCAGTTCTGTATCAAAAACTAATGAACAGGATTTCATTTTTTTTTTTTTTTTTTTTTTTTTTTTTTATTTAATTGCACCTCTTCATAAATTGGTGCCTGTTAAAGTTTAGTACATATCGTTCAATAGGTGGCGCCAATATTTTACAATTCCCTTCTTCCCACTCCCCGTCCCCCATTTACGGGAAGGCTGTCGTCCCAGCTTGTGTTGTGTATAATGGTGCAAAACTTAACATTTAAGTGGGTCATTCAAAATATTGTGCTGGTTAAATTTAAGTGCATATCGCCTGATAGGTAGCGCTGCTATGTTGGGATTATCTCCGTTTACGAAAGGCAATGCTTCACCTTATATATCGCACAATCTAACAAAATTCTATGGGGGATAGTCATTATGAAAAATATGTTGACTTAATATCGGTGACGATAGGTGGCGTTGGTGGCCGACAGATGACGCTGTTATTACTCACATTCTGCGATATTGTTTATGGCTACAACTGAATATATATTGGCTACAAAAACATAAAACTACTTTTGTAAAATGTTTATTGTGAGAAACTCTGTTAATTAACTTTAACGTTAATGATTGACATTTAGATGCTTGTCACCATTTATCATCAAGTATATCAGTTACCAGATATCATATTATCCACTTCTTTAAAAATAAATAAATAAAAAATAATAAGAACCAAAGAATTAAAAAATATAAATAAGAAATAAGAAATAAATAGAATGTATTTTTACAAAATAATCTAAGGAAATTATGCGATAGTTATGATTTACGAGAGAGTTTTCATGAAAAGTTTTGCATGAATTCTTTTGCTTATTTTCTTATTAAGAGAGGAGTTTCAGTAACTAAAATAAATCACGTAACACAAAGGATAATAAGAAGTTAAAATTTCAATTTAACACTTTTAATGTGAAAAATCAATAATCATTTATCTCAGTAATAACGGTTTAAATAATAAACAAGTGCCTTATAATAATAAATTATTAAAAATTAAAGTTTTCAGTCAAGAAACTTCCAAAACTCACGGGATTAAAAAAAAAAAAAAAAAAAAAAAAGGAAAAAAATGGCAGCGCTGCAGCTCGGGGATTTAATCGTTCATCTGTTTCTACTTATCTATCTACAGCATATAATAAGACTATATTTTAAATATTGTGTTGTTATTGTATAAATTTATTTATTTTTCAAAAAAGTAATGATTCAATTATGTATAAACTTGAAAATGAAATAAAACAAAAAAGCTAAAATAATTATAAAGAAAAACAGCTTAATAATAAATATTTTAGTATAAATTTTTAATTTTTTGTCACTAACAAATTTGTTTTATAGCTTATGCTTAAAATACATATTTTTACCATATTTTCCCACGTATAATCCATCGGTCAAACAAAACGGTTTTAAAACAGATTTACTCATTATTTACACACAAGGCAGAGTTGCCAACTTTTATAATTTGTTCTGGAGCATTATCAGCCCATCTTTTTTTTTTTTTTTTAAATACCAATAATTTTAAAAATAATTTTCTTCTCGTGTAATCATTGCCCCATACTAGAAAAAAATATTCTACAAACATTCCGGAACGAGAAAAAGACGGGCTAAAATTGGTCCGGAATCAATAAAAAAAAAATAATAATAATAAAATAATAAAAAATACAATTCTGCTCACTCTCTTCGCATGCCGATAAAATCCAGAAAAATTGGTAATGCAAGAAATTAAAATTTATGTATTTGTTGGTACCACACATAACCATGGTTCGTACGGCCACGCCTATTTTCAAGGCCTCTCCCACCAGTATTTTTATACGATATACTTCCTTTTAAGTTTTAAGACATTTTTAATATGAAAATTTACTAAATAATAATACTGGTGCACAAAATTAAGAAAATTCAAGGACTGTACGAACTATGATAACATTAAATTCTATCAGTGATGTCTAAAATAATACACTTTTGCATCCAACTTCCTTGGAAAGCTTAAGTCCAAGAAAATCTGGAAAAGAAATAGGAGACTTTATATTATTTTTATCTTCTTAACTGTTGATCCCTAGCGGTCATTCACGGGAATGACCTTTTTCCTGTTTTATGTCATTGGGTTAATCCTTGTCTATGACCAAAAGGCGAAAAGAGGCGTTTAATGGCGTCTCCCATAGCAATTATAGCCGTAAAATGAGAAGAAAGAGACAAAAAGGCGCTGTTTTGCGCCTATGATTTTGGCATGTGGATGGAATTTATTGTAGTAAAATTTTAATTAATATGTCTAAAGAAATATTACAGGTTCTTATACGAAAAATATAAATAGTTTATTGATAATAAAATAGTTTCTTGATAAAGCTAAACATTAAATGTCGCTTGTGTATTTAGCTGAAATTTTTAACTAATACGACAAAAACATTAGATGTTATCAGTAATATATCTATATATATGTGTGTATGTATGTATATGTGTGTGTGTATTAAAAAAAAAATAGTTAATTCCAAAAAACAAAATATTGAAAGTCACTTGTAAATTTAACTTAAAAACAAGGAACATTTAGGGAAATTTAGGCATTTAAATGGACAAATGTAGGTCATATTCATTTTCACCCATTGTTGTCGAGGTATTTTCCTATTTTTAATAGGAGGCTTCACCTTTTGGCATTCCTCTAAAACATTATATTATTTATTAAATTAATTTTACGTATTCATGATTAAATTATTCAAATTTTATTCTTAGTAATTTATTCTGTAAATGTCATTGGCAAAATACACACCAGCAGCTTATAAAGTGTCGAACACGTAAAATAATTTTTTTTTCTTTTTTTCTTTTTTTTAAAGTAAAGTAACTTTTTTAGAGGAACGTTTGAAAACAGGGGAAAAAAAGGGGGTGGGATGTAATTTTACTTAAACCGTAAGCAAAGTGTTAAAGCTAGTCAATTACAAACTACAGGGTGATTATAACTAAAGTTACGATTTCAAAACGCTATAATTTTAAAACTACCCATCAGAGTGATTTGATATTTTACCAGAGCAATCTTGAAGCAGTTAAATTTTGTTTTGGGGAGGAAAAAAGTAGTTCCAACATGTTCCTATAGATGGTGCTGTCAGGGTAATGTCAGGGGAAATAGCAAAATGGACTCATTAAAATCAGGAATGTTGTTAGCAACACAATGGAATAGCAAGAAACAATAGACTTCAAGGGTTTACTACAATTTTCTTTAGCAAAAAGACAAGAATACGTGTTTACAGCGGAAACAGTCATAGTGAAAAGAGAAAAAGAGGAACTTCATGAAACAAATACTTTACGGATAATTAACGGTTACATTATCGAACTTTTTTTTTTTTTTTGGCAAACAAAATTTTATTGCCTCACGATTAATCTGGTAAAATATCGAATCGCTCTGATGGGTAGTTTTAAAATTATAGCGTTTTGAAATCGTAACTTTAATTATAATCACCCTGTATAAATAAATAAATAAACCTAAATTTCACCGTAAAGTATATAAAAGTTTTTTACAAGATAGCGAAAGTAGTTATTAACTTTATTCACTTTTGAGACTGTATATGCACACCCAACCATACTCGTACATAAGTAAATAATTAAATCATTAAATAATAAAGCTTATAAAATTTGCATATATACATATATTTGTAGTTTCAGTGTCAATTTAAAATTGTATTTGCCTCATCTGCATAAAATATTAATTTCCAAAATATTACAGGACCAAATTTTAAATTTAAACATAAAAAAATTTATTAGTTGCAATTTGCGAATAATTGTATTTTATAATTTAACCTTCACAATAACAAATGACTTACATTGTAATTTAATGTCCGTACGAATATAAAATAATTTTTTGATTAAATTTTACGCAAGAAAAACTGAAAATATATATATATATATATTGTTAAAAAAAAAAAAACCTTGTTACATTACAGAAAAATTCTGGCTGCAAATTTGCCAGGAAGTACCTATAGAGGATAACAGAAATTTTCAAAACAGAGCTATGTAAAAAAGGCAGAGTTGCCAACTTTTATAATTTGTTCTGGAGCATTATCAGCCCATCTTTTTTTTTTTTTTTTAAATACCAATAATTTTAAAAATAATTTTCTTCTCGTGTAATCATTGCCCCATACTAGAAAAAAATATTCTACAAACATTCCGGAACGAGAAAAAGACGGGCTAAAATTGGTCCGGAATCAATAAAAAAAAAATAATAATAATAAAATAATAAAAAATACAATTCTGCTCACTCTCTTCGCATGCCGATAAAATCCAGAAAAATTGGTAATGCAAGAAATTAAAATTTATGTATTTGTTGGTACCACACATAACCATGGTTCGTACGGCCACGCCTATTTTCAAGGCCTCTCCCACCAGTATTTTTATACGATATACTTCCTTTTAAGTTTTAAGACATTTTTAATATGAAAATTTACTAAATAATAATACTGGTGCACAAAATTAAGAAAATTCAAGGACTGTACGAACTATGATAACATTAAATTCTATCAGTGATGTCTAAAATAATACACTTTTGCATCCAACTTCCTTGGAAAGCTTAAGTCCAAGAAAATCTGGAAAAGAAATAGGAGACTTTATATTATTTTTATCTTCTTAACTGTTGATCCCTAGCGGTCATTCACGGGAATGACCTTTTTCCTGTTTTATGTCATTGGGTTAATCCTTGTCTATGACCAAAAGGCGAAAAGAGGCGTTTAATGGCGTCTCCCATAGCAATTATAGCCGTAAAATGAGAAGAAAGAGACAAAAAGGCGCTGTTTTGCGCCTATGATTTTGGCATGTGGATGGAATTTATTGTAGTAAAATTTTAATTAATATGTCTAAAGAAATATTACAGGTTCTTATACGAAAAATATAAATAGTTTATTGATAATAAAATAGTTTCTTGATAAAGCTAAACATTAAATGTCGCTTGTGTATTTAGCTGAAATTTTTAACTAATACGACAAAAACATTAGATGTTATCAGTAATATATCTATATATATGTGTGTATGTATGTATATGTGTGTGTGTATTAAAAAAAAAATAGTTAATTCCAAAAAACAAAATATTGAAAGTCACTTGTAAATTTAACTTAAAAACAAGGAACATTTAGGGAAATTTAGGCATTTAAATGGACAAATGTAGGTCATATTCATTTTCACCCATTGTTGTCGAGGTATTTTCCTATTTTTAATAGGAGGCTTCACCTTTTGGCATTCCTCTAAAACATTATATTATTTATTAAATTAATTTTACGTATTCATGATTAAATTATTCAAATTTTATTCTTAGTAATTTATTCTGTAAATGTCATTGGCAAAATACACACCAGCAGCTTATAAAGTGTCGAACACGTAAAATAATTTTTTTTTCTTTTTTTCTTTTTTTTAAAGTAAAGTAACTTTTTTAGAGGAACGTTTGAAAACAGGGGAAAAAAAGGGGGTGGGATGTAATTTTACTTAAACCGTAAGCAAAGTGTTAAAGCTAGTCAATTACAAACTACAGGGTGATTATAACTAAAGTTACGATTTCAAAACGCTATAATTTTAAAACTACCCATCAGAGTGATTTGATATTTTACCAGAGCAATCTTGAAGCAGTTAAATTTTGTTTTGGGGAGGAAAAAAGTAGTTCCAACATGTTCCTATAGATGGTGCTGTCAGGGTAATGTCAGGGGAAATAGCAAAATGGACTCATTAAAATCAGGAATGTTGTTAGCAACACAATGGAATAGCAAGAAACAATAGACTTCAAGGGTTTACTACAATTTTCTTTAGCAAAAAGACAAGAATACGTGTTTACAGCGGAAACAGTCATAGTGAAAAGAGAAAAAGAGGAACTTCATGAAACAAATACTTTACGGATAATTAACGGTTACATTATCGAACTTTTTTTTTTTTTTTGGCAAACAAAATTTTATTGCCTCACGATTAATCTGGTAAAATATCGAATCGCTCTGATGGGTAGTTTTAAAATTATAGCGTTTTGAAATCGTAACTTTAATTATAATCACCCTGTATAAATAAATAAATAAACCTAAATTTCACCGTAAAGTATATAAAAGTTTTTTACAAGATAGCGAAAGTAGTTATTAACTTTATTCACTTTTGAGACTGTATATGCACACCCAACCATACTCGTACATAAGTAAATAATTAAATCATTAAATAATAAAGCTTATAAAATTTGCATATATACATATATTTGTAGTTTCAGTGTCAATTTAAAATTGTATTTGCCTCATCTGCATAAAATATTAATTTCCAAAATATTACAGGACCAAATTTTAAATTTAAACATAAAAAAATTTATTAGTTGCAATTTGCGAATAATTGTATTTTATAATTTAACCTTCACAATAACAAATGACTTACATTGTAATTTAATGTCCGTACGAATATAAAATAATTTTTTGATTAAATTTTACGCAAGAAAAACTGAAAAAATATATATATATATATTGTTAAAAAAAAAAAAACCTTGTTACATTACAGAAAAATTCTGGCTGCAAATTTGCCAGGAAGTACCTATAGAGGATAACAGAAATTTTCAAAACAGAGCTATGTAAAAAATCGCCCCCCTTTAACCCCCCCCCCCCCCCGATTCATTACTGTACCTACACTTATATAGAATTCAAATCTATTATTAAATTCAAACGTTCATTTAAAATTATTCTGGCAACTTTCACACCAACATTCCTTGAAACTTATCAATCTTGTTCAAACTTTTCTGCTAACACACATATTAACTTCAAAATACAACATTTGGATCTCCTGAAATTATTAGTTTTTAATTTACTCTAACAGACACAGACAAAGAGAAAACGTTAAAAACGTCACTTCAGTATTGAGGAGGACTCAAAACGTGTAAATGTAGAAAAAAAAAAAGTGGTGAATATTTAGCTTAAAAAATATACCAATTTCCATATGGCTATGAGGAATTAATTTCAATTCCTGAGTAACTTTCCTGGACATGTTAAAATATTACAGTAAAATACTTCCACTTACAAGAGTATTATGGTTTAAATATTGGTAGCCCTGTATATCTTCTGAAAGTTATGTACACATCACATGGTAGACATAAATATAATCCTATATTAATAACACACGGCACAACCTGAAGTATAACTTCCACCAATTTTCAATTATTGTCGCACCATAATCTAGTTCTTTTGTGAACGAACAGTGAATTATTTCTCTACAATATTCTACATGAAACATGTTTTTACGTATATAATATATATATATATATTCGTATCATTTGGTTTGGTGCAGTCTATAGATGTTAAACTCTACTTACCTGCAATTTCCCCAATAGACGTAATGTATTTGAATTCTCTTGCGTGTCCCTGTGCACGAGCCATATACTTGATCTAGGGTACTTACTAGGGTATTTATAATGTGTTGTAGCTCATAAAGAGGGGAATTTCTGAAAAACTCACAGAAAACCCCAAATGTCTAGACCGACGATCTTAACCTGGGTTTGGTATGGCCAGTTCCGTTTATCAACTTCGAGAGCACAAACTCTCTGCCACTAGTGCGGTACTAAGTCGCAATTTATTTAAATATTTATTTTTTACTTTCATTATTTTAAATAAGGCCGTCACAACCCACAAGCTACAATTGTTTTTATTATTTTCGTACAACTATTTCCATAACATAAAATTTACAAATTTATGCATGCAAAGTGCATATTTACCTGCAAAAGAAATACCATAAATTTTACTTAAAAAAAAAAAAAAATGGTTCGAAAAGAGTAATGATAATAATAATAAAAAAAGCCCTTTATTAATAAATAGGTAAACTTTTATATACAAGGTATCTTTTCAGGAATGTTTGAAAAAACAGAATAAATTGATCAATCTTATTTCCGTTTTAAATTTTTCACTTTGTTTTCAAGTTAAAGAAATGTACAGTATTTTCTATTCCCCACTGTTTATGTAGTCGATGGAAATTATAGAGCTCTTTTGTAAATCATTGTCTGAAAATTAAGAATTTTTTTTTTTAAATATTCATTAAAATATAATAATATTAAGCATATGAAAATTTCTTCAAAGCTATATTTGAATTTAAAAAAAAAAAGAAAAGAAAAATAAAAATAAAAATGAAAATAATATTTTTTTTTGGGGGGAATTTTTTTCTTAACTACAACTACTTGACCCTTGCTAATTTTAGTTTAAACCTCATAAAAGTTTCAGTTAAAATGCATTCCATACGTTTAAATTTATCTGCGTCAAAATTCTAGTACCCATATAAATATGAATTTAAAACACAGTGTTAAGTATTGAAAAACCTGAAATTTACATAAAACTCGCCATCCAAACATATATACATATTTGCCAACCATCTCATTATGAACCGTACGATTTTTAGTACCCTTTTTTTTCACACCAATGATTTTTTTAGAGTAATTTTAGTCTTATTTAATCGTAACAACATTTGGAGAGAATAACTCTAAAAATATAGTGGTGTGAGAAAAGGGGCGTTTTTTCAGGGGGCGTTAACAATTGTATGGTTATTAATGAGATGGTTGGCAAATATGTATATATATATATATACTTATTTATAAATTACTTGCATCAAAAGGCAATATATACAAAAAGTAATAGACAAATATCATGCTTGGTAACATTAAAAATTTATTCCAGAGTACCGTTAAAGTCTTCCCTTTACTCACACCACTTTACTTGTACAGAAGTATTCTTCAATATGTGATTGCGGTGAAATAAGAAATAAAATGCTCCTTTAAAATAATAGTGTGAAAAATGGGTAGGTTTTATGAACTCCCCAGAATAATTTATAAACATTACCACGTGTACAAGAATGTTTAAAATACATATACAGTACAATCTCGTACAACGCGGGTGCAAGCTTGCCTCATGAATATAATAATTTTATTTTCTAACACCACTAATTTCATAACAAAGCATCTGCTATGAAATTAGTGGTGTTAAAAAAATAAAAAACTGCTTTATTTATTTGTCATCTCTGCCACTGCGTTGTACGACGCTTTACTGTAAAATAATATGGTGTAAAACAGAAAAAAAAAAAAAAAAAAAAAAAAAAACATAGCTTTTAAAAAATTGAGCACAAATTTAAAAATAATTTCAAAAGAAAAAAAAATGTTGAATTTAACTTTTACAATTTAAATAGTCTTAGAAAATTTTAATATATTGTTATTTTAAGGTAGAACATAGCTCATTTATTTATTCATTTAACTTTAGAAGACGGGGATTTACAAAAGTGTATCATAACGTTCATTATACCTTTAACAAAAATAGACTATTGTATTAATGACAAATTTTTAGCTAAATCTCTTCATAAATAATGATAAAATGTAGGCTATATTGAATAACTCCTGAAAAAAAAAAAAATCTTTACGTATTACAAAGCGCCTTTCGAAATCATTTACAGCAAAGATGTCAAATCTAATTGTATTTAATACCATAAGACATTTAGGTCTTTAAACACCATTAATACTTTTCACGGCGGCGATTCCTAAAAGAATTATTATTTAAATCAGATTTTACTTCCATTAATAAATCTTTGGCGAAACTCATTATGCACCTCTTTCTGTCAAATTTTCAAGTGATAAATTTTCCTTCTTGCAGCGCCATCTGTTAACGCAAATTTGACACCAAACTGCCTTTTAAAATATTCCACAGCTGTAAACGAATTCATCCTTCTAACACCAATCAAACTAATTTCACTCTTCTAAGATACAGCAACATAATCCTGAACCTTAATTCCTGGAAGAATCTTATTCCATGCGAAAGAAGGAGGAAAAGCGAGGTCAGTGGCAGAAGAGGGAACTGCTCCCCCCCAGGGAGTGTCGGGTTTTGCCAGTGGCGTGTCCAGTGGCGAGTCCCTGGGGTCATTCGTCACCATCAGCTTTCAACGGTTGCCATAGTAACACCTTAACTCCGGGCGTTGTCAGCACGATTAGTGGTGAGGTGTTTGGCTGACTGGGGAATATTTTCTTATCCTGGCTTCTTTTCTAGGATATAAACCTAGAAATCGCGAAGAAAATTTTACTTTTACGCAAGAGTTAGTTGAAACTGATAGTGGAGAATATTGCAGAAGTTATTAAAATTGTAAAAGTTGATTAAAATTGCAAAACTATCTCATTAGTATTGTTAATCATTTGTGTTAATTGTTTTCAACTGCAAATAAATTTGCCATGCTGCATTCGTACATTATATTCAATGCTCAACATACGTTCAACTGATTACGAATCGTTTAAAATAAAGTAAAAAGATGTATAATTTTGTTTACAAAAGTCTGTTTATTGCTATAACATATTTAATTTTAATTTTTTTTTTATTTATGTTTTAATTCTATTTTGTTATGGAATATACCGTATTTTCCGGCGTATAGTACACAGGTATGTTAAATCCGTTACACACCGGAAATGTAAATTTACAGTAAAGCATATTTTTTTAAGAAGCTTTTGTTTATTACGATTATAAATTTAATTGTAAATTAAATTTTCTGGTGTGTAACTCACTTATTTGACCTGCGCGTTATACGCCGGAAAATACGGTATATGTGACATATTTCTTTCTAAAAATATTGGTGTTAAAATCTGACTTAAAAATAGTAATGTTGGCAACTATGCGTTTTTTTTTTTTTTTTTTTTTTTTCTCTAAATCAATACTGCAGAGCTGCCAAGTTTTTAAACTTTTAAATCAGATTTAACACAAGTATTTTTAAATGGAATATGTCATATATATTTTCGACGATTAATATTACCGATAACAGCTATAAAATTTTTTCGGTTTGAAGTCTCCCGCCAAAAAGAGTAGAGTTGGCACCTATGATACTGTAAACGTAAAAATAACTTTAGTAAAAATAATTATCGGTATTAAGTTTTATTCATTAATAAAGATTTTAAAATGTATTTTAATAAGCATATTTTAATTAACAGTCACTTTTACATGATCATTATGAATATGTGATACATTTTCATGTACTTTCGTAGCAGGGGTGAAAATTTTCCATCTTTTGATGGAAATCTTCTACGAGCATTTAACGATAATCTCTATCCTATTTAATTACAAAATATTTATGTGAAAATACACTAAATTTTTCTAAATAAAAATAGTAGTGCCGAAAACGTTGAACACCTTCACCCTTGTCTCGTCATTTACTCTAAAATTAATTTACGCAAGAGAAAAGCATAAACCTCAAACGCAGGAAAAAATATTACTCTACATGTGCGTAAAACCAGAGCTGTAAACTTCTTAATTAATTCTATAGCATTGTCTGTACCCACCCTTTTTACTTCCATTACCCTACTACCATAGGTAATGGAAGTATTGTATTCGGTCTGAAAAATCGATATCGGGTTTTCACCTGATTTACACGTTTTAAGGTCCCCTGAGTCCAAAAAAGTGTTTTTTGGCAATTGGTCAGTGTGTATGTATGCGTGTGTGTGTGTGTGTGTGTGTGTGTATGTATGTGGAGAATCTTCTGGCTATTATAGCTCAGAAACTAATAAAGATAGAGCTACGAAACTTTAGAATTAAAATACGTCTGGTGTACAGATGAAATTTTTAAATTTTGGTGAAAATTGAAAAACCGGAAGTGGGACATCGGAAACCGGAAGTGGGACCGTAAGTCCGTATCTCAAAAATGGCTCTAACGATTTTCTTCAAACTTGCTATATAAACACTCTATTAGATGTCCTTTCGAATGATATAGTTGGTTAGTTCAGGAAAATTTATAGGCGTCCTGTATAAATAGCTCAATTTCAGGCCTCACTAATTCGTTCCTTTAAAAACGGTTGTTCGGATTTTCTTCAAACTCGCCATATTAACTCACTTTTAAATATGCTTTTCTATGTAATCATTGTTTTCCGGTCAATAATTGAGTTTAACCGGAAGTGGGACATCGGAAACCGGAAGTGGGACCGTAAGTCCGTATCTCAAAAACGGCTCGAACGATTTTCTTCAAATTTGCTATATAAACACTCTATTAGATGTTCTTTTGAATGATATAGTTGGTTAGTTCAGAAAAATTGATAGGCGTCCTGTTTAAATAGCTCAATTTCAGGTCTCCCAAGGGCGTTCCTTTAAAACCAGCTGTACGGATTTTTTTCAAAATCGCCATATTAACTCACTTTTAAATATCCTTTTGTATGTAATTATTGTTTTCCGGTCAATAATTGATTTTTTGTAAAAGTTGTTATCTCAAAAACGGCTCTAACGATTTTCTCTTTAGTTCACTTTTATGTTTTCTGATCGCATTATCTCTCAAAAATGTATATAATATGTGTAATAGTGGGTAATGGAAGTCGTGTGGTTGTTTCACACCAGATTGTTTTCATATCATGTTTTTAGAAGAGTAATTTTCTTCTTGTTTAGCCGTAATTACATATTAGAGAATATCACTGTTTAATAAAAATGGCGTGAAAAGAAGGCAAGTATAAACTATGCTACGGAATAAATTAAAAAGTTGACAGCTCGGGTAAAATCTCATAGTTGACAAATTTAGCACTTTTATGGCTACTGGAAAATTGTAATTAAAATTTAAGAATTTCTATTAAAATTTTAATTCTATTAAAATTCTTTTAATTTTTTTTTTCTATTAAAATTAGCCAAAAAGTATTAAAGTTGGCAACAGTAAAAAAAAAAAAAAAACCACAGCTGCCAAAATTTTAAATTTTGATATCGGATTTATCAACACTATTTTAATATAACAACAATCCGTCATATTTATTTTCTACGATTAGATAAATAATTGTAATAGAAAATATTCTGTTATGAAGTCTCCCGAGAAAAGCGGGGAAATTGGTAAATATAGAAACGATATCTTCAGGGAAAAAAAAAAAAAAAAAACACTTTTTTTTTTTTTTTTTTTTTTTTCGGGGGAGGTCTATTCTGTAATTTTATATTATTCCGTTTCTCTTTTTATCTCCCCCCCCCCCTCTCTCTCTCTCTTCTTTCGTTTGTTAAGTGTTCAATAAATCAGCTGCACAGATATTTTTTAATTTGCATAATTTTTTTTTTAATGCCCCCGATGCCTGTTGTATGCTTCCATTATTCGAATTATTATTTTCTTTTTATTTAAATCTACCATTTCTTCATGTAGTATTTTTCATTTCTTCTAGAACTTCTTGGCCACTAGATGGAGTAAAGAAAAATGAAATGTCTAGTAGAGTTGCTTTGTTTTGGGTGGTGATAAATTCTATGTATTTTCGTAACGTCGTTAATTTTCAAAATATATGTCTTCAGAATTTTTCAATAATTATATTTATATGTATACTTAATCTTTGAAGCACTTCATGTGAAGCTATATTATCACAAATTCAACAAGCCTATCACAATTCTAAATTTATTAAAATTAATTTAAACAATAACATTCGTAATTAAAATTTTTCAATTAAAATCTAAAATTTTATTAAGTTTAATCTGATATACGTATTATTTATTAATCTACTTATACATGATGTATTTAGACATAAATATAAATGCTACATTTGATCTCGTATTTGGTTTTGTTGAAACAATTTTACATTCCTTCTATATATACTAAGTGTAAATCTTAAAGTTTTCTGTTACTCATATAATAATAATCGTGCATAAGTATGTTTTGGAATTTTAAATTATTAAGATAACTGATTATATCTGCTTTTTAAAAGCTTTTTTTTTTTTTTTTACTTAAAAAAAAAAAAAAAAAAAAATGCATTATGTTTGTATAAGTGCATTTTTGTTCTGGTATTTTTTCAAGATCAATTTTCTTACAGCTATTATTGTGGTAGCTTTCCACTAGTTTTCATAAACTGTATCTTAGAAAATTATGATTCCCTAATTCTATTTGAAAAAATAAAGCAACATAAACGTCCCTGGTTTATATCTTCAATTTACTAATCTTCAGTGGTTGAACTTTTTTTTTTTTTTTTTTTTTCTTTAAGTTTAATTTATTTAGTAAACATGATAAATCGATGCAAATAAACTTATGTGTATAATCGTACATAAAAAAATATCTCATTCCTATTCCCCCCCCCCCACTTTTTTTTTAAGCAAACATATATATATATTTTTTTATTTTTTTTTATTTTTCACTAATTTGAAAAATTTAGTGACACAAAACTGTTGTTTATAAAAAATATGATAAATTATTCCGTTACGTTTAATCATAAATACAAGGGTAATTTTTCATTTATTTTTCCTTACATGAAATTTGAAAATATTTCCCTGTCACATTTATCCCTGCACAAATATTTAAATACAGTTTCTTTCATCAGGATTTTGTTAAAATAATGCACTTTAAAAATTAAAGTGGAAAAACAAATTCAAACGTAGTAAGTTCTTTGAGAAAGAAATAAATATACAAAAGCAGCATCGATAATAAACAGAATATATTTGAAATATCCTCTGTTACGAATAATTTTCTGAAAGCGGTAATGTATTTCCAATATTATAATTTAATACTCACGCACATAGCTGAATATTTCTTTTTTTCTTCTTAACCCACACACAAAAGTATCGGATGAAATAACACGAATTATTTATTGAAGCTTACTTAATATTTCGGTTTTCTAAATATTATACTTTTTTTTTTTTTCCCGTTCAAAATAAATAAGACCAATTCCTATTGTTTATCAATAGATCATATCAAGTATATTTTTCTTAAGGCTTAATGCCGTATGTTGTAGCTTATAAAATTACTTAAGAAACGTTAAAAATATTTATAAAAAAATTGAATTTATTAGTGATAGATAAATTATCAACCGTAGATTTATTTCAAAAATACATTATATTATGCACTAATTATACACACATGCAGATATATATATATATATTAGATCTAAAATTACAGTTAATCTTTTAACACGTTGAGCGCCACGCGAATTCTTAAGGAAATCACTGTCGGGCCACGCACGCAGCTTTGAAGCCCTGATATTGCAGTATAGCAAAGCGTTTTTATTTTACCGTGTATCAATAAAATCCATTAAAATGCCTTAATGATATAATCCTGTAATAAAGAAAAATAAAGTAAAATTTAAATAAAATTTCAGTAATTACTTAAAACAATGTAAATCTTTTAGTTTTATATCATATTTTATACTGCCAACCACCGGTGGTTGACGCGCCCTAAACGGAAAGTTCAGTATCAGCCACCGATGGCTAACCTGGTACTCAAGCTGTTAAATGTAAAGCTGCTAAACCTTCCGATTTTTGAATAAATTTCCTGTGTGTGAGTGAAAATGATAATATCTAAACGCTTTGTTCGAATGAGTTGAAAATTAGTACGTATGTTATAGGTCATCGAACCACGAACTGTATAGATTTTAGGGAATTCTATCACTAATATTTCTTTTACAGGGATGCACAAAAGAATTTTGATACATTACGTTCCATTTAACAACATATTATTTGGGGGAAAATACTTAAACACGCTATTATATAAACCTATTATATAACACCCTATAATATTAAAAGATAAATTTATTTATTATAAACTTCTCTTTAATTTATTTAACGACTACTCTTACTTTAATTTATAACTGTTAATTAATTATTGTTTGGAAAGTCGAGCGGAGTCAGTCCAGATTTTTTTATAACAAATTAAACAATAGTTCTAGAAAGTACGATTAATTAAAGTTAGCATGTAATTACATTAGAAAATGTTTTGTTTAAAATTTTATTTTATAGATGTTATAGGTAATCTTTCATCATCCTTTACCACTAAGATTTCATTTGCCGAAATTTATTACCGTAATTTCTGGTAGATAACTCGCAGGTAAGATGTGTCATTTCTCCACCAGAAATTTTATTTAATAGAGAAATCTATACTTTTTCGAAGGAAGAGCTCATACAAATATAAATTTATTTATCAATTGATATTTTAGGTGCAAAACTGGATTATATAACCTGCGGGGTATCTACCAGAAATTACGGTAATTCGATAAAATGCCTAAACAATCCTTTATGTTATTTATGTATTTATTTATTTGTAGTAGTAGTAATAGTACAGTAGTATTTTTGTTAAACATACAAACATTTTACATACATAAAACTGAAATAGTCTTTTATGTTTACATAATGTAATAGTTTAATAAAAAACATTTTTTAATAACATCAAAGAATTATCTTATTGAATCAATATGTAATATTTTGAAATAAAACTTTTCAATCATTTAAATTTCTATTCTTATTGTGACACTCGAAAATTTTATTTCCAAGAAATGATGAATGATAACTGATGGTTCTTTCCGATCGATTACATACAAAATACTGTAATACATTTCCGATAGAGTAATCTGATAAATGCATGCACATTTCGAGCGTAATCCATTTCTTTTGCATTGTATGCACAGGCTAAAAATATCAATGACATCAAAGTAAGCACATTCTGAAATTTTTGAAATCCTATCTTTCCGTTAGTAAAAAAAAAAAAAAAAAAAAAAAATACAAAGCTTTTACCTTAAAAAAGAAAAACACGAAAAAAGTATATAAACTCACATCGATCGTTTATAAATCACTTCAACTGGAATAAACCTAAGCCCGTACGTCTATAAATAAACAAATAAACAACCAAAGCGGAAGCAACAAGGAAAAATAAAATTTCTCTCCAAGTGAATACGGTAGTTGTAGTGGGAGGGAGGGGGGGGGGGGTAGAAAAATAATGCTGAGTCTGATTCTCATCTACCAATAAATCTAAATGCTCTGTATAGAGCACAGTCTGCGTCTCCTAGGATTTGCAGCATCGCTGATATATGGATTGCAAGAATTCGGGCTCCATCACTATCCTGGAAGCAATCAACAGGTCTGTCCATTTTCATGATATATGGTGGTTTCGAGGCTGGATCCTAGATATCATCTTCACGCGCGATTGCTTCTTTTCATTCCGTACTTTGGAAACATCCATCATTGAGCTGCCCAGTGAAAGTTTTTATAGCAATCGTAATGAAAATAATCGGTTGAAGGCATCGATTAGGAAAGGGGGCTCTTTCTTCTCTGCACTTTGAGATATTTTTATAGGAAGTATTTCCGAATGTTAAAAAATTTTTATTTTGTCACTGTCTGGAGCAGAATTCGTCTGATTTTGAGCAACAGGATGAATGACACGTCATGAGATTCTGCAGCGAAATTTACTTTTTTATATTTTTTTCAAGTAATGGATTGCATTTTTAGAGGCCGCATGTTTTTCAGATATTTTACATTTGCATAGCTGCCAATATTTTAATTTATTCCGGAGTACTGTTAGCCCCGCCTTTATTTTGCACCACTTTATTTATAGAAAAATTTTCTTCAATATATAATTCCGATAAAATAAGAAAAAATTACTTTTGAAAAATACGTGGTACGAATTAGAGGCGGGGCTAAAATTACTCCGGAATAAATTAAAATATTGGCAGCTATGCATTTGGAATTTAATTTATTTTCCCAATGGCTACAAAACCAAATACTATATTTGTCGCTCTATAGAATATAATTAATAATTTATAAATATTCTTAAGGCTTCTAATAAACATACTGACAAAATTTCAAAAATGTATTAAGTTGTGAAACAGAGCGTATAACATGATTCAAACTAGCTGCTGGAAACATAATAACGAGAAATTTAAAGTCGAAGCAGAGTTAAAACTAAAGCAATAATTTATCAAACAATACTTAAGGGAATAAATTGTTGGACGGCTAAAAATTCGCAACCTTCACTTATCTTAATTCAAATTTTAACGCTGCAGAAGGTACAATTTAATAATATAATAATTCTAGTAATTTAAAGGAATGAAGTATTATATGTTAAAATAAATTTGGCTGCTGAAAAACATTATCTCTTCAGACATTTGTATTATAATCAAAATTAAAAAATTTTTAATTTATTCTGGAGCATTCTTAACCCCTCCTTTATTTCATAACACTTTTATTTTAAGAGTAAATTTTTCTTATTTTATTGCACTTGTGTATTCGAGAAAATTATTCTAAAAATAAAATGGTACGAATTAAACTCGGGCTAGAATTGCTCTGGAATAAATTAAAATGTTGGCAACTTTGATTATAATAATAAAGGGAGATTTTTAATAAAATGTTAAGCTTATTGACATAGTTCGTACAGTCCTTGAATTTTCTTAATTTTTCGCACCAGTATTATTATTAAGCAAATTATGATATTGAAAAAGTCTTAACATTTAAAATGAAATATATTGCATAAAAATACTGGTGGGAGAGTCCTCGAAAAAAGGCGTGGCAGTATGAACCATGGTTGCCTAAGTAGTTATACACACACAAATATATATATATATATATATATATATATATATATATATATATATATATATATATATGTATGTATGTATATATGTATATTTATATATGTGCGTGTGTGTATATATATATAATATGTATATATTCATATACACACACACACACACACACACACACACATATATATATACATATGCATATATGATGTATATATATATATATATATATATATATATATTTATTTATTTATTTATGTATATATAGTAAATGCTTCTGGAAGGCATCTGAAGGGTAGAACCGTACAGTTTATTTACTAAGATCAATGATATAAACTAGTATAAATAATTAGTTTCTTTAATGAAGTCACAAAACTTTAGGTAAGATACATTTACATAAAATCATCATTAAGGAGGTTTTGAATTGATTAACTTCATACTAAAGCTTCCTAGTGTACTCCATAGTTTCTACTTAGTTATAGGGCTTGACCAATTGTTTTGCCCAAAAATTAATTGAAAGCATTTGACGTATTTGATATCAACCGTTTCATGTGTAATGTAAATATATTTATTTAAGAGGCCTCTTCACTTATCGCCCCCAGAAGCCAGAGCCGATGTTATTCTATGGAGAATTTCGCCCCATTATAACTTTTTAACTAACGTATATTTTTAAATTCCGTTTATACATTCAGGAACTTCACAACTATTAAACAATTCATCGCTTTCTAAAAATTGTTTTTAAAAGTTTTTAATGTTTTATTTTGAGGTTGTAAAATACGAATTTTCACAATGTGAATTTTTTTCTCTTTGAAGTTAAAAATGAAATCTAAAAAAAAAAAAAAAAATCAATTTTTAGAAAGCGATAAATTGTTTAATAGCTGTAAATTTTCGGAAAATGAAAACGAAATTTAAAAATATGTATTCGTTAACGAATTATAAAGGGACAAAATTTCCCATAGAATAACATTGGCTTCGGCTTTCAAAGACGATAGGCAGAGAGTCCCCTTATTGAAAGACAAAATAATTTACGAGCAAAATTAGAAGAAAAATACATAAACAATTTTTATGAATACTTACAGATGAGAACTAAAATTAGGTGAGAATAATATATATCCCATCTCCCTTGAAAAAGTTAATATATAAAATAATTATTATGATTTTATTTTATTTTATTTGTGTATGTGACTGTCTCTAAAATTTAATGAAATGTATAGTAAAACATTGTAGAATTCACCTAGTGTTGAACATTTTTATCAAAAACGTACATGGTTAGAAATGAAATTATACATGGACACACACATATGGTAATTTTGATGTAAAATTAAAAATTTATTTTTATCTACACTGTAGTACGAGTACAGAGTTGCCAACTTTTATAATGTAATCCGGTCCGGGGCATTGTTAGTACCGCCCTTTTTTTCATACCAGTAATTTTGAAGAGTAATTTTCTTGTTATTTAATCATTGCCACATATTGACGAGAAATTTTCTACAAAAATTTGGATGCGAAAGATAGGCGGGGCTAAAAATATTCTAGAATAAATTATAAAAGTTGGCAATTCTGGAAGTACTGAAAGTTCTGCCGTTTTGAATTAAAAACTGACACAGGAAATATTTCCTGGTCAACATTTACATCATTTTTAGGAAGGTAATAATAGCAAATTTCCTATTAATTGGTCGTAGAAAGATACTGTAGAAGATTACTGTACAAATATAGTGGTGGAAAAGTCAGGGAAAAATGGACCGTAGCAATCCTGAAGAAGCCTAAAAACTAAAAAATGAAAAATATTGTAAAACTAAAGATGAAGAAAAAAAAAAATGTCCGGTCGGGAGATCCCGTCAGGAACGAAGTTCCTTACGCCTTTTCTCCAATTCCGAATTTGATTTCATATAGAGGTTTCGATTGGTTATTCTCTCTCTCTCTCTCTCACTATTTTATTGCTCATTTTTTTTTTTTTCTCAATGTAAATAATGCAAATTAAGGAACCAAATTAAAAAGTTGCATTTAATATTTTAACGAAAATATTTGTTTATTAAAAATTATATTAAAAAAAAAAAGAATTATGAATTACATTAAAATAAAATATAAACAAGTAACAAGTAAGTTTTAGCAAAATTTTTAAGTGTTTAATATTAAGGCGGCTGAGCACGGTGCTTGCCTATTCGAAATAGTAACGTTCAACGAGGATTTCGCAACGAGAAAGGAATTCTAAAATAAATTAAAGTAATGAATATCAGCATACGAGACCATTACTCCGGGCCTCTGCGCTCCTCCTTAGCAACCGTAACTAGGGAGAAAAAGTAGAAATTGCTGGGGTTCTTCTTTCTGGCGAGAGAAATTCGCATGGAGAGAGCGTGACGCTTTTCCCTTACGTGACGATTTCTCCTAGTTAACTACTACCGCAACCAGCGTTAAGGAACTTCGTTCTAAAAATTTCAAATGTAAATAGTTATGAAACTTTCTTATGGCCATGGTGATACATTTGAGCATCTAATGTATAGTAATATCCTAATTACATATTGAAATGCAGTTAGTATTTTAGATCATTACAACTCCAAGTTCACTTTTGTATTCTGATTTAAATTTTTCCTTCCTTAATTTCAATACATCTTGAATAAATCGAATTCATATTCTCATCATTTCATTTCATGTTTATTATTATTATTATTATTATTCATTGTGTAGAAGTAATTCATAAATGAATAACATACTGAAAAAGTAATTCATAAATGAATAACATACTGATATTTATTTATTTATTTATTTATTTTTTAATGAATTTTCACATATTTTATTTTTACAAATTTATCACACTGATATAGAAAAATAAGACAAAAAATAAATATAAGTTTAATAAATATAAAAATAATAAAATTCTAATAAATATAAAAAAAAAAATACAGCAGTTCATTTAATGTCGAAGAATAAACATAGCAGTAAAAAGAAGAGATTTTTTTCTTTTATTGAAATGTACAAATTTATGTGCTGAATTAAAAAAAATAAAATAAAATAAAAATAAAACGATTGCAAATAATACTCTATTTATAACCAAGAAAAAAAAAAGAAAAAGAATTGTGAATAAAACCGTTAAGTACTTTCATTTAATTAAAAAAAAAAAAAAAAAAAAATGTTTATCAGCAAAAAATACGTTTTTAGACTTCTTATATTTCTTTATTAACAGAAAATATGATCAATTTTCCTTACTCTGATTTTCGGCATATATTTCATTGACGTACGATTTCTCTTGTCAAACGCTGGGATTTCTTTCTCTTTTTTGCAAACAAACAACAGTAGTTAAAAAGAAACTGTACAAAGAAATTTCTTACCTACTATATTTGTTTTCTATATTTTACTTGATTCTATGCAAAACTATAAGTACTACAACATCGTAGCATGCATTAAAAAAAAAAAAAAAAAAAAAAAAAAAAAACCTTACTAATGATGCACAATGCACATATAAACCATACTTCCTTTAAATAAAACAAAATTTACATTATGAAAATTCAAGTTGCATTTTGAAAATATACTCAACATCGGAAATAATGTGTTTTGAAAAAATCTTGAAATCCTAAAAACATTATTATGTACTAGGTAAACAAAACTTTTATTCTATAATGATTTTCAACGAAATCTTGATGAGTAACCTTGGTAACTGGCTCAACAATATTAAACTTAAACGAGTTATACATTTACCTCGTTATTGTTCCAGGAAAAAAACTTTGTATCGTGCAAAAAAAAAAAAAAAAAAAAAAAAATTAGAAGAAGAATATTAAAAAAAGAAACAACATTATTAAAAGAGAGTTTGAGGTTTTTCTGGATTTTATACAACAAGTATTACTCTTCAAAAATTTTTGGTTATTGCATTAAGTACATTATTTAAATTCAAAACTTATTCTGAAAACTTTAAAGTATCTCAAATTTTCTCCAATATATTTATTACATAAGTTTCTCTTTTCAGTAATGATGTAAATAATTACATGGTTAAAGCAACATCAGTCGATTCTTTTACATAAAAAGAAAAAAAAAAGCTAGAATGAATGTATCGCATTTAATGCATGATTAGAATGTATTTATATTCCTGTTTTTACTTTAAATCAAATAATTGAACTCTTAAACATAAAAACGTATTTTAAAAAACAAAGAAAGTTTCTTTTTTCGATGTCCGTGTGTTATATTTTTAGAGTTTGAAATGTTCTAAAAATATACATGATAATGAAAACAAATTTCTTAAAAAGAGTTTCAAATTTTATGAGTAGGGGGGGGGGCGTTGAATAACATTTACCTTACATCAAAATCTCTTGTTTAGAAAATTGGAGATACCATTTTTATTTAAATTTTCTAAAAATTATGAAACTAGAACTTCTTTTTATTTTTATACGTGGGATTTTATTATTATTATTATTATTTTTTTTTTTATGATGCAGCGAATACTTATACTATTCAAACTATGATAAATATATATATATATACATATATACATATATGTATATATATATATATATATATTATAAAGAAATTAAGAGTAATTCTTTTTTTTTTTTTTTTTTTTTTTTGTATTTAACCCTTTATATCCCAAATTACCTTATTTTTGGAAAAATAGTTTGAAACTTTTTTATTATGTTTCTTTATGCATGAGAAACATCTCATATTAAATTTAGAAAACCGTTACATTTTTTTTTTTGTAAATGAAAGCTTAAACCATAGGGACTTTGAAATCCCATTGAAATCCTGTAGTAAATTTAGGCTATATTGAGGAAATTTTTTATGGGACTTTAAAGTCCCGTTGTGATATAAAGGGTTAATATAAAAATCTAAGAAATCAACTGATTGTACTTTACACTTGTTACTTGTGACTATTTTCTTTTGATGAACAGTTATGATTTATTTTTTAATCCTGAAAAACTAAAATGCTTAAAACTTTTCGCATATGCATACGGAATTCTCTGTCAGAAGTATTAAGTTATTTCCAACTAACAAAGAAAGGTAGGTTTTTTCAGTTGAAGTTTTTTAATTACTTACTCTTCAGTAATATATTTTGCAAATTTCCTGTCACTATAATGAGTTTTGTAACAGATTCGCATTAATAATTTGAATGTATATATTATTAGTAAAGTATTTTATCATTTGATAATTATTTTGTGGCATCAATAAATATTTAAATACCAAATTATATGAAAAATATTAGAGAGGAAAAAACAAAAAAAGTAAAAAGAAGTACTTGTAATTTTTATAATAATGAATAAAACTATTACCTCTACATGTTTTCATTATGAATATTATAATCTAGATAGTAATATGATTTTTATTTAAACAAGAACGAAAAATCATGCGGTACGCATTGGTTATTAACACTTTTCAGTTGTACGCACTTGTTCTATCGCGTAACTTTCAATATTCTTTGTCTGCGTTATTACAGAGCGGATAGAAAGAAGGTCTCAAAAGTATAGATATAATGATTGAATTCATATAATCACACTGAAACATTGTTTGAAAATGTTAAAAGTGCTTAACACAAAAGTAAATGCAGCCCTTAATGTATCTGAATATTTTAGTTTAATCTTGTAAATCTGAAGGTTAACCATATCATAGTCTATACAGAACATTATTTTAGCATATTCACTTTCTTTATGATTTTTGCAGAAGAAATTTATTTAAATAGATTTATAAAAATGTCTGTTCTAAAACGCAACACTTTTTTTTCTTAATCTTTATGTCTTTGTACACCAACCAGTGATATAGGAACTATTAATACCATTTTAAATATTGAACATACCATAGTGAACTTGTATAACACAAACCATTTTTTAAAAATTCTGAAAGTATTTACGGACGCTGGGGGCGGGCAGCCGGACAGACAGATATACAAACTGAGATCATATTCACACTTAAAATTTGTCAGAATGTTTTTAAAAAACTTAATGTAAACGAAAATGCAATTCCATCGAATTTCGAATTAGAACCCTTAATGTAACAGAATATTTTTATGTCAACCTGTAAATCTAATGCCAATCATGCTATATTCTATGTAAAGCATTCTTTTGTGCATATAAATAACATATTTCGATTTCCTAAAACTTCGTGGAAAGTAAAGTTATTAAAATTTGATTTATAGAAATATCTCTCATAGAACGCAACGCTTTAGAATACTTTTGAGTGTCCTTGTATATAAAACAGTATTAGTATTTAATCCATTTTATACAGGAAACATGCAATAGTGAACTTGATTAATGTATTTTAATTTCATTAAGATATGTGCACAGTAAAGGTATGAAAATATGATTTATAGAAATACCTCTCATAGAGCACAATGCTTTGAAATACTTTCGGGTGCCCCTGTATACAAACCAGTAGACGTGTTCACTCCCTTTCCTATAGGGGACATCCGATAGAAACTTAAATAGCATACATCAGTTTCAAGAAATTTCATGAACATTTACGGGAATTAGAGCACGACAAACGGACCGACAGACAGACAAACCGAAGTCAATAACACTTTTCAGCTTGTGTTGGAGAGTGTTAAAAATGAGAAATTTATATTCCCACTTTTTTTTTCCTGTTGCCATGGTAATGCTTTAAATTTATTTTAATAATTTTCGTTTTATTACTAATAGATAAAATTTTCAAGTGCTGCTTTTTTTTTTCTTTTTAATGCTTTTGTCTTTCTAATATTTTTCATATAGTTAAATATATAAAAATTTAATGTTGCCACAAAATAATTATCGAATACTTTACTAATAGTATATACAATCGAATTTAAAATTCAAATCTGTTACAAAACTCATTATAGTGACAGAAAATCTGTAAAGTACATTACTGAATAGTCTGCAATTAAAAAATTTGAAATGAAAATAACGCACTCTAGGGAGCGCATTTGCCCGTAAGATGGATATTTTCGTTATCAGCTCAGTTTGATCTTAAGATGAAATATAACATGTCAATATATCTTTTGAACAGTTGGTGACCCTTCCTTGTAAGTTTCACACTACCATTTAAAAATAGTAATCTTTGTTATATTTACTCGCAAGTAATTATTTCAAAAGCGTATTATGGAAAAATCCTGGTATAAGTGTTACGATTAATACGTAGTAACTAAGCACCAGTATTCTTGTTATTTAAAAACACTGATAATCGGATTAGACTTTTTGTTAGTTGAATACAGTGTTGCCGGAATTTGAGACTTTTTTATTCAAAGTCCAACACTAAATTTTAAATGCATACTTGCCAACATCCTAATTAATATTCTGTAGTGTTCTTAATACCGCCTTGTTTTTCCCACCAGTAAATTTTTAGAGTAATATTCTTCAAATGCATTTACGATTAAATAAGAAGAAAAATACTCTAAAAAGACACTGGTGTGTAAAAGAAGGCGGAGCTAACAATGCTACGGAATATTAATTAGTATGTTGGCAAGTATGTAAATATAAAGGATTTCTAATCAATCGTCTGTTATTTATACCTAATATCACTTCTCAAAATTATTGGTGACTATTGAATATCAAAATATCAAAATCTGACACCACTCATTAGATACTGGAGAAGTTCAACTTTTGTAAGAAAATAGTAAAAAATGTATAATTGAGAGCTGTTAACATTTATAATTTACCTCATGCAATTGTTACTAACCGCCTTCTTTTCACACCACTTTGTTTGTAGAGTTTTTTCAAATAGTGATTACTATTGAATAAGAAAGACATTATTTTTTAGAAAATTCCATATGAATAGAAAGCACATTGTGGTGATGTTACAGAATAAATTAGAAATGTCAAACGTGACAATAATTTATTTTATAAAATATTACTTTTACAAAATGGTATTCAACTCTTTGCTCAACCATGATATTTCTCTCTTGCTTTAAAATACACATCAAATAAAATTATTAACAACGCATCTATTTAGCATCAGATGCTTTTACCTTTAAATTGAATTTCTATTTATTGAATAAATCAAATCTCCAACGCATAAAAGTCCCCCATGGCATATCTAAAAAAAATTTCACTTGGTTTTAAAAATAGAACCCATCATTACTATCCCAACATACAGAGCTTTATCCTCTCTAATGATCGCTAGCAGAATTTGAAGGCGTAGTTTCGTCAACTGCGCTTACATTATTAAACTCGACTGGCAATAACTATTCCTTTCTTTTCTATTCTTGGCGCATTTTACAGGTAGCATTTCAAAAGAAAGAAAGCTCGAGATCGTAGAGAAGCAGATATATTTATTATATGGTAGTTTTAGTTTCTTTAAATAAGGTTTTACAAGTTTAATATACTATAATGAACTTAATTATTTTATCCAATTCAATCAAATTTTGAGTAAGAATTCAAAGTAAATGCATAGTTGACAACTTTTATCGGTTTTCCACGAAGATATAATGTCCTTAATGTTTGATAGAAATATTTAGAAAAAAAATTCTAATAATTATCTACGACTAATTTTACGACGCTCTAAAAATAAACCTGAAAGTTGGAAACTATGTAAATATCTTGTGCATAAATATATTTCTTTCTACAATTCATCTTCATTATAAGAATTTGGCTTTTTCAAAACAGTTTTATTAATTTGACGCGCTACAATGCCATACAATAGGTATTTTCCATACAATAGGGGAATGTTATACAATATATAGTTAAAGAAACCATAAAACCAGATGTTTTAAACTTAATTTCTTTTTATTTAATGAATCAAATATCTGACCTTATCCTATATCATTATTAAAATAATTTCAAGGAAATGCACAGTGCTTTATAAATAGATTCTATCTTTACTATCCCAGCAAACAAAGCTTTTATCCTCTCTAATGAACACCAGCAGAGTTTGAAGGCGTAATCTCGTCAACTGCGCTTATATTATTAAAATATACTGGAAATACTATCTCTCTCTTTTTTATTCTTAGAGCATTCCACAGGTAACTTTACAAAAGAAAGTTGGAGACCGCAGAGAACCAGAAATATTTATTATATGTTAAGATTTCCTATTCCTTATCCAAGGTTTCGCAAAATTTAGACTTAAAGAAAAACATTTCAATCTAATGTTGAATAAACATTCTAGGTAAATGTCCTGTAAATAAATATGTTTTTTTGCGAAGTTTATCTTCATTATTCATGACTCATACGGGCACACCTTTTCTCAAGGACTCTTCCACCAGTATTTGTAAACAATATATTGCCTTTGACATCGACATTTATTTCACAGATTTGAGACCTATAGTTACAATGAATTTGTCTCGATTGATCCATATTACTGGAATTCACATAAACAAGTGCACATTATTTTATAGACATAGGACATCAAAAACATCCATGCCCGCACCGGAATTTGAACCCGGAACCTGAGGATTGAGAAGCCAGTGTCCTACCGACCGGACCACCCAGGCCGATATACTGTCTTTTAAGGTATATATATATATATATAATATGTAATATTAGTGGTGCAGAAAATTCAAAGGCTGTATGAACCATGTTTATTAGAATTTTGTTCCTTTAAAACAGCTACTTTAATCTGGCCTTCAACAATATCATTCAACAGATATTTGAAGTAACCATATAACACAATTACAGTTCTAATTAACTTGTAAAAATAGTTTTTTTTATTTTAACACTATCATCATATGATTTATTTTAGCCAATATACAGAGTTGCCAACTTTTATAATATTTTCTGGAGCATTTTTATCCCGCCTTTATTCCACACTACTTTATTTGTAGAAACATTTTCTCTAATATATAATTACAATAAAATAATATAAAAATTTTACTTTAAAAAAGTGATATATATAAAAAGGCGGAACTAACAATATATCGGATAAATTAGAAAAGTTCACAACTCTGCAATATACCAGTATGACTGCCATATGACTGCAATATGATTGGCATATAATGACTGCTAATACTTTGAATTTTTAATTCAGATTTGTCACCATAAGTTTAAAGTCGAAATGAACGAAAAAAAAAAACAGTTTCGTATTTAAATATATAATCAATATAATCATTAAAAAAAAAAAAAAAAAAAAAAAAAAAAAGATTAATATCTACAGATAAATCTCTCCGGTATATAAACTTAGTTTATTCAGAGGCGGCAATAAACAAAACAATAATCTAAGAAAATCTTTTAAAAAATGCATTATTCAAAGAATTTTAATCTTTTAATTTACATCATAGTTTTATAAATTTTACAGCCAAAATTATCATGAAAAATTTTCAGGACCAGATAACATGTTCTTAGAGAAGACAGGTATTATTTTTCACTTTTTAACATACGAATATACAGATGTGTGAAAACTATTAGTCTCAGAGTACAAATTTATCATTTCGTAATTTTGTGCTTTTACTTTTTATTGCTTCAGTTTCCAAACTTATGGGGGGTAAAAACATATAGTGAAATCTACTAATCTGTACAGTTTTTTTAACATCACTTTTTGGAGGTGAAAATTTCCCCTTACACACACTTTTATCACATAAAACCTGAGAGGATTTCTGGTAGCAAATAATAATAATAATAATAATAGCATCTAAGTTTACAACTTTAGCACATTTTGGCTTCTGAACTACATTTTTATTCTATAGAATCAGGGAAAACTATTAATTTCAACAGAAATTTTCGTTCTATTTAATCAGTAAAAACGGTTACAGAAATAATATATAGAAAAAATTCATTAAATTTTTCCAATAACCCCCCCCCCCCCCCCCCAAAAAAAAAAAAAAAAAAAAAAAAAAAAGCAGGCCTAAATTAGCAACTATGACTACCATGAGTATGTTAAACTGTTAACTTCTTATGATTAAATTTTTCGTTGTACTACGGATGTATTAAACACTTTTATCTTCTAGAATATTTGATACCAGGAGATAAAACTTTTCATCATAGTTACTGCATTAATATAACAAAGGCAGAAAGAAACCTATATAAGCACTTTGAAACTTTACAAAGTTATAATATTATAAAACAAATCTTAATATTTTAATGTTTAGCTTTACTAACTCGCAATTGTTAATACCCAATAACTGTACATTAACATGCCTTTTCGAAATTTCCATTTAAAAAAAAAAAATCAATTTATTCTCAAATTACTAGAATTTTTCCTTGAAAACTTAAAGTATAGGTTTGCTTTCTAGAATGTTTTAATGCCAGGAAACAAAATTTCCCATTGTAGTTTTTTATGCTAAAACAGGATATAGGCTAGGCAGAAACAAACCTGTAAAACCACTTTTACCTTCTGTAAAGTTCTGATATTAGGAAACAAAATTTCACGTTTTATATATTCTTTAGATTTCACTATTCACAATTCTTAACCCCTGAAAACTATATTAAATCACAGATTTAGAAAGTTCATAAAAACTATACATAATTACTAGATTTGTTACATGCTTTTTTTAAAATGCAACAAATTCATTTTTCTTAAATAACATGTTAACAGTTTTACCCTCTAAAGTGTTTTAATGTCAGGAAAAAGTAAATAAAATTATATCAGTGTTTTTATTTTTATGAGCATAAATCATTTGGTGTATTAATTTTAGTTATTAGACTTGTTGCATAACGTTTTTAAGTCCAATTTTAGTCCAATTTTTCTTATCTAATTAACTTTTTAAACGGTTTTACCTTTTAGAACATTCTAATGCTAGAGATTACATTTTTATTTTAAAGTTTTTACATTCATATTCTATAAACAGTAATAAATTTATAAATACACTTTTGCTTTTTGCAAAGTGATGGTATTAAAGAACGCAATTTTTAATTTTAATGTTTAGATTTCTGTAACTCCCAATTATGGTCACTCAATCAGGACTCAGTGTTGCCAAATTTAGTGACTCTTTTATTCAATTAGCACCTATAATATTGAGGAGTGATATTGATTATTATTATATATATAATGGGCGAAGAATCTATTAAATGGTTAGGCAATCCTTGCAGTAAAACTTTAGTGGTACATGTTGAGAAAAAAAAAGTATAAATTTCACGACACTGTGAGTACCGTATTTTTCGGCTTATTATTCGCAGTTTTGTTAATTCAGTTTGATACTGGAAATTTTAATTAAAAAACAAAGCTATTTTTCAACGATTTTTTTTTTTTTTTGTCTTATATAATTTTCTTTCTAAATTAAATTTTTTAGTGTGAAACTTATTTTTGTGACCTGCAGATTACAGTCCAGAAAATACGGTTTATATAGTATATAAATCACAGTTTTCTAAATTTTTTAAAAACAGTGAATAATTATCAAATGTTTTAAATAAAACATAAAGTATGTTATTTAATTATCCTTATTTAATTAATTTATAAACTTTTTTTTTTTTTTTTTTTTTTTTTTTGTGACCAGTGTCACAGAAAAAAAAATCTCATTATAGTATTTAAAATCATATAAAGAGGAAAAATAAGTAGATAAACAGTTTCATTTAAGACTGACAAAGGGTAAAGAACTAACAAATGTATCAAAAATAATTTTTCATAGATTAATTTCAGAAAAATCGTAAAAATATATTATATATTTTACATAAATTTTTAAATGTATGATCCATACTTTTTAAATAAGTAACTTACAAAGAAGTAGAATGTGACAGTGTCGCGATTAAATTTTCCACCAGAACATTTATATTCATATAAAGGTATGGCAACAAACATAAATTAGTATACTTTTGATAAATCTAACATCTAAACATCTAAGTTTACATGTAAGTTTACAACTTTAGCACATTTTGGCTTCTGAACTACTGAACAAATTTAATAGAAATTTTTATTCTACTGAATCAGTGAAAACTATTAATTTTAACAGAAACTTTCGTTCTACTTAATCAGTGAATACGGTTACAGAAATATATAAAAAAAATTCATTAAATTTTTCCAATAGCAAAAAAAAAAAAAAAAAAAAAAAAGCAGGCCTAATCTAGCAACCATGACTGACTACCATCATTACGTTTAACCTATTAACTTCTTACGATTAAATTTTTCGTTGTACTATGGATGTATTAAACAGTTTTATCTTCTAGAATGTTTGATACCAGGAGATAAAACATTTCATCATAGTTACTACATTAATATAACAAAGAAACCTATATAAGCACTTTGAAACTTTACAAAGTTAGAATGTTATAAAACAAATCTTAATATTTTAATGTTTAGCTTTACTAATTCGCAATTGTTAATACCTAGTAACTGTACATTAACATGCCTTTTCGTAATTTTCGTTAAAACAAAAAAAAAAAAAAAAAAAAAAAAAAAGAGAGAGAGAGAGAGAGAGAGAGAGAGAGAGAAAATCAAATCATTATTAATTTACTAGATTTTTTACGTGAAAGCTTAAAGTATAGGTTCCAGTTGTTATTTTCTAGAATGTTTTAATACCAGGAAATAAAATTTCCCATTGTAGTTTTTAGGCTAGAATAGAATACAGGATAGGCAGAAACAAACCTGTAAAACCACTTTTACCTTCTGTAAAGTTCTGATGTTAGGAAACAAAATTTCAAGTTTTATATATTCTTTAGATTTCACTACTCACAATTCTTAACTCTTGAAAACTTACATAGATAACTTTCTTTCTAAATTAAATTTTCTAGTGTGAAACTGATTTAACTAACTACATATTACAGGCCAAAAAACACGGTTTATATAGTACATAAATCACAGTTTTCTAAATTTTTTAAAAATCGTGAATAATTATCAAATGTTTTAAACAAAACATAAAGTATGTCATTTAATTATCCTTATTTAATTAATTTATAAACATTTTTTTTTTTCGTGTCCTGCGTCACAAAGAAAAAAAAATTCATTATAGTATTTAAAATCATATAAAGAGAAAAAATAAATATATAAACAGTTTCATTTAAGACTGACAAAGGGTAAGGGAATTACAAATGTATCAAAAATAATTTTTCGTCGATTAATTTCAGAAAAATCGTAAACATATATTATATATTTTACATAAAATTTTAAATGTACGTATGATCCATACTTTTTAAATAAGTAACTTACAAAGAAGTTGAATGTGACAGTGTCGTGATTAAATTTTCCACCTAAACATTTATATTCATATAAAGTGTGGCAATAAACATAAATTAGTATACTTTTGTTAAATATTCAATAATAGCTACATAATTCTTTTTATAGTTAATCGTAAATAATTATGTTTTTTGCACAAAATCTTTAAGCACATAACAGTACATGATACAATTGTTGTTATTTACAGCAATTTCTTGCTTTTATTACAAAGGTCAGAGAAGCCAGTTTGGAAATTTTACTTAACACAAAATGGTAAATGTTACAATTTATAACTTTTATTTATTTACTTATATAATTATTATAAATTTATTTCTACCCATGTTAATGGGCAGAAATAAAATTGTAAAAGAAATTTTACATTCTGCAGGATGCTGATGTTAGAATATTAGATCTTGGTGAAGGGGTTGAATTTATACGGTCATTTTTTCCCACATATAATAACTCATTAGACCGGGACTTATTTATAAAATTCAGGGATAGGAACTTGATGCAGAGCTCATTGTCCTCAAAAAAAAGGCGGAGAGTACGACCCCTGAATATTCAGTAATATTGTAAGCAATATCATTAAATATTGCGCAGTTTATATAGGTGAGTTACACACCAGAAAATGTAATTGACAAACAAAGCTATATTTGTAAGAAACACAAGCTTGTTAAGGAATAGCTTTTACTGTAAATTGAAATTTCCGGTGTATAACTGATTTAACAAAAATGCGCGTTATACGCCGGAGAATACGGTAATATCCAGATATTTTTGTATTGCATTACATTCTGTTCTTTCTTCATTTTACGCGATTGAAACTAAAGCATACTTACCAACTATCTCATTAATAAACGGGGGATTTTTAATATTTGCCTATTTTTTCACACCAGTCTTTTTTTTTTTTTTTCTTTTTTTTTTATAATTTTATACTTATTTAATCGTAACTATATTTGGAGAAAATTACTCTAAAAATAAAGTTGTGTGGAAAAAAAGGCGTGTACTAAAAATCTTCCGATTTATAATTAGGGCGTTGGCAGGTACGCTAAAGACTGATATCCAGGAAAACGATTTAGGAATTAATTTTTTTCCCCAATTTAACACAAAATATTTTTAATTAACAATATAGCAAATTTTTAAATAGAAGTATGAATATTAATCAAAATGATCTGTGAAGTTATACATTGCATTCAAAAAAAAATAAATAAATAAATAAATAAATAAAATACTGCTTTGTACGTACCTTATTAATTATATATTTTTCTAAAATTTTTGTATTTAGGATACACTAAAAAAGTGACGTTAATAATTATGTGACTTTAAAATACAAAATCAAACACAAATAGGAAGTCAGTCTTTAGTCGTCCTTGAATATAAACATAGCTTCCTCAGAAGCAGAATTTGTTTTAGAAAGGGGAGAGGAGAGGGAGAGTTCCAATGTCCGTGAAGTATGCTCAGAATTAGAGAGCGTAAATTATGTTGGTATCTGTCATTCGCATGATTATTAAACAGAAGTTCTCTCGGTGGTACATCTACATAGTTGACAACATTTTAATTTATTCAGGAGCATTTTTATCCCCACCATTATTTTGCACCACTTTATTTACAGAATATTTTTCTCCAATATGTAACTACAATAAAATAAGTAAAAATTACTCTTAAAATAAATATAGTACTGTATAAAGATGGGGCTAAAAATGCTCCAGAATAAATTAAAATGTTGGCAACTCTGCATCTAAATGGTTGTTAATGTTAAAACAGGAATAAACTACTACGTCAGAAACGCCAAAGAAAAATTATTGAGGTGCATACAGCTGTTTCGGTAGCCTAAAGCGTACCGTCATCAGTGCAAAAAGAATTCAGAATCTGGAGAAGTGCTCATATATATAGGAGAGGGACCGGATTTAGTTCAACCAATAGGATAACGGAAGAGGTGGGGAGTGTGGCCAATAGGAATTAAGGAATGTGTAGCTGTGTAAACTGTAGAAAAATTAAGGAAATGTGGACTGAATGTAAAATTTCCAACAATCAGACAAATAGGGAACAGCGAAATCACAATTTACAAGGTTTTTAAAATTTTTATAAATATGAAAAGCTTCAAAGAAATCGAGTTCATGAATGGATTTAGGTCTGCAAATTATTTTAGCTGAATTAAATTTAAAATTATGATTTTCCTCCCAGCAATGTTTAGAAATAGCCGATTTATTGGTTTCTTGTTTGCGGACGTAATTCATATGTTCTTTTAGACGAAATTTAAGACTGCGTTTAGTTTGGCCAATATATGATAAACCACACTGACAGGAAATACTATAAATGCCCCAAGAATTATGCATATCAATAGGATCTTTTAACTGAGAAAAGGTGAGTTTATTGGAAGGCGAAAATATTATTTTAAAATCATATTGTTTGAGAATTTTAGCTATGGTTTGACTGGTTTTAGAAAAATAAGGTAAAACAATACTGATATTAGATGTGACAGATTTAGTAGACGAAATACGAGGGAGTTGTAATTTTTGGATAGCTTTGTCTATAATGGAAGGGTCATAACCTCTGTCAATTGCGATGGCTTTCAGGTATTTAATTTCAGATTTCAATAAAATAGGATTTGAACAAATATTAAGGGCACGGTTTACAAAAGTATAGAAAGCAGCCATTTTCTGGTTAGGTGGGTGACATGAACGCGCATGGGGAGGAAGGGAGACTGCAAAATTTTTACGATAGACAGTGGTTGAAAATCCATTAACAGTGCGAGAGACGAGGGTATCAAGAAATGGAAGGGAGCCATTGTTTTCTATTTCATATGTAAACTGGATATTACTGTCAATTGAATTTAAGGTATCTAAGACATGGTCAATATTGTGATGAGATATGTCGATAAGTGTGAAGGTCTGACGTAGTAGTTTATTCCTGTTTTAATATTCCAACGCCAAGTCTCCTGCTATTATTGGTTGTTAATGTTGTTTTGATTTGAGAAAAAAACTTTCATTCATTCACAAAAATCGTTTGCTGTACATTTATATATAATTTAATAAAGGATTTTAATTTTCCTTCTTTCTGCGATGTTTTGTTTATTACAAAGATAGATGGGAAACCATAATCTGCTTATGGATCATTTTTTTTTTAATGCAAGTTTTAGTTTTTTTTTTTTTTTTTTTTTTTTTTTTTAAACACATGATTCAGAAATTTTATATTCTTTTATATATCTTTCAAAACAAAGAATGGAATATTTTAAAATAACATATATAATATTCTGTTTCCATGTAGATATTATTATTTATATAATTATTTAAAAGATTTATATGAAAATAAAATATCTAATATTCTGTAATTTATATAAGTTTTTATAAAAATTATATACAGTTATTTGAAACGTTTTTTTTTTTTTATGAAATGACTCACTTGTCTCCTTTGGTAGCTTTTTCTGATGTTTCATTTTACGAAATGCGAAGTGAATTTAAAATAAACTAAACATAAAATGTAAAAAAATAAAATAAAATAAAAGACTTGCAAGTATAACTGTCAACATCCTAATTATTATTGCGTAGTATTGTTCGTACGCACCTTTTATTTCACACCAGTCTTTTTTCATGGTATTTTTCTTCTTACTTAGTCGTAATTGCATCTCTAAATTAAAGTTGTTCAAAAAAAGAAGGCAGGTATTAACAATACTAAGGAATATTAAGTAGGAGTGGTAACTATGCTTGAGTACAAACTGACGTACCTATATTTTATTTTTTAAAGTCAAAATCTAATTTTCCTCTTTATCTATTTCTCTATCTTCGATATTGTAATCAAGAAACTGCAATAACAACCTATTTTTCAAGATAAATTCGTCTTTTTCGAGATAAATTCTTATACTTTATACTCAAGGTAAAAATGCATATGGCACTAGTATTTAAGAGAATATTTGTTGTTATTATATACCCTTAAGAACCAGAAAACTGTTATACTTGCCTAATATCGTGTAAGGTCTCGATGAGAAAAAAAAAAAAAAAGAGATACGATATAATGTGGTATGAACTCGACAAATATCTGATGGTAACTTGAAAGGAATTTAAATTACGAATTTTTTCAGAGTAGTCCATAAATCCAAACGAGTGCGAGATAGAGGGGATCGCTTCCGAACAGCACGCAGCAGACCCACAGTTGCCATCTTAGCACCTTTTGGCTATTGGAAAAATTTCATAAAATATATTTATTTTATTCAATCAGTGAACTATAGCGGTTTTCACTGATAAAGTAAAATAAAAAATTTCGTTAAATTTTTCCGGTAGCTGAAAGGTGTTCAGTTTGTAACTATTAGTACAGCATCCCAGGTACGTTGAATAATGTTAATATCTTGTGCTTTAGATGGTAAATAGATGCGTTTAAAGTCAGAAAATGTTCCTGGAATTGCACAATGACGACCTGTATACGTGTGAGATGTCGCAGTGTCCCATTAGAGTTGTCCATGTTCGCCGAAATATGCAATAGACATGTATGTAAGTGAACACATAGGATATTTACCCACCCATCACCTGTTCCTAGAAGTATTAGAAGTCCCATATTACGGCAACTGTACACTTCCCATGCCGTAACAGAGATTTCACCATCTTGAATAGTACCGTGTTGACATTTTGGAGCCATACGATTCATGAAGTTGTCATTATACCAGTACTCATTCATCCAACCTATAAAGATGGAAACATATTCGTACCGCTCAATTCATTTCCAGTCATCAACAATACAATGGAGGTGTCGTACAGCACAAGCGAGGCTTAAACTTTGTGCCGTGCAGTTAAGAACGGTGCACAAATAGAAGTTTTCGGTTCCGAAATCTGTATAATGATAATTCGTTGAACATTTCGCACGCTGACACTTGTTGATTTACCAATACTGAACCGAACGCCAGTTTCAAAAATTGTTACATGTCTATCTCGTTTAAAGATTTTCGTCAGTCGATGTTGGTCCCGTTCCTTCATTGCCTTTTCCAGGCTGCAGTGATATCATAAATTTCATGTTTTAGCGAATTCCGATATTCACATTGCATTCATGAAATGTTTTTACACGAAAATACAAATTTCATCGCTACATCTGAGATGCTATGTCCATCTATAGTGTGCTGAATATACACCAGTAACGCCATGTATAAAGACACTTTAATTTTAATAACTTGCCAGTGTAGCAGCAGGAGCCAATCTAACAGCCTTCTCATTCACCTATTGTCTCATATAGACTACGCTGATTGATTTCATACCTTCATTATTTGCTTACATACAACTATCCTAGTTTTCCTGGCTCTTTGTATACTTCTAAAATATAAATATAAGTTCAGTGTTGTTCAGTATAAATATAAGCCAGATTTTGCTACGTCTTTATTCAATGGCTACCAATAATTTGGAGAAATGATACTTTATATATACATAATAGACAATTAATCTTCAAAGTCGTCAGCACACGTGGTTATATTTATAATTTATTATGGAGTACGGTAATCTCCGCCCTTATTCCACACCAGTATATTTAAAAGCATCTTTTTTCTTATTTCACTGTAATTACATATTGCAGAAAATTTCTGTAAAATCGTATTGGTGTGAAAACGGGGCATCACTAACAGTGCTCCGGAATAAGAGTTCCCAACATTTATAACTTATTCACGAGCATATTTAGCCCGCCTCTTTTTCATACCGGTAATTTTGAAAAAGGATTTTCTTCTTATTTAATCGTTGTCACATATTAAAGAGAAATAATCTACAAAGTTTCTGGTGCGAAAAGAAAGCGGGGCTAAAAATGCTCGTGAATAAATTATAAAATATGGGAATGCTGACCGGAATATATTATAAATATTACCAGGTATGCATTAGGCATACCAAAGCCTCTTTAACTAGATGCCTGTCGCGTAGCTTGGAAACAAGGCAACTGATGAAGAGGTAGACAGCGCCACCTAGTACAGATTATGAGACTTGTTTATTCAATTGTCACCAATAATTTAAAGAAGAGATACATGACTATATATAATCGACCTTTCTTCGATTCTATTCGTTTTTTATATAAATCACATCCCACTTTTAAAGATTTTTGGTGGCTGTTGAATAAAAAAGTAGCGCAATCTGTACCAGATGGCGCTGTCTACTGCTTCAACTGTTGCCTAGTTTCCGAGCAACGCGACAGGCATCTAGTTAAGGAGGCTATGAGGCACACTTGCCAACATCCTAATTAAAATTCCGTAGTGTTGTTAGTCCCGCCCTTTTTTTTTCACACCAATAAATTTTTAAAGTAACATTCTCCAAATGCAGTTACGACTAAATAAGAAGAAAAATGCTCTAAAATGATATTGGTGTGAAGAAAAAAGGCGGAGCTAACAATACTACGGAATGCTAATTAGTATGCATTAGTAGGCAAGTATGCATTAGGCAATCGTTACATTTAAAATTTAGTAGTGGTGGATATTGAATAAAAAAGCCGCAATATCTGGCAACTCTGTAAAAGATATTTAGCCTAATGTTATGTACAAAAATAAAAGTTTTGAAGCATTTTATAAACATACTTGCACAGTTAACAACATCCTAATTAATATTCCGTAGTATTGTTAATACCAATCCTTTTTTCCGCATCACTTTACTTTTAGAGTAATTCTGTCCAAATATAATTACGATTAAGTAAGATAAGAAATATTCTAAAAAAAAAAGATTGATGTGAAATAAAAGGCGGGTACGAAAAATACTACGGTATATTAATTAAGATGTTGGCAGCTATAATACTACTTTGCATCCATTCAAAATTATGTATGTAAACAGTGTTTTAATGCATTTTTGATAAAAAAAAAAAAAATAAATAAAGCAATTCATCTAAATTACAGTTTTAGTGCTTTAAAATAGTTTATACAAATAAAATTATAATTTTAAAGCCTGTTTGTTGCTTTCATAATTTATGTAATTAACATAATTGTGTTATAGTGTTATATGAGAAGGAACCATGTAGCTTATGGAATATACAATAAAGTATTTTGTATGAAATGGGAAATTTCTATTCTAAAAATAGTAATTAGTTTTTTTAAAATAAAGGGTTTTCTCAAAAAGAGGATTTGCATGAATATATGCCAATATTTTAATTTATTCCAGAGTATTTTTAGCTCCGCCTTTATTCCTTACCACTTATTTTTTAAAAGTAATTTTTTTTAATTTATGGAAGTTATAGATTGGAGAAAATTTTTCTATAAATGAAGTGGTGCGAAATAAAGGCGGGGCTAAAAACACTCAGGAGTAAATTAAAATGTTGGCAATTATGACATATGCCTTCTTAAAAAAGAAAATTTTAAAAGTAAAATTGAAGTTACATCAAATATTTCTTAAAATGATATTAATAAATCTCAAATTATAAATCTGTTATCCACCTGAAAATTAGATTGCTTTACTAAAACCGTGCTTTATTTTATTTACTTATTTATTTTTTAAATCTACATCTAAAGTAAAATATATTATTCTGATTTATAAGTGAATAAGAAAGTTCCATATTTTATTATACATATCTCGAAAATTGTTTTACAGAACTTTTCAAAACATTCTTTTAGATAATTGTTGCTTTTTTTTATTTCTTAAATATTTTTATTAGGACACCAACAGTTTTATCAATGAAACTAAAAAAAAAAAAAAAAAAAAAAAAAAAAAAATGCTGAGTTACCTTATCGAATGATTTAGTGCAGACAATAAACTTTTTGTTCATATATTCAACATTATCGCTTTTATTCTTCGTTCTGTTTGACATAAACAGCTTTATTTTGCTGCGATAGCAGAATATTTTCCGTAAAAATAACGATTACTTCTGAGCCTGCCATTGGTCAATGATTTTTTTTCCATGAAAAGCATTTCTTAGCTAGCCTCTCCTTCTTGCATTCTCTGCTTCAGTGATTCTCTCAGCTGGGAACCATATTTCTTATTCCATTTTGTCAGTGAATAACTACTCTCCGTGTCCTACAGATGTCCTTCATACGGCATTCAACAGGTTTCGATCGTCTTTTTTTTTTCTCTCAGAATTTTTACTGTGGGCGTAATCTCGCGCTCCTTTCTTTTCACGTCTATCTGTCGCCGCATTTATCACGGTGACTCCCGAGTGTTCTTTTACGGTAATGAAAATAATCTATTACATCATCGATTATATGATCAGCGCCGCTTCTCTCTGTCGCAGATAGATCTCGCCGATTCATCAATTCAGAATGATTCATTTGTAACAGGAGTATTTTGATGCTCGAATCAGTTCATTCCGGTGATTGGTTGTCGCCAACGGCCTCGGATGGATCCGTATCTGATCATGCGACTGATTACGAAATCAGGTATACAGCAAGCCTTTGGATTTAAAGGGCGCCTAGTGTTTCTGACCGATCCTTTGTTCCGTATGTAATGCTAAAGCATCCTATTGATATATATCTTTAAATACATGTACCATGTTGCATTCCCCGTGTTTTATCAAAATTAACTTCAGGGTATTTTAAAAGCATATGATTCACTGATTTAAAGAGAAATGTCTGATTACTGCATCAGATTCTGCAATACTACTTTTAAAGTTCACTCCAATGAAATTACTCAAGAGATTTTATAAATTATTGGACAGGGATTTTTGATATCCGATATTAAATGTTTCGTGGTTAACTTTCATTGATATAAAATGGGAGAGCTATTTTATCACTATTATATCGATTGTGAAATTTAGTGTAATAATTATTAATTTTTAGCTTTTTGAAAATTTCGAAAGTATTGTTATTTTTCAATTTAACTTACCTCAATTTTAAGTAATTTAATTTCAGATAACAGAAGGATTATATATTGACATACAGCGCGAAAATTTCAAAATTAGTTCCTTTTAGTATGTTAAGTTTCTGGGCATTTTAATAGATTTTCTCTCAAGGTATATATCAAGCTGTAGAAACATTTATATATTTCTCAACATTATATATTTATTTAATTAAGTATAAGTAAGATTTTTTTTCCTTCACTAGTCAAATAATTCTTCACCTAGAGCGATTTCTGTTATAAATAACTTTTTATATACACCCACCAATAAAAGTATATAGACAAGTTGTAAAGAAATTTTTAATCCACATATTTTTAACCAGAAGTGAACGTCAGCATCAAATTTGGAGCTAAGTTTTTCCAATGTCCGATTGCAAAAACTTGCGTTATGTTATATGTGAATCGCCAACGACTGTCTGGTGTTTATCTATCTATACTTCAAGGAGGATCAAAATGTGCTAATATGTCTCCGAATCACCCCTATGTGTGAATCTGAGATCGTCTACTATCGCAGTAGTGTAAAACTTACTCAACATCAATCGATTTGGATTAAGCTTGGTTCTATTACTCCGAATGTGAAGCAGCAGACTTTCATCAATATTTGAGTATGTGTTGTGTTCTGTCTTTTTCGACTTGTCTGTGAAAGGATAAAGCGTATGAAAATTGATCCTGAAACTGCTTTGTTGCCTTGTCTGAAATTCCGATTAAAATGTTATTTATATAGGTCATTGTGGAGTGTTTTTATCATTATTTATTGCTGAACATATTATTATTTTGCCTATTAATAATCGTAACAATATTTACAAGCTATCAACTATACGCAAAAGTTTTTTCAGATCAAAAGCCCTTCTTAAATGAAACTTGTATAACCAAAATTCATAGAAATTGAAGTAAAAAAATATATCACTTTCAAAGGCAAATGTCGCCTACGTTCGATTCCATTCATTCAGAATTAGTTGAACGAATGCCAACTTCTGACTTTTAAATGACAACAACGTACACTTGCTACCGTAGTAATAAGACAAAATGCAACAATAAAACTTTAACGAAAGTTATCGGGACATGTTGGATCTAAATGAGTACTATATCTCCAACCAAATGTTCGTGAGATAATAAAAAGAGCCTTAGCAATGCATTTTAAGTCTCCTTTGGTACATGAGATTGCTAACAGTAAATATAGCTTAATTAACGTCGAATCAACTGATATTACAATTCAAAATACTTAGAGGTACAGTCGGCAGCAAAATTACTGAAGCACATATCCAAATTTTTCATATTTTTTTTTCTTTTTAGTTTGATCGCTAATTTTTATCATCAACTTATTTTCTTAGAAACAGTATAAAAGTAAGATCATGACCCAATAATTATTTACTTAACAGAGCAGTATTAGGTGCACATCTTTTAAATAGTAATTATTGCTAGCGCTTCAATAATTTTGCTGCTGACTGTAAATAACAAGAATTTTCAGATTGAGAGTAATGTCACACTAAGGCTACGCAGTGAACGATTGGCCGTAATTTGAAATTCTACAGTAGACGTGGTCTGAGACATGCTATCACAATTCTGATCCTTTGTGAAAGGGAGAAAGAATTTTCAGAATTTATTAATTAGATGTAACCCGAGACATACGTATTAGTCATATAGTTGAAACTGCTAATATACAAATGTTGTTATAGTTTGTTCATAAAAGTTGCATTTATTTGGTTGATTGGTTAGTTAGGTTTAACGGCACACTAGTACTACACAGTGGGCAATTGGCGACGGCCTCGGGCGCACATTTAAGGATGGTCTGGAGACATACCATCACAATTTTGACTCTCCACAAAATCTCATTTGGATTTCAATGCTTTTTTCGTAAATCTATCAAGGTGGATTTTTACATTGCACCAAGCAGAACTAACCAATGAGCAATTGGCAACGATCTGAGATTGAGCATTATGGATGATGCACTTAAATTTATAAAAGTGTAGCTTTTTTTTTTTTTTTTTTTTTTTTTTTAGTTTAGAATTCTAGCACTTTTTTAGCAAACTTATTAAAATATAGCACTTTTTTTAGTTTCAAATTTTAGCATTTTTTTCACAAATCTATCAAAATCTAGCATTTTTTTAAGGTTGATTTAGCACTAATTTCCGATAGCGAGTTGGCAACACTGTGTGTAATTCTGTATCCGATGTGCATTACAGTTTTTCTTGATACACATAATTCGGAAATTTTCCCTACGCATGAGAAGTCAGACAGAATAGAAATAACTAAAATTAAAGAAAATATTTTAGTACTTCATAGTCTTATTAACTGTATAAATTTTACTTTCGATTTTGTAAAATAGGTAAAACCATACTTACAATATTAAAATTTGCGATACACGAAAAGTACGCAAAATCTTCAAAATGCATAAGAAGCAAAGAATTGTTGATATATGTAGAAAAGAATATATCTATACTTGCCAACATACTAATTAATATTCCGTAGTTTTGTTAGCCCCGCCTTCTTTTTTCACACCAGTACCTTTTCAGAGCATATTTAATCATAATTGCATTTGGAGACTGTTATTTAATAAATTTACTGGTGTGAAAAAAAGGGCAAAACTAACAACACTACGGAATATTAATTAGGATGTTGGCAAATATGTATATCCCAAAAGGTAAAGTTAATTTTATGAAAGAGGTCATGTATAAAAGAACATATTCTATCAAATGTGGCTTAATGTTAATTTTCTATCCCTACATATAGTAAAGAATATGTCTGTGTATTTGTGTGTGTATGTCGGTCACGTTGTAGGCAAACGGTTGACCGCAGATCTGCAGAGGTTTGCATGGAGGTCCATTCTGAATCATCCTGTTGTACTTCGAAGCCTGAATTTTGAATTTTTGATTAGTTTTTAATTAAATAAATATGAAAATAAAGACCTTATATTAGCTTTAATGCATTTTAAGCTTATGTGTCTTTTTTATTATTATTTTTTTAACTCAAAAGAAATATATTAATTTATACGTGAATAATAATAATAAGTTAATAATAAGATGTTATTGTAACTTTAAAAGTTTTATATATACTATTAATAAAATTGCATTTCAGTTTTATCATTCACTTGTAAATATATATATATATATATATATATATATATATATATATATATATATATATGTATAAATTAACGTGTATCCACAGCGTATTGTTTTACTGTATTTGAAGTTAAATTTCTCTCACTTTTTGGCTGACCAGATTTTTTATTCAAAATCCACCACTAAATTTTGATTGTAACGATTGCCTAATCACTTCGAAGATATATCGTCTGTTATGCTTATCAAATATCACTTTTCAAAATTATTGATGATAGTTGATTAAAAAAAGTATCCAATCTGACAACACTGCTTTTAACTGACAAAATTACCATTTTTACAAAAGTATTTTGCTAAAACGTGGTGTCAATAATAAATTATTCAACAGATACTGATACATTGGCGTAGGCTTTTTTTTAAAAAAAAAAAATAGTTCTTAAATAGTACTCGTAAACCACTCCATCTGTTGTCCAATAAGCACATAAACTGAAATGCTCGGTTAACCAAGCGGTGAGGAGACGAAACTGACATGGCATGGGCGAGACCAGAAGCGAGGTTTTAAGCAGTTTCAATGGATTTTTTTTTTTTTTTTCTCTATATTTTATTTATAAAGTGATATAAAATACAACTGATATTTAAAAAATAAAATTCTAAATAATGGTGACGACCTGCGAAGCGGCTAAAGCTTGCTAGTAATAAATAAAAACTTTGAAATCAAGTAATTACTTTGCCGCATTTATGGTTAAAGAAGTGCCTTTTTTTTTTTTTTTTGACCTAATGAAGGACCTTGTTCAAATATTTTAACATAAAACAAACTATGCGAATTTTGAAAAATTATGGTGTTTGGTTACAAAGTTTTTATCCATTACCTTTGAATAAAAGTATTTCTGTTTATTTTACTTTAAATTACTTTTATATCCCCCCCCCCAATAAACTTTTAATGGATAATATTCAGTGGTAACTGAGTGGGGAAAAAAATATTTAAATTTTAAATGAGCAGTTGAGTTTGAAGCTTTTTCATAAAATAGAGAAAAATATGTTATTTATAATATAATTGAACATTCGTCTTAATTTGCTGTATTAAAATTTACTTTGACTTTGACTGTTAAGACAAATATCTATAAATCAATCAGAAGCCATTTTATTAAGAAATATTTTCTAATAGATGTTGTTTAAATTGCTACGTTTCTCGATAAGTTTAATTAAAGATATTTTGCATGATCTCGGTGAAAGGGAGATTGAATTTGGCACAACCAATTAAATATATTTTTGAACAGTTTCAATAGCAGGAAATTAATTTATTGTTAAATTTGAAATCTTTGACTTTAGATCTACTTGTACATTGATTACATTCATCATTTAGAAATGTATAATCCCTCACTCCTATAGAAAAGATCCTGAAACCTTCAAATCACATAAAATATCACACAAAATCACATTTAATATTTCGATACAAAATCGATTTCGAAACCACTCAAAATATAATTCCAACATCTAATTTAATTAATGAACAAGTGCATTTCAAAAACCCTCATAAATTCCATTTAATTACAATATATGCTTCTCATACATGCTCCTGAATAAACCCTTAAACACCGCGTACCCGATCGATATCATTATTTTCCAAATACCCATGTAATCGAACATGCGTTTGAGGGAAATCTCCAAAATAAGATATCGAATCATATGTCTTACATGGAGCGACCCCTGCTCTGTAAAACACTCGTAGCTATCATTATGATTACATTCCGAATCAACCGTATGCTGCCTTAGGTCACAATTCACTTAGCTGCATTTAAGCAAACATTAATTAGTGACTCTAGAGCAGCGTGGAAGAGGGCCTCTTACTAGTAGAAGGAAGTGCCCTTCAAGTGTTTACTCTAGACTTCCCGAAAATGGATTGAATGCATACTTGAGGTGATTCCTTGCGAAATTTATGCTTCGACGAATGTAAACCTGTCAGAAATTATTGAGTACAAGTCAGTGGAGGTACGTAAATTCTCTGGAACTTTGTCTAAAGATAGTCCAAGCATCTCGGGGAGTTTCTGTTGAACAAAGAAACCTTCTAAATTTGAATATATGATGTTGCCGCAAGGCTTTATCCTATCACGCAAGCATCTCTGTTGAACGAAAGGGAAATGTATTTAGTTTAATGGAGTAGGTTAAATAAAGCAGAAGTATTAGGCAGTGGCTAGTTTGCCTTATGTAACAGTTTGCATGTGTCACAGAGATTAATATTCATTTCAGTATATTTATAAAGTAAAACAACTACGGGCATAACAGGTACTCAAGTACTTTCAAAGATAAGTAACTGCGTATGGTAATTAGCTTATTCATTCCTATTTCATGCTGAATTTAGATCCTATTTGGAAATTACCACAGCAAAATATTAAGTACTCTAAATGGCAAAGCTTTTAACAAATATTTATTCAGATATGATTTTATTCATAGTACAAAAATTATATTTTTGAGAAAACTTCGAATGAAATCAATAAATGGTTAACTAAGGCTTTAAGCTTTAAGGTAAATTTTAATAATTTAATTTTACTAAGGATTATGGATAGTTATTTCAAAAATTTATAGTCATATAATATTAATGTTTTATAGGGAATATTTTCGTAATAAAACATGAATAAAATTAGTCAAAAAGAGAAATTTATTATAAAAAGTTCAATTGAATTAATAATGCATGAAACAAAAAAATTAAATTGTTGTGAAACAGCATGAATTTAAGATGAGAAGACGAAAATATAAAAGAAAATGTCTATATGTAGACAAGATTGTTTACAGATACGACAGTTAGTTTTTGATTATATTCAATATATACTTCGATAGTTACTTTTGATCTGCATGGTTTATAAAAATCAGTATAATCTGTAAATGTACACTGAATTCCAAGAAGCACTAGTTTGAACACACGGCATGAATGGCTTTGTCCTGGTGAAATGAAAAAAAAAAAAAAAGCAATTGTGTATAATGTTGATATACTTGAAGTCATATATAGATCTAACAGATATTTATGTACATTTCTTAATTAACAAAAAACAAAGAAGTTCTTCTAAGTGAAGAGTCGATTTTTCTTTTTACCAGACAGTCAGGTGTTATCACAGTTAGAGATTGTCAACATAAAAAGTATTTTATTTAGGTTAGATTCGATTTTATAATGCTTTTACATGCGTTTTTATGAAGTATATTACATTCTCAGGTCTTGCAACGTTCCGAAACTTTAATGGACACTTTATTATATTTTAACCACTATTTTAAAGCGTTATTTTTTTACATAGTATTTTGAAATCAAAACGTTTAAAGAGCGATGTTCTTTTTGGTAATAGTAGTGACAATATAATAATACAATGCAATGTATTTTAGGAATGATACGAGGTATGCATTGTCCAATCAAACGTTTAGCCCCAAGAAATGGAGCTAGTGTAAGCAAAAAATATTTAAAAAGAAGATTTATTTAAAAAATATGTTGTCAAACATTTTCATTTAGTAATCAAAATAAAGAGAAATATTTAAATTACTGTAAAAATTACGTATATATATATATATATATATATATATATATACATACTTGCCAACCATCTCATTATGAACCGTACAATTTTTAGTACCCGCCTTTTTTTACACACCAATAAATTTTTAGAGTAATTTTAGTCTTATTTAATCGTAACACCATTTGAAGAGAATTACTCTAAAAACATATTGGTGTGAAAAAAGAGGCGTTTTTTCAGGGGGCGTTAACAATTGTACGGTTATTAATGAGATGGTTGGCAAGTATGTATATATATATATATATATATGATGCGCTCAAAATGCTATTTAATATATTTTTACGGGAAAAAATACATAAATTACCCGAGCTGCTCTCCTTCTGCCCTAGATGAGTAACATATGATTTTTATCTCACGTGTCAGTAAGCACTGGCATTTTTCAAACATTTTGTTTACTGTCAAGAATATTTGGAATTTTCATTTTGGAACAAGAATTAGGGTATACACTTAAAAAACGAAAATAATATATAATAAAAAATCAATATGACCTCATGTCTAATCTAGATACATCAACTCATATTTTATCCAACAAAAAAATCCCATTTTAAAAGAAAAGTAAACTCCGATCCCGCTGAAAAATTGTATATGCTGTTTCTGTTTATATTTTCCTTCTTCTTCTTCTTCGTCTTCCTCTTTCTTCAATTGAGATGAATGATTTTCTTTTTCTAACTCTTTCCTTTTTAAACATATCCGAATCTTGAAATAAAATAACATTAATCTTAACTAATGGAAAATACAATCGATTAGGAAGACAACATATTGAACATTTTACAACAAAAACAGCAACAACAACAACAACATCAGCACTAAAAAGGTTTTGGTGGCCACATCACAAGCCGATGCACAAAATAATACTAAACAGCCTCATTCCATACAATAAGACAAATCCACATTCTCCCTCTAATGTTAAAAGACAACAAATGAAAGCACCATTAGGCATTGAAAGAGCAGATATGGCCTCAGGAAAAAGAAGACTGCCATACAAGCAAAGAACTCTTTCAACTTTTACTCTGCCCCTCACTTAAGCTGTCAAATCCCGTTTGGAACTATTTTTATATTTTGTGAAGATGCAAAGATTTTGAAATGTTAAGATTTTTTTTTATGTTATTTTATTTTATTTTTACTTTGCTCATGGCTTGAAAAAAGTAAAAGAAACGTGATCGTCATGATAAGAGCGAGAAAAGTAACAAGTATATACTCAAGATGTTAGGCTCCTTTTGAAGGGAATTTAGTTAGTTTTATCATGCCTGTAATTAGCTATAACCCAATTAGATCAGTTTAATAGTATGAAAAAAAAGCTCAAAAGACTTCTTAATGCTATGATTTTTGTCTGAAATTATAAAGCCATTTCTAATTTTATTGTAAATGTTTTAGTAAAGCATTTGTTTACGTAACACATGTGGGTACTTTTTAAGACATGGATTTATTTTGACGAATAATCAGTTAATTGTATCCAACCTGTAATTATAAGTTAGTTAAATTCATCGTTCAATTATTTTTAAAAAAGTATCTTAATGTATAAAATTATGTTTCAATCTCTGCTCTTTTGCATAGTTTCCAGCATTTAAATTTATTCTGGAACATTTTAGCACCGCTTTTGTTACGCACCATTTATTAATAGAACAAATTTCTCCAACATATAACTACGAAAAAACAAGAAAAAGTTACCCTTGTAAAAAAAAAGTGGTATGAAATAAAGATAGGACTAAAAATGATCCGGAACAGGTTGACGATAGGCCAAATTTTTTCTCTGATTCTTCCACCATTAATTTTCTTTCGGAATTTTTAGTAGTAAGTATGCATGATTAATTAAGTAAAAATTATCCCATAAATATACTGGTGGAAGAATGGAATAAATATAAAATAACTACTACGTTTGATTATTTTCGATGAGTGCAAAAGTGTTTATTTATTTAAAAAGAAAAGAAACACAGTAGCTGATCGTTCAGAAATTAAACATTGACGCAAAATTCGTAACACTATTAATGAAACAGAACTTTCTTTTTCTTAAATCAATGATTTTATAGGTAAAGAAATGTTTTAAACAAATACTAGTATGAGTACTGCTCTAATATTTCATCCCTGATAGTTTTACAACCGATAACTTATTTAACCCTTAATGGGCTATTAATCTTTAGTGGTGGTATATTAAAATATTTTTATGATTGAGATTGATTTAAAGAAAGATATCCCTTTAGCATAGCTTCCAACTTGTACGACTTTTTTTTTTTTTTCCATACTTGTTTCTCTGAAAAAATATCCGCCTTATTTAATCGTTTAAAACTTCTAGAAAAAATATATTAAATTTCTATTAAAAAAAAAAAAAAAAAAGTACAAGGTTGTTTAGCGTATTAAATAAAACTAATTTGGTTTTTAATCCTTCGTAAGGCTTCAGAAGTATGCTTACCACCTAATTCACTGATTTTAACACTTTCGCGAACGCTGACGAAGATTCACATCATTTGAAAATCTGTAACTTCGCCAGTAGGCGTTTCTTTCTGAATTTGGATGTTATTTATTTCTTAAGAATATACCCAATATTCATATTTGTACAATCAATATACTATGGATGAAAATACTTTGATTATAAAGATTATAATTATAATGTATAACCATTTGTATTATAAATTCGAATACAAAAAAATATGTTCTGAAATATTGTAACCTGGGAGAATAACGCCCATAGGCGGATTTTACTGTCAAAAAGACAAAAATATGCGGTCGCGAAAGTGGTAAATGAGAAAGGTCTGGGAAGCTACTTTTTCAGGTCTACTGTTTTTAGTTAAAGCACCCATTTTTGTGGTAAAATTTCTTACCATGGCCTTCGCAAAAGAATTTCAGAAAAAAGGAATTAATACAAAGAGTGACATTTTGTTCTTTTATTTTACTCTTTCATGTATTTTAGTAGAGTAAAAACGGAAGGAGATTAAAGTAGCTTATCACAATTTCCCCATTTAAAAATTTATAATTTTGGTATTAAGTATTCTTTTCACTGTCGTTTATGGGTTGCCCAAAAAGCATGAGCAAAGTTGCCCAAATTTAAATTTATTCCGGAGAATTATAGTCCCGAATTTCTTTAATACCACTTTTTTTATAATAATAATTTTCTGTCATTTTTATCACAATTGAAGAATACAAGATAAGGCTAAAATTACGCTGGAATAAATTAAAATGTTGGTAACTATGGTAAATGCTTTACAATATCCAAAAATTCTTTTAAAAAATATTAACATTTCTTGTTACTGACTTTTTACATTCTATTTACATATGCTTACTTTTTCTTGCTTTCTTTAAAATCATAAACCTTTTAAAAAAAATATGACTCTTAAAATTTTTACATGTACGAAATTGCAATCTATATTTAAAGAATCAAATTATTCACATATATGCAGAGTTGCCAACATTTTAATTTATTCCGGAGCATTTTTAGCTTTGCCTTTATTCCATACCATTTTTTTTTAAGAGTAAATTTTTCTTATTTTATAGTAGTTTTTATTGGAGAAAAATACTGGTGCGAAATAGGGGTGGGGCTAAGAAATGCTCCGGAATAAATTAAAAAGTTGGCATCTATGTATGTGTATTAATATATATATATATCAAGCTTGCCATCCATCCCATTAATAATCGTAACAATGTTATGCCCCTTAAAAACACGCCCCGTTTACCACACCACTTTATTTTTAGAGTAAATTTCTCCAAATGTAGTTACGATTAAATAAGAATAAAATTACTCTAAAAATAGAGTGGTGTGAAAAAAAAGGCGGGTACTAAAAATGTTACGATTCATAATGAGATGGTTGGCAGGTATGATATTCACACACACACACACACACATTTATTTATAAATACGTATAATATGTATTATAGCTTACAATTTTTAGATATTCGTATTTTTTATAGAAATTTTTACCTTATTTAATCATAGAAAACTGCTACTTAAGCTTGTAACAAATTTCTTTTGAAAAACTACAGAAATTGTAACAACTGGCAGACTGTACACATATATACAGAGATGCCAACTTATATATTTTTATCTGCTATTTGTGTCTGTAATAATTTTCAGATTAAATAAGATGAAAATTTTTGTTTGATTAAAGTGGCATTAAATAACCGTAAAAGTTCAATATATATATATATATCAGTGGCGTAGCGTGATATTGGAATCTGGGCATGCTCTAAAGCAACTGTGGAAAGAGCACTACTCCTAAATTCGTTATCATTTCTTATAATTTAAGTACGTAAATTTCCAATTTCTCCAAACCATAAATATAACTTTATACTCGAATTTTACGAATTTATCTTGACAGCATATATTTAAATCCCACTTATTATAATTTATTGAAGGACTAGTAGGTTTTACATGCGTCACTGGTTACTATATAAAACTGAATTCTCAAGGAAATTGAATCACTAATTTTTTGTATATCACTTTATCAGGGGTCGTACTCTCCTTCCTTTTTTCAGGACACTCCAAGGGATAAGAAATTTTCTCCTTTTTCGCCACCACTAATATCTTGCAGAAATTTTTCTGATATATTTAGAATAATGTTCCCTGATCATACAGGCTAGAAACTTTTGTATAAAAAAAGTGGGGACAATAAATTTGAAAATTTCTTATCTCTGAGAGTGTCCTGAAAAAAGGGCGGAGAGTACGACCCCTGCTTTATACATATGTATAATTTCATTAAACTCACGCAAACTATGGCAGTAACTTCCTTACAGTGTCAGATCCAGGTTCCCACTGCTTGTGATTACGCTTTAACTCGGACCACAAATAGTTCTTATACATGAACTTAATTGTTGCACATTTTAATAAAGTTTAAAACGTAATAAGTTTAATTATTTTTATTATATTGACATTTGATTCTAAAAGTGAAAATAAATAAATAAAAAGAATAAACATTTCCCTTTCAAAGAAATTTTTATGTTTCCAAATAAAAAATTGTTTTGAAGAGGCAACTATTGAAATAAAATACCTTATTTTGTTCAATTAAAATAAAAATTTGTCGATATCTTCGCTTTTTAAAAGGCATCGCCTGATAGAGAAAGTGTTGCTATGTAGTAACCGTAGTAAGCTAGTAACCATTGCTAAGGAATGGGGATGACTAAAAATAAAAAGTTTGACAATTTGAATAAAATTTAAGAAAATGAAATGGAAAAATTCGGAGGGGCGGGGGGAAGAGGGTTAATTATTCTCATTCAAAAAGAAAGAAAGAAAAAAAATCTCGATGAGGTGTTCATTTACCAATATCCAAGCTACACCTCTGCCACATGTTGTAGCTCTGTAATCAAAGGCTTGAGCTTCAGAGCCAAGTTCTTACAAAAGGAAATTTTAATACAACTATTTTTATAATATTGCAGTTTCTCACTTGACGAATTGTTGATATTCGTTTTACCTTTTAATAAATAAATAAATAAATAAAATACTATATAAAAATTATGGTATCTAAATTTTTATTTGTGAACCTCTGCCCAGAGTGCACGCAGACACACAGGGAGAGACAGACAATTCTCTTTATTCATAGAGAGATAACATAATAAATAAAATTTTGATCATAATTTTACTTCTTTCGGAAGTTTTCGTTTGGTATGAGTTATTTAAGAAAAGTATTAAAAAAAAACTGCAGTAATTTTCCTGTTGCATAAAATAGCAGAGATATTTTTTCAGAATTTTTTTCAAATTTTATTTTATAGTTGAGTGATCATTTATAAATAAATTCAGTTTTTTTCTTTATTTTCTTTCTTTTTAATTACATCATTGTAAAATGAAGCATTAAATTTTACTTTATCAATAATATTTTTTAACTAGCAACATCGTCAATCTATTCAGTCATTCTTGTCTTTGAGTAGTTGGACAAAATGGAAAAACTAGTTCTCACTGACTACGCGAACACTTCTACGGAAGATAAGAAAATGAAAATCCCTAATACTTTAGCAGTACGGGAAAACTCCAGGACATGCTGTCGACGGATAGCATGACTTCGATCCTTTAAACAGCGGAAATCCCCTTGTGCGGGAAAATTAACGCAATGAAAATTTCCTCACACAACAAAAATTCCCTGTCCAAGGGTATGCTTTAGAAAAGTAGCATGCCTTACGGAGTAACCGGTCAGGAAACGGCTGTTTTTCCACGAATTATCTATGCAACAGAAGACATTTTCTTTCAAAATAGTTTTGGAAAATTAAATGATGGCTAATGGATGGATGAAAGCGAGTGATTAATAAAATCAGTTGTTGAATTATTATTTTTTTTTTCTTTATTATTATTATTTTTTAATCAAAATATGTTTGAAGTTTAGATAATTTTTAGCAGGTATGCGGCGCATGCCTAGCATACCCAGAGAATACGCCACTGATATATATATATATATACATATATATATATATATATATATATATATATATATATATATTTCAGGTATAAATATGACGCTGTAGATTATTTCTTAGATGATAAATCCATAGCTGCCAAATCTTCTTTATTCTGAACATAATTGTTTCTTTATAAAATTGCTGGATATGAAAAAAAAAAAAAAAAAAAAAAAAACTTTAATTTCTGCAAATAAATATAAATGCTAACTATTAAAAAAATATCCTATTTAAAATGTGAAGGACTTATAGGGGCTATGTAAATCCTTTTTAAATTGTAATACATGATTTATTTATTTACAAAAGAACATACATAAGAAAAAAATCACTTGTTTATCTTTTTTTTTTTTTTTTTTTTTTTTTTTTATAAATATGATTTTATTATCTATTAATTTCAATATTTATTTGACATTAAATGTAATTTTATTTCACGTTACTTAAATATCTCCAAATATCTTGAAATTGAAAGCAAAAATTATTCTTTAAATTCTCTCCTGAATCAAATTATTTTATTCCGACAATAATAATAAACACTTTTATGGTAATTTCAACTAGACATCTTTCATTTTACTTTATTTTTCATTTTTTTTTTTTTTTTTTTTTTTTTTTTTTTTTACACGCGATAGCTAAATTAAAAATATTTTCTAAATCTACACATATAATCTTTAAAGAAACCTTTTTTTTTTTCAATTTTAATTTCCTAAAATTAGAATACCTTTATTTTTTGGACGAAACTCTTAAAGATAGTGTTTTTTTTTTCTTCATCAAATTAAAAGATCTTTCATCTCTCTTTAAAACGAGGATTCTATATCAATCTATAAAGCACATTTATTAAAAATAAAACTAGAGCGACATTCGCATATTTTCATCATAATCTCTATCAAGCAAAATTTCAAAGCTTTTAATGGAGAAATTTTTCCGGAAAAAAAAAAAAAGCTTGTAATTTTTGTCAGCGATTGCAAATTTGAAAGGAGACGATAAAAAGAAAAAATATATATATATATTCTTCTTAATCCTAAATCCATTAAAATTTCAAAAGGAAATCCCTCTTCAAATAAAAAGAGTGAAAAGGAGGGGGAAAAAAAATCTACGAAACGCATATATTGTTATTTATTTACCTGTTTTGCTGTCAGCAATGGTTTTTAAGCCTTTCTGAAAAAAAGGTTTATTTTTCCTGTTAATGTAATTTACTGTGAATTGAGGGCTGTTTCACCTCGGGCCGCTACAGCGTCATGCGAGTGTGTAAGAAATGTTTGACTGTCTCCCTAGAGCCTTTCTTGAAAAGCATAAAAGAGAAATTTTTCAAAAGAGATGGAAGAATTCTAAGATGCTTATTTTGCTAGAAAATGGGGCTTGAAGATTTTAGAGTGCTGGAAACGCTTGCTGGGTTTTTGGAATATTTTTCGAGGGAGTGTGCATGTATAAACGCCGCTGTATTCTTTAAGGTGGTGTTAGAAAATTTCATAAGTCAAATGAAAAGACTTTTTTTTTTCCTCTCTTTCTCTTCGTTTATGAATCATAAGTTACGGATGCGATGTTTAATAAAAGCTTTTTTATTCAATCTATTTAAAATTTTCGAGAAATTTTGTGTTCTGAATTTAAAGTCTTCTAATATTTCTAGATCATAATTTCTTTATCTACACTAATAAAATTAGAGAATAGAAAAAAACATTTTAAATTTATTTCGAAGCATTGTTAGCCACGCACTTTTTTACACCTCATTATTTGAAGAGTAATTTTCTTTTTAATTAATCGTAGTAACATATGGGGGAAAATTATTTTACAAGTACAGTGGTGTAAAAAAAAAAAAAAAAAAAAAAAAAAAAGGCGGGTTTAATAATGGTCTGGAATAAGTTATAAGATTTGGTAACTCTGGATAAATTAGAAATGTTGGCATATTTGTATCTATGCATAGCTGCCAACGTCCAGTTTTTAAAGGAAGTCTTCGCACCAGAATTTTATAATAATAAACTACAATTATTTAATCGCAGAAAATTTGTAGCAGATAGGTTTCTGTTAAAAATAGTGGTATTGAACCTTTTTTAGGGAATCTAAATCAGGCCTGTCAATCCTCCGGATTGCTTCCCTATTGTTATTTCTTGGATGTTTTGGGTATAGCAGAATTCAGAATTGCTTCAGCGTTAGTATTGTTCAAAGATCAACCCTTACTCATTTATTCCCTCTTTTATCGCTTTTTCATTCGTCTTATTTAATAAAATCACAGAGTTTTCTATAATGACAGTTGTCGCAGCGTTCTTATATTTTTACCTGCGTTTTATTTCATTATAACCATTTTTTCTTTTTTTTAAATATTTTTTCGGAAGGCTTTAATTCTGTAATACATAACTGCCAACCATCTCAGTAATAAGCATAAAATTGTTAACGTCCCTTGAAAAAATGTCCCCTTTTTCCACACCACTTAATTTTTAGAGCAATTCTCTCCAAATGTTGTTACAATTAAATAAGTATAAAATTGCTCTAAAAATTGGCTGGCATAGGGGGAAAAAAGGGGGGGAATAATAAAAATTTTACGCTTCACAATGAGGCGGTTAGCAAGTACGTGTAATATTATTTTTAAAAATATTGTCTGAAATAGTGGTGGTAATGTAATCAAACTTTAATGTAAAAATATAGGAACGTTGCGCCCCCTGTAATGGATAAAGAGAAAAAAAAAATAGTGTTATAAAATACTTCGGGGGATTGGGATCGCTGGTAAATTGCGTCAGCTGTGATATATATTAGGTTGATTCATAAACAATTTCCGATTCAGTTAAAATAGAATACGCACCAATAACGTTATACAATAACGAATATAATAAAGTATATTAGGTATTAATTCCTGCGGAAGAATGAACCCTTCCCACATTTATCAAGTTAAATCTTTGTAGGTACTAGGTGGAGTCTTAACACTTTCGCGACCGCATGATTTTGTCTTTTTTAGAGTAAGCTCCACCTGTGGCGGTTAATCTTTTATATTGCATTATTTTAAATCAATGTTTTCTGCATTCATATTTATAATGTAAATGTATATACATTAAAATTATACTCCTTCTAATCAAAGTATTTGTATCCGTAATGCATTGATTAAAAAAATGTAAATATTGGGTATATTACATTGAAATTTATTTGGGTATATTGTTGAGAAATAATGTAACCTATGTAACCTAAAGAAACACCCACTGGCGGAGTTAAAGATTTTCAAATGACGTGAATTCACGTCAGCGGTCGCGAAAGTGTTAAATTTTGTTTTTAGCACGCATTTATTTTGCTTTCATTTAGTTACGAAATTATATCAATTTATTATGTATTCTCCATTATTATGTATGACGTTCTTCCATCTTCTTGGCAGCTTATATATTCCATCCTTGTAAAATGTGGTTGGTTTCGATTGGAAGAAATTTTTGACAGCCTATCTGACTTGTTCTCCAGATTTGAATGTTTTTCCTTTCAAAAATTTTTGTAAGGTACAGAAAAGGTGAAAATCTGTCCGGGCAAGGTCCGGGGAGTAAGGTGGGTTTGGTAAAACAAACCATCCGAGCTCTGGAATTTTTTCTTGAGTCACCCTTTCTGTATGTGGTCTTGCATTATCATGTAAAAGAATGACGTTTTTGCTATTCGCGAGTGTGGGACGTTTTTCATGAAGATTCTCTTTCACTCTTTGCAGTTGCTGAACATATATGTGTGCAGAAATTGTTAAATTTGACTTTAATAACGCGTGATGGATTAATCCTCGACAATCCCACCATATACACAAAAAAATCTTTTTTTCATGTATGCCAGCTTTTGAATCTGGTAAGGGTTTTTGTTCCTTATCAAGCCACTGTCTTTTATAGATGATATTCTCATAAGTAATCCATTTTTCATCGCTAGTTATTATCCTATCTAAAAAAGGCTCGTTTTTTCTCGTGACAACAGACTTGTAGCAATAGACAGGCGATCTTCTTTATTCTGCTCACTGAGATTGTGTGGTGCCCATACTCCTAATTTGCTGACTTTCCCTAATTTCTTCAAGTGGCGGAAAATAGTTGATTGTGGTGCATTCAATCTTTCTGCTATGTCTCTAGTTGATTGGCGTAGATTTTGTTCCAATATAGCCTTTACAAGCTTGTTATCAAAGTCGGAAGGATGTCCTGTCCTCAGTTCGTCCTTTAAAGTCGTATTTCCAGAGCGGAATTTTGTAAACCAATATCTAACTGTCCGATCAGTTATTAGTCCTGCACCTTCACCGTGTACACTGCATATTTTTTCAGCTGTCGCTTTAGCACTATTGCCTTGTCTGAATTCCCTAAGCATCACATGACGAATATGCACTTTTTTTATTCTCCATTTTAGGAGTTTGGAGTAACAGTTTAATCAAATATACACCAGACAAAACGATTGTTAGAAGAATAATTGAACCACATATACTCTAAGACGCATGACACACGCCCAGTGAAACCAGACCAATGCGTACAGTAATGCTAATGACGGCTGAAAGCTAATGTTTCCAAATATTTGCATAATTCCATTAAAATAAAAGGTAATCGTTATTTTGATTGCATAAAAACGAACATAATATGCAAAAGTCTACACTTTTGAAGAATTTTATTAATATTTGCAGTATTCCATGCTTTGACTATTCGTCCAATGCAAGTAACACCCAATCGTACTACCAGGGGTCGTACTCTCCGCCCTTTTTTCAGGACACTTTCAGAGGTAGGAAATTTCTGCCTTTTTTGCCACCACTAATTTCCTGCAGAAATACTTCAAGTATATTTATAGTAATGTGCCACGAATATACAGGGTAGAGATTATTTTATAAAAGTAGTGGTAGCAATAAATTCGAAAATTTTCCATTGATGAGAGTGTCCTGAAAATTGGGCGGATAGTACGACCCCTGCACTACATGATAAATGCAGGGGGAGGAGCCTATATTTGAAGCCTTATATTCGTTGTATAATGCTTCTGGTGTAAATTTTAACTAAACTGCATTGAAAATTATTTGTGAATCGACCTAATACATATTTGGCCATTTCCTCACAAACTACTGAGTACAGAAAACCGCTAAAACTATCCAAATATGAAAAAAAAAAAAAAAAAAAAAAAAAAAAAACTTTAAGAAATCCCATTTGATAATAGAAATTTCAAAATTATAATTAGTTAAAAAACTATTAATTAATAACGTTTTAATTACAAGACTAAATATGCCATTTTTATACCAATAAGCACAGAATTTAATTTTCTTATTTAAAAAGAAATGTATTTGTTCAAACATGAAAAATTAAACTTACACATGTGAAAAAATGTCTGGTAAAATTGACGTCACAATAGATTTAAAATTATAAAAAAAAGATAATGATGATAATAAATAAATAAATAAAATATTATACTGGTACAAAAAAGAAAAAAGGGAAGAAAAGTTTTAGAGGCTCATAAATTCGCACAAAAAATATATATTTATACCTAAATTATAAATTGAAAAATAAAGCTTTCAAAGATTAAACTTGCACTAGCAAAAAATATTTTGGTAAAAGTATTCTCATAATTTGTCGCTGATAAGGATAAAAATAAACTAACTAAAAATAAACTAACCTCTAACTGTAGCACGTACAAAGCCATACAGGTCTACTAGGAGATCTACTCGACTCCAGAAATGGCGGTGGAGTGGGGAAGAGTTTTGGAAATTGCAGATTTCAAAATGTTAGAAATCAACTTAAAGGTTCTCCTACGAAATATACTGCTAAGACAGCGAAGCCCCGAAACAAAGATATTTTTTCAAATTTGTTTCATTTTGTAAGCCCCGCAACGTTCATAAAATTATACACTCATTTTATTTTATAGTCACCATTACTTCAAACTAACATGTTTTTCCATGATATTTCAGTTTTTCAGCATTAAAGCATTAAAATACAGTAAAAATATTAATCCTGATTGACGATAGTGGTGGCAAAATACTTATAAAATTTTCAAAACGTTGAGAGACCTTCAGAGCTGCCAACCTAATCCGACAAATTGTTTCTACCGCCCCTTTTCCTTCACCATTTAATTTTAGGTTTGAGAAAGAAAAATTAACTTTAGTTACAACATTGAATTAAAATTTCACTAATTAACGATGTAATTCTTAAATAGACATAGTTTTCATACCACATTTTCCAATATTAGTTATATCTTGATGCAGTTTTCTGTACGTTTAAATATTTTTCGACATCAAAGAATAATTGTACTTATGTATGTACCATAAAAGAGCCTTAAATTTTATCAATTTCCATACTTTTCTCATATATTTAATACCAAGATGAGTAACAGACACTTGTATTTCTTCTGCAGTAAACCACCATGTTCTCCTGCCTATAATCCGCAAGTAAAATTATTCAGTGCTAAAATTAAAATTTTAAAGTGACAGGCAAATTTGTATTTCTGTGTCGACTTTGAATGTTGAGGGACAGAAGCACCTGTGACCAAAATCACGCACTTCTCTGTGTACATGTATTAATTCGGTATTGTCTATTACTAATATAGCTTCGCCCACAGTAAAAATTGCTGGTGTAAAAATTCATTTATCTGATCCACGAAAGTAAATACGATACTTTTTAATCGAGTGCCGTATTGTTAATCCATTTACGGAAAGATACGTTCCAATTTACACATTCACATCAAAAGTGTATATTTAAAACTTATCACAATGTAGCACATCTGCTCACAATATTTTATTTGATTTCATCTTCCGGCTAAATATTTCAGGAAAATATAACAAAACCTTTCTTTAACATTAGCTATAATAAATTCCAAGCATCAAAATACACGAAAAACATAGTCTATGCTCTGTAAACTAATCCTGCTTTCGAATGACTGCGTCCACTAAAATCCAGTTTTGCTAATCCCCGTTCCTCTACTTTTCGACGGCAGTGACGCATTTGCGGCCCTCGGGGAATTTGTTACGGTCACTTTGTGATTTTCCTTTTTTCTTCTTTTCCCTTGCCCTCAATTCCTGAGAATAATCCTCTTTGGACTGTGCCCGCTGGGACCCTGGCTTACCTGCACTTAGCTGGCTATGGCGACAGGTGCTTCATCAGGATAGTCTTTGCTGGCAGATCGCGTAGAGGATATATTTCTAACTTTCTAACTCGGGAAAAGAATACTTGGATAAGATTTTTATACTTTAATCTAGAAGAATATTGAAAAAAGCAATAATCTCAATATTTATTCAACCTCTATATTATGTGTAATTTTAAGAAGAAAAAAAAATCCATTTTTTTCTTTATTGATTTTGTTAACTAATTACTGCTAGTAATAAAACACAAAAGATTATACATGAAAAATATTTTCTACTTTGCTCATAAAGAATACCTATTAAAACAGTACACGCAAGAGCAGTGTTGGCGACTTATGGGAACTTTTTAATTCAATATCCGTAATTTATTATTCTATTGTAATGTTTGACTCACTGTATGTCTGTCTAATCAACTATCATATATTGCAAACCCCATTCTTCAAAATTAGTGGCAATCTTTAAATAAAAAATCCCTACAAATTAGCAGTATTGCTCTAGAGCCTTCTTAACACACTCCCCATTATTTTTTAACAATTACATTTGTCTTATTCAAAAATTTCTCATTAAAATAAGGAAAAAATTATTTCTATAAACTAGTGGTATTTAACTGGCGATGTATTAATTTGATTTCCCAACAAAGTTAATTTCTTATAAAAATAATTTCTTAATGAAAACGAGGAGTTTCCATCATAAATAAGCTAAAAAATTTTGACAAAAATTGTTATGAGAGGGTACTCCCAACCTTAATGTGGCTGTGATACACTCAATCGATCAGATTGCAGAAGGTGATTAATGGTAGTGCAACATGTTGTTCGATATTCACCTAAATTAGATCAGCATTCTTTTTCATAACGGCCACCTCAAATGTCAAATTTGATCCAATTACACAATAAAGAAGCCAAATTGTAAGCATATCGCTACCATTCGGTATATATTTACCGAAATTGAGTCAACAAAGATTTTCCGAAATTAAGGTTTGTGCAGTTCTACGCATAAATGCTGAGATATAACTTCTCCGTAAATGGGAAAATGCGAGATATCAGCATCACTTTTTGGCTATCAGCACCGCCTTATGCTTATCAGCTCTCCTTTTGGGCTATATGCATTAAATTTGATTGCAAAAAATTTACCTCAATATGTAACTATTGTAATTACAGGGATGGAAAATAAGAAAAACAACATTTTCTTCTTTTTAAATGTACGATATTATATGTAGAAAAATATTTTAAACGGATACTGGTATAAGTTCTGCGCCAATATTCCAGCCCTGTAATTATGAGTTTTTATGAAATTCTTCATTTAGATACAGCACACAAAAGTTTTGTCATTCACACATATATAAACAAATAGGCATCGTTCGAATACTGACTTAAATGCGTTTAGAACGTCTTAAAACGTATTCAGTGGCCTAAATCCCCGCCCTTTTCTTTCAAGACACATTCACGGATAAGAATTTCCCTTCCTTTTTGCTACCACTATTTTTATACAGTAATCTCTATTCTGTTTAATCACGACGCATTACTATAAAATGATAATAATAATTCTGCATTAAATTAGTGGTGGGATAAAAAGCGGGGAGTGCGACTCCTGCGTTTAAAACGATCAAAAACCGGAAGTTGAAAATTTTTATGAATGTAATGCTTTCTTTTAATAAATGTAGAAAAAAAAAGAAAAATCTTGAAAAAAATTAATACTTTGGTCCAACAAAATACCTTTTAAAGCAATGCATCCAATGCCTAAGCAGTTTTTAGTCTATCTAAAAGGACATAATTGAAAGAAATAATAATAAAAATATATATATATGTATATATGTTTTTCTTTCTTTTCTTTTTTTTTTTTTTTTTTTTTTTTTGACATTATTAATATTAATAGTTTTTTTTTTCCTCTAATAAAATATTGCATGAAAAAAGTACTTAAAAGATGTTTATTCTTTGATCTTAAAGAATATTTATTAAAGAAAACATTTAATGTTTATTCAATCACCACATTGTCTGTATAAATAAATATAACTTTAACAAAATATAAATAATTAAATAAAGAAATTTGTTGGTATAATATTATTTTTAAATGTATTTGATATCTTAATAGATTACCACATTTAATCAACTTCTGGAAAATAAATATAAGAAATACATACCCAACGATTAACCAACCACTCAGTTGTCTAGGCAAATTGAACTTTAAGGAGAATAACAGTGCTCAAAGTCTCCGCCTTTTTTTTTTTTTTAGGAAACTTTTATGGGTGAGCAAATTTCGTCTTTTTCGCTACGACTTTTCTCTTTCAGAAATCTTTACCGTTTTTTTATTCTAATTTGCTGTGCTTAATAGGAAAGAAATTATTATATAAAAATAGCGGGGGGGGGATGGAAATATGTCATTCCTGAATGTGTCCTTACCAGGAAACCATCCATATAGTGTAATAATAGAAATTAATTAAATTATGTTCATTCGAAAGGGCATAATCTAACGTGATTTTTGACGCGTAAACTGTTAGTCCTCGTAAACCCGTTCTCGAGAAATCTATATTTAAGTTTGAGTAAAAATGTATTAACTAGAAAAGTGTGGGCGGAGTCCCGTCAAAACTTCTCAGAACCATGACTTTTTATCAAATTTAGATTATATTCTAGCGAATTTTAGAAATTATATCGCGATTATATATATCTCAAAGCGGAAATAGGCAACTGATTAATGCATCAAAGAACCAATGTTGCCAGATTGCTTAACTTTGTTATTCAACAGTCACCAATAATTTTGAAAAGTGATATTTAATGTACGTAATCGACAATTGATCGTCTATTATGTATATAAATAAATTCTCAAAATTATTGGTGACTATTAAATAAAAAAGTAGCGCAATCTGGCAACACTGCAAAGAAAACATTTGCTATCGCTATGCTCTTTCAATTTCGGCTTCTTTTGGATTTCATTTATTATTTCAGTAAGGCGTGGTGTTATCAATTCAGGCGTGACTGCATCAATTATAGCGAACTTTCAGAATTTATAACTCAAGAACGAGATGACGAGGGCTATTCTTTTTTTGCATCAAAAAACATATTTGTACATGCTCTTTCGATTAATGCTTGTATGGATATTTTTTACAATTACAGTATGGCATGGTTACCTGGTTAGAAAAGGGCGGAGACTTCGAGCTCTGTAAAAAAAAAAAAAAAAAAAAAAAGATTTTTTTTCTGGTATTTTTTTAAATTTTTACGTATTTAACATTTTTATTAATTATTACTCTTTGCGAAACTTGGAAAAGGAATACATAAAAAAAAAAAAAAAAAAAAAAAAATCTTATCATGATTTAAATATTTCTTTATAAATTTAATATTTACAACCGTCGCTCTTTAAAATATATGTGTATAAATGTATAAGGAAAATAATTTGAATATACATTATGGCTTGATTTAATATAATTTAGAAAAGAATACATTCACTCATTAATTAACAAATCACTATGCTGAATAACTTTTATGTTAGCATATAAAAAATTCTAATCCTCGTAAAGTAATGACCATTAAAATAAGATTTATTGTTATCTTTACTATACTGTTTTGTACTGTATAGATGTTTATATATCTTTATACAATATAAACATTTAAATATGTTTAACACAACATATAAAAAATTCCATAAAATCAAAACTCTTACACATTATGTTGTAAATTATCGCGATTAACACATTGTCGTCGGGTTATTTTCCTATTTTATAAGTAAGACCCCCCCCCCCCTTTTGGCGTTCCCCTAAAACGTTATATTATTTATTAAAATGATTTTGCGTATTCATGATTAAATTATTCAAATTTTATTCTTAGCAATTTATTCTGTAAATGTCACTGGCATATATATATATATATATATATATACCTGGCGGCTCGTGCACAGAAAATTGGTGAAGAGGCACACTGTATTTTACGCTGTATTCATTTATAGAATAAAAATTCACATTTAAATAAGTATTTTTAGTTAATTTTAGTTAAGACCATGCTTAATAAAAATTATGATTAAAAATACTTAAATATCATTTTTGAGCTCTTCACCTATTTTCGGTTCACGAGCCGCCACTGACACCAGCATTATATAAAGTGTTAAATACGAACACATAATATATATATATATATATATATATATATATATATATATATATATATATATATATATATATATACTAGCAGGCAACGCCCGCTTCGCTGGTCCCTATTTTTAAATGAATCACTATAATGAATTCTCAAAATTGCATTAATTTTTATCACGTGAAAAAAAAAGAGAAACAAAATCTGATTAGGAAAAATGTCGCACCGGGTTCTCACTGCCTTCGGAAAAAATTCCCAATCTAACTCTTATTTCTATTATTTTTCCCCTTCGCCCCCCTCCCGTCTGTCCTAATAATTTTACAAATTCGAAAATATCCGCAATCGATTTGTAAGTATCAAAAACCTCTAAGAACCAGTTTTGAACGATCTATCTCTATTTTTATTTTTTTGCCCCACCACTCCCCCCTTCCCGCCCCTCCCAATAATTTTAAAATTTCGAAAATATCCGCAATCGATTTGTAGGTATCGAAAACCTCTATGTACTGAATTTGAAGTATCTACCTCTATTTTATTTTTTTTGCCCCTCGGCCCCCTCCCTTTCCGGCCCTCCTGAAAACTTTACACTTTCGAAAATATCCCCATTCGACTTGCCGGCCTCTAAAACCTATCTGTACCAATTTTGAACGGCCTAACTGTATTTCTATTAGTTTTTGCCCCGTAGCCCCCCCCCTTCCCGCCCCTCCTAATAATTTTACATATTCGAAAATATCCGCAATCGATTTGTAAGTATCGATAACCTCTATATATCAATTTTGAACGATAACACTCTTTTTGTTTTTTTGCCCCCCCCCTCCCCTCCCCCCTTCACGCCCCTCCTAATATCTTAACACTTTCGAAAATATCCCCATTCGACTTACAGGCCTTTAAAACCTATCTGTACCAATTTTGAACGGCCTAACTGTATTTCTATTTGTTTTTGCCCATAGCCCCCCCCCCTTACCGCCCCTCCTAATAATTTTTAAAATTCGAAAATATCCGCAACCGATTTGTAAGTATCGATAACCTCTATATATCAATTTTGAACGATAACACTATTTTTATTTTTTTGTCCCCACCCCTCCCCTCCCCCCTTCACGCCCCTCCTAATAACTTAACACTTTTTAAAATATCCCCATTCGACTTGCAGGCCTTTAAAACCTGTCTGTACCAATTTTGAACGGCCTAACTGTATTTCCATTTGTTTTTGCCCCATTACTCCCCCCCCCCTTGTTGCCCCACCTGAGGGCTGAATTTCTAAAATTCCAGAAATTGGTTTTTAGATATTTTTATTAGCTATATTTTCGAGCAAAAATTTCACGTGTATCTATTTTTTTGTTTGAGATATATAGGATTATGCAAAATCACGTTTTACGCATGTGAAATCACGTTTTGCCCCCCCCCCCGTCCCCCTTGGGGACCGAATTTTGAAAATTCCAGAAATTGGTTTTTAGACATTTGTGTTAGCTATATTTTAAAGCAAAAATTTTACGGATATCTATTTTTTGTTTGAGATTATGTAGGATTATGCAAAATCACTTTTTACGCATGTGAAATCACGTTTTGCCCCCCCCCCCCCGTCCCCCTTGGGGACCGAATTTTGAAAATTCCAGAAATTGGTTTTTAGACATTTGTGTTAGCTATATTTTAGAGCAAAAATTTCACGTGTATTTATTTTTTTGTTTGAGATATATAGGATTATGCGAAATCACGTTTTGCCCCCCCGCCCCCCTTGGGGACCGAATTTTGAGAATTCCAGAAATTGATTTTTAGACATTTGTGTTAGCTATATTTTAAAGCAAAAATTTTACGGATATCTGTTTTTTTGTTTGAGATATGAAGGATTTTGTGAAATCACGTTTTGCCCCCCCCTCCCCCCCTTGGGGGGCGAATTTTGTAAAATCGCTTCTTAGTGGATGCTTACGTCATAGAACGAACATTGTCACAAAATGTCATGCTTCTAGGTCCAGGGGTTTGGTCTGGGCGTTGATAGATCACCCCCTCAGGAAGTCTTCTTTTATATATATATATATATATACTAGCAGGCAACGCCCGCTTCGCTGGTCCCTATTTTTAAATGAATCACTCTAATTACTGAATTCTCAAAATTGCATTCATTTTTATCACGTGAAAAGAAACGAGAAACAAAATCTGATTAGGAAAAATGTCGCACCGGGTTCTCACTGCCTTCGGAAAAAAATCCCAAAATGCTCTAATTCTTATTTCTATTATTTTCCCCCTTCGCCCCCCCCCCTCCCGTCTATCCTAATAATTTTACAAATTCGAAAATATCCGCAATCGATTTGTAGGTATCAAAAATCACTATGCACCAGTTTTGAACTATCTATCTCTATTTTTATTTTTTGGCCCTTCCGTTCCCCCCCTTCCCGCCCCTCCCAATAATTTAAAAAATTCGAAAATATCCGTATTCGATTTGTAGGTATCGAAAACATCTATGTACCAATTTTGAATGATCTAACTCTATTTTACTTTTTTTGCCCCTCCGCCCCCCCCACCTTCCCGGCCCTCCTAATAACTTTACACTTTCGAAAATATCCCCATTCGACTTGCAGGCCTCTAAAACCAATCTGTACCAAATTTGAACGGCCTAACTGTATTTCTATTTGTTTTTGCCCATAGCCCCCCCCCCCTTACCGCCCCACCCCCCTTACCGCCCCACCTAATAATTTTACAACTTTGAAAATATCCGCAATCGATTTGTACGTATCGAAAACCTCTATATACCAATTTTGAACGATCTAACTCCAATTTTATTTTTTTGCCCCCCCCCTCTCCCCCCCACCTTCCCGGCCCTCCTAATAACTTTATACTTTCGAAAATATCCCCATTCGACTTGCAGGCCTCGAAAACCTATCCGTAAAAATTTTGAACGCCTAACTGCATTTCTACATTTGTTTTTGCCCCATAGCCCCCCCCTTACCGCCCCTCCTAATAATTTTACAACTTCGAAAATATCCGCAATCGATTTGTAGGTATCGAAAACCTCTATATACCAATTTTGAACAATCTAACTCTATTTTTATTTTTTGCCCCCCCTCTCCCCTACCCCCTTCCTTCCCCTCCTAATAACTTTACACAATCGAAAATATCCTCATTTGACTTGCAGGCCTCTAAAACCTATCTGTATCAATTTTGAACGCCCTAACTGTATTTCTATTTGTTTTTGCCACATAGCCCCCCGCCCCCCCCCTGCTGCCCCACTTGGGGGCTGAATTTCTAAAATTCCAGAAATTGATTTTTAGATATTTGCATTAGCTATATTTTAGAGCAAAAATTTCACGTATATCTATTTTTTTGTTTCAGATATATAGGATTATGTGAAATCACGTTTTACGCATGTGAAATCACGTTTTGCCCCCCCGTCCCCCTTGGGGACCGAATTTTGAAAATTCCAGAAATTGGTTTTTAGACATTTGTATTAGCTATATTTTAAAGCAAAAATTTTACGGATATCTGTTTTTTTGTTTGAGATATGAAGGATTTTGTGAAATCACGTTTTGCCCCCCTCCCCCCCTTGGGGGGCGAATTTTGTAAAATCGCTTCTTAGTGGATGCCTACGTCATAGAAAGAACATTGTCACGAAATTTCATACTTCTAGGTCCAGGGGTTTGGTCTGGGCGTTGATAGATCACCCCCTCACTCACTCACTCAGGAAGTGTTCTTTTATATATATAGATATATATATATATATACATATACATATATTTAATTAATTAATTAATTATTAATTAATTTTTTTGTTGTTATTTTTATTTAAGTAAAATATTTTTATAGATGAACACCTAAAGGCTCGATTTTCTTGAAAAACGTAATTTTACATGACCCGCAAGCAAAGTGATAAGTATGATAGAAATTATTAATAGAAACTATTAGTGTCAGTGTTTCGTCTTGAACCGAAAACTCTTGCACCCCTAAGTAAAATACTTTATATATTTGCGAGCTTTATATATTTCCAATAATTTACTCATTAAGTAATATTTCTCAAAGATTGTGTAAAACTATAGTTAAGGTAATGTTTATTTGTTTTTAAATACTTTCTCTATCTTTTCTAAATACATTTCCTCTTTAAAATACACTTTTGCTTTTGTAATATTCTTCAAATAATAATAATGATAATAATAATAATAAATACTTAAAAAAGTTTTTCAGTGGATCTTGTATAACCACTAAAATACATAACATTTCTTTCAAAGCTGTATTGATAATTATATAAAAAGATAGAAAAAAAGAGCGACCTTTCTACGAAATTTTGTAAAATAATGTTATTAAAATTTTTGTTATTAATACTTGGTTATCCCTTTCGTTTATTACAAATCTTTCATCTGGTTCAAATACATACTATAGACATAGATATTATTTCAACATTTTGTCCCTCCCCACAAAAAAAAAAAAAAAAAAAAAAACCTTATAAATATGAAAAAGTGAGATATATGCAATTTTTCATATTTTATTTCTCAAAGTATCCTTTCCATTTGTGTATTAAATATCCTTCTTTCAAAATACTGGTTCATCCTGAAAAAGAAGACTATCTTCCTGAAGTCCAGGAAATCATTTGTGATTTCTTTTTGTAAATCTGGAAAACTGGTGAGGCGTTAACAAATAATACCTTCCGAACGGAATCGAAAATAAAATGGATAAAAATGTCCGTGGGTGAACGAATCTTTAAAGAATAAAAGAACTCTAAGTTATGTATTGAAAACAAATCGAACTCTGCTCTGAAATTGCAATTTTCTATTTCTTTTTCTCTTTCATTCCTTTTCTTTGTCTTTTTTCCTTCTTTTTTTTCCACCAAGAGTCTAGAATTAATCTTTCAATACATTTGACTTTTTTTTTTTTTGTTTTGTTTTGTTTTAGTCAATGTCTTAATTAGGCTTGTAAATAAGTAATACCGAAACATTTTAGAAGGCAAACTGAATGGAGGAAATTTTACATAAATATTGTTAAAAATACTTCTTAAATCAAATTACAGTATGATATGGTTAGATTTTATGTTGGTAATATATAGTAATTAATAGAATGATTTCAGTATTATTATATTTAAATTATTTTAAACATTATTGACTTGCCACAATCTTGTTTAACTGTTGCAGGAGTAGTTTAATTTGTATTTAAAATCAACTCCCACCAGAATTTGAGAACAAGATAGAAAACTAATAAATGAATTTTACCTTTAGACCAAATTACAGTAAGAATTTACATTATAAAATGTTTTTTAACGCTAGCATATAGCATGACAACAGATTATTTTAAATAAAAATCACGATATTTCATATGCAAGAAAAATGCAGATGTTCTAGATAAGTGCTAGATGCGCATGATACCTGAACGCACTCGCAGCAATAAATAGAAAATTCTACATTTGTACATGAATAATACACAGAATTTGCGTTTCAGTAGGATTCTCAATTTCATGTATATTACATATTTTAAATTACTAAAACTCAGAAAATATATTCATACATGCAACTTATTTGCCAAGCTTCTTAAAAAAAAAAAAAAAAAAAAAAAAAAAAAAAAAAGAGCAGATCAAAATATCTACCGCTGAAACAAATCCTTCTGAAATTTACATTATAACATATTCTATCATACCACTACATTATCTCTCCATACATTTCGTCAAAAAAAAAAAAAAAAAAGAGAGTAAGAAAGAAAAAGATTATGCATACCAAGTATATATAAAAGTTTTAAATATTACGATCTCAAGGTACGAACAACATATAAATACTTTTCAAATCGTATTTTTCTATTATATCAAGTGAGATTCTCAATTTCGTATACTTTAAATATTTTACATCACAACAGAATTCAAATACATATTCATAAATATGCTTTACTCGCCCAAACCTTTAAAATATTCAGATCAAAACATGCAGTAGGGAATCAAAATTCATTGAAGATCTACATTATAAAATATCATATCACACTCCTGGATTATCAGTTTGTCTTGAAAAAAAGTACGGCCTCTATCGAGGAAAATTGTTTGCATTTCTGTTTTTTCTTTCTTTCTTTACCCTTTTTTTTTTCTTTTCATAAATCTCGGAATCAGGCGAAGCGTTAACAAATAATACTTCCCGAGACGGAATCGAAAATAAAATGGATATAAGGCGAACGGGCGAATGAATACACAGAAGAATGATAGGTTTTTGCTTTGTATCGAAAACAAATCGATGTGTCTGTGTTGAAGTGATATATATATAGATTTTTTTTTTTTTCATTTCCATTCTATACTTAGATAAATGTGTTTTTAAAAAGGTTTTCTAGCACTTGACATTTTTGTTCTTTTAAATTTTCTTTTATATTCCAGCTTTTGATGACATGTTTGAAAAACATTTCCCCCAATTTTCATCCGAAATTCGATATCATTGACGAAGCACACTCAATAAAAGTACATTTAAAATAAAAACTGCTTTGTATTGTATAGTAAATATCACAATCGTTTAACTTTTTAATGGAAATCAATAAATGTATAACTTCTATTCATCAAATATTAAAATATAATTTTGGTGTTATCGACGTTTTGTGAAAACACTTCTTAAAAAACCTATTTACATTTAACACATACGCATCCGGAAACAAGAATTATCATTTAAAACACTTTTGTGACTGCTGACGTAGATTAACATCATTTGAAAATCTGTAACTCCTCCAGTGGGCGTTTCATTCGGAATTTGTATGTTTTTAATTCCTTAACAATATGCCCAACATTCATATTTGGGCAATCAATGCACTATGGATAAAAATACTGATCAGAAAGAGTATAATTATTATAATGTATATTCATTTGCAATACAAATGTGAATACACAAAATTTTATTCTGAAATATTGTAACTTGGTAAAATGACGCCCACAGGCGGACCTTACTTTCAAAAAGTCCAAAGCACAGAGTTCCCAACTTTTAAAATTTATTCACGAGCATTTTTAGCCCCGCCTCATTTTCATACCGTTTTTAAAAAATGATTTTCTTCTTATTTAATCGTTGTCATATTTTAAAGAGAAATAATCTACAAAATTTCTGGTGCGAAAAAAAGACGGTGCTAAAAATACCCGTGAATAAATTATAAAAGTTGGGATCCTTGCCAAAGCATGCGGTCGTGAAAATGTTAAAAACTAGCCCCGCCCATAAGCATTCCTGTAAACATTATACTGTTTTATAGAATGATTTTTAATATTTATGCTTAACCTTTTATGTGACGTCGGCATATAATATATATATATATATATATATATATTCTAGAGATATTTATATTATCGATTACTGTGGTTAAAATTTAAGTGATTTAAACCCGAACATGTAAAATCTTTTCAGTAAAAAATATAATGTTTTATACAGGAGTCTCATTCTCCGCCTTTCTTTAGGGTACTTTTGAGGATAAAAAAATTTTGCCGTTTTCATTACCACTATTTTTAAATAAAAAACTGTCTTCTTTAATCACGACCCATTACTATGAAAATACCATAAAAATTTCTTTAAATGTATAGTGATAGCAAAAAAAACGTAAATCTTTCATTTGTGAAAGTGCCTTAAAAAAAAAGCAGATAATGTGACTGCTGCTAATAAGATAGCCAGGAAACGGGGCTTAGTGTTCAAAATAAGAAAACTAGTCGACAGCAATGTGTTAGTAAAAATAATTGAATTTATTTTTAATAAAAACCTCAAAATATTTCTTACTAAATTTATATTTAATGTATGTATTATCTGATTTGAAGCAAAACTTTACTTTTTAAAAATAATTTTAAAATCGTAACACGTAACTGAAAAAAAAACATATCGTTTTCTCTTATGTCACAGCAAAAATCAGGTGTTGTCTAGATTTTAAAATGGGATATATAAATGTCACAGTTCTGAGACAGTGATAGTGGTGATTAATGTTCCAAAAAACTTCCATTGGCATATTTAATTTTAAGAAATACCAGCAACCGCAAGATCAAGATTCGCTCCACTATTCTTTTGTTTAAATGTATAAAAGGCTATTTTGAAAGCATAGCAAACATTTAAAATGTAAGAAATTTTTTCCTTTATTTTGCGTTAATAAGAAATCTGTTATCAAAAACATGAGCGTCTTTGATCTGTCAGATGCATTTGCTTGCTTTAAAAAAACTCCTCAAGTTGACTGAAAAATCAAAAGAATTTTCTCAATACCTGCAAAGATTTCCTCAGTTTGTTTTTTCTTTCTTTTTTTTTTTTTTTTTTTTTTTTTTCCATCTCAAAGGCGGAAATAGATACCTGCACAGAAAAAAAAAAAAAAAAAAAAATTCAAACCCTCTGTACTTCTTGCTAGAATTTATAACTTAAATTCTTTTCATCTTTTTACATGTTTATTTAGGCAACGGTTTTCTTCTCTCCAGTTTCTTTTTTACTTCTCTTAGTCACCGACCCTCTTCCTTCACCTCTACTTTCAAATTTCTTGTTTTATTTTCTCTTTTGATCCATCAATTTTCCCTGTAGAGTGGCCCCGAAGCCCCAGAATACATGTATGTAATCCCATAAGGCATAGCAACTACACAAACGCTTATTTTTTCGCTTTCTCTTTTGTTTTTCCGCTTCTATGTCCTCTATCTATACCGTGGTTAACTCTTAAAACAAAATATTTAAAGACAAAAAATATTAAAAATATATACGAAAACAAAGCATCTTGTGACGTCAAATGTACCGGACTTCTAAATAAACTTATATTTGTCGATCGCTAGCGACCTCTTTCGGAGAATGCTAGCATTTATTTAGACGATATAACCTTCACTCATCTGTAATAAGAATTGATTAATAAACTGTTTGAGGTAATTAATTACTAAATTACTATACAATTAAAAGTGCAGTTTCTATTTTAAAATTTATGTTAATTTTTCCGGTATTAAAATATACTTAAAAGAGTCTTGTAAATCAAAAAGTAGCCATTTTTAGTTCTTTGAATGTTTCAATTTGTGTATTTTGCTAAGAAGTAAATTTGAGTGTTTATTAACGCTCTAAACAGTGTTGACAAATTTAGGGATCCTTTTATTCCATTTTCACCAATAATTTTGAGGAATGGTGTTTGATATATGCAGTGGACGAATAACCTTCCAAGTGATTAGCGAACTGTTAGGGTTAAAATTTAGTGGTGAATATTGAATAAAAGCGTTCCTAAATTTGGGAGCACTGCCGGAGGAGTAAAATTAAATAGTACCGGCAAAGGGTTAATGAAATTTTTTTAAAGAGTATTCGAATATGTATTATTTAAAAAATAATATAAATATTTTTCTTCAAATGGCGTTTAAATGAAATGTTACTTTGAATATCGTAATCAATTAAATAAGATTTCATGTAATTTTGCATGAATAAAAAAATGTAAATCTTAATGTGACGAACTACAGCATATTATTTTGAAAAAGGAATTAGTTTCAAAGAAATGTTTCATTTAAAAAGAAATAAATATTTAAATTTTTTTATTGCTTAAGGGTTAAAATGATTTTAAGGGACGACGTTTGTTTAAAAATAAATAAACTTTAAAAAAAAATCTCGTTGTTATTATTATTATTTACATCTCTTTTAAAATTGCAAATGTGATAACAAAGAAAATTGAATTAATAATTGTATAAAATGTAATAAATTCATCTTCATGATAGTAAAAGCCTTCATTTCTCGAGGTCACACTCGAAACTGAGGTCATAGCTTCTCTAACAATGCACTGAAAAAAAAAAAATAATAAATACAATAAAATAAAATTTCATCCATGTTTTGAAACGACTAAATTATTTGAAAAAGAAAAAAGAAAAAAGAAAAAAAGTAAGTAAAAGAAAAATGAATTTAAGAGTAAGTATGACTCTACAGATGCAACAATGTATAATAATAATAATTATTATTTTGATTTTGATTTTAAATGAATAAAATACAGTGAAAAATAATTAAATAAAAAATAAATGAAGGTATTTAAAATAAAGATATCGTTTGTGTTATGTAGAGCTAAGCAGATTTGGATTTAGCAATATGGTACAAATGTTATAATGTAAAAGATAAGGCAATTATTTAAAAATTTATATAAATCGATGCTAAACAATTTAAACTCGCATGAGAAAAAAAGTAATAAATTTAAAGTATTTAGATATTGTCTTTTCAGCAAGTAAAATGGCTACGATTTTACGTTAAAGTTTAAGTATTATCCTAGCTGTCAACCTAATCCGGTGTATTGTAAGTACCTACACACTTTTCCCACCACTTAATTTTTATAGTAATTCTCTTTGAATGTATTTAGCATGAAATAAGTAGAAAAGTACTCTAAAAAACTAGTGTGGAAAAAAAAGGCGGTTACTAACAATCTTCCGGATTATTAATTAGGATGTTGGCAGCTCTGTATTAATTAATTAAAAAAAGTAATTGATTTCTCAGAAAACAAATTTTATTTTCTCCTGTCCAATTATAACATGATTCCTGCTCTCCATTTTATTTTAGTCAACAACGAATACTAATTTTATTTTATTTTATTTATTTATTTATTTTTCCCTTAGTCTATTTCGTATTATTCTCATAGTCAATGTGTACGTGTGTGTTTGTTAGGATTAAAAATAATAAACATAAAGAAGAAGAAGTTACTATCTAAACATTGATTTTCTTTCAATTCCTTTTATACTATTATTCTCTACTGATATATATATATATATATATATATGTGTGTGTGTTTATATACTCTCGAGGTAAAGTACACCATGTCACAAATACGAATTTTTTTAGGTATGATGTTATAATGAAATTAATTAATAACAATTCTCATGAATAACAATAATAAAAAAAAATGGACCTGGTTTTATGTTCTACTGTTCTTTCTTTTTTGCAGTAACTGAGCTTAATGCTTAATGCCTCTATATAAATGCAAAAAATGCACATCAAGAACATGGTGCTAACTCTTTTCTGAAATTGGACATGGTGTCCTTTATTTCCGGGGTACATATATATATTAAGACATTTAAAAGAAGGCGGAAAATACTATTCTTGCCTAATTTCAATTCACAAGAATTCATTCGGAATATTTAATTTAATTTTATCTTATAACTTACTGGGAAACACTCATTTATATCTTATCTTCTAATTTTGCTCGTAAATTCTGGTGGCAGTCGGTGTTAAAAAACATAATTAATTTTCCCATGAAAGGATTAAATTTAAGATACCCACTGCAGGCCATAAAATAAAACGCTCTAAAATGTTCTAAACAATATTGCCAAATTTAGGAACTCTTCTACTCACGTAACACCAATAATTTTAAGGAGTGATATTTAATATATAAAGTAAACGAGTAACTTTGGTAGTGTGATTACACAACTGTTGCAGTTAAAATTTAGTGGTGGGCAGTTAATTAAAAAAGTCTTTAAAGACAACAATGATCAGAAAGTGTAATCTAACAGGACCGGAAAAGGGTTAATGAACGGTACGTTATTCGTTTACACATCCCAATAAGGACTGCGCACTACTCTGTGTTACTAAATACAATAAAATAAATTAAATAGTTCAAAAATTTATTTATGAATTCATTGAGTGTAAAATATTAGAAATCTCACAATAGCTATTAATTTAATTACTGTTACGTTAAGACGACAAATCAATCCTAAATAAACAGAAATCTCAATCCTGTATAAAGTACATAGTGAAATGCTAAAATAAAAAAAAAAAAAAAAAAAAAAGTGATAATCTAATAAAAATGCAGATAAAAGAATTATAAAATTCAGCTTCATATATTTTAATCATTTTATTTAATTAATATCATTTTTAAATATAAAGATACTTTTTAAATATATGTATTTATAAAGCCAATACCGTCCAATTAAAAAAAAAAAAAAAAAAAAAAAGGTTGTTTTTACATTTCTATATTACTTCATTGATAACTTATTTGGTAAATCATTGAATTCATTTCACTTGAGCACTTTTCAATTCAAAGAAATTAAATTTTGAACTAATTTATAACAGCATATAGATTAATGAAATATTATAAGTTATGCTATAAGATTTAACCGTTTTAAATTATTAAATTTTGTTTTTAATAAAAATTGTAAATTTAAGAATTCCCACTGAATGAAATGAATGAAATGAAATGAAGCTTATGAAATATGCCTGAAAACCAATAAATACATATTTTTGCCTCTTATGAGAGTGCGGGACTTTATTTTTCCAACACCATTTTCAAAAAATAATCTTTGTCCTATTCCCAAAGATTAAAAAAAAAAAAAAAAGGTTATAAATATATAAGAAAAATTGCTATATAAGAATAGTCATAGTAAATAAAAAATCGGATTACTCATTCCTGCTTAATTCATAAGTGTAATAAATTATATATTAGATACAGGGCCTCATTGTTCTTAATTTTGTGTACCACTAAATTTAAATAGTAACTTTTCACATAAAACAAGTTTATATGTTCAAAAAGTTTATATTTTTTATTTTTTAACAGTTGGGATAGTCTTCATAAAAGGTGGGACTGTAGAAAATATGTATGTACATACTTGCCAACCATCTCATTAATGACCGAACAATTGTTAACGCCCCTTGAAAAAACACCCCTTTTTTCACACCACTTTATTTTTAGAGTAATTCTCTCCAAATATTGTTACGATTAAATAGGAATAAAATTACCCTAAAAAAAATGACTGGTGTGAAAAAAAAAGGCTCGTAGTAAAGATTGTATAGTTCATAATAAGATGGTTGGGAAGTATGTACGTATATTTAAAATGTGCAAGTGTTCATTTCGTTACTGTCACATAGCTGCCAACATCCTAATTAATATTTCGTGGTATTGCTAGTACCCGCCTTTTTTTTCACACTAGTCTTTATTTAGAGTATTTTTTTCCCTTACTTAATCTTAATTACATTTGGGAGGAATTTCTTGAAAAAAAAAAGTGGTTTGGAGTTTGGAAAACGTCGCGGGTACTAACAATACTACGGAATATTAATTAGGATGTTGGCACCTATTATTAGTTAACATAGGCACATAAAAACTTATGATTTAACCCTTTGCTGGTCCTATTTAGTTTCACTCCTTTGGTTAGTGTTTTGAAATTTAGGAACTTTTTATTTAATCCGTCACTAAATTTTAATTGTAGCGATTGCCTATCACTTCGAGGATTATCCGTCTACTGTATATGTCAAATATATCTCTACAAAACTAATGGTGACAGTTGAATAAAAGAGTTCCTGAATTTGTTAAACCTGTTTAGAACGCTTTAGAGTGTTCGAGCTGGCAAATTGTTAAAAAAGAAATATTCCATAATTAATTCATAATTAAATAATTTTTTTTTAATTACATTTAAAACTTCCTCTTGTGCAGAGTCAAGAAATGCTTTAGATATTAAAAATTACATACATTATTCATTGAAAACTAACTGATAATTCTCATTTATCACTTACTAAACTGTAATATTGCGCTAAAACACTCCAAACGCCGATGTGAAAAACGATCTAAAAGTGAAATCATTACTTCTTTTACAAACACTGAATAAAGATTGATTGAAAAAAGCATAAATGATGTTAAACATCCTAAAGCACCCTAAAAATAATACAAGAGAGAGAGAGAAAAAAAAAAATCTTATCGTCTGGAGAAATGCCAGAGGGATCTAATACAGTAACAGTTATGTGCCATAGCCCTACATCGTTGGCTATTTTTCCTTAAACGCCTCGAGTGTTTTATGAGTGACTCGTTTATTGTTTAGTTCAAGAAAACTGTTGAGCCAAAGAGAGTATTATAGGATATTTCAGATAATCAAATAAAAACATTAGGGATATTGTTTTTTTTTTAAAGAATGTGGTATATTTTTTATGAAAGCGAAATTGATTTATTTACTAAAATTAATAAATTTTGAAACTAAAGCGAGAAAAATTTGTAATTTAAATAATTTGTCATGTTTTATTAAGTATTTTATTATATAATGTTACTACTGCCATAACTGCCCTTTTTTCTTACTAAAAACCTTTTAATATATTTATATATATATATTTTTAAAAAAATCACTGATTTAATAAAATAAAAATTTCAATATATTTCCGGTGGTCAAAAAGGACTAAAGTGAGAAACGATGACCACTATTCTATAGCGGCCAACTTATATGGTTTCTGTCAACACTTTTTCCAAGGTAAACATTCTCATATTATTTAATTATAGGAAACACCTACAAAAACGTAAATAATAATAATAATAATAAGTCCCATTAAAAATTTCCGTTGGCAAAATGACACACAAGTTAGCAGCTATGCTGTACTTTTCTGATAGCAACTAAAATTATAACTGATTTGTATTATTGAAATATGCATATTTAGTTTAAAATTTTTATATTTTCTGGAAGTTTTAAAACATAAATTTTTGTTTTATGACAGTTTTAACTATATATCGTACCTGTTAGTATTTATAATTTATTCCAGAGTATTATCAGTCCCGTCCTTTTTTGTGCACCATTCATATTTTAGAGCAATTTTCTTCAATATGTAATTAAGGTAATAAGAAGAAAAATGCTCTTAAAATATACTAGTGTAAAAAACGGGAAGGACTAACAGTAATCCGGAATAAATTATAAACATTACCATGTATGGTATGTATAAAACAAGCAGAATTGCATAGTTCCTTAATTTTTTCTGGAGTACTTTTAAACCCGTTTTTATTCCACACCACTTAATATATACAATATTTTTTTTATAATACATAACTACGATAAAATAATATAAAAAGTGCTCAGAAAAAAAGACGAAGCTAAAACACTTATCACACCACATTTCATTTATTTATTATTATTATTTGTAAAATATTTTTTCTAATGCATAATTACTATTAACTTTTTTTTTTACGCACAGTATACTCACCGCAAAGAAGCAAATATCAATACCCAACGACAAAAATTCATCCCAGAATTAGAAAAAATAATTAAATAAAATATACTTTGGTAACAAAGCTGAAAGAAGTCATCTTTATCTTTTCTTTTACCTCTTTTGAAAATTCTAGTGTCTCTTAATATTAATTATGCATAACTTTGCCCTTCAAATGGATAAATAAGAAGAAAATTACTTTTCAAAAAGTATGGTGTGGGGGGAAAAAATAAAAGGCGAATATAATAACAATGATACGGAATAAATTGTACCTGGGCAGCTATGCATCACGCTAAGCCTGTAATATAATATTCTATAGACTCGATATAAATATATCTCTTTTCTGAGAAAAATTTAAACAAAAACATATAAATATATATATATAACAAAATATTCTATGTGTGACTCGTTTCTTGTTTAGTTCAGGAAACCTGTTGAATTAAAGAGAGATTCATAATATATTTAAAATAATAAAATAAAAATATTATTATTATTATTTTAAAAGATGTCGTAATTTTTTTAATGAAAACAAAACTGTTTTCTTTCTTAAAATTAACAAGTTTTGAAACAAAATTTAGGTAACTCTTAATTTACATAATTTTTCCTTTTTCAATAAATAATTTATCGGGCTATCACTGCACAATTCTGTTGACAATTAAAATTCTTATTAATGTATACAGTGTGACCCAAAATGTAACGCATAAGAAAATCTAAATAAAACAAAATGTACTGCACACAGAGAGTTGTTTATTAATACAGATATATATGTAATGATATTGAAGGCAGTTTGTAAACTAAGTACTATATTATAAGTTCGATTACTTTGTGATAACATACAGGACTGCCAACCATCTCATTAATAAGCGTAGACTTGTTAACGCCCTTTGAAAATACGCCCCATTCCCCACACCACTTTATATTTAGAGCAATTCTCTCCAAATAGTGTTACGATTAAATAAGAATGAAATTACTCTAAAAAATTACTGGTGTACAAAAAAAGGCGGTGACTAAAAGTACTACACTTTATAATGAGATGGTTGGCAAGCATGTAACATATGACAGTGACAAAATTGATAATACAATTATTGTCAATAAATCCCCATATACCAAAACACATGATACATCGGGTGATAATATATTTCAGATATTGTCTTGAAATGTGTATTGCACACAATGAACAACACTTATCAGCCATCTTTAACAAAACACAGTCATAATACACTGTTGTGATACCAAATGTGAATTTTATATAAACAAAAATGGAACAGGCGTTGCTTCATTTTGAATCTGTTTTTCATTTCGTAGTCCAATAATATACTACCATTCCATAAATCACTGTACACTATGGATTTCAGACGAGTTGTTAAATATACCACAATATACATGACAAATTTACATGAAACTTCAGGAGTGTAAAGTATATTATACTTTTTAAATTTAAGCGGAACTTTTTCTCTAAAGCAAAAAGGAGAATAGAAAAAAAATAAAGAAAGAAAGAAAAAACAGAATATTTGCGATCACCCTGTAATTTGATTGCGAGTGTGTAAGCTTTAATAAATTTTCCTTTGCATAATTTATTAGCCAGATGCTACTTATATTAAAACATCAAACAAATATCGAAATTATTCCAAAAGTTATCGTGTAGGAATTAACTAAATTTCAATTTCTCTAATATAAAAGTAAAACTGTAATGAGTTTTACATACACTTTTATTTGAATTCAGTCGTTATAATATAATGTTCGTTCATTGTGAATAAATATTGATAATATATATATATATATATATATATATATATATATATATATATATATATATATTGATTTATGGGAAGATAATTCCGTTTATTCAAAAATTTTTGAAAAAATAAGTATTGGGGATTCATTTTTTTTTCGGTAAATCATGATTAATGTTAAAATTTTGTAAAATCAATTATACAACTTTGTAATGTTAAAATTCTTTCAAATTTTAAACTTTCCTTTTCCCCTTTTTTGCAAGTTATATATAAACATTAGCATGTTTTAAAACATTTGAATGCCAAGGTAAACGAGCTAAATGAAGTTCAGTAGATTTCAATATAACTAATTTCTCCTGTACATGATTTTGAATCCTTAACCCTTTCAGGGGCGGTGGTTGCATATAGTGCAACTACAAATATTAATTCAAAATTGCAAAAACTGTCCCCGGAAATTTTTTATATATTTTTTTTTTCTTTTTATAAATTACAGTAATAGCTTCATTTATTTCTTGTCTTTTAATATTGTTGGTGATGTCTGGTGACTGTTGATTTTAAATAATGAAAATTTGCTTACACCAGAAAGGGTTAACTAGTACAAGAAATTTATACGTCAAATACAGATGAACAATGAGAACTTATTAATCACGAACCAAAAATTGAAAAACATGCAACAGTTGTTAAGAGTAGAAATAATTAAGCACGATCGTCCATCAAGCTAGAATAATAATTAGCATAACCGCCATCCTAATTGGGAGTATTGTTAGTACCCACCGCTTTTTCCACACCACTTAAATTTGATAGTAATTCTCCTTAAATGCATTTACGATGAAACGTACTCTTAAAAAAGACTGGTGGTAAAAAGGAGGCGGATACTAACAATCCTTCGGATTACTAATTAGGATGTTGGCAGCTGTACATTAGGCCCAAGTGCAGTTTTTCTGCACTGTGTCTAAGGCACTGAAAGAATGCACACTGCTGAAGCACACTGAAGGAATATGCTTAACAAAATCTACAATAAACATATTATACATGTTTTCATAGTTGCCTTTTTTATTTAAAAATAATAATAATAATAAAATAAAAACATTATTCTTTTAGAATAATTTATCTCTTACGTGACTTTTTATTGTGCATTCTATTGCATCAAATGCCGAAAATGAACTTTTCGCTTATTAAGTAATTTGTTATTGCATTTCTTTTTTCCGATTCGGAATAAGAGATTTTTACTTCGTTTTTCGGTCATTTGGTAAATGAATGCTTAATGCTGTACCCTTTAATTGCCAGATGTGCCGGTTTTGTACACTGTGTTGCCGACACTTAGAAATTTTTTTAATTAATAATTACTAATTACTACTAATTTTAAAGGATGATGTTTTATATATATTGCAGTCGATAAGAAAATACAATTAGACAAACTTTCAATTAAAAATCAGTAATGGATATTTAATTGGCAAATTGGCAACATTGTTTGTAAACCGGTCAAAACACATACTTGCCAACATACTAATTAATATACAGTAGTATTGTTAGCCCGCCTTCTTTTTCACGCCAGTATCTTTTTAGAGTATTTTTCTTTTTATTTAAACGTAATTGCATTTAGAGAATATTACTCTAAAATTTTACTGGTGTGAATAAAAGGGCGGAACCAAAAATACTACGGAATATTAATTAGGATGTTGGCAAGTATGAAATTATGAATCTTTGTAATAAATTGGAATCCCATTTCATCCGTAAATCCTGGTCTAAAGAACGTTACTAAGCAAAAGGTAACTGTAAAAGAGGCCTCACAAGTCATGTTACTTCTATTATTATATATGCTATTTTAATCTAATTAGGCATATGATTCAAAGATATTGATAAAATAAATTCAATTGCAATGTGTAATTCTAGAAATACTCAATCCCATTCTTTCAATATTTATAAATTCTTCTATGTTTCTTCCTAAGAACTCTTTTTTTTTTTCTACTTACAAAAGTAGCTGCTTCTATTTCTTTCCTCAACAGTTTGCTAAATAATGAAGGAATCACTCATAAAATACTTGAAGCGTTTAAAGATTACCAAAATAAAAAAAATAGGAGCTGTAAGGTTATGTACATAATCCGCTACAGCGTCTGATACATTGGCGTCGTTCCAAACGACGGGGTTTTTCCACAAGTACGCTATTTTTCGGCTATTTTCTGATGTAAAACATTCTTTATGTTATAACCCACTTTATTTACGAACAACGTTACCTGAAAAATGTACTATATTTTCATTTTTATTTTCTATATAAACTGCCTTAAGTCTTTATATATTTTCAAGTACATTTATAAAGATTAATTAATCCTTAACACATTATAATTTGCTTGTTATGTGTTTTTTGATTACTGTAATTTTACTTAATAGAATTTTTACTTAATATAATTTTGATTATTTGATTTATCACCAGTTGGATGAAGTATCAATATGTTTTACAGGTGATTTCAAGTAATTCTTTAAAAGCATGTTTAATATATGATTTCTAATACGAATAGCAACTGTTATGGATGACAATAATAAGTACATACAAAAACAATTCCAAAATTTTTTATATAAACAAGCCCCGCCTTTAATCGTTCCTCTAAAATAATACTTTATTTAAAAAACCAGTTTTACATATTAGTGTTTTATACTTTATGTGCTGCTAGTGTGTATATATATATCTTAGTAGCATTTACGACAACGATTGCTAAGGATAAAACTTAAATAATTTAATCACGAATACGTAAAATTATTTTATTAACTAGTATATAACCCCGTCAAAAATGACGGAATGTGAACGATAAATCTTGAAAACAATGTTTAGATCATGAAGATTACCACGTGATCATTTAAATGTATTTTCAGTTTTTGTTTATAAATCAAATGTATTTCGATATTTTATAATTTTCGTTCTGAAATTAAAAAATTCTACCCGATCAATAAATATGAATGACAATAAAAAAACTGCTGGTTGACAAAAGATATAGGCCCGAAAACACAACAGCAACAACACTTCCCAGTGTTCCGTTAAGTGCTCTATTTAAAGTCCTCATAATAAGAATAATCTAGTGTGTCACTCGCACGACTTTCTCTTACCCTGAAATTTAATGCTATAAGTACAGGTTGGAGATTAAGAGGTAAGATAAAGAGTACTGTTATGTAAACCTATGTTAAACAATTCAAATTAGGCTTCGGAAGAGTTTTGTATGATAATTAGTTCTGGCCCCCCTCAACCCCCCCGTTTCATTAATGCACCTACATTTATATAGAATTTAATTCGGTTATTTAAAAATAATTCAGTTTAAAAAAAATAATTTATTAAAATTATTATTTAAAAAAATTATCTTGTATGATAATACAGATGATTTCCATATTAGAGAAATAGTATAACAGTAAATATCCAAAAAAAAGTTGAATTTATTCTCAATATTAAAGTAAAAAAAAAAAAAAAAATGTTAAAAATGAAAAAAATCAATAACTTTATTTTAAATTATCGTAGATCGATGGTTCAACCATTCGTTTTAAAGGTATTGGTGAGCTCTTTTGAAAGATACCCATCATGAAAATTTATTCCACTCGAGGGAGGACATCTACCCCAGGGAGGGAGGCGAGGCTCCTACATACACAAAAAAAAAAATTCCCAGTTGACTATCTCTATTACAAAAAATATGTATTCGTTCCATTTGGTTTAGTGCAGTCTATAGATGTTAAATTCTACTTACCTGCAATTTCCTCCATAGACGTAATGTATTCGAATGTCCCTGTACACGAACCATTTGCTTCATCTTAACGAAAAGCTTACCGTAGCATCCCTATATGATACACATTTAGAATACCGAGTTTGGAATTTCTGCTACTATTTGTTCTTGAGAACAGACACACAGACAGACAGACAGACACAGAGACCATTCGCAAAAAACGTGATTTTCGTATTCAGGGGACCTCAGAACATGTAAGTATAACAAAAACTCACGTTCGAAAATTTGACCCTAAAACAATACTTTCTCGACCCTATGGGTAAGAGGAAGTAAATAACGATTCACTTCATTTTACCAAAATACTTTTTTTTAAGACTATCGAAGATCCTGTTTCCAAATACGTAAGCGAAGTGTGACGTCACTGACCGTCCGTGGATGCAAGAAAAAGATTCCCTATATTAATCGTCCATTGTATTTTTTGTATAAAATAATTAAAAATCGAGGAAAATTATTTCCCGATTTTAATACCCGTATTTGGGTATAGATATGCTATCGTATCCCTGTGTTAGATTGAGTTATTTTGCTGTCAAATTGACAAAATTTTAAATTTCAAAACTGTGTCATCTTTGACGTTTTTTGTATTTGGCGATTAAAAACATACTACGAAAATATACATGCCAGATGTTTATTTTCGTAATATGTATTGTACGAAATATTGTTTCATATAATTCATCGCTCTCTTAATATAAGTTGTTAAAATAACCATGATTTTTGAAAGGAATAAAATATGTTCGCCAAATAATTTGGCGATATATTTTTTCCGCGAAGGATGACAGATATATTAAATCTATTCCGCTGCAACATATGAGTATCTTATATCAGACACTTTATTTAGACATTTGAAAACAAATTTGACTTCAAATTATGATAGAATATTTATCATTTTCCTTTTAATTAGTATATTAGTTGGATATTTATTGTGTAAATATCATCCTTTGAAATGAAATGCTTATGTTTTCAATCGAATATGGAAGTTTACTATTTTATTTTTCTAAAGTTTTGAAATTTAAAATTTAAATTTTATCAATTTTACAGCAAAAACAACTTAATCTAACGCATGCACTCGATAGCTAATACATATCTATACCGAAATATGGGAATTAAAATCGGGAAATAATTTTCCTCAATTTTTAATAATTTTTTACAAAAAATCCAATGGGCGATTAACATAGGAAATCTTTTTCTTGCATAAACTGACACCCAGTGACGTCATAACTTTGCTTGCGTATTTTCTAACTAACTATCTAATAATTACAGACACTCCATGCTAACCAAAATTCACCTCTACTCTATACTCCCAACCAGCTATCTCAACCACAACATCACCAAAATATCCAGGATCCAGCTAGGGACTTTCTCATTCTCAACCGAACATTTTATCTTGACTCGACATTATCACCTTAGACTACCCTACTTTCAATACTCATTTCCACTGGTGACCTTTACTTGCCCAACCAAACATTCTATCCCAACTATAACTTTACACTAATTTCAAAACTAAAATCAACTGGCGACATTTACGTACTGAACTCGACGCCAATCATACCTTACAATGTAAACAAATAATGAAACTTGATAAAAATATTTAAAGACTTTAATATGATTTTCCAAATATTTTAAGATTTTTAAGGCTTTAATGGACCATATTCCCACTTTGGGTTCGAGGCTACAAGAATATCAGCTGGTTAGGCAAACAATCCTTAACTCTACCATAGAAAAGCATTGTGGCTTGAAAATTTTTATCTTGCAATATTATTTATAAGAGCTACAGATTATATGAAATTGAAGTAAGAGTGATATAGTGATACCTTTGTTTTGTTTTTAATCCAGTTTTAGTAATATACTTTAATATTAATCAACATATGTAATATTAAAAGTTGCCATGTGAACTGTGGCGATGTTAACAAATTTAAATGGATGTTCCATTTAATAAATTACTTTATTAAAGTGATTGAAATTCTAATTATTTAAGCTTTGATGTCTATATATATATGCTTGTCTGTATAAAATGTTCTTATTAATCTTTTATCCATTATATATATATATATATATGTGTGTGTGTGTGTGTGTGTGTGTGTGTGTGTGTACATAAAATGTTCTGCAATTTTACGATATGGAATAGTCTTAACTTTATCATTCGATTCAGTTGTTTACATTTCTCTTTTGTTCTTGTTTGAACAGATATCTGATTATTAAGTTTCACTGGAGAAATATTTAGGAAAATGTTATGCGTAACAATAAAATAGCATCTTGAATCTAGTTTGTTTACAAAATATCGGCCACGTGTTCGGCGATTTTACCTACTGTGACGTCACAGGAATATTGTCCATATGTTTAGAGCCCCTTAAATAAATAATAGGCCGGCGCATCACCGCCATTTTTTTGCCTCGTAAGAGGACAGCATTTCCGCTTGGCGATTTTATCGCTTCACTGGTGGTTTTAAGAAATTTTCATCTAAAAATAAAATCGACCAAAAATGATAAGCAACACAAGTAATCTGTTTCTGTTTCTTAAATAATTCATAACATTTGAAAGGGGGAAAAAAGAAAAGAGCGTACCAATTAAAATTGGAAAGTTTTTTCAACGACCTAATACTATCAGGACACGGAAACAAGACAACTTTGGCGAACCAAAAAAACGTCGCCAAGATTCTACAAACAAAAAGTAAAAAAGCGTTTCTTAAAATAATTTATGGTTATTAAAATACATATTTAGATTTAAATACTACTTTTTTTTTAAATTATTTACTTTATAAATGTCAGAAATGCAAAGAAAAGTATAAGTGAATAACAATAAAACTTACTATGCAAAGCTGTGCATTAGGTCCCGGGATCCAAGAATCTGGACGACAATTCGCAGCCCATTTTCTCCTTCTTGCATTATCCGAAGGAAACCTAAACAATTTGTATCCTTTTCTGGAGTGTTTACAGCAGTTTATTGCTGAACAACGTCCCATATTGCAGTTTATTTCACTAAAATTACGAGCAAGACGGTAGAAACAATGGATGCCGTTTGTTTATCACGCCGGGTACATGCGGCAACCCTAAGGCAAAAAAATGTCGGATGCGCCAGCTCGTATATATAGGAGCCTTACATATGTTTTAGAAATATTTTAAGTGTTTTTTTTTAATGAAACAGTCAAAGAGTCGTTCATTCGCAATTAAAGAGTTGTCCATTTGGAATTTGTATTTTCTGAATGGCAACAGTTTATGTTTGTTTTTATTTGGCATTGCGTTGTTTATAATCATGAAGTTACATAATTCTATTTATAGGTTCATGTTTATAATAGCCAGTGATCCGTTATATTTAATTAAACATTTAAACATTACAATTGAATAGTTTTTCAAGGTTTTAGATGGAATAAATAACAATATGTGTGATACAAAACATGTATGAAAATGATATGTATGTTTTCGTAAGTTAAATTGAACAAAAGGGGAAAAAAAAATGGCTGCCAAAAGTCTCTGTTTTGAAGCGGTGTAAACCGGAATCGTGAATGACAGATGAGGGTCATTATATATATTAATTATTATTACGATTTAGAGGAACGCTAAAAGACGGGACTTGCTGTTCAAAGTAAGAAAATACTTCAACGATAATGTGTTAAAATGCTTTTTAGACAACGATTACTTTTATGCAGATATTCCGACATTTTAATTCATTCCGGAGCATTGTGTGTACCCCCTCCTTTTTTCACACCGCTTTTCTTGATGTTATTTTTCGTCTTATTTAATTGTAATTACACACTGGAGAAAATTTAACTAAAAATAAAGTGCTGTGGAATAAGAGGAAGAATACTAACAGTGCTTAGGCATAAATTAAAATGTTGGCATATCTATGTATATACAACATTATAAATTAAAACATATTTAAAAAAAACATACTTATCTTGCACTGTACGTACTACATACCTAAATATTAAACGAAGGTCCGTATATTACAGAACCAGAATTTCTTTACAGTAACCTTTTATAATATCTTTTTATAATCAGTTAAAGGTTAAGGAGAAATTTTCTTTAAAAATGTTGTGGCGAAATAGAAAGAGATAAAAACGGTTCCTATCGACTCTGTTTAATGTTTTTTTTTTTTTTTTTTTTTTTAATTGCATTTATTTATCTAAAATGATCTCTGGTTGCTAAAACCTACATTACAGGGCCCGACTTAGACTACCTGGAGCCCCGGGGCAAGCCTATTCTGGGAGGCCCCCTTACAGCGGCATAAGAGCTCTTTAGGTTGCAGAATTTCTGCATACGCATGTAGGGGGGCCCCTTCCAGACGGGGGGCCCAGGGCATATGCCCCGTATGCCCTGCCATTAGTCAGGGCCTGCCTACATATTAAAAATATATATATACATATGCATATTAAATTATTTCTGTAAAATCACGCTTTGATACATGTAGATTTCCCTCTTTAAACACATATTTTCTGACATATATAGAAAGTGCTTCAAGAATAAACGTTGACGAGCAATATTAAAACGAATAGCATTCTAAAGTTGACTGAAACGCTCAAAGCATATAGTAAATGCACAGGCTTCGCAGCATTCCTAAAAATTTACCCACATTTTGTTACACTGTCAGCACTGTCGTCAATAAGAAATTTTTCTTGAATATTTATTATTTGTTACAATGTATCGTTTTCTTAAATATAGCGAAAACCTGTTTGAACATCATGTAAAAAGGTCTTTTGCATCAATGCTGAAAATAAAATTTTCAGTATTTAAGTCATTATTTATTGAATTTCTTGTTTAGTGTTCGGAATAAGAATTTTTTACTTCGTTTTTCGGTTAATGAATGCTGTATCCTTTACTTACCTAAGGTGTCGCTTTTGTATCCTAGGCTGTCGACGTATAGGAATGTTTTGAAGGATATTTTCTATAATAATTATTGGAGTGGTGACAATACAATAAAATATATGAAAATTTTTAGAAATGCTGTGAGGTTTGGATGCGGCATCAAATACAACTCAATAAACAAAACAAAACAAAACAAAATAATAATAACTAGTATCGCCCAGTGGTCGAAACTCGACCATTTTTTTTGCAAAGCGAGGCAAAGCAAAGTTATTGCCTTGTCCTAAACGGAATGCAATTGCAACACAGCTGCGGCAATTGTTTACCAATATTCACTCTAACTGAATCAGCAGAGTTTTACTTAATATAACTATTTCTCTCTGTAGATGTTAGCCTTTCCTGAAATGAGAGAAAATCGCAACGTGAAAACGCCCCTTGTTGTGTGATACAGCCCAGAAGCTAATAGGTACCATGTCAGACCAAGGTCCAACCAAGTATCAAATTCTGTTAAATTAATTCGATTGGTTCATAAAGTACAGTGTTTGAACCAAAAAAAAAAAAAAAAAAAAAAAAAAAAAAAAGATATTTTTCAAAAATGGTCGAATTGAGTTCGGGAAATTTCAAAACGTGTAACTTTATCGAAAACCGAAAATCTAAAACATTTCTAAATCTTATATTTTCTACTTATATATGCAGAGGAAAGAATAATAAATCCACTTTTTAAAAAATAAAAATAAGTAGTCAATTTCACTAATTTCACTTAATTAAAATGCAAGGAAATCTCAAAACGTGTAAATTCATCGAAAACCGGAAATCAAAAGTTTTTATGTATCTTCTACTTGCTTCTTCTACCCACAAAAGCTAGCAATAAAGACACTTTTTTAAAAAATAAGTAGCCAATTTCAGTTAATTGAAACGTAAAGAAAGCTCAAAACATGTAAATTCAGCAAAAAACGGAAATCGGAATTTTTTCCGTATCGTCTACTTATACATGCAGCAGTTAGTAACAAATCCATTTTCCTTTTATTTAGTATATTAGTTCAATATTTATTGTTTAAATATCACCCTTTGAAATGAAATGTTTATGTTTACATTCGAAACTGGAAGTTTGCCATTTTTTTTTCTGGAGTTTTGTGATTTTAAATTAAAATTTTATCGATTTTGCAGAAAAAATAACTCAATCAAACACATGTAGACAGTAACTTATATATAACTATACCCAAATATCGGAATTAAAATCGGCAGATAATTTCCGTTATTTTTTAATAATTTTTTACAAAAAATTCAATGGACAATTAACATAGAAAATCTTTTACATGGCTCCATGGACAGACAGTGACGTCATCACTTCGCTTGCGTATAGTGATGCTACATCATACAAATTACTGTGTCTATGGTTTTATTTGAGCTTTATGAAATTGCCAGATTTAACAACTTTCTACTTTTAGGCATTTTTTAATGTGAAGGAATACGTGTATAAAAGGGAAAAATGGGGGAAAATGCATAAAAAATAAATGTATTTTTAAATATCTTCTTGACATCGTAAGAAAATAATATTTGTATTCGCACCTTCCGGCTAACCATACCTTTCGAATGATACCATTTTCAACCCTCTACTCCCATAATTAATATGTTAAAAAGGGACAACAAATTTTATGCTTGCCTATTAATATATAGATAATAAACGCCCACGTAATTTTAAATTTTACATTCGACACAATTAATAAACACCAACAACTGTTATATTTTCGTGATGCATTTAATATTTACTAATTTTTTTAACTATTTTTATTGGTTTCAATTTCTTATCGATATAAATGTACTGGGAGCTATTAGATCATATTTCCATTAATCAAGGACGCTACACTATCTATCAGTGTGACTGCACATAATACTATTCGATTTACCAACAATAACTTTCTTGTCTTACACTATTAGCACAGCTGCCAATATTTCTAATTTTTTAATCAGATTTTTTATTACCATACCTACCAAAACATACTAATTAATATTCCGGAAGGTTATCAGTACCCGCCCCTTTTTTCACAGAAGTCTTTTTTATTTTTTAGAATATTTTTCGTATTATTAAATTGTAATTACATTTCATGGAATTTTCTCTAAAAGTAAAGTGCTGTGGGGGAAATGCTGGCTTCTAACAATCTTCCGGAATATTTTTTAATAAGTTGGCAGGTATGCACTCTACTTTTTTACAGGAAATCGTCGCACATATTTCGGAAAATTAAATGAAATGGAAACCATATGTATAACGGTATGAACTAATCTTTTTATAGAAGTTTATAATAATTTATATACAAACATTCGCGGTTTTTTAGAGCCTTAATTTAATTTATTTAATTAATTAATTTTTTTTCCATTTAGCTTTATAATACCATAAGAATCAAAGTTTTACATCACACACACACACACACACAAAAAAAAAAAGTAAAATTAATAAATAGTTTTCTTTTTTTATGTGATATAAGTTACCTAAAAAGCTAGTTTGTAAAATATTGTTCTTTAAGTTAATAAACAGAATTTTTTCACATTTTACCAGAGTTTTTAAACCGCACAGCCAGAATCAGGATTTTAAATGAGATAAAAAGAGGTTAAATTGATTTTTTTTTTTTTTTTTTTTTTTTTTTTATGTGACATAAGTTACTGAAAAATTTTAAAATACTGTTCTTCAAATTCTACAAACAAAGGAAGAAATAAAAAACGAGAGAAGCTGCATACTTGCCAACCATCTCATTCACACTTTCGCGACCGCTGACGTAGATTCACGTCATATAAAAATTTGAAACTCCGCTAGTGGGCGTTACCTTCACAATTTGTATGTTATTCATTTCTTAAGAATATACCCAATATTCATATTTGTACAAACTTTCATAAGAAAGAATATAATTATAATGTATATTCATTTGTATTATAAATGTGAATGCAAAAAATTTTGTTCTGAAATTTTGTAACCTGGGAGAACAACGCCCATAAACGGACCTTACTGTCAAAAAGACAGAAACATGTGGTCGCGAAAGTGTTAATAACCGTACAATTGTTAACGCCCCTTAAAAAAACGTACCTTTTTCCACACCACTTTATTTTTTGAGTAATTCTGTCCAAATATTGTTACGATTAAATAAGAAAATTACTCTAAAAAATGACTGGTGCGAAAAAGAAGGCGGGTACTAAAAATTGTACGGTTTATAATGAGATGGTTGGCAAGTATGAAGCTGAATGTAACTAAAATATGAAAACTTTAAATTGAATTAAAGAGGTAGAGCGACACAGAATCGTTGAAAGAGAAAATATTTTTTATCCAGGAAAACTGTTCAGGAATGCAAATTAATTTCTCATACATAAAAAGAAAATAATGGCTTTTTTATATTATTATTATTATTACTATTATTATTAAGTTTAATTTTCAGCGCTTGTTTTCCATATAACTACGCGCTTCGAGGTTCCTTGAATACTAAAATGAAGTTTCTAATGGTTGATCTTTGTGTATGTCTGTTATCAACGTAACTTAAAAACAAATAATTGCAGGCAATTCAAATGTATTTTAAAACTCATATAACAAGATAGTCACAGGTCACAATTTTTCCCTGGTTCTTCCACCAGAATTTTTCTTTCAAAAATTTTAATAGTAAGATTTCGCGATTAATTAACACTTTCACGACCCCACGCTTTTCTCTTTTTGACAGTAAAATCCGCTTGTGGGCGTTATTCTCTCAAATCATAGTATTTCAGAACAAAAATTTTTGTATTTAGATTTGTATTACAAATGAATATACATTATAAATTATATTATTTCTAATCAAAGTATTTGTATCCATTCTACATTTGATTGTGCAAATATTAATGCTGAGTATATTCATACGAAATAAATAACATACAAATCGTGAAAGAAACGCCCAGGCGGAGTTATAGATTTTCAAATGACGTGATTCTGCGCCAACGGTCGCGAAAGTGTTATGTAAAATATTATTACATAACTATATTAGTGTAAGTAAACAGGGGAAAAGACGGTCTTTAACCACTCTGTATAAGGCTGCTACTTGAAAAGTTTGATCAAGATTATTAAATTTTAAGAAGTAGTGCGGGTAAAATCATCCAAATAATTTGGAATAAAAACTTAAATTTAATAACAGCCTTGGATTCTATATAAATGTAAGTATTCTATCCAAACGGGAGATGAGGGTCATCAGCCCCCCCCTCAAGTTGAATTATATGACAAATAAAACTGTTAATAAACCTAGTTTGATTTATTTTTAACATATGTCTTTCTACAGTACTTGTTATTTTATCCTTTAATCTGCAGTCTGTCTTTATAATATTGATATGCCGGTAAAGAGAAAGCCGTGTGAGTGCCAAATTATAATAATATTATTATTATTTATTGTTATTTATTATTATTATTATTATTATTATTATTGGAATAATTTTCTTAAAAAAAAAAAAAAAAAAAAAAGAACTTACACTACAATAAGAGTGATGTGGAAAAAAGACGGGTGATAATAATGCTGCAGAATAAAATAGAAATGTTGGAATGGCTGCGTTAGGCTTTACGAAAGAGTTTCTGGAAATAACAGGCAGCAAAAAAGATAAAATTCCGTCTTTAGACGTTCCTGTAAAACAATATGTTATACACACACACACACACACATATATATATATATATATATACAGTACATTCTTGTTTAATACTTTAAGTTCCGTAAACATATGTAGATGACATTAACATTTACCGCATTGATTGCTATGAATAATTTTTTTTAATGATTTTAACACGAATGCAGGAAACTCTTTTGTTAAATACAGCAACGTTTTAACAGACCTGCCAACATTTTAATTTATTCCAGAAGCATTGTTAATACCCGCCTTTTCTTTTTCACCAATTTTTTTTTTTTTTTTTTGAGGAATATTTTTCTTTCTATTTAATTGTAATTGTACATTGAAGGTATTTTACTATAAATAAATCAAGAAAACAAGACAATTACTAAAAGTGCTCCGTATTTGACTTTTGTACAGTATAATACATTCGTAGTACTTTATACTTCAGTTTCGTAACAACGTATATCATAGATGCTAATATTTTAATTTATTCCAGAGTAATTTTAGCTCCGCCTCTATTTCGTACCACTTATTTTTTAAAAGTAATTTTTTCTTATTTTATCGAAGTTATGTATTGAAGAAAATTTTTCTTTAAATTAAGTGGTGCGAAATAAAGGCGGGGTAAAAAGTACTCCCGAATAAATTAAAATATTGACAGCTATGCTATATTCTTTTTTTGTAGTGTAGTATATTTTCATAGTTTTGTATAGTTTAAGATCGAAGTGCCGTATAGTATAATTTAAAGTACAGTGTTTGTTTAGCATTTAATTATCGGCATAGTTTGTATCTTTTACAGTTCATTTTTAGATTAGTGTGATAATTACATTTAGTAAATAAAATATTTCTTCCGTTTATTTAGAAAAATATTTCATTTAAAGTAGAATAAAATCACAATTAATAAAAAAGTTACTGAAGTTTTTAAAATTTTCTTCTGCTATACCTTAATTAGCATTTAAAACTAAAATAAAATCAGTGTTTTCTTTCCCCTTTGTAATAAAATAGAAATTATCATCTGGAGGGAAAAAAGTATAAGAAGGTAATTTTATCACAAAGAACAAATTTCAAGCATTTTAAACCTTTTATTTTGTAATCAAATAAATTAATATATTTGCATTCCAGTGATTTAAAATAGATAATTTCATCTGTACTGAAATTTATTTGATTATTTCCCAAAAGACTGATAAGGATTCTTATTTTTGATTTCTGAAAAACTATTTTAAGCATTCACTTTATTTGCTTGCATTCCCATTATTTGCTTAAAAACTGTGGGATTACTTATAATGAAATCTGGAAATTTCATTTGATATAAAAAAAAGACATCTTTATTCTAACTTAATGACAAGATTTCTTTGGGCATAACCGTTCAACCAAAATTTTTCTGAAACAATAAAAAGAAAAATCTCGAATCTTGTTAAGAGCTAAAAATCTTAGGTGCTCTTAAAAGTATTTTGCATTAAGCAAAAAAAAAAAAAAAAAGCTATTATGAGCTTTTACCAAAGCTCTGTTTGGCAAAAACCGTAAGTGAATCCTTGTTTTCTGTGTCAGCTATAGGGGGGATATTTTTTCGCTGAGTTTCAAAATTTAAATGTATGTATAATTCCTGGCTGTCAATCTTCATTTGTGAGTTATCCAAGTTGAATAAGTGGGAAATAATATAAAAAATATGTAATACAGTTATTCCCATTTTTCTTATCTAATGTTATTTTCCAGATACACTCGAATTATTACTTAAAACCAAATGTATGTTAGAAAGTTTTGACAAGTCATCAATATTTCAATACAATGCAAGGATGTATTTAAGTATTATAAAATACATCTGTATCCATATAAATAAAACCAATGTAAATAAATATACAAGGGTTTTACTGATTTTTAACAATGTACCATTTATTTTTATTTTATTTTAGGATTATGCTGTTATCTTCGAAAATGCAAAGAAAAAACAGATTTTTCTAAATGTAATCGTGTGTATTAAATATATTTCTAAACGCATTAGTATCTATGACAATAAATCCTATTTATATGGATGAACAAAGTTTTGACAGGCTTTTAAGGTTATGATATTCATTCTTATTTCATCAGAAAATAACATTATTTATTTCAAAACATAAAATACTATAATAACGTTCGAAAATAAACATCACTGTTAGGAACAAGAGCTTTTCAATAATTTTATTCTTCAGTTTTGAAGCTTTCACAGGTTTGCATAAAGAATTTGATTAATTTGCAAACTCGAGTAATGCATTTTGCTTCTTTTTACATTTGGAGTACAAAATGAATTTTTAATGTAATGAAATGAATTGAGAAGTACCAAATGTTTCCTTTCGTTTTATGTGTATGCGCTAAATGGATATTAAAATAAAACATTTCTAATTTTATTTAGTTACTAGTAAATATTTTTAACTCACATTTTTATCTTATGCATTGTCTAAGACTATAGCAGAGTTCCCAAGTTTTAAAATTTATTCCGAAGCATTTTTACCCACGCCTTCTTTTCACACAGAAATTTTGTAGAAAAATTTTCTCTAATATATGAGAACGATTAAATGAGTTTAAATCATTCTTAAAAATTACGGCGCAAAGAAATAAATTGTAAAACTTTGCAACTTTGCGATAGTGATGGTAAAATGTTTATGTATTTATATAGTATTTTACCTGTAATATATTCAGTTAAAATATTATTCCTATAATTTTTTTTTTCATTATTTTGTAGTGTTTAGACGCACATAAAAATATCATAGAAAAGAATCATATAAACACGCTTAAAAAGATTTGACTACTATTACCTTCCTAAATATAGAAAATTGCTTTTGTTAATATATTGTTATGGTTTGCTGCACATGAAAATATCAGAAAAAGAACTATTAAGTCACATATATAAAGCTTCAATTACAAACACCTTCCTTTAAAAGAAAAAAATGTTTTTGCTCATTTATTTTTTAATTTTTAGTTTTGCTGCACATGTTGTAGTGTTGTACATTCATTATTTTGTAGTGTTTAGATGCACATAAAAATATCATAGAAAAGAATCATATAAACACGCTTAAAAAGATTTGACTACTATTACCTTCCTAAATATAGAAAATTGTTTTTGTTAATATATTGTTATGGTTTGCTGCACATGAAAATATCAGAAAAAGAACTATTAAGTCACATATATAAAGCTTCAATTACAAACACCTTCCTTTAAAAGAAAAAAAATGTTTTTGCTCATTTATTTTTTAATTTTTAGTTTTGCTGCACATGACAATATCAGAATAAGGAATCATAAAAAGGCATGTAAAGATTCAGCTACAATCACCCTCCTTTAATAATAATAATAACATTGATAATAATAATATTAATGATTTTATTCAATTATGGAGTAAGTTAAAGTTTTGTTGCAAATAAATAAATGAATAAACGCACCGTATTTTCTGGCTTATAACTCGTAGGTCACATAAATGAATTATACACCAGAACATTTAATTTACAAAGAAAACTATATAAGTAAGAAACAAAAGCTTATTAAAAGATAACCTTTACTGTAAATTAAAATTTCCGGTGTATAATTGATTCAAAAAACTTGCGCGTTATACGCCAGAAAAATACGGTAATCATAAATACGCATTTAATAAGACCAACAACCCTTTCTTTAAATAAAATCTACAAAAACTTGAATTCAGAGGCAGGCTAGGAGCTCCACGGAGGGCACTTCTCCTCAGGCTAAGGACCCTAGTGCAACCAATCGGCCTTACTCCCAAAATGCCAAACAGTAAAACACATCCATACTTGCCATCTGTATGAACCATCATGAACCGTACAATTTTTAGTACCCTCCTTTTTTTTTCACACCAGTCATTTTTTAGAGTAATTTTATTCTTATTTAATCGTAACAACATTGGTAGAGAATTACTCTAAAAACAAAATGGTGTGAAAAAAGGAGCGTTTTTTCATGAGGCGTTAACAATTGTACGGTTATTAATGAGATGGTTAGCAAGTATGTACATCAATTCAGTGGATGTGGATAATATACTAGTAAACAAAACTTCAGGTCAAGCGAATGATAGGAAGATTGTTAAAACTGAAAAATATATTTTGAGGAAGTTGAAGTTCAGACTCCCCCTACCCCTCAAATCTATAACTTACTTGAGCACAAATTGTCATCGAAATTATACTGTAGGCGTTGAACGAGTCTAACTCGTAAACAGCTGTTTTATCATTTTGATGGGCGGGGCTATGGTAAAGATATAGCAATGTTATTTCTATTGTAACAGGTTCCATTTAATAAGAATAGAAGGTTTATATATATATATAAATCACACTCGTAAGAAATAGTAAACATATAGAATAGATAAATGTGTAACCGTTTATCATAAATATTTTTATTTAACGGATTTGTAACGTCCATACATACAGTTGAGTAAACTTTTTCTAACGCATCGAAACTTGCCTTATTTGTATGACGAGGGTTTAAATAAGAGAAATTTACTCTTCAAAAAAAAGTTTTATGAAATAAATCTGGTTATTAATAATGCTAAGGCAACAATTAGAAATACTTGCAGCACTGTCAATTAACCAGTCAATGATTATTCTATAACCAAATGTGCTAGAGAGAGAGAGAGAAAAAAAAGTTGTTTCTAATTTATATGCAAAATTACTTACTTGCAAACATTCTAATTAATATTGAGTAATACTGCAAAACAAGCCTTTTTTTTTTTTCGCATTAATCTTTTTTTTTTTTTTTTTTTTTTTTTTAAGAATATTTTTTTCTTATTCTATTGTAATTATATTTGGAGAAAATTACTATAAAAATGAAGTGGTGTGGATAAAAGGGCGGTACTAAACGTTTTAGGATCTTTTTTATTCAACTACTATCAATAACTTTGAGGAGTGATATTTGATATAGAAAATGTACAAATGTCGTTTGAAGTGATTAGGCAACTGTTGTAGTTAACCCTTTCCGGCGCAAGATAATTTCGATCGTTTAAATTACACTGCCACCGGAATTCAAGAACCAAATTAAATTAAAAGAATTTGAGGACTTTTTCTACTATGTTATAAAAGTAAAATTTTGCTAAAAAATTTCCCGTTTGAGTTCTTTCAGTTGAAAATTGAAATTAGATGATGCTGTAGTGGCATCACAGCCCCTGACACGGTTAAAATTCAGTAACGGATATTGAATAAAAAAAGTCCTTAAATTTGGCGACCTTGTCCATTGGAATGAAATTAAGTTGGATCGGCAAAGGATCCCGGTCTAATTACACATAGCGTACAAAAAATGACTGCAGAGTTACAAGCTAAACTAAACCAGATAATGACGTAGATGCTAATTGGATCATTCAAAACGTTTTATTTGAAATAGAATAACCCTCTCCTTTATTCTCCAAACCTAATACTACTATTGTTATTATTATTTATAAAGTATTCAAAACAGCGTAAACTTAAATATTGTATAAATATAGAATTTTACTCAAACAGGATATCAATCTCGTTTAAGAGAATCGCCGATACTTTCCATCTCCCTGGAGTACACAAATAAATGCATTTTAAAAGAATGTTCGCGAAAAAAAAAATTTCGATGTAGTTCCTGATGCATTCTATGCTATTCTTCCGTTTTAGAACTCCATTTTTTATCCATTTAAAAAGATTGAAATCCAAAAAAGAGATTTCATACGCTTTTGCAAAAACACCTTTTTTTTTTTTTCTTTTTGGCCGTAACTGAATTTTTCAATGTCATTTCTTTTTCTATATCGCCCTGAATAAATATTCTAATAATATTGTTTCAGGTAGAGGGTAAAAATGTGGGGAGGGCGGAAATCCACTCATATAATTCTTCGTTTTTGTCGCTGCATCCTTCTTAACAGTGTTTACATAAGCTGCTCCGTAGAAAGCTATAAAAAGTATTAGATTTCCAATAAATCACATTACTTTAGGTTCCTTTTTTTTTTTTTTTGCGCTCCAGGTTACTTTTTCTTCTACTTTTTCTTTCAAGATAGCAGAATCGTTTTTTACGATCTATAAAGTCTCAAGACTTTAAAACGGTGGGAGACGCGATATGAAAAAAAAAACTTAATTCCACAAGCGAGGCAAGATTTTGAATTGACTGCAAAAGAATGAATAAATGAGGGATCTTTCAGAAGGAAAAAAAAAAAAAAAAACTAAAGTCCAGGAAATTAAACTGGTTCCCTCCTGTGTGAAATGGCCCGTTTTTCCAATTAAACTTTATTAGTTGAAAGGCCTGTGTGGGTAAAGCATAAAAAAAAAAAAAAAATAATTCGAAAGCAAGAACTGCGGGCGTGAGATCGACGCAAGAAAATTACACGACGCAGATTTTTTTCTCTTCTTTTTTTTTGGCAACATTCTTATTGGCTGTCCGGGTGTATTAACTAAAGCATCATTCAGGTCTGCTTTAGTTTCCCAGGATTCAATTTGAAGTCCGTTAATTGCCATAAAATAAATTGCATCGAACCTAAACTATTTTGCACGTAACGCAAAGAATTTGTAAAATTTATTTCCACGCAGTTAATGACTGTTAATTTAAAAAAAAAAAAATAAACGACTCGTATGAAATTTAGTTTGGGTAAAAGATTTAAGAAGATTTACGTATATGGCGTTTTTATATTCCTCTGCATTTAATTTATTTAAAAACTAATGAGTAAAAAATGATTCAATGTTTAGATTGCTCATTGCAAGAAGAGTTTTAATAAATCAATATCCCGTAAAAAGGAGATAAAATATAATGCTATTAAATAAACTGTTAGGGAAGGATTTTGAAAATGGATTCGAATAACAGTTTATCTCCTATTTTAATAAGATAATCTTAATTTATTTATTTTTATTTTCGTTAGAAAAACAAATTGAGATATAAATTAAAGTGAAGTTTGTTTAAAAATATAAGTACAATTTACATTCTCCAGGAACTATTATGGAAATTTAATTGGGTTTAAATACAGGATACTGCTAAATCTACATTTTGAACGTATAAAAATAATTAAAACTGGAAATGGCTATAATATTAAACTGCATATTTAATTTTAAATAGTTTTGTGGGTCGAAAATATAAACTAATAAAACAAGTTATGTAATATATTTTTTACAATTAAATAAATCTAAAAATGTTTTAGAAAATCTCTGCTATAACGTCTCCCAGGAAAAAAAGGTAGCTTTGCCTATTATGTATGTGTACACATATATGCTATGCATATATACACATACACTGCTTATTTTTTAAAAGATTTTCTTTATCAATATCGAATTCGTTTAAAAATCATTACATTCATATTTCTTTATTAAATTTTTAAAGAAAATTTTTTCAAACCCATAAGTGACAAACTGTTTAGTGAATGTTTACAATAATTCTTTTTTTAATATTCACAAGGATCTCATTCTCTTTTGTTTAGAGCACTTCATTTTCGACATTTTTTATACCATTTTTCATAGAGAAATTTTAGAATATTTTCATAACAAAGTGCCATGATTAAACAGGAGAGAGATTTTTCTATAAAAACAGTGGGAATATAAAAGATGGAAATTTCTCATCGGCGAAAATGCCCTAAAAAAGACCGAAATTGCGACCCGTTTGTATTAGTTACAGAATTCGTACGGAGGGGCCCTTTTCTAAGGAATCTGCCCCGCTAAGTCTCTTTTAAAATTTTTAGATTATTTATGATGACTCTATTCAAAATCACTAGTATGTAAAAAAGAGAGAAAAAAAAAGCACTAACCATGGAATAATTAACATGTACAAACATATGGATTATTCTAAAGTTCGAATAAGAACTTTTTAAATAATATCCACAGAAATCTTTCTTAAATCTGTAAAATTTTGGAGACAAATAGAATGATTTTAAAATTCCGAAATATAGAAATGAAAACTTAATTAATACATATAAATGCAAGAAATTTTACTAATTTAACATAAACGTAAGCTATCAATTCAATTTTTATTTTATTTCGAATCTTTTGAAATTAAAATCGCCACTGGCTAAGACTGTGTAAAAAGAATTACTTTGAAATACCGAAATATAGAAATGGTATTTAATATCGATGAAAGAATTTTCGTTATATTAGCTTAAATGTAAGATGTCAAATAAACTTGCATTTATTTTGTTTCAAATTGTCTGAAAGAAAAATCGACAGTGTATGGCTGTATAATAGTATGAAAAAAAAATTCTAGAATTCAAAAATATTAATATTGGTTGAAGAATTTTTATTAAGCTACAGTAAATGTAATCTTACTAATAATTTTTTATCTATATTATTTCAAATTGTCTGAAAAGGAAATTGTTCTTTTTGTAGTTTGTAAAAAGAATTATTTCAAAATTCTGAAATATAGAATTAAACGTTAATTAAATATAAATGGAAAAGAAATTATTAATTTGGATAAATGTAAGCTACTAGAAAAAAATTATTTCGAATTTATATTATTTCAAATTGCCTGAAAGAGAAATTGCCACTATCTACACGAAATGGATTAGTCGAAAATTCCGAAATTTAGAAATGAACGTTTAATTGATATCGAAGATTTTTTCATTTATTTAGCACAAATACCAGCTATATAATACATTTTTATTTATTTTATTTTCAAATGTCTGAAAGAAAATTCGTTACTGTTTAAGAGTATGTAATATTTTATTTTAATATCCTTGCTTCGTGGATCTTCTGAATACAGTGTTTTAGAGTACAAAATTTCTGTGTTTAACAGATGCACGTTAAAACACAGTAAAGTCTCGTGCAACAGCAGAAATGCCAAATAAATGAAACAGTTTTATTTTTTAACACCACTAAATTTTTAGAGTACCAATATATTGGTTAAGACACTCGATTTCGTGTGCAGCAGCTGCTATGGTATAAAATTAGTGGTGGTAAAATATGAAATTGTATTATTCATGACGAAAACTTTACTGTACTGTTTAAAACGTTTTGATAATAATAAACAAATAAAAACTTTTTTTTTAAACTGAAATTATAACAGAGTTGTCAAATTCCTTAATTTATTCTGAAAAATTTTTAGCTCCGCATTTTTTTCATACCACCTTTTTATAAGAATATTTTTTATTTTATTTTATCGTAGTTATACAGGGTGATTCAACGATGATGGGACAAACTTTGAGGGAAGGTAGGATACATCATTAGGACTCAGAATTACATAGGAACCCATGTCCCCAAACGTCATTTTAACCCTTTACGGACCATGTGTTTTCTAATGTTTTTTACAGAAAGCTCCGCCTACTACCATTGCTTGTGAATGGTGCACTATTTAACACAAAGATTTAGTCTTTTACTGTTAATCTTACGAAATACATGATAAAAATGTTGTTTCCGAATACTTGACACTTATCGAATAAATGCTTCTATTGTGAATAATTTTATAGATGTAATGTAACACATGAAATGTAAAACTTACGCAGTAGGCGGAGCTTCAAATGCATCGCAAACTGTTTCTTTGCAGTAATATTGACAATAAATGCTCAAAATTGCAATCACCAAGAGCAATACAATTAAGCAAAATTGGGGAGATTGGCTATGGTAATGCTGAAGGTAAAGAGCTTTAGTAGACCTGGCCATTCGTTATCTGCATCTGCTGTAAAGTATAATTTTAAACTGCGTTTTTCGACGGTGATGAGAGATTTTACTAATAGTTAAAAAGCTGACATGCATCTAATGTACGGTGTTGCTATTGGGAACAGTTGAGAATCGCTACGACTGTATCAGGCATGATTTCCAAACAGGTGCATGCAGAATCACAAAATGTTTGAACGGTTGCATCGGAACCTTTGTGAAAATTGCACATTTCTCGCTGATTCTGACGCAAGGACTGGAACAAGAACTGTTTTATATGCAGACATGAAATAAACCGTTCTAAACATTGTGGATAAAACACCCAACGCAAGTATAAGATATATTGCACGTCGTGCACATGTGAGTCAGCCTACTGTTTGGAGAGTCTTATATTAAGAACATCTACACCCATTCCATATTCAGAAAGCCCAAGCATTGAAACTTAGTGAATACCTTCTGCGGGTAGAATCCTGCCAATGGTTCTTGCAACTGTGTGTGGTACAGCAGGATTTTCCAACTTTTGTTCTGTTCTCAGATGAGGCAATTTTTAAACAGGAAGGCGTTTTTAATGTGCACAATACTCATGTGTGGGCAACAAAAATCGAGACGTTATACGCCCACATTCATTCCAAACACGTTTCTCTGCTAATGTTCTGGCAGGTATTGTGAATGGGCCTCACAGGCCCATATCTTTTATCAGCGCCGGTCAGTGGCTCACGTTATGCTATTTTTCTAAAAGAGGTTTAGTCAGAATTGCTGCAAGATATTACAGTTCTCATTCGCAATGAATGTGGTTTCAGCATAATGTTGCGCCAAAACACATTTCGATATGGAAGTTCGCAATTACCTGGATGCCAGTTCTGAAGGGCGATGGATTGGACGGGGCAGGTCAGTCCAATCGTCACCCCGATCCCTAGATTTATCGAGCATCGATTTCTTCTTATGGGGACATCTGAAGGACATCATTTACGAGACTCCTGTTGATTCACCAGAGGACCTCGTTGCTCGACTGTCCATTGCGGCTGCACAAGTGTGCGAAACACCTGGCATTTTTGGAGCTGTTCGCCAATCCACACTTCGACGCTATCAAGCATGCATTACGGCTGGTGGTCGCAATTTTGAACACTTATTGTAAATATTGATGCAAAAAAGCACTTTGTTTTTACTACTTGTTTTTATACATTTTTACTCTCATTTTTTGCATAATGATTTTTATTTCATGTTTAATTTTTTGTGTTATGCTATACAAAAATATATGTTCTAGTAAATTGTTCAACCCTTTAATGTTTGTTCCATGACCGTAAAAATATTCGTATTTGAAACTCCACCTACGTTGTAAATTCTGTGTGTTACAGTATATCTAAAATATATTCACAATATTAATATTTATTCAAGCATTGGGCATTATTCGGAAAATAAATTTTTATTATGTATGGCCTTTTGTATGATAAACAATTATAAATAGAATCTCACTAATAATACACCATTCAAGAGGAACGGCAGTAGGCGGAGCTTACTGGTAAAAAACACAGAAAACACATGGTCCGCAAAGGGTTAAAATGACATTTTGGGACATGGGTTCAATTCTGAGTCCTAATGATGTGTCCTACCTCCCCGTTAAGTTTGTCCCGTCATCGTTGAATCACCCTGTGTATTATAAAAAATTATTTTATAAATTAAGCGGTGTGAAATAAAGGCGAGGCTTAAAGTTTTGCAGAATAAATAAGGAACTTGTCAACTCTGCTATAAAAGCTTTTCTTGATTTTAATTTTCACATGTTCATCATACTTTAATAATAGTTATACTTATTTACTTTAATAATATTTTTACTTTTTAACTATTTGCTTCATTTTACTTTTTTGGTTGAATTCATGCTCATGCTATTTTTTTTTTCTTTTTAGGTAAGTGAATGATTTCTTTTCCATGTAGTAAGTACATATTACTTATTTTTTATCATTAATTTTATGTCCAAAATATTTCCATTATTTATAAGTTCATTCTTGAAACAAAATGTTTCATTATTTTTTCAAAAACGTTGTTGTTTCTATACTAATTAAGCAAATATAATAAACAGGTTTGTCGTTGCTCGTAATTCACATCACCACAATTTTTGTAAAGTTTCATTTACATTATTGAATGACATAAACATATTAAATAAACATCTATTTATAGATAGTTCTGGAAAACGTTGCGGGCGACGCCGACGGCAACTCTGAATTCGTTGAAAATCAGAAAATTATTATTTTATAACACATTGTTATTGATTTATTATTATTATTATTATTATTATTATTATTATTTTTTTTTTTTTTTTTTTTTTTTTGTATTGAGTTAGTAGTTTGTACAGAAATCATAAAATTTAAATTTAATGGAAGGATATGTTTTACTGATGTTTAAAAAATTCTATACTAGTTATTTTATGTGTTGGGTTGGCAACTAAGTTCCTGGGGCTTTTTAAATATTAACTTTATACCGTAATCTACGTTATTTTTATTTTCTTTGTTTGAAATAAACGCCGAAATTCCATGCTGTCTACTAGGGCTTTAAATGGAACAAAAAACTAAGCATAGATTTCGGTATAAAGCTAAAATTAAAAAAACGGTGGGAACTTAGTTGCTTAACCTTATAACTAGTATAAAAAAGCTTTTATTTTATTTATTTAATGATGGTTTTAGTTGTGTCATTTTAATTCCACCAGTAGTACAGTGCTGCCAAAAACGAATTCATTTTACACCACATTTGAATAACGGTATTTGCCTTACTTAAACTTATGACATTTTAAAAAAATAATTAATTTTAGAAAATTTTAGTTTGTAAATAGTGGTATTCACAATAGTCACTTGCGGCAGCCCCAAATCTAAATTAAAAAATGTGTATAATTTTTTTTTTTTTTTTTTTTTTTGTTAATCGCATTAAAACTATATTTCTAAAATGATAAAATTAACAGGTTTTACTGGATTTTCTTTGCATTAATATATATATATATATATATATGTGTGTGTGTGTGTGTGTGTGTGTTTAAAGAAGTTCTTAGAAATATTACTTTTATCGCAAAGAATATCATGGTTTTTGCTATTTTTAAAAAAATTGTTTAATTAAATATATAGGATCAAAAAACACAAAGCTCAGTCACATGTGGTGCTAAAAGAATCAAAAACCCAAGGAAACAATTCATTTTCATGAAATGCATTTATTAAAGTGATAAGAAAAAATTAATTTCAGTAATTGCTAAGATAAGACATTCTTTGGAGAGAAAGCCACCTAACGTTCGAATAAAAATGGCCTAAATTAGAGGGGGAAAAAAATTCGAGATAAATTCCGTAAATTAAAAATTAAAAGACACGAAAAAAATAATTAGATTACATTACATTATAAACATTTTCCTCTCAAAGGAAAAAAAAAAACAGTGGAAACAAAAAAACTCAATTAATAAAATGATAACTATGAGTATGGCTGAGAAGGTTTTCTCTTTTTTACTATTATTATAACTTTTTTCCATAAGAAATCTTTTCTTTTCACGCCATTTTTTGTAGCATCTAGGTGATGCTAGTTATATTTGATTTGCTTACCTAAGAACTTACTTAAAAAAAAAAATTATTATTATTATTTTCTTTCCTCCTTTTTTTTTTTTTTTTTTTTATCACATATGTCCTAATAAAAACAGAAAGCCTAATCTAACACATTTATAATTCTTCCCAATTTTTTTTTCTTTATTAATTCAAAATGACATTTTTTTTACTTCTAGTGTTTAATATTATTATTATTAGTATTTGGAATTAACAATTTTTATTACATATTTTTTTTTTTTTTTTTTTTTTTTTTGTTAGTTTTATTAAAAGTAGTATGTAATTGAAAATAAAATAAAAATATGAATCATAATGAAGTAAATTAAATAAATGTACGTTGTCAGCTCTTCCTTCCCTATTTTATAAAAAGACTGTCCAGAAAATTTGATGATTATAAAACTAAAACGAACCGAAAAAATACTACGAAAGAATTGTCACAACGGACTTTTTAAAAATTATTTTCATACCACTATTAAAATAAATGAATAAATAAAATTTGTAATATATTTTCGTAGGTAAATATGTACTTTGCCTGCATAAATTTATTACATAGCTGCCGACCATTCCTTATATTAGATACCAGTATTTTTTTATTAACTTAGTACTTTTTTTAAGTGATTTAATAAGATAAAAATTTCTATAAAAAATTACTCGTATCCAAAATACGGAAAGTTTGGCTGCTACGTTATTATAAATTTTATGTTATGGAAAAAAATTGTACGAACAGTCTATAAAAAAACTCGCTCTTAGCATGCAGGTTTATAATATTACTTAATGACAAACATTCTTGCTTTTTGAGTACCAGAATAAAATTAATAGAAATTTTTATTTTATTTAATCAGCGAAAACTATTACAAAAATATATTTTAAAAATAAATAAATAAAAATAAAATAAAATAAGATTTCTGGTAGCCTTAAAGTCTATACCAAACAGCATTCTTCAACGTTAATGATAATTATTAAATAAAAATGCGCAATTTGGCAACACTGTGGCCAACTCGTAGACATTTATATTCAATAACAACTACTAATTTTTATTTGTAATGTTTTCTATATGCAAGTTTTTCTATTCGATTATGGTATATACAGAAAATCACACTTTAAAATTAGTGCTGATTTTTTGAATAACAGTCAGAATAATCTTTTGAATGGAATATTTACAATAATTTTACTTTAACAGGGTTCCATACTTGCGAACATCCTAATATCTATAGTGTTGTTAGTCCCGCCCTGTTTTCCACACCAGTAAATTTTTAGAGTAATATTCTCCAAATGCAATTAGATTAAGTAAAAAGAAAAGTACTGTAAAAAGATACTGTTGTGTCAAAGAAGGCGGGGCTAACAATACTACGGAATATTTATTAGTATGTTGGCAAATATAGGGTTCGTACGTGTCTTATTTTTTCCCTGAGTCTCACACCAGTATTCTAATGCAATAAAATTCATCTTAATTGTATAGACTTATTTTATAACGAAAATCGTTCTACAAAATTACTGGTATAAGACTCGGGGGAAAAATAAGACCCGTGCGAACCTTGTTTAATCATTTTCTGGCTCATTAATTCATATTTAAATTTACATTTTTATAATTAACAACGGATATTTTTTAAGCATAATTCAAAATAACATTTTTGCAACATATGTATAATTTGTGACGATTCTTATGCATGTTACAAAAGATAAATATAAGTTTATTTTACTTACATCTAAAAAAGCAAAAATTTTTGAAAGAGAGAATGATATTCAAAAAAGCGGAATACTGGGCACTTAAGGTAAATAATTGTACTAAAATATGCGTATGCGTGTTTTTTAACCACTGACCAAAAATATATGTGTTACAAGTTACTAGCCTTTGTACGTGTGTTTGTATGTTGCACTTTAGCTTTCAAACAAATAGGACCGATTTCAACCTCTTCTTCTTTTATTATTATTATTATTATTATTATTATTTATTATTTTAGAACGCTAATTTATTTGGGATGGATCTGAGTTATGTTTGATAAAAGTAAGTTTCACAGATTTGTTATTTAATTATTTGAAAGGTATTTTTTTAGGCAAATTTTGCTTTGACATTATACATTATATAGTTGGGAAGCTTCCAGTTGAAAAACAATTAGTATACACTGACGTACAAAATTAAAGGAACAACCTGCTTTTCCATTTTCTTCTTTTGCGTATAACTTTTAAACAAATAAATACATGAATATAAAATTTGGGTGGTATATTCATTATCATATAATTAATTGAACTTTATAAAATTTTAGTGTAAGTAATAGATTTTAAACTAATAATTATTTAATTTTTCTCAAAAATAAGCTTTGGAAAAAGATGAAAAATTTCAACAATTTTTGAAAAGAAAACTTAACGAAAAATGGGGTTGAAGATGCATTACAGATAGGTGAAGGTACACACGTCTTTAAATATTTAAAAAAATCTCGATTTTTCTTTCTGTATCACTTTTCTTTTACTTTTATAAAGGACGTTATATATAAAAAAAAAAAATAAATAATAATAAAAAAAAAAAGTAATTACTAATTTAAAAATTTTAAGCATCACCAGAATAATAAAAATGCCGATAAATAATTTTATAATGAACATCTCATCCAATTTACATGCTTGTGTGCATATTTTTAAATAAGTTATTCGCATCCGAAGAAAAGGAGAAAAAAAGAAGAAACAGAAAAGAGAATACAGAAAGAAAAATACAGTTTAAGCTAACACATGGATGCATACTTGCCAACCTTCCCATTATGAACTGTATAATTTTTAGTACCTACCTGTTTTTTTTCCCACCAGTAATTTTATAGAGAAATTTTATTCTTATTTAATCGTAACAATATTTGAAGAGAATTACTCTAAAAATAATGTGGTGTGAAAAAAGGGGCGTTTTTTCAAGGGATGTTTGCAATTGTACGGTTGTTAAGGAGATGGTTGGCAAGTATGTGGATGCATGTCGCAGAGCTGTCAACATCCCAGGTGCAGGGATCGTACTCTCCGCCCTTTTTTTAGGACAGTCTCAGAGATAAGAATGTTCTACCCTTTTTGCCACCACTAATTCCATGCAGAAATACTTCTGATATATTTATAGTAATGTGCCATGATTATACACGGTAGAGATTATTTAATAAAAATAGTGGTATCAATTAATTTAAATATTTGTCATTCAGGAGAGTGTCCTGAAAAAAGGGCGGAGAGTACGACCCCTGCAGGTGTCGTACTTTCCACTATTTTTTCAGGACACTCTCAAGAATGAAAATTTTTTTAATTTATTTCTACCACTATCAATAATCTCTATCATTTATATCAGGCCTGTCCTACCCTAAACAAAACGCCTGGTGGGCCTCATCAGAAATCTATTTTATTCAGGCGGGCCGCACCGTGTGTTTAAATGTGTTTGTGTATACATGTCTGTGAGTGTATAAATACTGTATATTATATGCTTTTTTCGGGGAGAATATATTCATTTAAATTATTTTCATTCATAAATTAACAATAGTACCATGAAACAATTATGACACTTTCATTAATAACTATAATAAAAAAGAATGATTATTGAATTTAATAGGATTTCATTGCATCAATGTGGTTTTTTATTTACCATAATCGTTGAAAAGTAATTTCACTTTGAAAAATCAAAACGGATTTATTGATTTTTAATATGTAAACCAAAGTTCTCAAATTGTAAATATTGTTAGAGTTTCCTCACGGACAGCACGGCCCGGGGGCTTCGGGTTGGCCCCCATGCTTTATAGTTAAAGCACATTACTATAAAAGAGTATCCAGAAGCGTTTCTGTATAAAATTAGTGGTGTCAAAAAAGCCGAAAATTTCGTACCTTTGAGAGTGTCCCGAAAAAAGGTCGGAGACCGCTCTTCGATGTCATTTCTAGTCAATTTTGTCCTTTTATTACTACCGGTGTGAGCCTCTTTTTTTTTTTTTTTAACACACTTGACATTGTGAGTTTTTTTTGGTTTTCGTCCCATGGTATTTCTATGAGGTTTTTAGCTCCCCCCCCCTCTTTTTCTACATTCTAGAGTGCGGGTCGTCCAGGGTTACTACGACTCGCCTAGTATGTGTCTCGACGGTGGTGGGCGGGCGGGAAACACCGCACATTAAAATGTAGAAAAAGAGGGGGGTCGGGAAGCTAAAAACTCCATAGAAATAGCATCGGACGAAAAAAAAAAAAAAAAAAAACTCACAATGTCAAGTGTGTTTTACGCATGACATCCTAATTGATAATTCGGAGAATTTGTTACTTTTTTTTTTTTTTTTTTTTTTTTAACACCAGTCTTTTTTAAGAATACTTTTCTTCTTTTCATCGTAAATACATTTAAAAAATTTACTATGAAAATTAATTTGTGTGGAAAAAGGGGCGATTACTAATAATACTCCGGGTTAGGTTGGAGGTTATGCATGTGCATCTTCACCTATCTGTAACACATCCTTATGACCTTTTTTCATTAAGTTCGTTTTTTCTAAAGCTTACTTGTGAGACAAACTTAGGTATTATTAGTTTAAAAATTATTACTTATGTTAAATTTATATAAAATTCGATTAATGATACGAATAATGAAATGAGCAAAAGATGAAAATGGGAAAGCAGGTTGTTCCTTTAATCGTATACGCCTATGTAGTTCGAGAACTTTCAACTCTTTCCTGATTATTTTAAATAAATTACGGTGTATGTAATTAGAGTGTAAAAATAATTTTCTCTCTCTCTCTCTCTTTTTTTAAAATGCAAATTTAAAGAGGATTTCACAAAGGTTAAAAATTGGGTATATATAGTGGTTATAAATTTACAGTCGAAAAAAAAAAAAATATGTACTATATCTAAATTCAGTTAAAAATTAGAGATTTTATAGAAAATTTTTAGATTTTTCTTTTTTTTTAAGCTTCTTTGCACTGATATTTTAATATTTGTGAGTTTTCGATTTTTCAACTCAAGTTAGATGATAAGAGGTTTTCGTATAATTCAAATTAAAAAAAAAAAAAAAATGAAAGAAAAACTTTTGACGAATTGGGAATTTTTAAACGGATTTGAAAAAAGTTAAAAGTTGGCTAAAAATAGTGCTTAAGAGCTCGCGTCTAAAAAAATTATATTAAATAAATTAAATTAAATTAAATTTTGCATTTCTAAAAATTCATTTTTTGTATTTCGAAGTATTTCGAAAGCAAATAGAGTAGGTATAATGTTTTAAAATTTGTGCGTTTCAACAAAAACATACTTTTATTATTATTTTTATTATTATTGTTATTGTTGTTACAACCTACTGTGGACTGATTTAAATGAGCCTCGCTCCAGTCTTTAAAAATATGCAATATTTTGTTTTGATAAAACTCATCCAAAAAAATAGAGCACATACTTGATAGCTTGCATTATTTTCTATTCGTTTATTTATTTATTTATTTTTATGTTAATTCATTAAAAAAAAAGAAAAAAAAAGAAAAAAAAAGAAAAAAAATTATCACAACACCTACCAATCCCGAAATCCAATATAAAATCCCAATTACCAGTATAAAATCCCAAATGTCACATACCTATAGTTATTTTCTTTTATAAATTAATGATTGAACACAGACACACAATTTAAAACAACCATCCAAAGAACCTGCAGTATTTTTGAAAATATATCTGTTTTTGAAGATGAAGTGTTTTAATTTTGAATAGATTAAACTTTACTTATTTTTGATTAGATTAAACTTTACGCTTCTTTAAATGCGTGTTATGTAAAATTAATAGATTTTCCATGAGCATAATTCCATATTAAACGAAATACTGTTTAAAAGACGTTCCGCCCAATATTCCTTAAATATACATAATATGAACTTGCAAAAATAATTTGAAATACATTAACGTCCTGAATATAAGCAGAAGTTTGTTTCTCCCATTAAAAGCAAAAATAATCTTGGTGGAAATAAACTTGTTTCATGAAGTGCATTAGAAATATGAAGCAATTAAAGAAATTCGTGATTTATTTTTTCCCTTACAATCATAATAGTTTTGTGGTTGTATCGCTACCAATGGTATTTGAATTACAATTTTGAGAGATAACTTCCTTTAATAACAATAAAATATTTATATAAATCGATGTTGCTTGTTTAGAATTATGGAATGAACTATTATTTTGCCTAACTAAATTTTTTTCTGAAATATTTCTGTTTTCAGTGTATTAGTGAACGTCGCTTTTTGTAGGGAAAGGCTTTTAAAAGGTCCTGATGAAATATGTTTTAAGCCAAAATGCACAATTATTTATTTATAAATAAATAAATTATGCATTTTCATAATGGTAATCTTCAACAGGTTAAATTAACGCTCTTTTAAAGTTGGTGTTAACACTTTGATGCCCGTATATTTTCCTGTTTCTTTATTATAAGCCCCGTCCTTTCCCGTTTCTTTAAAACATTACATTATTTAACAACAACAACAAGAAAAAAAAAAAAATTCGAATTTGTGTGTAAATCACTTAAATTTTATTCTCGGCAATGAAAGCGGTAATTGTCAATGAAGAAAACATAAATCGCACTCAATGGATTAAATACAAACGGGCGAAATAATTAAAAAAAATAATGTATTGTTTTAGAAGAACGCCTAAAGGAAAGATTGCCTTTCTAATCAAATGAGTTAAAACGTGAACGGTCAACAACGTAATAAAAAAAATATATATATATTTTGCATTACCTTGCATATGGGCATAAAATTGCATGGAAACTAAAATACAAAATTAACAGAAATAAAATTGTGCAGTCAGTTAGAATAATAAAAATGTATTGCACAGACGCCAACATTTTAATTTATTCCGTATTATTCTTAGCCCCGCCTTTATTTCTCGCCACTTATTTTTGAACACTTTCGCGACCGTATGATTTTGTCTTTTAGACAGTAAGGCCCGCCTATCGGCGTTGTTCTCTCAAGTTACAACATTTCAGGACAAAATTTCCTATATTCACATTCATATTACAAATGGATATACATTATAATTACACTCTTTAGAATCAAAGTATTTCTATCCATAGTATATTGATTGTGCAAATATGAATATTCTTAAGGCATATTCTTAACCTTCCAACGGGCGCGCGTATCTGAGAGATACAGTTGTGGTAAATCTCGTTGTATATCTTAAAGTCAGAGAGCATTTGAAACACTTATCTTTGGCTATTCACTCAGTATATATTGATCTATTTTTAGTTATCTTTTGAACCTCGAGACAATGATATGAAGCTGAATATTTGCTATTTGTATTTGAAAAATACGCGCGACCTTTCATGTAACGTTTTGTTATATTTGATTTTTTTTTCACTGCTAAAAACGATTGTTTGTTGTTTTTGTTTTAAACATTATTATTTTAAATATTTTTAAAATTAATTAACTTATAATTCCGATGTTTCTTTGAATTTTTTATATTGATTTTGCGCTTTCAGTTTCATTCTTTCAGTTTTGTTTTAATGAATAAAAGTTCCAACTGAATGTTCTTATTAATCTTCAAATGGTTATAGTATAATTAAAATATTCAGATACTTTAAAATACATATTTTACAGTAGTGTATGTGAAAACCTTTCATGTTCGTATAAGCAGCGCGCCCGCTAGAAGGTTAAGAAATAAATAACATGCAAATCGCAAAGAAACGCCTACTGGCGGAGTTACAGATTTTCAAATGACGGGAATCTACGTCTGCGGACACGAAAGTGTTAAGAGAAATATTTTCTTATTTTATCGAAGTTATATATTGGATAAAAAAATATAAAAGATAAAAACTAAAGATAATATAAAAGTTATGAAACTATAAATAAAGTGGTACGAAATAAAGGAGGGGCTAAAAATACTCCGAGTTAAATGAAAATGTTGACATCTATGGTATTGAAGCGAAAATAATTTAGAGGATTAGCTGAATGGGTGAGAACTTCAGTTTACGATTTTCTTAAACTGGGCAGGGCATCAGCTGAATGTTTTGCTCTTGACTTGGACACAGGGGTCGTACTCTCCGCCCTTTTTTTCAGGACACTCTCAAATATGACAAATTTCCGCCCCTATTCCTACCACTATTTTTTTACGATGATCTCTAACCAGATTAATCTGGAGACATTTCTATTATAAGTACCATAAAAATTTCAGCATGAAATTACTGGTGGCAAAATAGGAGAAAATTTCATATTCTTATGTGTGTCCTGAAAAAGGGGCGGAGAGTACGACCCCTGCTTGGACATGATAAGCAGCGTTGCCAGATCTGGTGGATTTTTTATTCAATAATCACCAATTATTTTAATTTTAAAGTTTGTCTAATCACATCGAAGATTAATCGTCTATGTCTTGATACGTAACAGAATCAAACGCTTAAGGGAATGGATGTTTTTTTTTTTTTTTTTTTTAATCCTTTAACCTTCAACCTTTTGACCTTTCAACATCATTATTAATGTACAGTCGGGGAAAAAAAAAACGCAGCACTCGATGTAACTCCGTTGCTAATCAATGCACAAAAATGTAATAGGTATCATTCGACGGGGAATTGAGAGTAGATTCAGAAAATGAACGGAAATTTTGAATTGGGGGGTTGTCTACATATTAAAACGCGTACCAACTTTGATTTTTTCAATGGTAATGAACCATTTTTATTTTATATTTCAATTCCTGGGATCGCGATAATGCGAAAAAGTATATTGGTTGTATATTTTGCTTATTTTTTCACAGAGTTATAAGCGTTCAAAGTTTGAAGGTACTAATGTTAAATTCATATTTCAAACTTTTATTAATATCATCACAAAAAATAACTTGATCGATATAATTCTTTTTTTACGAGATACAGTGAAGAAACCCAAACATAATCCAGCATTAATTTTGATTCTGAAAAAATTTGTTAATTCTGAAAAATATTAATAAATGCATATTCATAAAAATTAAGAATTATGACCTATATTAATTTTTACATAAAATGAATCCTAATGCTGAAAAATATGGGTGTGCGAATTTGCAGCTCATTCCAGTTATTAGTTTTAGAGATATAAATAAATCTTTCTTTTGGAGTGGTTTAGGGGGCCGTCTCTTAAAAAAATTTGAATGAGATAACGAAGCAAATCTTAAAAAATAACGGAGAAAATTGAACAAAATATTTTTATTTAAGTGTCAAATTATATAACAACAACGTCAAATGCAAAGAAATGAAACAAAAATGTTGATTTTTAGACATTTGTGTTAGTATCAAGAATTTCTGTTTTCTAAAGCCCCGCCTTTTATCGTTCTTCAAAACAAAACAATACAGAAACAAAAAATGAATGTGACTTTGAGTATTCGTGTTAAACCCCTTATTTTACATTGACAAAAATATACACAAGTGGTATTTACTTCATCGATTACTAGTGATAAATTTAGAATCCTTTAAACGAACACTAGAAGAAAAAAATTAACTAAATAGGCGGGGTTTACTGTTTGAAATACTCTCAAAATAAAATATTTCAAAACAAATTGTCTGTACCACAATTATATTACAGATGGATATACATTATAACTATTTTCTTTCTAATAAATATATTTCTATCCATAGTATATTTTATTGCAAAAATATGAACACTGGGTACATGCTTAAGAAATAAGTAACACACAAATTACGAAAGAAACGCCCACTGGCATTGTTACAGATTTTCAAATGATGTGAATCTACGTCAGCAGTCGCGAAAGCTTTAATTAAGAAATTATATTTTCATAGAAATTATAAAACAAATCGTACAGTTCCAAAGAGTTCAACTGACCCAAAACTGGTAAGTGCTATTAAAATTGATTAATATTTACTTTATGAAACTTTACATTAATTTATCCGAAAAGATTTAGTTTATGCGTTGTTGTATATGTATATATATATATATATATATAGCTATATTATTTAAGTTTGTATATTATGTTACACGTACGAAAGAAAATTTAAGCTTTATTGGTGATCAGTATATCCATGATAGATACATTTTAATTGAAAAATATTGCACTTTTATAAAAAGTATTGTCTGACCAATCGTAAGTGTAGTGTATTTAAATATACCTAAAATTATCTAAAAAAGTACTAAAATATATACATATGCAAAAAACTAAATTCATGATAATTAAGATACTGCAAAGGCGTTAGTATTTTTATTTCTTTTTATAACTCTTTTTATCTTAAAATATTTCCGGTGTGAAACAGTATAATTTTGTCTAGTTCTTGTAGGATCTTAATTTTATTTTTCTATATTTAGAGATAGCCCCCTAACACATTTTTGATCATAACTCTATGAATACTAAAGATAAAGTATACAAAGAGTATACTTTTCCGCACTGCCAGACTCTCAGAAATTTGAATATGAAGTCAAAATTGGGTGTTACTTTTGAAAAAATCAAAGTTGGCGCTCATTTGACCCCTAATTAAAAATTTGACGACATTTTCAGAAAGTGCATTTCATTTCCTGTTGAATGGTGTCTATTAAATTTTTCTGCGTCAAATAATAACGAAATACCATCAAGTGCTGCGTTTTTTTTTCCCCGACTGTACATATATATACATATTTCTTATTTTTAATAAAAAATAAAAAGAATTAAAAATATGAATTAAAAATCTGGCAACACTGAGATAAGATCTAGAATAGATATTTATGGAAACAAATGTAAGATGGGATAGTAAGCAGAATTCGCTTATGCTAGTAAGTCTTTATACGTAACAGAATCAAACGCTTAAGGGAATGGATGTTTTTAGTTTTTTTTTTTTTTTTTTTTTTTTTAATCCTTTAACCTTCAACCTTTTGACCTTTTAACATCATTACTAATGTACATATATATACATATTTCTTATTTTTAATAAAAAATAAAAAGAATTAAAAATATGAAAATGTGATTATTTCGTATTATTATTTTTCTTAAAACTGTTATCTTTGACAATCATAAAAGATGTAACTTTTTTTTTCTTTTTCTTTTTAATAGAATTATCAAATTTTGAATATATAAAATATTAAATAATAACCGAGAGAGCTATATAATACGCCCTCTTTATATATATTAATACAGAGAAAATTAGTCAACAGCAGTTAAACGATGCTGCAGAAAACACAAAATAAATTGCGCCCCAGAATTAATAACCAGTGTATATCTTTATAAATAATCCAGAGAATTAAAAAGCAATACATTAGAAAACAAAACAAAAAATATATATATAGAATTAATTTTCAATTTTTTTTTTTTCTCGTATTAGTACGTAAAAAAAAAATTGAATGAGGAAATAGAATCGGAGAAAAAAAAATCGAGCCGATGCTTAAAATGCATTTTTTATTCTTTGGTTTGCGTTATCATCTAAGAAAATACATCCACACATAGATCAAAGAAAACCTTTTTCTTGCGATATCTTTCTAGGGAGTTTTTAGCAACTGTAGGTAATGAGATGCATCCGATTTGCATATTCTTTGGGAAAAGAGGCCAGAAGAATTTTTTTTTTCTCTCTATAAAACAAAAGGTATTATTTAAGCGGGTTTAAGTAGTAAAGAAACTGCAATGTGAATTTTATTGTTACACCTGTTTTTATAATGGTGTTTTTTTTTTTTTTTTTTTTTTTTTTTTTCTACCCTTGAAAAAAATATTTTTGGAAAAGTCTTTCTAAGTGTATACATATATATATATATATATGAAAACTAATTCATATTCATTTCTAGCCCGATTTTTTTTTTATATGAATATTTAACAAATATATTGAAAATTATGATTATGATAATTTTATTTTTTCTCATGGGAGTAAAATAAATTGTTTTTTGTTTGCAATTTTTTAATGTGAATATTCAAATTAAAAAAAGAGCAAAAGAAACCGATAAGTACATTTACTAATGGAGTTTATAATTAAATTGAAATTCTGAATTTTACTGAATAGTGCTTTTAATTTATACAGAGAACAGAAGGCTTTATTATATATGCATTGTATATTAAATAAGATTAGGCATAATACAATAAATAAAGAAATTAAAATTAATATGTTCCAAAACATCCATGTTTTTTTTTTCCAAGTCTTCTAAAACTAATTTTAAAAAGCATAGAAGCCAACTTGTACGGTTTTTTAACACCACTATTTCTTTGTAAAAAAAATTCGTGAAGTTCAATTCGCAAAAAATTGCTCAAAAAATTATTAAAAATTTCCGGTAGCAAAAAAAAAGTAAAAGTTGGCCTATGAAAAAGATTTTTTTTTTTTCTATCACTCATATAATGATAGAGAAGTATTGCTTATAGGTCAACATTTTGAAGGTGTGATTTTCATATATTTACATGTTTTAAGGTCCTCTGAATACCAAAATCGAGTGTTTAACGAATGGTCACTCTATGAACGTGTTATTACAGGGTGTTGACAGCCGATTTTTTTTCCCCTGATTCTTCCACCAGTATTTTTAATTCGAAATTTTATGTAGTAAATTTCCATAATTAATTAAGTAAAAATGTATTGTATAAATATACTGGTGGAAGAATCAGGAAAAAAATTCGACTGTCGACACCCTGTAATAGAAAAATTTAAGACGAAATATCAGTAGGAAGTCCAAACTCGAATTTCTATATCTTAATCATGTGGAGGTTCTACTTGAAACACTTTCTTAGAATCGAACAAATAGTTTTTGTACATGGACATCCAAGAGAAACACTTTATGGCTAGAATGGATGAACCAGCAACCAACTAAAATATATTACGATTATGAGCTAAATTATGGTATCTACAATTTAACATATTTATACCGCACTAAATAAAATGAACATATTTTTTTCATAAAAGCATATTTTGTATAGAATATGATGTGAAAACCATTCACAATTCCTTTCCAGAGCCACACAAAATATTTGGATATATTAAGGCTATATTCGAAATTGCAGGAAGTGCATTTCAGGTTGTGTTATGTGTTTCTCATAATCTGCTAATTTTAAGCACACTATATTGTGTGTAAATAATTTATAGACAATAAAAACGGTTTCCAAAAATTAAGCGAAAACATTATTCTGTATTGAATATTACTGAAAGAAGTGTTTTACCAAGTCCAGGGAAATTAGTTTTGGAAAGGTAGTTACTTTCTTATACCCTCATACTCACATGGTAGACAAAATTATTTGAAGTCTAATTCCAATGCTACAATTACGCTTTTTAAAGGTGTCCTGAATGTGAAAATCAGGTTCTTTTTGCAGTTGATTTGTCTGTATGTCTTTTATCTGCTTAACTTAAAACAACTTAATTTCAAAAAATTCAAACTTTTCATTTTCAAGATTTAATGAGGATATCATTTTCAAATTTTGACGAAGGTCGATAAGTTTCAAAGAGTGTGAAAAATAATCCAAAATAACTTTCAAATTTAATAATAGTCGAACAATTTTTTGTAAATGTAGGCCCTATATTGAAACCGGCGCTTAAGCGTTGCAGTAATCAGCCTCCTAAACAACGTATGATATCAATTAAAATTATTTATGAAGCTAGATTAAACTGTTTTTTAATGTACATTCAAATAGAGCACGTCTATTCATACCACTTGACCAGTTGTTGTTGTCGTATGCCACTCGGAAATTCCGAGCCTCGGTAGTGGAACTATCCGGATTTAAGGCAAGAGGGGTATGCGCCTTCCGTTTTTAGGAGCGCCACATAAAGAGGAAGAACGATTTTAGCTCCAGAAGCTGTTGAAAGTTAGCCGCACAACAACAGCCAAACAACAGGAACTCGAATTTTGATCCGGATCAGGGCCGAATTAAACCCATGTTCCGGTACCCCCAGAAGCATAATTTTTTATGGGAACTTGGAGGACTTTGCGACCACGACGGAATTTAACGTGCACTAGTCGCCATTAGCCTACACGACGGTCTTTGGCCGGCTGGAGGACCAAACCCTCAAACTTTCTATCACGAACTCGCTGCTCTTACCGACCAGGCTACCGCGGCCTCTTTATAGTATTCAAATGAAGAATAACGGGGTATTGTGTGAATGCCACATCAAATTGTATGTCACAAAAATAAGCCCATAAATTTAAAAATAAGTTTATTGTTTGCGAATAGTGGTTTAGTATTCGGGGAAATATGGCCAATCCGTATTATGTATTTGAATTATATAAGTAGGTATTTTAAACTAAAGCACATAAATATTGTTATTATTATTATTATTTATTTCTTTATTACTCTTTACGTTTTACTTTCTCTTACTTATATACAGCATAAAAAGTATTACTTTCGGGTAAAAAACCTTGAAAATTGTATTTTTGCAATATTTAGACGTTTTGAAGTTCCATGAAATCGAAAATCAGAATTTTAGCTTTTCCAAATTTAGTATTCTAAATCTCTATAACATGGTCATAAACTCAACACTTTTTACTAAAATCAAGAAAATGGTTGAAGTACAAGAACATACAAAAATCCAATTACATAACGTCTATGGTAGACGTCTTTAGTACATTTCAATAGATTTATACTGTGCTAAACTTATTTAAATTATTAAAATATATTTTTGTATGTACAGAAGTGTGCCATGTGTTTCATGTAGAATATGATGTGAAAATCGTTCAACATTCGTTCACAGAGGTACGCAAAAGGTATTCTCGGGCTATATTTCAAAACAGGTTAGAATGAGTTTTCTGTTATATTTCTCTTGCTATGCGAAATTTGAATACACTACGAAATTTAAATACATTGGGCATATTTAATTGATAGCCATCGTAATTTTATAAGTACAGTTTCAACATTTAAATGAAGGATTTAAATTAAAAGTAACTTCGTAACTTAGTAATTTTTTAGGTTATTTTAAGTTCTTGTTGAGTTAATACGTATTTTCTCAAAAACATGATTTTTGATTCTGAATGCACTCTAAGGATATTTTTTATTTTACCAGATATTCAATAAAAAAGATAGATTCTATTTTAGTAAATAAATAGCCCTTAAAAATATATACAGAGATTTAATTTAATGATTAATATTACAGTGTAATTCTAAGGCACAGACCAAGGTTCTCACAACGGAAAGTTTGAATATATTGAATATAAAGTTCTTTATATAGTAATTTCAGACTTAACTAATGTTTGATATCTTTTCGAAAAATACAATATAAAAATTCTGGTACCTAAATTTATCTGTGTTAGAACCCTGGTTATGACAGATATACATAAGGAAGACATTTAGGGTGATTCTCCGGCACATGTTATGTTAACCACATTCAAGGCTGAGATTTAAACATTTTTTTTTTCTACGACTATTTATACGGAGAAATATTAAGATATGCCATAGAAATATCTTTCATTTATTAGTTAAAACTATGGTAAAACAATAATAACTGCCCTATTTAATCACAAAAAATTGCCCTAAAAATACAATAAATATTTCTGTATAAGAATAATAATAGGAAAAATGTGTAATTCCATACCTTCCAACATCCTAACACACATTTCTTGTATTGTTAGTCACACATCCTTTGTATTGTTACATATATACTTGTGTTTATATTGTTAGTCCCGCCTTTCCTTTTTCAAACCAGTAATTTTTGCGAATATTTTTCTTCTTATTTAATCGAAATTCCATTTGGAGAATATTACTCTCCAAATTTACAAGTGCGGAGAAAAAAAAAAGGGGGGGGGTGACTAGCTATATTACGGAATATTAATTAGGATGTTGGCAAGAATAGTAATTCAAATCTCTGTGTGTCACTAACATATCATATACCGTGGAATTACACTATCCTTTTTCATTCTTATTAGATTCAAAATTGCTTTTACACCTTCTTTTTTCTTCATTTATTTTTTAAGGTTGTTATTTTTGTTGCTTTGCTATTTTTTTATTTATTATTATTTTTTGTTTAACTTTATCTATTTTAGTACAGTTTGATCTCGCCTTCTCTAATTCTACCAGACTTAAGCGAAGAAAAATTCTACAGAATGGCTTCATGAAACCATAAAAATATTTGATTTGCAAGCTTAACCAAATTCCATTAGCTTAACAAAAACTCATAAATAATATAACTAAAATCATGATTACTTTTTTTTTTTTTTTTTTTAGTGTTTTGATAAAACATATTTATGTAACTATAAATAATGAAGTCACTCCTCACAGATTCCAGAATCAAAGTAAACCGATTAACTTTTAATTTGTAGTTAAAATTTTAATTGTTTTTTCCATTAAATATGTCAACGTGTAGATACTCTTTCTTTCATTCAAGTTTTAATTCTCCTAATTATTAAAAATTTTTATTAATTCATTAATGTTGCCAAATAATTTAAACTTTTTTTGCTAAAAATTTAAAAATTTATATGCAGAATTATTATAAGAGTATTCGTTTATAATGCACAAACACAGAGAATTTATATATATATTTGAATGTGTAAAAGTTTGATTAACCCTTTCCAGCGCAAGGTAATTAGGGTCATTTAAATTGCACTGCCACCGGAATTTACAAACAAAATTAAAATAAGAGAATTTTACGACGTTTTCTGCTATGTTATAAAACTAAAATTTTGCTAAATAATTTCCGGGGTTAGTTTTTGTAGTTGAAAATTAAAATTAGGTGATACTGTAGTGGCATCACCGTCCCTGAAAGGGTTAAATAATGTTATAGCTTATGTTATTAATAGAATCTGTTTGAACGAAAATAATTTCAAGTTCTGCTGGTATTTATGTATTTTATAAACTTTCAATTACATTCAATTTCGTTTTTAACTTGAACAAATTCAAGTTAAATTAATTGATTATATTAAAAAGATTAATATACATTAACTGCAAGAACTGTACAAACACATGAAATTTTAACATCAATATAGTATTTCTCTAATGTGGACTAGATACGATAAAATTTTGGCCTAACGTAACGATGCGATAGTGACATATGGTGCAATCTGATTGGCTAACCCAGATCCAAAGCATAAATTCGTCTGTTAGAAATTTCGCTTTTGACTACAAAAATTTAGGTAAATACACTTGAAATGCACATTCTCTTAATGGAATTGAAAAAAAATATATATTAACTTTTTGTGTTAAAAAAGCGTGTTCAAATAACATTCAAGTTGGAAGCTATGTATTTATTTAACTATAAATTTCTTAAAAAAAAAAGACTGCAAGATTATTCAGAATTTTTGAATTTATACCAGCTATAGGGTTCGGACGAATACATCTTTTTGCAAGGACTTTTTTACCACATTTCTCCAGCGATAAAACTCTTCATAAATTAATAGGATTACTTTATGACAAAAATTTCTATTTGAAACTTATGGTGTAAAAAAGTAATAACCGTATGCACTATAAGCTGCCGAGACATTTTGCGTTGTGGCTAGAAATTTTCCGTTTTACAGGCACGTAAATATCCCAAGACACAGTAAAACAATGTCAGAAAAAACAAAGAGGAAATAGCCTATTGTGCTGGTGTTTCAGAAAAATACGAACGTATTGGGTTGGCAAGGAAGTTCTTTCGGTTTTAAAAAACAGATACCATTGTGTTTGCTTTGTTATTTTTCTGTCAATGTTGCAATTTATGTGTGCAAGATTTTTTGAATAAGGTTAAACGTAATAGGTAAAAGGTTGTTAAGGTGGAATTGAGTATACATCTTTATTTTCAAAATGAAGAAGTTTTTGGTATTATTATTTCTTTTTGTAAAACGAAAGAACTTTCTTGCCAATCCAATTCAGAGGTGTTCGAACATTTTTTAGACAATTTTGATGGAGTGTACTGAAGCAATTTCACTCATATTTCGTGTTTTATTTGTTCAGTTTGATAGCCTTTGTTCTTAACTAACATTCTACATCATAATTTCTGTGATAATAATGCTTTTTATAATATCGGAAGAGGTATATTTTTCTACTCCTCTTGAACGGCTTTCCAGAGTCTACAAAGCGTTGTAGGTCGGTGTTTGGATAATGTTGATTTTAAGAGTCGAAAAACACAAAAATCCAACAGTGATACATCAGAAGATTTAGCAGGAATGTCAGTGAAGGGTATGGGTTTAATTCCCATTTTTTGTTCCATTTTTTTTCTAGAAAAGCAATTGCGGATTGCGATGTGTGGCTGCTTGTTTAGTCTTGATACAGTTCAACGGATTGATAACATTGTGGATAAAGATCTGGATTTTCATTTTTAAATTGGAATTAAAATATGTTCTTGAGAGTATTTAGAGTTGATTTTGACATTTTTGTCACATTTTTTTGCTTTTATCTTGCGCTTGTATGAAAAAACCAGTGGCAATCATAAATCCTTTAGAAAAACTCTCGTTTGATGCTTTGAGCCATGTAGCAAATTTTTTTTCTCCACTTTTGTGATAATAAATTGACCTTTTTTTATTGCATACACTTAAATAGACCCAAGATTCATCTGTTGTTGCAACATTTTTCCATTTTTCTCCTGATAAATGCTTTTCATAAAGATTTCACTAAAAGCTATCTTTGGAAAGAGTGGAAACCTATCCTTCCATCCACTGCCATTTTAAAAGCGCATTTTTGCATCTAAACAAAAATTATAAATATCAGAAGATAAATAAAACTTCCAAAAATATAACTGTTGCGAAAATAAAATTCTCCATGCAAACGATTTTTTCTTACTGCGAAATAAAATCGTCCAAAAAATGTGCGAACAGCTTCTGTATATATATAGCGTAATCTTGTTTTATTTCGTAAAGATGTATTAGGTGTACCGGAAAGTTATGTCGTTTTGAATTAATAAAATGAAACCGGAAATTTTTGTTTAACAGTGTTTACATGGTACTTTACAAATAACCATCTTATAAGTTACCTAAGAATATCTTAAATTTTATCCAGGATAAATTTCCGATGTCTGTATTTTAATTCAAAACGACAGAACTTTCCGGTTCACCTAATAGAAGCGTTATGACTCCCTGCCTTAGCCCCTGCATACATCTCACCAATATGCCTTTTACTTCTGCCTACATATACACTTAAATACTAAGAGGGAAAAAAAAATCTACGAAATCGAAAACTTCCCTTTCATATTTGGTAACGTGTACCATGTAATTATTTTCAACCTTATATGAGAGTATTTAAATCTCAAGGAAAAAGTACAGTAGCCGAGTAATGTTATGGTTTGGACAATAGACAGGGGATTTGTTGCAGTTTCTGTTTTTAATTCCACATTTTTAGTTTCTCCTATATTCAATAAAAGAAAGTATTCGTAAAAATTCTTGATTTCCATTTCTCGATGGAGTTACAAGTTTTGGGAGGTCCAGAACACGATTTGACAATTTTTAGAAAATATTTGTCTGTATTTGATAAACATTTTTAGCTCAAGAACCAATGCAATGAAAGGACTTCATACCAATTTATATATATACCAATGTTAAAATTTGGCATTAATTAGTACCTATCAAGTTTTAGAAAATTCACCCAAGAAGTGAAGTTGTCATCCCGTTTTCTCGCGCTTTTAAAAAATGGTAATAAAAGGCGATATTTCGTACAAATGTGTGCAATGAGAATTATTAACATTTTTTTAATCATTATCAAACAAAATTCAATTATTTATAATGGTGATAGAAACCTGAGGGTATCTATTTTGTAGACTTTTCTTCGAGCAGAAACAAAAAAAAAAAAAAGGTAAGAAATATCTGAATGATTTTTCTGATATAGTAGTCGGTCTGCGTCCACTTAGCGTTCGGTTTTTATACATGTATTTCCAAATTTAGTTCTCCTTTCCAGTTTAAATTACTAAACATTAATTTACATGGCATTTTAAAAAAATGGATTCATCTTTTACATCATGATATTTATAGGTTTGAAATCGAAACGTTTCTAAAACATTGAACATGATCAGAGCCTGATTAAGGGTAAGGCACTCTCTCACCGGCATATTTTTACAATTATGTTTTACTTCATGTCATAGAAATTCCACGCTTTGACAAGGAAATAATTTCTATAAAAAATGAACGGTGCAAAACAATCCAATTTACTCACCGTTATTAGACACCAGAATTCTTTTAAAATAATTTTTAATGAGGATTCTCTGTTTATTATAGGAGGAAAGTATTTGTTAAAAAATAACGGTGTATATAAATAATGTGTGCCTCAGTCTTATCAGGCTCTGAACATGATATCGTAATTCTTTAATTCAAAATTTTTATTCACATGTCTATTGTTGTTGTTGTTGTTGTTGTCGTATACCACTCGGAAATTCCGAGCCCCGGTAGTGGAACTATCGGGATTTAAGGCAAGAGGGGTGCACCTTCCGTTTTCAGAAGCGCCACATTGGGAGGAAGAACGACTTTAGCTCCAGAAGCTGCTGGAAGATGGCAGCACCAGCCAAACAACAGGAACTTAAATTTTGATCCGGATCAGAGCGAGTTAAACCCATGTTCCGGTTCCTCAGAGGTATAATTTTTTATGGGAACTTGGAGGCACATTGCGGCCACGACGGAATTTAACGTGCACCAGTCGACATGTCTATTTATTTATTAATATTAATAATTTCTCCTGACGTAATTGAATTGTACAATATTTAATTTATTATTATTATTTTCTAAATTTATACATTACTGAAATAAATGAACTCTGTAAATTAACAAAAGAATTTTGTACATTTAATTTATTATTTGAATCAATAAACGAATCTTCCGAAAATAAGAAAGCTATGGATAGAATATTATTTTCTTTATCTCAATACATTGTTGCGACAGTCAGGTAAATTTTCTCGTTAAATTATCGTTTTTGATTACTTTTTTTTTATGTTCAATTGCGATGCACTTATGGAAACCATTAATAAATATACTTTCTTTATTCTAATACGTACATTCTTTTTGCTATGACATCATTTTCAACTTTCAGGAAACTTTTACATTTATTATTAAGATAGCATTCCCGACAAGAAGTTTGATTTTTTAATACTACTATTTCTTTATAAAAACATTTGGTTTATTTAATCATTTAATTTCAGAAATTAAATCTAAGATAATTATGAAAATTATCTGGTGTATCACTTACACAACTGCCCCTTACCCTACATTTAAATACTATAAACTGAGTTTAAAAGTACGGTAACAGGTACTGCGGAGTTGCCAACTTTTTTAATTTATTCGGGAGTATTGTTAGCCCCGCCTTTTAATTTTCATATCAGTAATTTTAAAGAAGGATTTCCTCTTTTTTTTTATCGTCGTCATATATTCGACAGAAATATTATACAAAATTTCTGGTGCGGAAAAGAAAGCGGGACTAAATATGCTCCAGAATAAGATTAAATGTTGGTAACTCTGGTTCTGTATAAAAGAGCCCCTCCTCTCAGGCCTAAGACGCTAGTGTAGTGAATTGGCCTTTATTCACAATACCATACCATGCCTGGTATTGTATATAAACGTATTTAAAAAATAATTGAAGATAGTTTTAGAAACAGATTTATTTGGCATACATTTCTATGTAAGTGTGGCTGCCAATCCTTCAATATTTCCAGTTCAGTGTAATACATTAAAAAAAAGGGGGGGGGGGGCATTATATTTAATAGTTTATTCCAGATTAGTCACACAAATTTCATACGGGTTAATATAAATAATTTAGACGCGTCAATATAAGTAAGATAACTTTTCCAACATTTGACACGAAAACATTTGCATACTTGCCAACCATCTCATTATGAACCGTACAATTTTTAGTACCCGCCTTTTTTTTTCACTCCAGTCATTTTTTAGAGTAATTTTATTCTTATTTAATCATAACAACATTTGGAGAGAATTACTCTAAAAATAAAGTGGTGTGAAAAAAGGGGCGTTTTTTCAAGGAGCGTTAACAATTGTACGGTTATTAATTATATGTTGTCAAGTTTGTATTTGTTAAAATGCCATATTCAATAAATGTCGAAAAGCAAAATTTTTCTTTTTCATTCTCTTTTACTGCATTTGGTAAGTTTTCGTCTAGTAATTTCTCACTTTTATAATGTACGAAAACCATATAGTGTCCAAATTTACTGTTTTTAGATGCTGGATTTTTTTTTTTTTTTTCTTTTGTAGCAATGAACTATAATTAATTTAAATTTCTATAAAAAAAAATACCGGCATTTAAAAATCGTAATATTTTTGCAACTATGAAATTAAGCTTAAGACATAAATTTTTATCATTTTATATAAGTAGAATGTAATATTAAATTATTTTATGTTTTACTGTACTATGAGAAAAAATAATTTCCTTCTTAGTACCAGTATAGTTCTTAATTCATTAATTTCACATAAAAATGTTTTGTCAAAAAACAAATTTATCTTAACGTCTTGAATACGAAAGAAAATATAAAATGGCACATTTAGAATATTTCATAGTAGCTTCATTTTACTTGAAATATTCCTAGTTGTTTTAACTCTTGGACCAAACAAGATTGTTATATTTTTCTGCATGTCAAGATCGTTGAAAATTTATGACTTAAGTCGAAGAAAATAAATTCCTTCGAATGAAATTTATGAAGGAAAAAACCGTACATTTTACGTTTAAATTTTATGCATAGGATTTGTTTCTGTGTTTACTGAAAGAAACTGGCTAAATGCCAAGCTTCTATCGTCTGTTGCATGAAAACCTTGCAAAAATATAAAACTTTTCTTTTAAATCAGTTTGTTTGAAATAACACAACAAAAAGCAAAACCAATCTCTTGGTATGTAAAATCACCAGCATAAATGTCATACTTAGCGTCGTTTGTGGGATTATTTTATGCCATTCGCGTTACATATATTCCTTTAATGCTTTCAAATAACATGTTTATTTTTATTTAAATGCTTCACTGGTTTAGGGATTTCTCATAACATAATATCCCAGTTAAACAAATTTCATATATATATATATATTCTTTTTTTTTTTTTTTTTTTTCAAAGTATTGAATGTACTTATTTCTATTTATTATTTATTTGTAAAAGTATTCGTCTTTTCGTTGAAAACAATTTTTTTTTTTTTTTCAATTCATATTAATTTTGAGTGTTTCTTTTCAAATGTTAAAGATTTTCTTGTATCCAACAAGCAAGGTTTCGTGTATATATTTATTTAATATCATACTTTTAGTGCGTAAAAAGGATGCCTCACATTAAAATATATTGTATTATTTTTATCTTAAACTGCTCACTCTCAGATTAAACAACGTCTACTTCTATTTCTTAAATATTTATTTTTTTTTTATCTAAATATCCGTGTATTTATCGACCAATACATTTTTGTAATGCATTATCTGTTTCTCTTTAAATAAATGCATTTACATGTGGAGAAAAAAAAATATATATAAACAAAAAGATCCGGATTGTTCCAGATAGGCACAAGAAAATACATAGATTGAGAAATATATTTATTCTTATTACTAGAGTAGACATATTCGTATGTATACAGCAATACAAATATATATAATCCTGCCCTTTAAATAAGGAACTGAATAACGTACATTAAAAATGTACATTTATTTTTATATAAATAATAATGCATGTAAATCAACCCGTTGTTATTGAATGCCGAGCTTGTTGCAACTGTCGTACTCTCTTCGCTTTTTTCAGGACACTCTCAAGCATGAAAAATTTCCGTCTTTATTGCTACCACTATTTGTATAAAATAATATCAAGCCTGCATCAGTATGAAAATACCACGAAAATTTCTGCATGAAATTATTGGTCGCGAAAAAAGAGATTTTTTTTTTTTTTTTTTTTTTTTTTTTTTTTTTTTTTTTTTTTTTAGAGTGTCTTGAAAAAAGGGCGGAGAGTACGGCCCCTTCTGTAGTCGCATGAAATTGTCATGGGTTATAAAACGGATGACGAGTTCAACTTACAAAAGCACACTGTACTATTGATATTTGCAAAGCGGAACTTATTTTCTAGCAGGCGCTTCTTAACCATGGAGCTTCCGATTGAGATCAAAGGTGAACATTTCCTATCAAACAATACGTTTGTTTACAGCTAGTAGCTGATGAAGCGAAAGCTTTCTCAACCAGTTCTCTCAATTGCAAAATTATTTTTACGCACACAAGAAAAGGGGAGGGGGTGAGTCTAAGATTGCTTCGGGATCAGTTAAAATAATACCTGATACCATAGAGAAATTCTCATATTTTTACAGGAGGTTTTTGTGTGTCAGTGATTACTTTCGAGGCAATAGAAAGAAAATAATGGGGGCAAATTAATTCAAAACTCTCATTCATTTTAAATTAGAAAACAGCTGCATTATTGCTGGAAAACATTAAAGTAGACATTTTAAATATTTCATTTAATAGTACAGAAGAGATAAAAGGAATTTCCTTTGACACATACACAATCCCAATAATCTAACTAGTTTAATACTAGTCGTGTTGGTTGAAACTAACCAAGGCTTTCAATTATACGTTTTGAAATTTGGAATAACTTTACGATGTGAAGATATTTTATATTGTTTAGTAATACACAGTTGCCAAACTTTACAATTCTTTAATCACATTTTACAACACTATATATTAATGAAAATACGTCACATTAGCACATTTCATTGCGGTGTTTTCCTACTTTGAACAGTAAATACCGCCTTTTGATGTTCCTCTGAAACGCTATATTATTTATTAAAATGATTTTACGTGTTAGTGATTAAACTTTTCAAATTATATTCTTAGTAATTGATTCTGAAAATGTCACTGGTATTCGTAAACCAGCAGCATATAAAGTGTTAAACACGAACACGTAAAATACGTTTTTTAAAGCACTTCTTTCGAGGAACTCCTGAAGGCGGGGCTCAGTTTTCATGAAAAACGTAACTTTACGTGACCCTATAGTTTCCAACATAATTAATATTCCACATCCGCAGTATTGTTAGCTCCGCCTTCTTTTTCCCACCAGTATCTTTTTAGAGTATTTTTCATCTTATTTAATCGTAAGTGTATTTGGAGAATATTACTCTAAATTTTTACTGGTGTGAAAAAAGGGCGGGACTAACAACATTACGGAATATTAATTAGGGTATTGGCAAGTATACGTGACCTGTAAGTGCTTTTCTACATACTTGCCAACATACTAATTAATATTCCGTAGTAATGTTGGTCCCGCCTTCTTTTTCACACGAGTAGCATTTTAGAGTATTTTTCTTCTTATTTAATCGTAATTGCATTTAGAAGATATTACTCTAAAAATTTACTTAAAAAAAAAAAAAAAAAACACTGGAGTTAGTAACCCTTTTGGTATTAAAAGTTTCAATCTTTTTGTATACATTAAAATATTTTTATATGATTTGTTCATTATGATTATTTTGTTTATTATAAATTATTATGATTTAACCGTTTGCTCTCGAAAGGCGACATTCTATTCATTACTTCAACTCGAACGTCGCTCGAGAGACGCCATGACCAATTAAGTTACTTTATATCTTACATCCACCAATAATGTTCTACAACTAAAAGTGCTATAACAGGTGTAATACTCCGTTAAGAAAGACACAACATTTTTCATTAAGACCTACATTTTTTATTAAGTGTCTTTGGGCGTTGCTCTCCTTGGTCTTTGGTAAATGGCCAAGAATGCTTTGCAAAATATCACACAATGGAAAATAACAAATCATAATATTCATATATAAAATTTATAATATGTAAATATACATCAAATATAGAAATAAAATGTTTATATTTAAAATTCTTATGTTTTATATTTTCATTTCTTTTATTAAAACTATTGTCGGGTAGCTCATTACGCTTACTAAAAGAAGTTTCAAATGCAAAACGTTAATTTTCCATCACACGTCAGGCCCGCACATTTGGAAAATACAAAGTGGTCGACATAAAAGAGGTAACTGACAAAAAAGAAGGCGCGGCCTTCGTAAAAGGTGTATAAACTTGCATAATGCTAGCCTTTTATTACGCGGCCAGCATAACATAAGGAGAGCCAGATCTTCTATAAATCTAGATTAGCTAGATTAGATTTAGTTAGACTAGCTAAAAGGCGGAAACTACGAACCCTACTGTACTTTTATACTTTTGCATAGATCCCTTACACAATTCTAATTCTGTTCTCAAGCCACGCCCTTTTAAGAAGCATTTTCTTGTAAGAAAAATTATTCCATCAGTACCGGAAAAATTAGGAAGTTTTATATGCGGATCACCAAATATCTAGAAAATCGGTTCGAGCTGTCAGTCTACCCGTGCGAAAAAGGTTTCTAGAGCAAACGGTTAATACTCGTAATAACTCAAAATAACTATAAGCTGCTCCAGACAATTCCATTGTAAATGTGTTAATTAACCGTTTTAATGCTAAAGCACTTTCAAAAACACAACCTTAAATTGCTATCCGTTTTACAGGCCTCAATTAAAGCTTTTCCGGTGTAAACATTTAATTTTAGCTTCGTAAAAAATTCGAAACCCAATCATGCCTAACTGGGAAACCACGCCATGCATTAAAAAAAAAAAAAAAAAAAAAAAAAAATCTAAGTAAGCAGCAGTCGAAAAGGCATATATAAATGTGTATTTTTATGCATAAATCCTTTACCCTCGATAGCTCTTTCTACAGAAATAAAATATGAAAATTTCTAATGATCTATAAAAACACACCTAATTAATGAAAACCACGCCTTACTGTAGTGTATGCAAAAGGCAAATTTAAGTATCATTAAAGGATGAATAAAAACAAAAAACGTGATTTACCATCAATAATTGTTCACACATAATGTTTTACGAAAATTTAAGAATAGCGAAAAAAATCCAAATTTAATTTAGTTTTCCAAATGTACAATTAAGCGTAGTGAGGGGCGTGTATTTTGATAAGATTTTATCGAGACTCCGCCCATTCTTTTCTTCTTCCAACTTATTTCACAAACATAAGGATATATATTTTAAAAATGATGAAACGAGCGTCGTAATAATTTATACGTCGAAAATCACGTTAGATATTTCGCTTTCGAAAGAACAACATTTAATTGATATCAATGATCACACTACTAACGTCGTTTTTTGTTGATATTTTTTGAGTACAAAAAAAAAAAAAAAAAAAAAGTTATTAAATAAAACACAATCACTCATACAATTATCAGTTAATTTATTAATTCTTTTTGTGTTTTACATGGAAATAATGAAAGAAAAGAACTTTATAAAATAAATATATATATTTTTTTCCTTTTTGTGAAAAAGAAAATATAAAAGAAAAATAATGAAAGATGATTTTAACAATTGTATTTTCCTGCACGAAGGCCATGTAGCCTTTTCTTACAGAGAGCGCAGATGGGGTTGGAACGCTTTATCTCACTCTGCTTGTTACTGCAGACCACACATTGATGTAAATTTCGTAACTTTCTCCATTATTTGCTTCCAATGTCTCATCCTCCTTTCCTTCGTACCCTTATGCACCGAACCATCGTCCAAAATAATGTTGCGACGTACGTAACATAACCAACTGCTTCACATTATCTAGAATTTTAATCTAACTGATTGATACTTTTTTGAAGTAAAAATTAAATTAAAATTCTGGTGTTATCCGAATTGTATCTCTCTAAGCGCGATAGCGCTGCTTCGCAGTTTTCGAGACTAAACATTGCAGCGCTATCGCGCTGCTTAGCAGTCAAACGGTTAAAATAACATAGTGTCTTCTTTAATTTTTAACATGGCACCAATTTCAATCGATATTTTTGATCTTCGTACATGCATCAAAAGACATAAATCAAAGTCCAAGGTTACTAATACATACACACACACACACACATATATATATATATATATATAAATGGCGTGAGGATATTTTTCCTCTTCAAGCTTATGCTTGATTAACACCCTTGATTTTCAGCGCCTTCTATGATGTTTACGGAATTTCATTACTATATAAATATTTTCTATAGAACTAACAAAAACTTACCACCTTAAAAAGCCATACGTTTTTTGAGTATGAAAACTTTTCCTTATACGCTCGGCTTCTCACCATTTTTAGCGTTCTTTTAAATGGAATTTCATTTTTTTTTCCTTTCTTTGTTTCTGGGGCTTCGTCTTAGGAGTCGTAAAGTTCAGAATAGAAAGAAAGTAAAGTTAAAGGCCTAGTTACCTTTAAGAGCTGGGTCACTACACGCCTCAGCAACTTTTTCTCCAATTTATCACCAGAGAGGTTTTTGTTTTATATTTTTTTATCGTCAGAGTGAAGAAGAAAATAATTCTTAGAGCCTTTTGCTTATTTTTAGCTCATTTTTTTCATACAGTATCGTAAAGGTGCGCACGTACTAAGCCTGTAGCTTTGATAACTTCAGAAAAGAAGAAAAAGAATATGGCAACGGTCGAAGCTGCATTTTATGTATTTCATTTATTTTGATACTCCTGGAAAGAAACTTGATGACAAAAGTCTTAACTGACGCAACTCATATATAACTTTTGCGAAGTGAAATATGTTTTTTTTTTCTTTTTTTCACTTTTTTTTTTTGGCTGTTCTTTTACTGAAAAAAGAACTTAAATTAAATTTTGAAACAATGTATATGTAAAATTTGCAGGCGAACTATGGTTTCAAACGATATTTATGTATTTGAATTATCGGAATACGGTATAAAAAAAATCTTTTAACTGAAATATTTTTTGAAGCAATTTATATGTAACTGTTTTAGATGTAGAATACATTTTTATCATTTTTTTTAAATTCTTCCTCTTCTGTTTAACTGCAGATATAAAAATCTAAATTCAACTTAGAACTAACTCAACTTGAAAACTGGATATTGCTAAAAGAGCAGAAAATGTACTGAATCGAGCGAATGTTGAATCAATGAGAGTCTAATTTCTTAACCGTTGCTTATAAAATTTTAATACTATATCAGCGATCTACCGACACAATTTTATTCGTGACTCTTCCAGCAATATATTTATATAGTAAACTATAGCATATTTCCATTTTTATTTAAAGGAGAATGTTTTAATATTAACATAATTGCCAACATTTTTATTTATTCTGGAGCATTTTTAGCCCCGCCTTTAATCTGCAACACTCTAGTCCAGAGTTCCCAACCTTTATAATTTATTCACGAGCATTTTTAGCCCCACCTTCTTTTCGCACCAGAAATTTTGTAGATTATTTCTCTTTAATATCTGACGACGATTAAATGAGAAAAAAATCATTTTTCAAAATTTCCGGTATGAAAAAGACGCGCGGCTAAAACTGCTCGTGAATAAATTGTAAAAGTTCGGAACTCTGCTCTAGTCATAGAATATTTTTCTCCAATACATAAGTACGATAAAGTAAGAAAAAATTACTCTTAAGAAAAAAGTGGTATGAAACAAAGGCTGGGATAAAAATGCTGTGGAATAAATTAAAATGTTGGCGTCTCTGCATTAATATAGTGGTGGGAGAGTCACGGAAAAAAAAGATGGGTCAATGGACACATTGCATACGTAACTTTTTTTTTTTTATATATATATAACCTTTTCCTAGAATAAATTAAAATAAAACTTTACTTTGTAATTTTAGATATTAGAAGAATCCTTTTTAAAATCATGTAAAATCAAGGCACTGTACTCTTGAATTTTACTTTTTTCTATAAACATAAAAAGAAAGCTGTTGAATTGGCAAAATATTTCCATCTTTGGTTTTCGATGTATTTACACATTTTCAGTTGTCCTGAACGTGATTTGACAGTTTTTAGAAAATATCGGTCATCTTCGTATGTGTGTTATCGAAAATTTGTGGACGCTGTATCTCACAAACCAATGGACGTAATTTAATTTAAGTTTATATTTCGTTAGACGTTAGATTTAGTTGAGGCGGTTTAGCTTTTAGTGCATATCGCTTAATAGGTAGAACTGTAGTCATATGGAATTTTTTATTTTTAAAGATTTTTAATGTTGCAGCATAGGACAAAATTTCGTATAAATGAATATAATGAGGATTATTATATATCACTAACTGTAACATTGCTTCAATCACAGGTAGGTAAAATTTCAATATGAAAATTCCTCGTAAGAAATTAGTAATACTTTTAGAACAAATGGTTGAACCGTCGGGACAATTTCAAATAAAACAATTTTGGTCTTATATTTAACCAAAAAATGGGAAATTGCATTTCCTAATCGTTTGCTAGGCATAAATTTGAATTTCTTCCTACATTTAATGTTAAAATTTTTCCTGATTAAAATTGTTTTCACTCACCATAAAATAATAATAATAATAATAATAATTAATAGATAAATAATATTTTTAATACATAATTTGCAAAAGCGGAAATTGTATAGGAAAATATAGATGTAAGCTTTGCGATTGCCAGAACATACAAGTGTTCCACAATATACATATCATACTTTTCTAAACTCTCTTACATAGTTTCCCCGTAAAAATAAATAAATAAATAAATAAATAAATAAAAAATAAAAAGAATATATATATATACTTTTACTTGGTTTATTGTAATAATGTTTCACATTATTGATTTTTTATATGTTATAAAATGATCAATTCGACAATATTTACAGTAAAAGAAACATATAAACTAAAAATTCTCAAAGAACTTTCTTTGTATTTACTCTGATGAAAATAAAGAATTATCTGACCATAATAATAAAAAAAAAAGTTTTTTTTTTTTCTTTTTAAGTTACTTGGTTCGATGAACTCTCCACATACTTAAATAATAAAATATGCATACACAAATGTACAACCGTATTTTATTGCGTATAATCCGCAAGTCAGGTTCACACTAGAAAATGAAAGACTAGAACGAGGTAGAGCCTTTACTATTTGTGAGGAAAAGTGTGTTGCCAGACAAAGCCTGGCACCGCTGCATCAAGCGCATTCATTTCATACCGGAAGTTTCATTAAATAAAATATAATGTCGTATAAAAAAAAAAAAAAAAAAAAAAAAAAAAAAGAATAAGAGAAGCATAGCTGCCATTATTTTAATTTGTTCTGGAATACTTTTTGTCCCGCCTGTGTTTCGCACCACTTTATTTATAGAATATTTTTCTTCAATGCATAACGTCGATAAAATAAGAAAAAATTACTTTTAAACAATAAGTGGTACGAAATAGAGGCGAGGCTAAAATTACTCCTGAATAAATTAAAATACTGGCAGCTGTGGAGTAGTAACGAAGTCTGGCAATTATGACTATGATTGCCTATATTCCACTGCTTGTGGATAAAATTAAGACTCTCATTAGTTCTATAAAATAAAATCGTCATAGAACAATATCGTCCATATATTTTAGAGGGAAGGGTATGTTTGATCATATAGCCTGAGAGTTCCCAACTTTTATAATTTATTCACGAGCATTTTTAACCCCGCCTCTTTTTCATACCGAAAATTTTGAAAAATGATTTTCTTCTTATTTAATCGTCGTCACATATTAAAGAGAAATAATCTACAAAATTTCTGGTGCGAAAAGAAGGCGGGGCTAAATATGCTCGTGAATAAATTGTAAAAGTTGGAACTCTGCATAGCCTCCTAAATTAGATTCCTGTCGTGTGGCTCGGAAACTTGGAAATAGTTTAAGTGGTAGACAGCGCCACCTGGTACAGATTGCGCGACTTTTTAATTTAACAGCCACCAAAAAATTTTAAAAGTGGGATTTGATACACATAAAATGCGAATAGAATCGAGGAAACGTCGATTATATATATCATATATCACTTCTTAAAATTGTTGGTGACAGTTGAATATAAAAGTCGTGTAATCTGTACCAGGTGGCGCTGTTTACCGGTTGAACTGTTGCCAAGTTTCCGAGCAACGCGACAGGCATCTAGTTTAGGAGGCTATGGTTTGATGCAAGCAAAACGTAGTTTAAAAATAACTTTCTCTGTTAATTAAAATTTCCAGTGTGAAACAGATTTAGGAATCCTACGGATTATACGCAGAAAAATACGGTAGTTGTAAATATTTTAATTAGATTGTTCGAGTAGTCAAAATAACTAGTTTTGGGCAATGTAGATATCATAAACTTGTATATATACTTGTATACAAAATGAAGATGCAGGCAAAATAACTTTTTTAGGCAATCTAATGTTAAATATAACAATATAGTTCAAGGTGGTTTCAAAAACAGCACTATTCGGCTATCATTGCATCTATTTTACTTATCTTATTCTTAGGAGAATTCTGGAAATCGTAAACTGGAAAAAAAATTTGGGTTTCAGGAATCTTAAACTTATACGCCCTAACAACTCTGGTACATTTCTCCCCACTATAGCATTTCCCTAGGGACAATTTATCACATCGGACTTCTTCCAGTCACCCAAGACACTCAAAACCCCACGGACTCAGAGTCTAGGAAACATTTTGTTAGTTCCAGGCGAAAAAAATACGGTTTGCTGCGCTGAACTTAAAATTCACAGTTGCATTTGAAATGTATTGCTTTTGTGATGTTACGAAACTTTATGATGTTGTAATACATAAACGATAATTTTTTGTGAATCAATAGCTATTTCGCTCCTGGCGATTATTAGCATGGAAATAATGTTAATAGTAGATGATTTTTAAACGTTTTGTACTTTTGTACTGTTTCATATAAACAAAAGGATGTTACTCAAGAGAATAAGATTATTCTTATAGGAATAAGAAACATAAAATTTTGTGTAAAATTTTAGTACATTATTTTTCATAAGATATTTTTGTTTCTTTAGAACAAAAGTTCTGGGAAAAAGAAAAAAATGCCCAATATATGATTTTAAAGAAATTAATACAACTAACTTCATTAATTATACGAAAATTTAGTTTTAAAATAATAATAAGAATATTAACCCGTTAGTAGTCGCTATCAACAGCGCCACCTATTACAGGTTGAGAAATTTTTATTTAACTGTCACCAGCATTTTTAAGAAGTGATGTGATCGACGTTAAATCGATTTTATTCGCGCTTTATGTATTTCAAATGTCGCTTCTAAAAATTTTTGGTGGCTATTGAATAAAAAGATCTGGAAAAACTGAAGTATGGGCGGCAAATCGACCAACTAGCGACTACTAACGGGTTAATAATAACTTGATTCCCACGAGGCAATGATGAAACACCTACGTAGAAGCGTACGTCATCTAAAACTACATTACTCTCACTCCCAAAGAAACTTGAATATTAACTTTGATAGTCAGTAGCAGTTAGTTTTTCAAACGGTTGCCGAGCACCGTCTACTCGTACGTTTTTAAAATGTTATAAAAGACTAAAAAAATAAGTGTCGTTTTGTGTGCGCGCTGATTATATTATCTTTTAAAATGTGATTAATATTAAGCGTTATATAACTTTGTATATATCATCTTAGCGTCCTAATTAAATGTTTTCACGTTCAACATGTTTCTGGGGAATTACTGAGTCTCAGTTATTATTGGTATTGACTTAAGTTTTGCTCTATGGAATACATTTGTTATTTTACCCTTACCCATAGCTACCAATATTTTATTTTATTCCGGAGTACCTTTAGACCCGCCTTTATTTCGTATCACTTATTTTTTTAAAGATTTTTTCCTTATTTGATCGAAGTTATATATTAGATAAAAATTTTCTATGTATAAAGTGGTGCGAAATAAAGGCGGGGCTAAAAGTACTCCGGAATAAATTAAAATATTTTCAGCTACGCTTACCCAGGGCCTGATTAAGGGGGAAGCTCGCTCTTCACAAATTATTTATACTTACACCGTTATTTTTTAACAAATACTTTCGTCCTATAATAAACAGAAAATTTTCATTAAAAATTATTTTAAAAGAATTCTGGTGTCTAATAACGATGAGTAAATTGGATTGTTTTACACCGTTCATTTTTTATAAAAAATATTTCCTCGTCAAAGCGTGGAATTTCTATGACATGAAGTAAGAAATAATTGTAAAAATATTCCGGTATGAGCGAGCTTCCCCCTTAATCAGGCCCTGCGCTTACCTACCGAATAGAGCTAGCCAAAGCACTACATATTTATTCAGTAGTCACAATGTGGTTGTATTTGAGTTATGATCAACTATCTAAACAAGATACTTACTCTTTGGCGGGATACCATCCGTTTGGGTTATATCTATATCATCAAATCCTGTGTTCATGCGAGTTTCAGAGTAAACAACAAAACACTAAGCCCACCAGCTCTAATTGCGTTTCAACTGTTACCTCCCATCTATCAGTTACCGTGTTGTATCTACATTTTCATTTTTATTGTACAATAACTTGCTTTATTTAAATTTTTGATATTTATTTATTTATTAATTGTACAAATACATTTACATTTTACTTTATTTATGTCCTTTTTCTATTTCTTTTTAAATTTCTATTAATCCATGAACAAATTTATCTGAACATTTATACAAATCCCTGATTAGAATTCCTAAGATTATATCGTATGCATTTCTTAGACTATAGTGCTAATTCTTAAAGACCAAGATACTTATTACATAAAAATTAGAAAATCCGTATCTTATGAATACTTCATAACAATATATGTAACTCCGATAAAATTATTCCCAATGAAAATAAAATTATTGTCATGCAATTTTAATGAATACCTAATAAAAAATTAACATAAATAAAAGTAAATGAAGATTAAAAAACTCATTAACTAAGAAGCTAACACACCTCCAAAAATTTTAGTTTGTTTTTTGTGACTTTCTCATCATCTTTTATATTAATTATCTGCTAAGAGATCCTTAGAGGATCGACCCACGACCTATGCGTTATTAGACTGACACTCTAACCAACAGGCCACGGAAAGTCTTTTTACTTTTGCGTTTCTATCTTTAAAGATGACTATTTCAGAAATTTATAGATTTTAATTACGTGAAAAACTAATTAAAATTTCTTAAATCAGGCTTTGAGGTGCATCAGGAGAGGTTAATACGGACCTTCATGCAAACTTTTGTAGCTCTACGATTTGACGTTTGCCCACTAAATGATGAATATGCACACACACATACATCATTTTTATTGTATGTAGAGATACATTTACTTAGTTTCCAACTTTTAAAAAATTTTGAATACTATTATTTTAAAATAGTTTAATTTGTTTTATTTGATTGAAAATTTTAGTCTTTAAATAAAGAAAAAATTTTCTAATATTTAGTGATATTCAAAATGCGTAAAATTTGACAACTATGTATTTATTTATTACTTACAAACTTTGAATAAACACCATAAAAAGCAATAAACTCGCAACAATTGTTTCGAGTCGAAAAAACACATCACCCTTGATCAGGCGAATAAAGCAAGCACGAGTGCTGCAGTCAAAGCGGCAACGCACAAAATCGTTTAAAAAGAAAAAAACGTTTAAAATGAAAATGCTGCAGTAAAAGCGTTGCCGCTTTGACTGCAGCACTCGTGCTTACTTTATTCGCCTGATGAAGGGTCGTGTGTTTTTTCGACCCGAAACAATTGTTGCGAGTTTATTGCTTTTTATGGTGTTTATTCAAAGTTTGTAAGTAATATTTTTTACAACGCCAGTTTTGTGGTGCTTTTTTATTAAATATATGTATTTATTTATTTATTTATTTCTATTTATACCATATGTTTTACATTTCTTTTATTTAATATATATTTTTATATTACTTATTACACTTTATTTATTTATTTTTTAATTTAATTTAATTCCAACACCTAAAAATCTGATTTATTCGAATAACATCTGAAATTCATCATAACAAATAACTTCTTAAAGTAATATTTTTTCATCAAGGGCTTCATTAAGTTTTGTAAATGAAATAATATTCCATCATATGAATAAATTAAATTTCTGTTAAATTAAACAACATTAAATTAATTAGAAAGAGAATCCTTCGTCGAAAGAAACTATACGTTTATTAAATTTTCGAATAAATCTACTCACATTTCGTTAAAATATGAGTACTTACTTTGACTTTAATTCGTGAATATTTAACATAATTACGTAATAAATAATCATTCAATGGTTTAACATTTCTGTTAAGATAGTCATCAAATATTTAAAGTACATAAAGGTATAGACATCTGTTTAAGTTGAGTTTGTTCTCTCTTATATCATTACGAAATATAAGGCTATAGACACAGAATAAAAGAGTAAACATGGGTTAATGATTACGTCAGCATACATTATCATATTTCTTCTAATTTATCAGATCATGTAGGTTTTTAGTAAAATAATATGTAGGACTTTAATTCCCGTAAGCAAATATTTAATTTCATGTACAGTCGGGGAAAAAAAAAACGCAACACCCGCTGTAATTTCGTTATTAATTGACGCAGGAACATCTAATAGACATAATTCAACAAGAAATTAAAAGCACTTTCTGAATATGTCGTCAAATTTTGAATTAGGGGTCATCTACATATTGAAATGAGCGCCAACTTTGATTTTTTCAATAGCAACACCCAATTTTGATTTCATTTTCGAATTTCTGAGAGTCTGGCAGTGCGGAAAAGTATACTGTTTGCATACTTTATCTTTAGTATTTATAGAGTTATAATCAAAAATGTGTTAGGGGGTTATCTGCAAATATAGAAAAATAAAATTAAGATCTTATAAGAAATAGACAAAATTTTAATGCTTCACACCGGAAATCTTTCAGGAAGAAAATAATCAAAAAATTAATAGAAAGTTACTTTTTTTTTTCTATTCCTTAATTATCCTGAATTCAATTTTTTAGCTTTGTATACACTTCAGTACTTTTTTAGTTAATTTTAGGTCTATTTAAATACATTACACTTGCGATTAGACCATACAGTACTCTTTGAAAAAAAAATGGAATATTTTTCAAGTAAAAGTGTATATTATGGCTGTACTGATCACCAATAAAGCTTAAATTTTCTTTCGTAGGTGTAACATAATATACGAAATGAAATAATATAGATATATATATCTATACAACAACGCATAAACAAAAACTTTTCGGATAAATTATTGTAAGTGTTCATGAAGTAAATATTAAACTATTTTCATCGCACTTACTAGTTTTGGGTCTGTCGGGCTCTTTGGAACTGTATGATTCATTTTATAATTTCTATGAAAATATAATATCTTAATTAACCCTTTCGCGACTGCTGACGTAGATTCACGCCATTTGAAAATCTGTAAGTCCGTCAGTGGGCGTTTCTTTCGTAATTTGTTTGTTACATTTTCTTAAGTGTGTACCCAGTGCTCATAATTTTACAAAATAATATACTATGGATAGAAATATATTGATTAGAAAGAATATAATTATAATGTATATCCATTTGTAATATAATTGTGAATACAGAAAATTTGTTCTGAAATATTTCATTTTGAGAGTAAAACGCCTGTAGGCGGGTCTTACTGTCAAAAAGACAAAATCCTGCGGTCGCAAAAAGTGTTAAAATATATTTATAAAAGTTAAAGTATGTTTTTAAAAATGTATAAAGTTCAAATATATTAATAAAATTTTAAAGACTAAAGTGCCATTAAAATAATAATCCTCCCCTCTACAAAATATATAAATAAATAAAATAAAATAAAGCAATATATGAAGCAAATGATTAACCTTTTTTAACTATGACGGTAGTTAAGAAACGATTTTACAATTCTGTCTTGCATTCCAATTCCATTCGTTTTTTATCGTTGACAATTTCACATTAAACCTATTTTTCTATTTAAAACAGTAAACCCCGCCTATTTAGTTATTTTTTTTTTCTTCCAGTGTTCGTTTAAAAGATTCAAAATTTATCATCAATTAATCGATGAAGTAAATACCACTTGTGCATATTTTTGTCAACATAAAATAAGGGGTTTAACACGAATACTCAATGTCACATTTACTTTTCCATTTCTGTATTCTTTTGTTTTAAGATCCATGAAGGCGTGGCTTGTCTTCTTTATAAAACAGGAGTTCTTGATGCTAACACTAATGTCTAAAAATCATCAGTTTCGTTTCATTTCTTTGCGTTTGACGTTGTTGTTATATAATTTGACCCGTAAATAAAAAATAAAAATATTTTGTTTAATTTTTTTTGTTATTTTTTAAGATTTGATTCGTTATCTCATGCAAAACTTTATAAGAGACGGCCCCCTAAACCACTCCAAAAGAAAGATTTATTTATATCTCGAAAACTAATAACTGGAATGAGCTGCAAATTTGCACACCCATATTTTTCAGCATTAGGATTCATTTTATGAAAAAATTAATATAGGTCATAATTCATAATTTTTATGAATATGAATTTATTAATATTTTTCAGAATTAAAAATATTTTTCAGAATCAAAAGTAACGATGGATTATGTTTGGGTTTCTTCACTGCATCTCGTAAAACAAAAATTATATCGATCAAGTTATTTTTTGTGAAGATATTAATAAAAGTTTGAAATATGAATTTAACATTAGCACCTTCAAACTTTGAACGCTTATAACTCTGTGAAAAAATAAGTAAAATATACAACCAATATACTTTTTTGCGTTGTCGCGATCCCAGGAATTCAAATATAAAATAAAAGTAGGGTGTTACCATTGAAAAAATCAAAGTTGGTGCGCGTTTTAATATGTAGACGACCCCCAATTCAAAATTTTAGTTCATTTTCTGAAACTACTCACAATTCCCCGTCGAATGATACCTATTACATTTTTCTACATCGATTAGCAACGAAGTTACGTTGAGTGTTGCGTTTTTTTTTTCCCCGACTGTACATTAAAGGGAAATAGTGAAATGTTTTTCTTAATTATTTTATAAGTTAGCATACAAACTTTTAATGCTATTTGACAGGAATAATTTTTGTGTGCTAAAACTAAACATTGAGGTGTGTGCATGATATGTAGATTTAGCCGATTTTTTACATCAGAAACTGGGCCCGGAAGGGGATAACACCCTGATCTATGGTGTCCTAGCTCATTTCCACACGAGTTAAAAAAAAAAAAAAAAAAAAAAAAAACACTGTAAATTCTTAACAGTTAGGCCGACGTGTATGCCGTGAGAGTTCAAGCACGACATACGACGTATCATTTTTATTAGTTTTGGGAGCAGAATCTCTCAGCTACTGAGGGAAACCTATACATTAAGGAATAAATTATTATTTTAAATAAAATAAATTGCTTCTTTTAGTGGAGCTCATAATTGTTTAGTCAAAACTATAGTCCCCAACTTAGCACCTTTTGATCACCGGAAAATTTTAATATATATACATACTTGCCAACCACTTGTTATGAACCGTACAATTTTTAGTACCTGCCTTTTTTTTTTTTTTTTTTTTGCACCAGTCATTTTTAGAGTAATTTTATTCTTATTTAGTCGGAACAACATTTGGAGAGAATTACTCGAAAAATAAAACGGTGTGGAAAAAGGGGATTTAACAATTGTACAGTTATTAATGAGAGAGTTGGCAAGTATTGATATATCTGTATATATTTTACTTTATCTGTGAAAACCGTAACAGTTCACTGATTAAGCAAAATAAATATTTCTGTTAAATTTTCCCAGTAGCCAAAATGTGCTAAGTTGACAAATATGGTCATAACAGATCAGTAGCTGGACACTTCAGATGAGATGTATTGACAACACCTGCGACTGATGTCACGGGTCTTCTCGACAAAACAATAAGAGGCAAATGGCTGGGTACTGTTTGTTTTCATATCGCAGTGGAATACGTTCTATCACGCATGCAGAGTTGCCAGCATTTATAATTTATTCAGGAGCATTTATAGCCCCGCCTTTCTTCGTTCCAGAATACTTGTAGAATATTTTACTACAATAAGTGACAACGACTATATAAGAAGAAAATCTTTATTTAAAATTAGTGGTATGAAAAAAAGGCGGGGCTAACAATACTCCGGAATAAATTTAAAAAGATGGCAACTCTGCGCAAGTGTCAGGTCTGTTTTGCTTTTATCAAATTAGGAATGACAAGAAGGAAAAAACACTTTTTTTTTACTAGAGGCTTGCTTTCAGCGACAAAAATGCCACAACGGTCACCACTCTTTGCAGTCGAATTGTGCTTTTTTTGCATATGAATGACGTTCGTGAACGAGAAATTAAAGGAGAGACGATCTTTTTTCGAGCATATGTGTAAAACTTTCTCTATAAATGGCATGTAAAAATAATTAAAAAGGAAAACAAGAAATATGCATTTAAATATATTATTATGGAAATATTATTTTAGTGTAATTAAAATACATATGGAATTTTAGAGACATGCTAATTAAAAAAAAATATATGTATCAACTTTAAATTTTAATGTTATAAATTAATGTTCGTAAATTAAGTTATAGTTTATACATTTAGTAGCAGCAGGGCCTGATTAAGGGGGAAGCTCGCTCATACCGGAATATTTTTACAATTATTTCTTACTTCATGTCATAGAAATTCCACGCTTTGACGAGGAAATATTTTTTATAAAAAATGAACGGTGTAAAACAATCCAATTTACTCATCGTTATTAGACACCAGAATTCTTTTAAAATAATTTTTAATGAAAATTTTCTGTTTATTATAGGACGAAAGTATTTGTTAAAAAATAACGGTGTAAGTATAAATAATTTGTGAAGAGCGAGCTTCCCCCTTAATCAGGCCCTGAGTAGCAGATGTTTCACTTTAAATCAAACCAAATTAAGTCTAAAAGCGTTATCGTCATTCAGTATTCTAATTTTCTTTCAGCCGTACATAAATACGTCTATATGTATATTTGTGTATGTATAAAATGAAACTCGCTGTTTCTGTGTAATAATTAATTAATTTAATTTACGTTATATGATATTCTCATTACTTTTTTAGTTTCTATGTTTTGATACTTACCGTCTTGTTATATATATAATCCTCAGCAGAACATGTAAAATATAATCTTTCATATTATATGCAGTTCTGCCAAATCTGGCGGATTTTTTATTTAATGGTCACCACTAAATTTTAATCGTAACGTTTGGCTAATTACTTCGAAGATTAATAGTCTATTATTCTTATCAAATATCACTCCTCAAAATTATTGGTGACTATGCACCAAAATTATCGTTTATCATAGATTAAAATGTACTGTTATAATATTTACTTTATTAAATACGACGTAAAATAATTAACACAGATAATACCAATTAAACATTCGCTATTTTAGCTACTTGCTTAAAAATGGTTTTAATTACTGAGTCAAAAACTGAAAATTACTATTTAAGCTGCAGTTTTATACACATATATTGGAGCTTTTATTAAAACACATATTTCTTTAATTATAAGCAACTGTAACACGAGTCTTAATAACCGTAGATTTTATCTATAGTTAATAAATTTTTAAATTATATTGAAATTCCCCTACTTCCCCCCTTAAAAAAGTGAACCTTTTGTTTGCATACTCAATTATCTTCAAATATGTAGACTTACGAAATCTAATTTTTAATCCCTTTATCTCTTTCGTAACATGCCGCTTTACGAACCTGATTTTCCTCCCTTTTTATCGAAAAAAATTAATTAGCATTGTTCTTCAATATTACAATTCGCGATTCCTTTCTTTATTCTTTACTTTTTATTTCAACTTTGCCATATTTACTTTTCTCTAACTTTTAAAAGCTTAGTGACTTGAGTTGAAAGAATTGTTTGTCTAAAGTTACCTATGTTACGCAGCAACAGAAACCTGGTGTAATCTGCTATTTGACTTGGAAAGAAAGAGAGAGAAAGAGTCAATAAAAATCTTGTTTCTTCAATTATCTTTCCGATAGTACATACGTATAAAAGAAAAATACGAATTTCTAGATTAATTAGCTAAAGTAATCAGTCACAAAGGTTTGTGTTTGCTAACTTAATAAAAGCATGTGTCGAATTAATTGAGCGAGGTTAATATTAGCTCAAATGTTTTTAGGATTTTGTGCTTAGTCAGATGTCCCTATAATCTAGTATATTGTACGGTACAATAAAGTTAAATTACAGCATGCTTTAATTGCTTTGTACTACTGATTAGTTCTTTAATAAATGTTGTTTGTTAATATTTTATCAAAGTATAAAGAATGATTTAAAAAGTATTACACTATTCTCATGTTCAGAACAAAGAATAAACTGTTCTAAAAAAATATATATATATATATATGTCAGTTTACTACTTACTTATTTATTTATTTTAGGTAATTATATCTAAAATTTACCTTATTTATAAAGACTTTTTGGGGAAATACTAATCTTTAAGAAAAGAAATATTTATTTAAAAATTATACATTTTAGAATTGCTATTCCATATTTTTTTTTTCTTCTAAATTACTTTCAGATTAAAAAAAAATGTCGTACACTTATCTACAAATAACTTCCTTATTTTTAAAAAGATGCATTATAAATATAATAGATTGATTTATATATAGATTTCAATGCATTGTTTATATATATATATATATATATATATATATATCTTCCATTTTTAAAAAGAGTTAATTTTTTATGTATGTCACGTAAATAGCTCGAACATTTTTGATAAAACTTTAAGGTTAAAGTAATTTGAAATCAGAAACAGATCTAATATAAAACTTTTTTTTTTTTTTTTTAAGGAAAGTTATCGTTTGCGGGAAACTTGCTTTTCGTTTAAGTTAGTGTTTGGAAAATACTGGAGCCCACACTAAGTTGTAACTTTTAGAAAGTTAAAAGCATATAATAAACTAAATGTGTAAAAATTTTTGAGTTTACAGCTACAACATTTTAGCAGGAAAAAAATATTGAACATAACAATTTACTTTCCGCCCAACAAGTAGTTAATAACTCAACTACATCACCCTATAGTAAATAACTAGTGTTGCGAAGTTGTTAATTTATTTTGGAGAATTTTTATTCCACCTTCATTTCACACCACTTAATTTATAGAACAATTTTCTATAATACATAACTACGATAGAATGTGAAAAAATATAATCTTATAAATAAAGTGTTATGAAAAAAGGCGGGGTTAAAACTACTCCGGAATAAACACATTGTCATCGGCATATCTTCCTATTTTGAACAGTAAGCCCCGCGTGTTGGCGTTCCTCTAAAACTTTATATTATTTATTATTATAGTTTAAACTGGTTTTATGTATTCATGATTAAATTATTCAAAATTTTTTCTTAGTGATTAATTCTGTAAATGACACTGGTATATATACACCAGCAGCACAAACACGTAAAATCGTTTTTTTTTTTTTTTTTTTTTTAAGTAAATTATCTTTTTAGAGAAACACTTGATGGCGGGGCTCGTTTTTCATGAAAGACGCAATGTTACGCATACTTGCTAACATCCTAATTATGAACCGGAAGATTTTTAGTACACGCCCCTTTTTCTACACTCGTATATTTTTAGAGTAATTTTATTTTAATTTCCTTACGATTAAATAAGAAGAAAAACACTCTGAAAATACTGTGGTGTGGGAAAAGGGGCATGTACTAAAAATCTTCCGGTTCATGATTAGGATGTTGGCAAGTACGTTTACATGAACTGCAAGCAAAGTGTTAAGGAACTTGGCAACTCTGTACATAACTACCAAATTTTTACGTCTGTATGACTAACAGTAAATTGTAATAAAAAACTTTCACAAATTCTAAAAAGAGTTTTGGTAAAATAAAAATTTCCACTCAATAAACCGTTTCACGTTTGTTGGATATTTTCTTTTGAAATTTAGTAAACTGATTTCAAAAATGGCTATTAAACAAATGGCAAATCATAAATAGGTAAAAAGAGCAATTCTCATTTTTATTTTATTTTATTTTGTTGTAAATAAAATTGGTTAAATTCGAATAGTAAACAATTTTAAAAGAAAATAAATTTGTAAATAAACACTGTAAAAATCCTCAAAAACTTGCAATAGTTGTTTCATGTCAAAATAATAGCACGGCCATTTACGAAAAAAAAAAAAAAAAAAAGGCTTGTTTTGTGCATCCTTAAAGGCGGAAGGCTTACTTGCGCCTACTAAGAAATTTAAAGTAGCTTCTGCATATGGCATACTCTAAAACAGAATTTGGTAAACTTTGGAGAAATGCTATCTATCGAACAGAAAAAGAAAAAAATTAAAAAAAAAAAAAAAAAATCGATTAGAAACGATTAAAAAAAAAAATAAAAAAATAAAAAAATAATAATAATAATGCATAAAATGTTAAATATTTGCTTTCTGTATGAAATCAAAGACAGTTAAAGGGGGTAAATTAGCACTTTAAAAAGCATATAAGTTGGCATCTACTAAATACGTCAAATTAAAAAAATTAACAATAAATATGCTATTCCTAAAAAAAAAAAAAAAAAAAAAAAAAATGGTATTTAGCCGAATTACAATCAGATTTAATTTTCGCATACATTATCAATAACAACAAATTCTAATTTAAAACCAATGTCTTCTATTCTGAGTATAATTTTATTGCTAAGTACACGTCTTGTACTCTCGAAATCATCGCTTTTTAAATACAACAAAGCGTAAGTCCAAGGAAACAGCTGTAGTAAAGTATGCTCATAGAAAAGGCTTCAGAGATTGATTTCCAATAAAAGAATCGAACGTATCTTTGCATATATTTATTTATTTAGTTTTGAATAGCATTTATTTAACCCATATTTTATCCAAAAATTATTTAAGAATCCAAAATACTTTTCTGTGGCTAACTAAATTAGCGATTTTCTACGAAGAAGATAGCTTTCACAAACCGCATGCGCAGTTTTATCTTTTTAACTTTTTAGAATCGTGACTTTCAGAAGTATTTAAATCTTTTTTATTTCTTTACATATTCAGAACAGCAACAAATATTTCGTAAAAGTATTTTTCTTTTAAATGCAGTTTTCTGTTACTTTATTTTATTCATTCATTCATTCATTTATTTATTTGTTATTATTATTATTATTATTTATTTTTCAAAATACTATGTTAACATTTTATTATTGTGTATCTCATTTTTTTTTTTTTTTTTTTTTTTTTTTTTTTAAATAGGGCCTAAAAGTGTTATATATACATCAAAGTTGCCAATTTTTGTAATTTATTCCGGAACATTATTAGCCCCGTCTTTATTTCATACCAGTATTTTTTAAAAATAATTTTAATGTTATTTAATCGTCATTACATATTAGAAAGAAATATTCTACAGAAATTTAGTGAGGGAAAGAAGGTGGGGCTAAATGTGCGAATAAATCATAAATCTTCACAACTCTGTCTATATGTATAATATATATAATAAGGTAAAATATTAAATATATAGTTGTGTATGAAAACAATCCAGTAAAGTTTTACATATTTAAGAAAAATGTGCTTTACTAACCCATGTTCAGATTATGAACTTATAATAATTGTAAGATATACAATATCAGAGCTGCGAGTTTTTAAACTTTTAATTCAGAATTTACACCAGTATTTTTAATGGAATATATTTTATACATTTTCGACGATTAATATTACCCAAAACAGAAAAAAGTTATAAATTTCTTCCGGTTTGAAGACTTCCGCAAAAAGCAGAAGCAATATTTACGAAACCTATAAACGAAATTGAAAGTACCTCGAAGTTGCCGCCCCCTTTTTAAGGCACTGTTAGGAATGAGAAATTTCTATTTTTTTTTTTTTTTTCTACTATTATTTTCATACAGATGTTTATACCTTATTTTAATAGTAATGTGTCCGGATTAAATGGGATAGAGATTATTGTATAAAAGTAGAGGTATCAAAAAGGCGGAAATTTCTCTTCCGTAAACGGATCCTCAGAAAATTGCGGAGACTTCGAGCTATGCAATAATTTATTTTTGACTTATTTTATCACTAAAGAATTATTCCATTATACACATTATGTTAGTCTTACACAAGGATGAGATTTAAACTCTTTATTGCTACCACTATTTCCACACAAAAACACTTGTTGTATTTTTATAGCTGTCTTTTTATGATTATATAAGCAGATTTGCCAACTTTTATAATTTATTCCAGAGCATTGTTAATACCCGTCTTTTTTCATATCAGTAATTTTGAAGAGTAACATTTTCTTATATAATCGTAGTCACAAATTGAAGAGTAATATTCTGAATTAATTGTGACAGCAACATTTCCCAGCAACATAAACCCTTCAATTTCCGATTCTCAAAACTTAAAATTTTGTTTTTTTGCCATTTGGAAACGAGTCGTCGATATAGTCAGCGGTCGTACTCATCGCCCTTATTTTAGGACACTCTAAGAGATGAGAAATTTCTGCTTTTTTTTTTGCAACCTCTAATTTCATGCGTAAATACTGCTGGATACATTTGTAGTAATGTGCCGTGATTATACAGGCTAGATGTTATTGTATAAAAATAGTGGTAGCTATATAAAAAAAAAAAAAATCATTCCTCGGAATGTCCTGTACATAGCCTCCTAAACTAGATGCCTGTCGTGTGGCTCGAAACCTTGGCAACAGTTGAAATGGGAGACAGCTCCACCTGATACAGATAACGCGATTTTATTATTCAACTGTCACCAATAATTTTAAGAAGTGATATATGATATATATAATCGACGTTTCTTCGATGCTATTCGCCTTTTATGTATATCATATCTCACTTTTAAAATTTTTTGGTGGCTATTGAATAAAAAAATCGTGCAATCTGTACCAGGTGGCGCTGTCTACCGCTTCAACTGTTGCCTAGTTTTCGAGCCACGCGACAGGCATCTAGTTTCGGAGGCTATGGTCCTGTAAAAAGGTAAGAATAGTTCAAAAAGTTCAAAATGGATTTCTAAATCTTGAAACATCTTTCAAGTATATAAAATTTCTTAAAAATTTATAATTTAAAGATTTGATAGTAAGTACTATTAGGTTCGAACATCTGATTTGAAATCATATATTAGTGCAAAAGTCCTAAACTATGTGTGAAACAATCGTTATCATACATTTTAGCAAATAATTCTACTTAATCATTTATTTCTGAAAAGATTTCTAAAATGTAACTTTTTTTTTGTTTACTTTATTCTTCGTTGCTCGGAAAGAAACTATGATTCTTCCTTAAAATTAAGAGACAGATGCATTTCTATAGGTGCAACTTATACTGATTTGTTTAATACCACTTTTTTTTTTTTTTTTTTTTTTTTGTAAAATTTTCATCATGTTTAATCGTAGAAAACGACTACAATTTTTTTTTCTGGTAGCACATTAAAAAAAAGAAGAACAAAAGAAACAAGTTCGCAGCTATGTATTTCCTATATTTAAAAAATGTAAATCTAGAAAATAGTTATCTGTCTATAAAGCCATGGGAAGTATACTTCTCACAAGAAAAAGAAAAACCTAGAGGCGGGGTAAAATAGTCAACCATGCTTTTCCTGTTCAGAAATTGATGAACTTGCTGAACTTGTAAAATTCGCCGGGCCTTAATAAAAGTTAAAAATATAGCTGCCAACATTTACATTATTTGAATAAAGTTATTGCCAATATTTTGTAATCAGAACCTCTGACACTTTTTTATTGTTACATACTTGACAACATTTTAATTTATTGTGGAGCATTTTTTATGCATTACCCCCGCATTTATTATGCATCACTTTATACAATATTTTCCTCCATTATATAACAAATATAAAATAAGAAAAAATTACTCTTAAAAAAAAAGAAAAAAAAAAAAAAAGGCATAAAATAATGGCGAAGCTAAAAATGCTCCGTAATAAACTGAAATGTTGGCAGCTCTGCTGTTATAAAATTATAGTATGAAGTCGTTCAAGGAAAACGGGAATCCTGGTAACAATGTAAAAACCAAATTCATATAAGCTAAAAAGTAATTTTTTGGTAGAAAATAGCGCCAATTACAGAGAAAGATAAAATTTTTGTTTTTAGATTACTAATATTACCGTATTGTAAACTTTATTGCACATTTACAACATATTTTTGTATCTAAAGAGGGGAATAATTATTATTAGAAAATTATGTAGAAGCTTAAAGGATTACTAGATATAAATGGTCTTACAAAGAGTTAACAAGCAAATCTGCTGTCAGAAATTGTAACACAGAATACTGGTAATTCAGAAATTTATACAAACTGACCAGCATCTAATATCCGAATTCTCATGTATTTTTAATAATAGTAAAGTTACCAGTAAGTTAAGTTTCTATATTTTTGGATGATTTTTTTCTGGAAGGCTTTTAAAAATACAGTTTTATTAAATTAATTTTTATCAAGTAGACGAGCTTTCTACTTTTTGCGATATACAGTAAAGTTTGGTACAACGCGGGTGCAAGTTTGCCTCATGAATATTACAATTTTATTTTTTAACACCACTAAATTTATATCAAAGCAACTGCTTTATAAAAAAAAAAAAAAAAACTAAATCGAGTGTATGAATCAATAGATTGCTACTCTAAAAATTTAGTGGTGTTTAAAAAAAAAAAAAAAATTGTTATCTTTGTCACCGCGATGTACGAGACTTTACTGTTGACTTTTGCGTTTCCGTATTTGGTCTTTTTTAATTGAAGTAATCATTCACAAACAGATTATTTTGATCCTGAGAATACTGCAATGATTGATAGTAATTGTAATACTTCATGTTGCAAAGTTATAGTTGGTAACTTTATTTAATCAATATTTTGTTTCATAAACATTTTGTCACTATGTGCATTTAGATACATGAATAATACGATAGAACTTGATACAAATATATTTTAGTGAAAGTTCATGAGTAATAATTCATTCTTTAAAATTTTAATATATGCATTTAGAAAGAATGCATGTATTTTTAAAGCATAAAACGTTATACGCCTAAAACGCATAACGCTGTAATTGCAACGGATAATGCTGCATAAAAATGTTTAATGAATAGATTTTTTAATTATTTTTTACGTAAAAAGAAAAGAGAAAAAAGAAAGAAAGAAAGAAAGAAAAAATTACTAATGGTAGTTTACAATTCTGCACTGATAAGTATAAAGGATTTAAGTCCAAAAAAAATGTCGATTTTGAGTTAAGTACAAAATTCTTAATCGATTGGTATAAAGGATTTAAGTCTATGTCATTTAGTCTTTGAGAAAATCGATTGGTAAAAAAAGGTTGAAGTCAGAAATTTACCATTCATGTATAGTATAAAATATTTAATTCAGTTTTTTCCTGTTTTTAAATGAAGGTTGACAATCACTGAATGGTATAAAGGGTATAAATCAACACAATCCCTTTTCCCTAATCGATTCTTCTAATTTGCTTTTTGTTAGTTTAATTTTATTTTTCGTCTCCTGAAAAATCAAGAATATGGACTTAAATCTTTTATACTTATCAGTATAGAATTATTATTGAATGTTCAATGCATGTGATTTTTAATTTATCGGAAGGATATCTAATGTAAATATTGTGCATTGGGAGCAATTTTCTTTTTCAGAAAATACACCTTCTTTATTTAAAACTCTATCATATCTTTATATTTACTTATAAAATAATTGCAGTATAAAGAAATTTTGAGAAATAATTTCTTAAACTGAATATTATTTTGTTTTTATTATACAAATGGTTACCGTTCCATTTCTTAAATAAGATTTTTCACTCACGCTTTAATCTCGAAGTGAATATCTTTTTCATAGAAATAATAATCAGCTTATCAAATAATTATGCCCGAATAAGAAAATATTTCTGAAAATAAAATACTTAGGTAGGCTTAGATAGCTTTTTGTTTATTTCGTTTAAAAGAAAATTTTATCATATGCTGTAATAGAAAATAGTGAAATCAGTTTTTTTATTTGCTACTTTTAAATAAAATTGAAAATCCTTCATTTTTTTTCCTTTCATTATTTTAAGCTATCAAACAAATAAAGATTTTTTTAAACTATTCATTTAAAAATATAGTCATTTAGATAAGAATAATTTTAAATTGAATAAGGATGTATTTTGAATTACATAACGCTCTTACCACAGTTGGCAACTTTTATAAGTTATTCCGGATTATTTTTAGCCCCGCATTCTTTTCGCACCAGAATTCTATCTTTCTCTCCATTATCATTAGAGATTATACAGTCCATATAATCTAATAAAAAATCAACATAATTTAGTGAAAGCGTTCAAAACCTAATTCAAAACTATTTTTTTTTTTTTTTTTTTAATTGATTTTTTTTTTTTTTTTTTACATCTGTTAATGTTAATATTAGTCTATTAATTTTCGAGATATTTTAATTGGAATTCAAAACCAGAATTGCATTGTTCTCTCGTTAATAATTTCCATACCTGCCAACATTCTCATTAAGATTCCGGGAAATTGTCATTACCCGTCCCTTTCTCCACACCACTTTATTTTTAACAGTAATTTTTTTTCAAAATTTGATTGTCATTAAAGAAAAAGAAAAATACTCTGGTGTGAAAGAAAAAAAAAAAAGAGAGAGAGAGAGAGAGAGAGAGGATAGAAAATAAAAAGGCGGATGTAAAAAAAATTACGGATTGGAGTAGGCTTCCGTACACATACTTGCCAACTATCTAATTATGAAACTTAAAATTATTAGTACCCGCCATTTTTTTCACACCAGTCATATTTTAGAGTAATTTTATTCTTATTTAATCGTAATTATATTTGGAGAGAATTAATCTAAAAATAAAGTGGTGTGGGAAAAGAGGCGTTTGTTGAAGGGGCGTTAACAATTTTATGCTTGTTAATGAGGTGGTTGGCAAGTATGCTTACAACATGAGGGCAGTGTTGCCAGATGAATACTACTTTCTTTTTTACACCCTAATTTTATATCAAAGCAACCGCTTTATCCAAAAAAAAAAAAAAAAAAAAAAACCTCGTGATGTAGGGAGTCTACTGTATTAACTAGAATGTTGGCAGCCATGAATTTATGTGTTTTAATTAGTTTACAATTTTATCTGAATTTTTTAAATGTTTTATTTTTAATTAAAAAATTACTCTACATAAAATACAATAAAATTTATCAAAACCCCATTATGAATTTAAAACTACATTCATATTCTTGAACATACATATGATAATCTAGCTATTCTACATTTACTTAGCATATAATGAATCACATTCACTGCTTATGTTGAATGATATCAACACTTTCATGTCCGGTAATATCGTCAATGTACCAAAAGGTATAAGTTCATATTTGTCCGTGCTATCCATGTAGCGCTATTAACAAGCTGTTAGTTATTTGTCGGTAATATCAACGATGGATGTAAGTTGGGTAAGAATTACTCTTTTATTCATTCAAGAATATTACTTCTACATGTTACATGCTGAAAAAGTTAAATAATGATACTAGTAAGCAGCTATCGGGGAAATTAAAAAAGTTATAATCATAGAATAAACAGAATATCAGTTCCTCTAAAAAAATTTATAGATAAACCCACTATCATTTTCACTTTATTTTAGAA